>JAPDOI010000024.1:1200000-2400000 GCA_029168955.1 Aplectana chamaeleonis | reverse complement strand
AATCCGCTGTTGACACTGGATAATGCCTTCGCAATAGAAAGCAAGCAGCCTCAGCTGATGTTGTAATAATTTCAGACCATTGCCCATATTCTGGGAGTGAACGATGTTTCCCAACTGAATCCGGATGCCAACCTCGGAGATCTCGGTCTGGACTCGTTGATGGGTGTAGAAATCAAGCAGGCGCTCGAAAGAGACTACGATATCGTGCTATCAATGAAGGACATCCGAACGCTTACGTTGAACAAGTTGCAACAGCTGGCCGAAAGTGGAGGACAAGGAGCGACGGCACTGCAAACCACGGAGCTCGACATGAAGAAGGTTGGTTGAGGGTATTCTGATGATATTGCGTATGCAAGCGAGATAATGTTCTGAAATTGCAGGAGACCGAACGAGACGCCGAGCAGAATACGGTTGAAATGTTGGAGAGACAGATGAATCAGCTGTTCAAGATGCGCGTTGATGTAAACGATCTCGATCCTCAGGATATTGTTGTGAAGTGCAATAAGGCAAGTCTGGAGTCAATTCAGTGGTTTTTGACGCTCACAATGAGTTCTTGTTTCAGGTTGAAGAAGGTCCAGTGACATTCTTCGTGCATTCGATTGAAGGTATTGCTACTCCTTTGAAACGCGTCATGACGAAGTGTGACTTCCCTGTCTATTGCTTCCAATCAACCAAAGAAGTACCTCAAGACTCGATTGAAAATGTTGCAAAGTGCTATATCAAGGTAGGTGCCGACTTGTTGGACTTGAATCATGTGACCATTAACCTGCTTCTTAATAAGCCGAAGATATAAAGAAGCCAGGGACCACACCTGTTTGGACGAGTTTTCGGCTGGCGTTGAAGTTCCGCCCCTAATTAACGCAAGAAGGAAGCCTAGCAGCCTAGGGTGACCAAGGGCTCTTAATCAAGCTCTTTCTGGATGTCTAGCACATCTGCTGTAAGAATCCGTAGCTCACACAATAAAATGTACTACGAAAATCTTTGGTCTTTGTTCATTTGCATAGGTACTCCTAATGTAGACAATTGCCAGATTGAGAGGTCTCAATTCCCTCAATTGCCCAAGGTATAAAAGGGAACTCATGGCCCAGTCCTCAAAGTAGATGCAAGGCTTCATCCTTTTGGACGAGTTTTCAAACTCTGTGTGAAGGGGGCGCGTTTTTTTTGATCGATAGCGTTGTTTTCTTCTTTTCGCTATTTTTGAGAAAGAGAACACTGTCGAGAGAGAAACAAGACAACTCGTCCACGTAACGTCTCTTGTTCAAATGTTGGAATTTTTTTTCGAAAGTGAGAGCGACTCAAGAGACCATAATATCAGCGAGCAAGTAACAGCCAAATGTTTTTCAAACACAACCTTATAGAGCCCCAGCTTAGGTTGTTTGCTACTGCCAGCGATAAGAGGTGTAATGTCCGCCCGAAAGAAACTGTCCGGCCACGCGGTCGGCCTGCGTGTCGAGCGGCCTTCGCGAAGACATTTTTTTAAACGAGCCTCCCCGCTGCTGGGTGCAAACAGCAGAATCAAATTTCAATCGTTATTCGTCTAATATTCCTCCGAATCGATTCACGAGTTCGAAAATTCCTTTTGCGACGGCAGCTCGACACGCTTGCGGACCGCGTGGGCAAACAGTCCCTTTTGGACGCACTTTCATATCGATCTCGTTAGGTGCTGGCGACATTGTAAAAGGCGTCAGCAGCGAGAATGTGAGTCGCGAAGTGTTTTAGCGCCGCGAAAGCTCGGTGTCAACAACTGGGCAGATCGATTTTTTTGTCGCCAGCGTCAAATTTGGGCGTCAGAATTGATCCACGTCCCAGCCTGACGCTCAGCCTCGAGTTACCGGTTACTTACGCTCTTATGTAATTTTCTTACAGTAGTGATAGATGAACCATAGAGGATTTTGAACAACCGCAGAATGACGCCTGCGCTGACTATCAACAGTCTGCAGAGTTGAAATGACCGGAAATCTGACGCGAAGCGTCAAAATGAGAGTAAGGCCTATTTCCATCGCTGCGTCAAGTCCAGCTTTTGATGCTGGCGACGAAAACATCTGCGATCATCGGGGCTCATTGCTCGCTGTTTTTGTCGTCGCGATTGCCCGGCATCAAAACAATCACAATCAGATCAGTTCGCAGCCGCTGACGCTGCGTTCGTCGCCGCCATCTCCCGCATGAGGAGTCGTTTATACTCTCCCCCTCCCTCCGAGCGGCCCGACACAGTGCATTTCTGTGATGTTGTTCAAGCTTCGCGACACGATCGATAATGTAGGAATGCATTTCGCCGAGCCGTTCGGCCACGAAAGTATAAACAACGCATTATCGACATCGCATTCCCCACCACCACTCGACATGGTGAGGGCGCCACAACTTCAACTCGAAAGCTCCCGAAGTGCACAGTTTTGCGACTTCGTTGCTCGACTGTCAGAAATTGAAAGTTTCCAGGGTATGTTGCTACTGTTTATCTACCGCTTTTCAGGAAATGAAGAAGATCCAACCCGTCGGCCCGTACAGAATTGTTGGTTACTCGTATGGTGCTTGTATTGGTTTCGAGATGGCTACAATGCTCCAAGAATCAGACGGTGTTTCATCGGTGGAGAGGCTGATTCTGCTCGACGGATCTCACTTGTACATGCAGACGTATAGGAATGTCTATCGAATGGCCTTCGGTGTCACCGGTGACACGCTGGTGAACAATCCACTGTTCGAGTCGGAAATCATGTGCGCCATGACATTGCGGTTTGCCAATGTCGACTACAAGAAGTTCCGTGTTGAACTGCTGCAACAGCCTGGATTCAAGGCCCGGATACAAAAGGTTGGTTGGGTGGTTTTCAGAGGTGGTGGTAGCTGTGAAGTTCTGATTCCCGTGGCAAGCATTTCTCGTTTAGGTGGTCGACACTGTTATGACGACAGGCCTCTTCAAATCCCCGGAGACGATCGCCTTTGCTTGTGAAGCTATGCGATCCAAATTCCTGATGGCAGATAAGTGAGTTGGATAATGTCAAGCGTCTTGTGATTTTCGGACTGTAAAGATTGATTAGACTGTATTAACCTTCTACGTGAAGCCGCTTGATGAAGGCATTCTTTAATCAATGGGCTGAAAGTATAAACTCGGGCGTATGTATAGGCTGAAAAAAAAACGAAATTCACTTGGTTCCTTGGCGTGCAGGTGCGAAGCTAAGGTTGGGGTCAGCGGGAGAGCGGAGGGTAGGAGGCCGCAGCACCGCGCATGAGTGATGGGAACTTCGGTTCTTTACGAAGCGTATGTGGTTTCGCAGTTACTGTTGATAAGGTATAAGTGACTGTTCTAAGACATTGGGAATGGCGGACTGCCGGCATTTGCTTGGCGAGCAAAAACCATTCCCGGTTTCGGACAGCCATTAGCCGGCCATCCGCCGAAACCCTGCCAGCGATCCGCCAGGACGTTGGCCGACCGCTGGCAGTCTCTTGGCTAATACCTGGCAGCCCGCTTTTGAGCAATCATTTGCCAGCGGTCCGCCAGTCTCCCCCCCCCCCCTAGCCGTGGGGACTTGCCCCTCAGCTGCCAAAATACGCTAGCCTCTGTAGAGTGACATCAGGTCACCTTCCAGGGCCAGGATGGAAGTGCCGCGTGAACACTCATTCGACTGAATCGCCTTATATACCGGCTCGGCTCATCAGTGAAATCAGAGATCAAACTGTAACATGCTACAACGTGAGTAGTCGTTAACTCTCTCGAGTGCCAGCCATGTGACGACTCAGTGCCAAGCGAATGCCACTGAGCGGTTAGGCGCCAGCCAAGTGCCGATTGGTGGATAACTGCGTTTATATGCGCTTGGTAATTTCGAGGTTTGATTGCCCTTGCCAGCTAAATGAAATTTATCACGCAGCTTTCAGGCAGCTGGCACATTTTCGCCAGCGGTCCGCCGCTAGCTCTAATTGAGATACCAAGGATGAGCTAGCTGTCGGCCTCGTAATTACCCATTGCCAGCTGAATGCCAGTTATCACCCAGCTGTTAGGCAACTGGCACATATTCGCGAGCCGTCCGTCGCTGGTATTAAATGACATGCCGAGTGTATGCCAACTGTTGGCCTCGTGATTGCCATTGGCCAGCGAAATGCCAGCTGTCCCCCAGCTATTGAGCAACTTGCGAAATTTTGTCGGCGGTCCGCTGCTCCCAATGTCTGAGTTGTAGGAATTTGATCAAGTGCACTTTTTTCCGTAAGAATAGGTAGGGCCTCGGAATGCAGTAGCGCGAGCAGGCGCGTCGCGGCGTCATTGGTTAAACTGAAAAGGAAGGGGAGCACCATAAATTGAATCGTCTCGGCTTCTTCGCTTTCCCTGTACTGTTTCACTAGATGCAATAGTACTACATGAAGACGAAGTTGGAGGTTTCTGTAACTTTGAAAATTGTAATTCAGCGAAGTTTTCGAAAACAAACTAGTGATTATTCCCTTCCGAGTTTCATGCTTATATGACTAAGGCCTGCAACGAGTGCTTTGCTAAATATGTAGGATGAACGGACAAAAAAGCGACCGCTCTCGGTTCCGTAGGATGGAGACTCGAGCCGCGGCAGTGATGCGACCGACGCAGGCGTACTGCACTGTGTTCGCTTTGGGACCGACCGCGTCTGACAAGGGAAGGCTACTCGGAGAAAGTGGCCATTCTGAACAAAATACAAGTGTATGGGTGGGTCTTTTGGCGACAAATTCATTGTTGACGTTTTTACCTGCGCTCCGTTTTGAAGACTAAAGTATCATCAATCTCTGGTTAAGAAGAAACCGCGATGCTGCTATAATAGCTTCATCGCAAAACCCAACCGTTCTTTTCGAGAAAACACAATGGTGAAACTGGAGAAACAGCCACTCGGCTCCGAAGATAGCGTGATAAATTTTGCAACGCGGCTTCTTAGTGATAAGATTCAAGTCATAGGTTTCAGTGGGCATAATGACAAGTGTAGTGCGCGTGAAGCGCGCACCACTATTCTGCTTTGTTGATTACGGTAACCCATCGACAAGCCTCTATATTTGCGTTCAAAGAAAACTAGCGCAGCTATGTAAGTCGAATTCGGATCTCTCGTCGAAAACTGACCCCGGAAAGTTGCATTCGTTTGAAATCGCCACTTTCATCAGGTGACCCTTCCCTGTGCGGGTCTCTTTGAGAGCAATTACGTTGACTTTCTGAGACAGCAGGCGCTTGTATTATTTAATGAACAAGAAGGCGCAAAATTTATTAAAGTATGGGTATCTACAAGTGTAGCGCTGCGAGAGATTGAATTAATTTGGTATTTTTCAGGTACAAGCCGGACCATAAATTCGCCGGACATATCACATTGGTACGTGCTGAGCAGGGTGCGGCTCGTGAGGAGGATGTCGGCACCGACTACGGCATCAGTCAGGTGGCAGATGAGTCGAAGGTGTATGTGGTTGAAGGAGACCACGACACGTTTGTGCAAGGAAAGAGCTCCGCAAAGACGGTGGCGATCATCAACGAACTCATTAAAGAGACATACAAACAATGCTAGAAGATGTGGATTTGTGGTAGTGATTGAGATTGTCATGACTTTGCGTGTGTATTATGTGATGTCATACGATGTGATTATGATGTTGTGATGTAATGTGCTATGTATGTGTGTTTGTTGTGTTTTTCTTTGTGTTTGTGCGTGATGTGATGTGTTGTAGCCCCGTCTTCCATTTGCTTGCTCAGACCCATCGCCCGGCACGGGTGCCGTCATAGTTTTAGTTAGGTTTTCCACTCATGTCGATTCTCCACAGGAGTGTCTCGGAATATGCGAGAGTACAGTCGCGTACATATATGGAGTTCTATCAGCGGCACGGTTCCATGTGCACCAGCTGATGCGGTAATAATGGAGGAAAGTTGTTCGGTGATCGTCCAGCGACGAGCAGTACAAATCTGCCGTGGGATCCGTTAGAGTCAGCCGCGGATTCGCGCGGCAGCTTGCAGTGGAAGAAAATCGATTTCGCAGGTGTGCAGATCGATACTGCATTCTTGCCGCGCATCGCTGCGACGGACTCTGATTCTCCCCCGTCGAACAAATGAGGCCGCAGGTGGCAGCAGCAGCAGCATGGAATCGTGCTTGTACAATTCGTCGAACAAAAGAGAAAAGAATTATTGAGAGCTTTCTACATTTTTATCTGATGATAATGATTATGGTTGATTGATTGATTGATTTTTTGCATGATTGGTTTCATATATACGTATTACATTCATTCTTCTCGCCATATGACCACATTAGTGTTTTATCTAAAGCATTTTATTATCAGAAAATACATTTATGTATCACAGTCTTACGTTGACATAATAATTCGCATAGTCCGTCACGGTGGCTAACTGTATTGAGAGTTCCTCGGCTAGGGATTGATTTGAACGAAGAGGAACTCCAGTTTGTTTTTATTTCTGTCTCTTTTTTTATTCAATAAATCTCATATGATTACAAAGTGTTGTGTTGTTTTGTGAAAAAAGTGTGGTCGATTCGGTACTGGTCGTGACATTTGTGGCGAGGAGTGTGCTGGTCCCCCGTCTTCAGGCGTCGTTCATAGTTCCGCCGCTGAGCGGAGCGGCCAAAAGCATCCCTGTGATACCGACAGTGCCGCGCCGCGTGATTTACACTATAGAGGTCGTTTATACTTCTGCCGCAGGTAGGGGCGGTACAGTGCAATCTTTTCTTATTGTTAACGCCGCGCCACACGATCGATATTATAGAATAGCACTTCACCGCGCCGCCCAACGGCGAAAGTATAAACGACGCCTTAAAGTTGCACTTCGCCGCGCTGCTCGGAGGCGAAAGTGTAAGCCGTGTATTGTACGAATTTTTATTGATTCGAAATCCGATTTACCAAGGATGGTTCCACTGAGAGTAAAGAAGCAGAGTGAGAGTGAAGGATTTCGTGCCCTTCTGGTGCGTTTTTCTCGGTTTGTTTGTCAATTCAGTTCTACTCGGGAGCCAAACAATCGATTTAGCTATTAATCTCAAAATCGAAGATTATCGTGAACACCCTTCAAGGCAGTACCCGTTATGGGAACCTTCTTCGAGTTTCCATCGGAAATCTAAAGGTGCGGGGCTCATGACAGTAAAATGTCGAAACAACTGCTTAAAAAGAGGCCCAAGTAGCCCTACACGGCCCTATACATCTGGTTAGAGCGCAATCCTGGCCATCTCCCCCAACAGAGACTGATCGAGTCGAACAACTAAAAAATCTACTCCGAAGAAATACATTTACTTTGAGTTCATTTATACAATCCGAGCAACAACGCCAATAGGTTTGATCATTTGGTCGTCGTATGTTTTGTTGAAGTCGATTTAACAGTTCTTTGCTTTAATCAGTAGCCGTTTACAGAAGTGGGCGGGGATTGCGCTCTACACGGAAGTTTAGGGCCGTGTAGAGCTACATATTTGGGGCTCTTTTTCAGCCGTTTTTTCGACATTGCTGCTGCCATGGGCCACGCACCCTTCGATTTCCGGCGGTAGCTTGAAGACGGTTTACATCGTAGACACAGTATACTTAGTATCCGAATCAATCCTTTTCGGATATCCGACCGGATATCCAAGATTCGGATAGTCCGATATCCGAAAAATGGAGAAAACGCATTATCTGAATCGAACCAATATCCGGGAAATTTAAAATTGGCATTATCTGAATCGAACCATTATCCGGAGGGTCAAAAATTCGGATAAAATTCGGATAAAATCGGGTAAAGCTCGGGTAAAAGTTTGGATAAAATCGGGTAAAATTCGGATAAAATCGGATAGTTTTGGATAAAATCGGATAAAATTGCACTCAGCCACGCCCATTTTTTCGCACCGCCTTCTATTTAGTACCTCATCGCAGGGTTTTGCTCCTATTTCCGAAATCGGAAGGTACGTTGCGGCACGGAAAAATGGGCGCGGTCAAATAACTCGTTTGAAAGTGGTCCAATCGGAAAATAAGAGCCAAATTCGGAATCAGCATCGAAAATGCGATATACCTAATGTATAAAATTCTAAAATGGAACTCAGTGGAAGATTTTGGGTTACGGTAACCATCCGATCACCCTCGTGTCCAAATGGGGCTGGCGTTTAACACTTACGAGACCGCCTGCTCCACGGCGAATTTCCACAGCCGACCGGTGCGCTCCACGGCTAATCATTTCCGTGGGTGACATGTGTGGACACTCGGTCCGCTGGGAACCGTTTCGATTGGAGCAGGCTATCTTACATGGTACACATCCATTGTTTCTTTTTCATTCCACCCTCGGGTACAATGGGAGAAAGGCCATGATGGAGCCACAATCATTCACTTTCTTACGGACGTGATGAGTTTCAAATTGGGAAGTTATTTAAACTTTACACGCGCAAAGTGCTTTGAAACACAACTTCTCGCAAATTTTCGGGCGTGTTGGCCACGAATCCAACATTTTCGAATTTTCTGTAGGTGACAGCAGATGGTTAGGGCTATACCGTGCGAAACCAACCTAAAATATCAGAATTTTGAGAAATGGACGGACTTCGGATATATGATGTTCTAATGAACCTCATAGCGAATTTTCGACGGACTCAGAGACTTTGACCTGAAAAGTCGTCTGTTGTAACCGACAAAAATTCCATGAGAATTTTGGAAATGGGAGTCAGATTTGGGATCAATACCCCAGCCCCACCTAAATGACCACCTGAACGAAGTTACAACAAAACCTGAGACGTTTACCAACACATAACAAACGTCAAACGATAGCGATTCCAATGAAAACTGTAGGATTAACACCATTCATTGTCTAGCACCTGCAAATGTACCCCGTAGCGAAGGTTCAGCAAATTCTGGAGCACTGAACCAACGGCAGGCTTTCAGCCCCATTCCGCCAAGTTACCCTCCACACGGAAATCTCAAATAATGTTGATCATTGGCTAGATTACCGCGGTAATTTCATTGGAAATCGAAAAATAAATAACAGGTTCTCGCTCGGAAAATTGGATAACCCTCGGGTTCAAGGCAGCAAACTTTTAAACGTTGACCTACTACAGTTATCTCGATTAGTTGGAGCTCTGATTCTCGAAAGCCATTTAGACGACATCAGTTTTGTGATTAGCATCAATCATACACCTCTCACCAAAGTTTGGGAAAAATTCTTTTCGAGCAAAGAAGCTCGAAAATTCGAAAAATGTCATTCCCGAAGATGCTGGTAAAATAACTAGGAAACCTCAAATTGCTTGACCACTGTGAACGTAAATAGGTTACATTATAAAGAACCTAATGGTATTTAATAAAGACCCCATCTCCCGGAACTTTAAAAAATATTGGATGTTGTATGCCGTGGGTGCGCAGTGTGGACACGCGGTCCGAGGGACAAAACAGCCGTGGGTGCGCAGTGTGGACACGCGGTCCTTTAAGTGTTAAGTGTTGTGATAAGTGGATTTCTTGACGTTTTCTCGTATTTAGCACATTCATATGCCATTATTTATCCTCTGCGTTTCTTCTGAGACATTTTGGCAGCAAAAAAATTAATTTAAAAAAATTCATAGAAAGTCATTTTTCCTAACAATTTATGGACTTATGTTTCAAAATCACAAAGTTCTCCTATATTAGTAATTTATCTGAAATAAAATGCAAGGCTTCGAGGAGAATTCAGGTATTAAAAGTTAAACGGAACTCTCGGCTTGAAACTGGGTTAATTATTAGATTGCAGGTACGAAGAAACACCTTTTACAAGATAGTTGCTATATCCAAAAATCTCCTAAATCAAAATCTCCAATTAAAATAAATCTTTTTTGTCCGCAGATGCGTGTAACGCTCTAGACAGTTGCCTTGTCGGCTGTCCCTAAGCACCTTCGGAAAGCGTTCCGGTGAGTGCTATCTGCGAAAAGGGTTAGTAAGCAAAAGCTAATAGGTGCATTAAACATCCACGTAATGATGCGTCACAGCGTTCGAAAGAAGAACGAGTTGAGGTGTACTGTGGGTGTGATGATGATGATGACGTTAGTGGTTCGTCCTCCTCAATGTCGTCTACCGAGAAGCTTCTCAGCTTCGTCGACGAAAGCGAATATCGCCTTGTCGACTTGGGAGACAGCTGTGGCTGACTCATAGAACCGCCGTCGGGGGGCTGGTTTGTAGCCAACGTACAGGCCCATTATCAATGCATATCGCCAATCTTTCCGATTTGTCTCTGCTACTGCTCATTTCACTCGCCATCTCTTTACTTCCATTCACGTCTTCATTGCGAGCTCAACGAGCCAACCGAAAATCATTGGCACATCTGAAACAGGTGCTCAACGACGATGCCGCCAGGTAAGAGGCTAGATTCAGGTTTTGCGGATAAATTCCCGTTTTGCGCAGAGGAGCGGTCTTGATTAGATATGTACTCCACTTCATTAGCGCTGCGACGTATTAGACAGGTGAAAGTTGGCCCTGAAAGAGAGACTTCTAGAGACAATTACTAAGTATCCCGCCCATTCTATTCACCATTAGGGTAGTACTACTAAAATCGATTTCAGAGATTTTCGAATATAGCAACTACAGTACCGAGCAAATTTTCTGCAAAGAAAGCGTTTTGCGGCGTTTTTTGCGCTCACAAAGCGCCGCAACGCCATAACTTGTTTCAAAGTGGTCCAATTTCAATTCTGAAGTCATTTCTGGATTGCTTCCATTTAGTCCTATACGATAGTGTTTCAAAAGAAGAGATTCAACTCCGAAAGTTCATCGAAATTTGCATGTTTGCACCTCTAAACCCCTCATAATGAACTGATCAGTCGGTCATGATAACAGAAATCTGTCATTTTTTGACCTGTGGTCGATGTGAATTTTAGAAGGAAATACACATTTTTCAACAAGATGCTAGAGCTAAAAGAGCTCTCAACACATACCATTACATTCGCCTTACTGAGAGGAACACGAAAACTATCTGAAAAAACTCAGTTAGTCAACTTTGAAGTGAGTTATGGCGATGCGGCGCTTTGTGAACTCAAAAAACGCCGCAAAACGCCGTTTTTGCAAAAAATATGCTCGGTACTGTATGTATCTTGTGAAAGGTGTTAATTTGCACCTGCAAATATTTCTTCAAAGGCAGCAGGCACGCTGGCAAAAATTGTCGAGATAAATACATTGGTGGGGTGGTACGGGCCCTAGAAGAGCCCTCACGAAGCTGCAAGCGTCAAAAACGAGTTAAAATGACCGTAGTTGAGCCGTATTGAGTCACCAAATCATTCTTTCTCGGCCCATCGATACGGGCTCCGCCCTTGAATTCAGATATTCCATGCTCGATTACGGTTATTTTGGATTACTTTTCAGGCTTCTAAGGGCGTAAGCGTTCCAGGAAGGGCTGTACGAGTACATAAGCGTTATCCCAACAAATTTGTCGCTAGCTCCTCTATTTCAGCGAATGCGGTTCAACTCGTCCACTTTCCGACTAATATAGGACAAACCATTATATCTTCATTTCTGTCGAATTTTTTTTTCGGTTTTTCGTTGTTATTTCTGAATTCTAACAGCTTCAGACCTTCGATTCATTCCATTGAATTGATATCATTTTTGAGCGTGTATGCTGCCTTCAAAGCAGTGTTCACGATAATCTTCGATTTTGAGATTAATCGCTAAATCGATTGCTTGGGCCCCGAGTAGAACTGAAATGAGGAAGAAACCGAGAAAAACGCACCGGAAGGGCACGAAATCCTTCACTCTCACCCCGCCTTTTTACTCTCACAGGAACTGTTTGTTGTGACAATGAGATCTTATGTGGACCTACCTTTTGCAATTCTCTACTCTCTGTTGCTATATTCTTTCCGTCGGACCCCAACTAATACTGTTTTGCCGACAATATTGTTCCATTTTCGATTGACCCCATTTTTCACCGGTGACAACCACCATGAACATGTTCATCCAACAGGACAACTAGTCCAGGCCAAAGAATAATGTCACCCAAATAGGACGATTTAGTGCGTTTTTCGCCGATTTTTCGTAATTTTGGTAACACTTGGTAGCCAACGCATTGTTTTGAGTGGAAAACTCGGGAACGAAAATCATCGTGAACACTGAGTTTAAGCAGAAGTCAGAAATTTTCTGCTGTTTTTATGTGGATCAGATTTAGTATTTATTGATTTATTTATTGAGTACGCTACATAAGGCAATAGGGCAGTACCGCGCATGTTTTTTTGCATATAAAGCATTTTGCGGCGTTTTTTGCGCTCACAAAGGGCCGCATCGCCACAACTTGCTTCAAAACGGTTCGATTTCAATTCGAAGTTATTTATGAATTACTTTTATTGAGTTTTATGAGATAGTGTTACAAAATAATAGATTCAACTCCAGAACTTTATCGAAAATAGTATATTTGCGCCACAAAATCCCTCATTGGGAACTGATCAGGCGGTCATGATTGCCGAAGTCCGTCATGTTTTGACCTGTGGTCGATGCGATGTAAATTATAAGAGAAGATAACCATTTTTTAGCAACATATCGAGCTGAAAAGACTTTCTACACGCGCCATTGCATTCGCCTCACTGGGAGGAGCACGAAAATTATCAGAAAAACTTATTTCGTTGATTTTGAAGTGAGTTACGGCTTTGCAAGCGCGAAAAACGCCCCAAAAAGCTTTTTTTTTGCAAAAAAATTTGCGCGGCATTGTAGCGCTCCCTACACACAAAATTATTCCTTGTTCATCGCTCAACTCTTCTGATTTTCCAACCAGTGTTAGGCATGACGCTGTGGTCGACCCATGAGAGATTCGGCCCCTACTCCAGTATGGAATTGGGCGCGGCCCCCTTGCGCCACCTTCGAAATGACTGCGGCCCACCAGGATTTTGCAGATTTTGGATAACAGAGTGAATAACTTACTATCATTTTATCGTTTCACTTTTTAGCATTTCGTCATATGTTTAATGTTATTTTATTTTATTTATTGTCACAAATTTTGTACCGCTGAATACCAACTATTTTTGCGTGGTGGTCAGCTTGGATGCTGCGATCCCTTCAATCCTGGCGTCCAGCGCTGCGGCCGCCCTCCGTCATCTTTGCATGAGCCTAACCTTGTTTCCAGCTTCACCATCTTCAAATGGACACAGCAGATCGTAATGACATAATGGTGTCTTCTTCTACATATCTATTCTCTCTGCCTCCTAGTATTCTTGTTATTACTTGTTTTGATTCATTCCGGTAGTTATGTAGAAAATTGATTAGGGTGAGGCCAACACCGCTCCGCAATTTGAAAGCCATTCCGCGTTGTCCTAGAGGGTGGAAGGACCTTAGGCCCTAGTTATACACCTGCGTTTTGCCGCCGCTGGCTTCCGTGGCATGTCCGCTATTGGTCAATTTCGAAATCTGACCAATCGCAGACGTCCCGCGAAAATCAGCGGCACCGAATCGCCGATGTATAACTAGGGCCTTAGCCAAATAAAGGGCAGCGGCGTTGACATCTCTTCTCCAACTCCTTTCCTCTATGTAGGCCTGACGTTTTTTTACCGATTATTTTTCGTTTTAACGTATGTCAGTCCGCTGACCTACCAGTTTTTGTCAAAGTTCCTTATAATACGCACTCTTTTCCCCTCTGACGTGTTCTTGCTGTTTCCTAGTGACATGGTTCTGGAGGTTTGACAAGTCGGTACACTGGGCAAAAAAGGGAAATTTCTCAGAAAAAAAACTTTTTTCCTGTACATACATACATATTTGCATGACGGGATAAATGGCAAAGGTGAGCATTTATTGTTCTCTGGCATTTTCCGCTTTTCGTCCTTTTATCGAGAGAAAAATCATATCGAAAAAGTGTTTGATTCATAAATTATTTAATCCAAGTTCGAAAGATGCTATTCAGTGTGATGTGAACTTTACATGTGATCCACCCTCACCCCGTGCCCACAGGTTTTTGTAGCAACGTTTAACGCGTCAATTTTCGATCAATAGATTGATATTCTCGAATTACTACGTACTAAACTCGATTTGAACTGATTTCAATTACTACTTACTAAACTCGATTTGAACTGATTTCAACGATTGTATCACATTTTCTCGATTTTAGCGAAAATTTACAAAACACGTCTAACATAAACAGAGGGCTGTGCTGAACCTCTAACCTGTGAGGGGTCGAATACACTTCCGCCGCTGAAAGGCGCGGCAGCATGCAATGGAGGGGAATCGATCGTACGGCACCACATGATCAATACTCCACGATTGCATGCTGCCGCGCCTTCCAGCGACGGGAGTCTATTCGACCCCTGATGACGCTGGTTCAAGTCGCGTCGCGGCAAATAACAACCGTTAACACGGTGGGACTGAGTTGTCCGTCAGAAGCAGCCACTCTCGCTGAAGTAGAGCATCACAGCATCAAAAATTGCTCCGCATCTTCTACATTCAGAGCTATTTAAGGTCGTCTTCGCATATTTTTTGTTTCATTTGATCTTCCGATTTCTAATCTCTATAGACGGATTTCCTGATTTTCGGATATTGTCCCGAACCATGATTTTGCTTAAAAGTGCACAATTCGAATTTGCATAGTTCTTAATGGAATTAATGAGAGAAAAGTTGAAGGCTTTGGTTCCTTGTGGCTTCTTAGGTTTTTTGAAGAGAGACTAAAAATTTGGTTTTTCGGCTCCTTCGAATTCATAATTTCTTCAATTTTGTGGTGGGTAGTCCCTTTTTCGGATTGAAGTTCTGCTCGTCCTAAGGTATCGAATGATGAGATAAATTTTTCTTCTTTATCGCCTGGAAAATAACATTAGGACACCCTATTCGATGCTGCGTCCCCCCATTTTTTTCTGAATAAAGTTAATTTTGCTTGTCTGTATCTGAATCTATCTGAAATGATGAGCGTCATCAAGGGCCGAATAGACATCTGAAAATTGTTAAGAAATCGTGTGCATCAGAATTAGTGACATGTTCTCCAATTGGGCCATTGGTTCTGAAAGAGCGCTAATTGTACATAGACGAGTTCTGAAAATTTTCTATTAACTGCTCCTCAAAGGCCGCACACACGATTGCAAAAATGGATAAGATAGCAACGCTTCTCTTCTCATACATTTTACCTGAACTAGAGCGCTTTGGATGATGGAAGCCTCGATTCCCAGCCAAAAAGACCGTGTCTTAGCTACCGAAGCGTTAGGACTCCACCCATTTTGGACAAACTCCGCCCCACAATACAAACACTCTCAAATTGTTAGCACAAATACGGTCATTCTGGTTAGTTTTTGACGTTTGCAACGACTTAAGCGTTTTAGTATAGGCCGTACTAGTCAACCGAGCGTTTGTGCTGATGTGTAACTCGTCCACTGTCAATCCATTATGAAAACAACCCTCGTCTCACTATTCGCTTTGACTTTTTCTCGTTTTCTTCTCTGTTGGTTCCTGAAGTTAACAACTCCATCGCTTCATACCGTGAATTTCATAGGGATTTTAGGGGAGTGTATGCTGCCTTTGACGGTAATTATGTCGCAGCGCGGAAAATGTCTTCAAGGGCACGGTCCAAGCTCAAAATCGTTTCCAGTTTTCTCTGCTTACCTTGGAGAGGGTTTTATGCCGATCACAACAGTGTTTAGAGAATTGCTGAGAAGCCACTACGAACGGAGATATGGTCTCACAAAGACTGTGACATTGAAGGGCGGGAATTTCGTGGACGAGTTGTATCGGGCTTGTTTTCCCTATTAATTCACAGCTGTCGCACTGAATCAGATCCCAATACGAAGCTAGCCAGATAACGAGAAAAAAAAACATAGATTTTGATTATAATCGATCACCCTTCTAGTTTCTATTGAGATCGGAAATCTTTCTGTGGACGTAACCCATTTTCCTTTTTTTTTTGAGGTGTGGTCGACCTTTTCCTCGTTTTTTTTCTTGCTTACTTGAGCGAATTGAGGTTTTCCACTTTGCTTGATTTCTATACACGGCGGCCGGACTATAATATCTTGAAATTACCCCGAAGATTGGATGGTGCTTTCCAAGGACCGAAATTAGTTCTGTATCCGCAAAAAAATGTGTGGGGTAGCAATATCTCTTGGTAATCAGATTTTCGAGGAAAGATTCCATCTTTACCAGCAACTTGTTTACTCCGTCATATTATTTGCAAGAAATATTTTTGCATTGGCAGAAAATCTGTTCCGTTTGTCCGCTCCGGTTGTGTAGGTGGTAATCCAAATTCGTGTTTTTCCTGAAAATCTGCCTCAGAAACGAAGAGCAGCGCTACCTTTTATATAGCTCCACATGGTGGTGAATCTTTGAGCGAGTGTTTCTTGTCCCACATAGATCCGATCAATTATGTCCCTGTCAGTGGGCAGGTTTCTTTGTAGCCACCAAAGCCCAATGACCCATTTACTCTAGCATGAGACATGATCGCGCAAGTTTCTTCTCCAGGTCCAGGGATTTTTTTCCCGAATATTTCAGGCTGGTCAGTGCTAGACAGAACGATGAGGTGGACTTTTTCAGCGATATTAAGCGCAACCCAAACGCTAAACGGAACAAGGTTTGTGTCGTGATTTTGGTCAAGTTTTTTTTTCCTGAGATGTGCGATAAATTCACTCGTGGGTATTGAAACGAGCGTGTGTACCCGTTATTGTCATCACGCTGAGATTTGCGTAGGTGTGATGCGAGTAGATAAATTTTGTGCGTTTCTAGGACGAGCTGTCCGTAAACGATCCAGAGGACTATTTTCAAGGCGATGTCGATCTATCGGAACATCAGGTTCAGCAGATCGAGAAAACACTCACTGAGGGTCATCGAGAAAAGCGAAAGGTCAGAATTCCGTTTGTAGGATTGCTCAGGGCACTTTTATGATCTCGTTTAATGTGCTTGAATTTATCAATTATTTTGTGTTATAAGCATACGTAATTTAGAGCCCAATAACCACACTGTAGTTTAGATTGTTTTCATAGCAGTGGAACGCCAGAGACCCATATTTTGCGGAAGTATGTACAATACCGCTGCTATCCAAGAGAAAAACGGGCGAATTGGGCAAAGTGGGCAACTACATTAAGCGTCTTTCGACCACAACTCGCCTCAAAGTGCTCCGTTTTCAATTTCGAAAACGCCGAAATGTACAGAATGTCGTGATCTACTCAGACAGTAGGTGCGGGCGGATTGCTGGCTTTTGGTGGGTGGTTCGAATACCCCCGTCATCCACCCGCCAGTAGCTAGCGATCCGCCCGCCAGTAGCCAGCGATCCGCCCGCCAGTAGCCAGCAATCCGCCCGCCACTAGCCAGCGAGTCGCCCGCCATCAGCCAGCGATCCGCCCTAGATGCCACATGTGGGTTATTGCGATGGTTCCCACCACGGTCTCCGCCTGCGGGACCACCCCCCCCCCCTTAGCCGTGGGGACCATCCCCTGAGCTGCCAAAAATTGTTTTCCGGCTTCTGAGTGATCCTTCAAAGGTGACTTGAAGTCACCTTCCAGGATCGGCTTCGAAATGCCGAGTGAGCAGTTAGTGCGATGGAGCGCCTTTTATGCCCTTCGGTTTGTTTACTCTGAGCATGATACTGATAACAGAAAAGAACTCGTCAATGATTGACAAGTCTCACCGTGTAAAATTTGAGTGGGCGGATCGCTGGATATCAAAGCCCTGGCGGGCGGATCGCTGGCAGGTTGCGGGCGGATCGCCGCATCAGAGCTTGACGGCGATCCGCCCGGTAACGTGATCAACTTCCCCAGGTGCCGCTATCCGCCCGCCAAGACGCAGCGATCCGCCCGCTGAGACGACGAGAGGCAGCGATCCGCCCACTGAGGTCACGATGAGCAGGATATGCCCGCAACTTGCCGGCGTACCGCCCGGAGAGGCCTTGATTGCCAGCGGTCAGTCCGCACCTGCTGTCCAAGTAGTCAACCGTGGAAGAACATTTTGCAAAATTTGGTAGCAACATTATTTTTCAAGGCGAAATACTTTCCCATTTTGACCATGCTAGAGGTCGCGTACGGTTGTTTTTAATTGAATGGACCCCTTACCTTGTGATAACATTATCAAACTCAAAACTAACACCATCTTGAAAAAGCGTTTTCATGAGTTCATTCTAATTTTGTGCCATACAGTTAGATAAATTGTGGCACGATGAACATTTTGTTTTTTTTTCGAAATTGAAAACGGAGCACATTGAGGAAAGCTGTGGTCGAAAGACGCTTTAGTTGCCCTTTTTGCCCATTTCGCCCATTTTTCCCCTGGATAGCAGCGATATTGTAATTGCCAAGTGGAAATAATACGCGGAGCTCCATGACAAACCTCATCCGGTCGTATATGCAACAGGCGGCGTTCAGAGTTTTGGCGGGGCAGCGCTATGGCGCATGTCAATGCGACGTGAAAATCGTGTCGCGCGGGATTTCAGGTGTGAACGCTGCGCGAGTGCTGCGCGACTAGGCGCAAATGCGAAGTACGCAATATCGCGCAAACAAGCATAATCAATTTTTAGTAACGGTCGCAATTATTTCTGCGGGTATGCTTGAGTGGAAAAATGTTTCGAATATGCTTCTTTCATTGCTTTCATTGTCAGATTTGGTTTTAATTTTGAAAAAAAATCCTGAAAAATAAACAGCAATGAGCTTCGGGTTTTGGGAAAGCGTTCGTCGAATCTCGTTGGATTGGCGGCGCGGAAGACGTGCGAAGGCGAATTGCTCGTCAATCCGAATGGAACGTGCCTCTTTACTGTAAACGCTAGCGGCGACGCGACGCTGCGTCGCTTGATCGATACGTAGGTTATTTATAACGTCGGTCGCGCCGCGAATGAGCTATGAACGCCACCTCACGGTCCTTAGAGTCGCGCGCGGCAAATGCTGTAAACTCACCAGCCCTTTATACGGAGAGATGGCCATAGTAAGTGACACAAATTTTAAGAAAGAAAGTTGGATATATTACTTTACTTGACTTCGTCTAAATGCAGCATGTCGTTTTCCACAAGTTTAGCCGCGCGCTACACTCATCGACCGCTCCGCTTACCATGAAGCGTGAATGTTGTCCGCCGCACATTAGGTGATAGCTTTGTACAGGTTGCTGGGAATGATTACGAGAAATCCTGACCCTCTTGTATAAGATATGAAGGCATACAATGGTAGATTTAGAAAAGCTTGTTAGCACATTAATGAAAAAAGCTCCATAAACAATCTATGAACAAGAGTAATGGAAATTTTGTCGGAGGATTTAAGGTCCGTGTCATTCCATTAGGCCCCGTCATAGATGGACGCTTATCTGACGTTGTCTCTCCAACTCAGAAAAATCAAAACAAGTAACTCGTAATATAAATGTAACTTACTTGAATGTCTCAAGTAACTTACATTTATATTACATGTAACATACATTTATATTACATGTAACTTAAATTTATATTGCATGTAAGTTACACTTATGTTACATGTAACTTACATTTATATTTTCACTATGGGTGGCCATCACGTGACGCAGACGACACGCGACGCAGAGAGTTCGTCCCAGGCCACACACTACGCAACAAAATGTTTTGGGGGGCCCTCCCTGCTAGTGTGTTGTGGGGGGCCTTCCCTGCTAGTGTGGGGTCAAGTACCTCAAAATTGGGTACATGAACCTACAGCGACGCCAGTCGTAAGCCTTCCGACCCCGTTACTGCGTCGTACATCTCCCTTGGAAATATCTCCTTGGCCGATTTAAACTACTTGCGACTTATATTGTACCATTTAAGTTACATGTAACATATCGGAGGCGCAATGCACACAGTGTCCTCTCAAAAATCAGAAACAAGTTACTTGTAACATATCTGAGCCGATGTAAGTTACTTGCGACTTATCTCAGGTCATTTTAAATACATGTAACATATCGGAGACGCACCGCTCGCAAAATCCTGCCGATATGTTACATGTGACTTAAATGACCTGAGATAAGTCGCGTGTAACTTACATCGGCTCAGATATGTTACAAGTAACTTGTTTTCGGCCTTTTATATTAGAAGTAAGTTGTTTTCATTTTTCTGAGTAGGTCGTCTGTGGTCCCCCCCTGGGTCGTCCATAAGCCAGCCTGGGCTGCGGTTTTCGGCTCACTGTGACGGGGCCTTATGCACCAGCGTGAAATTACATACGGCACGAATCGCATTGATACTTTGCGTTCCTTTTTGCGCATTGGCGCAGACTCGGTGCGCACATGTTATAACATATGTGCACCGAGTTTGCGTCAACGCATAATTGTGGAGCGCAAAGTATCAGAGGCGTCTGATTCAGTTTCCAGCCTATGGGTTTAGAGCTATCGCTGCTCAGACGATTCTTGGCCGCGCCGAATAGGAATCGGAGCCGTCTGATAATTGGGCTCGTTCTGCCAATCTTCGAGCCGTTGCTTTGGTTGCTGATCGAGCGTCTCCACTTCTTCCGTATAGCAATAGCGGGGAACACGTAGACTGGGAGTACGAGCCGAACTGTCAGGCGGTTCAACGCCGAGAACCGCATGAGTGATTCTGGACATTTAGGTCGGTCGCACACCGTTGTATACGCTTTGGGATAGAAGGAGCGCGATAAGCTTTGACTTCACAGAGTCTATCCCACAACGAACTCGTATGAAAATTCGGTTAGTTTTAGTTAAACGATTCACCAATCTCACATTTAATTTGGAAATTTTGAAAGTTCTTTCAGAGAGGCTATGAATTACTGGCAGTATAACACATGTGTTCGTTTTGAAGAAGGCGGTCCAAATGTAGATCGTCTCGAGTTTTTTGATGGTGGTGGATGTTCATCTTTCGTTGGACGAGTGGGAGGAACGCAGGTGAGCTGCATTTTTGTAGAAAGGGTGATCAAGTATTATAGAACCCTAGGAAATTCATGATCGTTCCACGGAACTTTTATTCCAGGGTATTTCTATTGCCACCCCTGGATGCGACGTGGTTGGAATCATTAGTCATGAAATTGGCCATGCACTTGGAATTTTCCATGAACAGGCTCGTCCTGATCAAGTGAGGGTCCCAGGAGTGCTTTTCAAGTGTAGGCGACTTAACTGTCTCTTGCTTAGGAACGACACATTGCCGTTAACTACAACAACATACCGCTAAGCAGATGGAACAACTTTCAGTCTGTTGGCCCAAGTCAAGCAGAGACTTTCGGCCTACCTTACGATACAGGTTAACCTTATTTTACATGTATCTGCATGTAGGTACAACAAAATAGAAATTGAAACTCTGTGATGAGAAAAAAAAATTTTCGTGAGTAGGAATGTAAAAAGTGTAGAGTTTCGTGTTGTGAGCGGATAGCGCTAGCGGTCGCGTCGCGACATCCGAAACAGATGGCGGTAGGCCCGGTCATAGTCGGCCGATCGGCTTTAGCTCGCCCGGCCGAGAAGCATCTACATTATACGAATCGGGTAAAAAACATTCACCCGTAGTGGTCGGACTTGGGCACGCCCGTGCCATCCGTGGTCGTCCAGGTCGATGCGTATGTAATATATACACAGCTCACTTAGGTCTGGGAATCCCTCTGATATGGTCGGACTGAGCCGGCCGCAGTGCGCTGGAGTACGCTTGCATAATTGATTCGCATGCTTCTGACTCACTAGGGACGGGGAGGATGGCTCAGTCCGGCCGACTATGACAGGGGCCGCAGGGAAAAAGAAAACGTTGCGTAAGTACCCCTGGGTATGCAATGCACCATGTACACCTCGCTTTGCAGAATAGTGCTCTTCGTCTCTCGTTGGTCTTATGTGAGGAAACTATTTAAGAAGTACCACATGGAATTATTTGCAATCGAATGAGTATTACGTTTTTTTGCCGAAAAGAGTTAATGAAAAATCCGAAAGATCTACAAACACATCATTGATTAGATGCTTAAGAAATCACTAGGAATCTTTTGGCAAATGCTAAAGCTTAGATGGACAGTTTCCTTCATGGCAGCAAACATGCTCGAAAAAGTGGCTCAATTGTAGAAGTTGATGGGGTCGCGCGACTCCTGCTAGAATGCTCAGGTTGTTAGGAGCGTCAAAAATGAGTTTAAATTGCAATATTTGAGTCCTAATGATCAGCAAATCATGCAGACTCCACCCACCCTTTTTGCAGTTCCCGCCCCCAAATGCAACGTGTCCGAATTGATTGCCAAATATGGTTGCTTTTTCCAATTTTTGATGCTTCCAAAAAACATAAGCGTTTGAGTACAGGCCGTAAGTGCCTATTGGCTTCGCTATCTCAACCGTTTTGTCGCTAGCTTCGCTTTTTTCAACGAGCATGTATGCTGTGGTGTAACTCGTCCATTTACAAACTAACACAGAAACAACCAGTTATTTCTTCATTTCATCGCGTTTGAGTCGATTTTTTTGCCAGTTTTCAATTCTACCAGCTCCAAACCTTCAATCTGTGTCATAAAATTTATATCCTTCCTGAGCTGCTGAGTCGTTGCGAGTGACTGCTTCGCGTCGATCGCTGATCTGTAGCTGCTGGCTTCTTCCTCGCGGTCGCTCAGCAGTTGTCGAGAAGGCACCGCTTGTCGAGATGGCAAATTGCGGTTTCTACAGGTTACCTTCAGTGGAGTAATTCCCAGTAGGGAAATCTACTTTCAGTAGCGGAATTTTCGGTGATTCATCGGACATCCGGGTGATACATAGTTTTTATGTGCCAAGAAATGTGCAAAAACTGTTGGACAGCTCCAATGTTGGGGGCCCCCAAGTAAAATCTGTTCGATTAAAGGCAGTGTTCACGATGAAAATCGTTTTTGAAATTCCACCAGGATTGGGTAGTGGAGGGACACTCTGTAACGTTAACGTCGAAAGAACGCATGAAAACGATCCAGGCAGAGCCCCAAAAGAGCCCGAAGTTGCAACTTTGAGCGCATTGAAAACCCCAAAAGCGCATCACACGCCCACCGACGTGAACAAATGAATGCTCGAGATCGTGAGATGAGCGATGATTTTCAATCATTAGCCCCGTTCTTCCCTTCATTCTCAGCTTCTCTCGTTACTCAGGTCAGTTCGCATAGATCGGCTGCAAAAGACGGAAGTTACAAGCCTCGGACAACTCGTCCACCATCTTTCCATAGCTCAATCTTTGAGGGACCATACCAGCGTTCACAGAAGGTCTTGTATGATTTCAGAGACACCATTGGAATCAGCATGGGGCCGTTTTCAAGATAGGCGGAAAACAGAAAAACAATTTTCATCGTGAACACTGCCTTTAAGACTGCCCGCCTACGCGGCAAGTGTGCGTGTCCAGTGGCCGTCGCGAAGATAATTTTCCGACCTTTTGATGGTTCAGCAGGAATGATAGACGAGTGGTGAATGATCTCCCAGTCAAGCTGTTTGTTGTCGTGAGAAGGGTTTCAGGAGAAATGCATTCGTTAAGGACGCTCGACAAGCACGCCGACCGCGTGGGCGGACCGTCTCAATTGGACAGACTGTACATATATCTATGGCCGATTAACAAAAACGTCACATGCGTCAGTGCGGCATGGTTGGGCGTTTTGGAGACATAGAGACCAACCGGTATCGGTGTCGTTCTACAGCGACTTCATCCTGTTGCTTTCTCACCCCTTTCAAGTATTGGCACCTTATAGGCAGTGTTCACGATGAGAATCATATTCGAGTTTGACTTAAAACTGAAGCTGTTAGGTCGTGAGCTATCCAATGGTGAAGAAATAGCGTAGAAAGGCGCTCATTTTAAGCTAAGTTAGCGATTTCTAACGAACGTACAGGTATAAGGTGCGGACGAGTTTACGCGCCCTGCTAGTTTTCGCAAGTGTGCGCTAATGACGAAATGTGCGTGAATCGATCTGGCAGGGCGTGGCGGAGTTGCTTGTCTATTCGCCATCGAAATCGTCTGCGGCGCCACGAGCTTGCTAGAACTTGGGGCGGGGCGGGCTTAGCGGGCGTGCTGGGCTGACGAAATCTTCACTTCGCCGCCGTTTTTATCGATTTCTCGACCGCTTTCGCTGTTTTCTTCAACCCTATCCCCTCCAGCATCTTTCAGCGTAGTGTTTCACCCTGCAAATTCAATAACAAGTTTTGTCGTGCACATTGCCTTCAATTCCATCATTCTGGACATCCAAGCATTCTGTTCAGTACCATAAAAATCCACGGTAAGGCTCTAACCGAAGTCGTTGTAATCCACAAGGTACTGCATCAATTAATGTGCGGATCGAATTTGCTTTTCCAATGTTTAGGGTCCGTTATGCACTATGGGCCGTATGGATTCGCATCTGATCCTTATACGCCAACAATCCGTACGCTTGAAAAAGGTCAACAATTCACAATAGGTCAACGTATTGGCCCATCCTTTTTGGACTTTCAAGTGGTAGGCTTCATTCATTCAGTTTTCATTCGTAAGTCTCAAATTGGGTAGTATCAGTAATCGAGTTAGGGTTATAGATTAACGCTGCATATGGATGTATCGATCACTGTCCTCCTATGCACTGCTTCCATAATGGATATCCTCATCCGAACAACTGCTCTATGTGTGCCTGCCCAGATGGCCTGGCTGGACAGTTTTGCGAGTCCGTTCTTCCATCTGTTGGTGCTTGTGGAGGCTTTCTGATGGTATGTTTGAGAGAATAAGTGGACTAGCGTGACCAATGTTTCCTACAATCGGGCTCGGATTTGTGTAGCTTATAGCCCGTATTATTCAACTAACAAGCCGCGACGCTGCTTGGCGGGAAAAGTTGTGTGCGTGGAAACGAAAGGATGATAGCCATCGATCGAATACCGATTGCGCCCAGTAGCTGAGCGGAGCATACTAATTGATTGACATGAATGAGTTGCAATGCAGTTGCAGTTCCAGGTTGAGCTGTGAATGCACATACCCTCTATTTCGGATTGAGAATTACTTTGAACCTTTGCACGCGTCTGCGAGCGTGAGGGCTGGTTCATACTTCCACCGCCGAGCGGTGCGGCGAACTCCAATCCTATAATAAAAAAAAACGAAAAATAAATGCAGCGCGGTTTGATTGATATCATAGGAATTCACAGTGGGTAGACATTTCCTTTCCGACCGACCTCTGAACTAAAGTTGGTCTGAAAGGGAATGTCTACCCATGCGGTCGACGTGCGTGTCGAGCGACTGTTGTGTAGGCATTTTACGGTTTTGTATATCGATCAGCAGGAATATTAGGCGATTATGATAGTAATATCTTGGGCAGCTTTTTGCAGCCATGGAAAGGCTCGTTCGAAAAAATACCCTCGCAACGGCCGCTCGACACGCACGCCGCACGCGTGGACGGACAGCCTCTATCGGACACACTTTGAAAACAACGCCTAAGCTCCTCTTACGCCTCAAACTTTTTCGTTGCTAACCCCTACCTACGCGCACGCACTCGGAGGAATGGAATGAATCTTGCTTCGGATTAGGGGATATGTTGGTTTTCTTGCTCAGTGAAGAACTAGGAAAAATTTCCTTTGCTGTATATCCTTTTTTCGTGATATCATCTTGTACTCCAGCTTGTTTTGGTGATTTCAGCAAACGTAATCTCTGTCCGAGATTTCTCAGACGGTGGGGAGCTGGTTTGCGTCATTCGCGCGCGGCTGCGCTGTGTGTCTATTAATCCTATGAACATTTTGTCACTGGGGCGATATAAAACTTGCTAACACAAGTCGTTACGAGTTTTATATATCTTCAAAACCACTAAGCTGGATCAATAAGCACACAGCACGACAACGCACAGCTTACCCAAGCGAGATTCCCGCGTTCTGCGGGAACTCGAGCAAAATAAATGGTATCCTCTCTTTTGGAGGCAAGTTTTGCGTGTTCCTTCGCGTGCTTGTGCGAAGAGACTGTAGAGGCAGCGAGCAAGTATGGGATAGAAGGACACAAAGCATACGCGCGCACACGCACGCGACAAGCGACAGTGAATCTCACTTCGAAATAGAGCAGACGTACATAGTTATTGCATTCGTTTACAGGCTTCTACAAGTGCCCAGTACATTACTAGTCCAAACTATCCTCGTGCTCATAGTAAAGGCGTTGAATGCTTCTGGATTCTTCGAGCAGCAACTGGCTAGTTTCAACTACGTCTCTGTATAATTTGAGGTGCGATCATGCTTTGTTGCCATCAGGGCAATGTTGTGGTGAACAACCTGGGTACATGAAGAACGAGAACTGATCAGAAGGTTCAGTACCGGAACTTTTTGTGTGGGTTGCTATCTTTGTCCACCGTCGTGTTGTCCTGTTGTCGAAGTATGAACGCTTCTGATATTTGAACCCTGTGGAGCTCTGAAGATAGAAATCAGCTTTCACTAGAGTTGTTATTTATAGGAGGTCGTGTATTTCTGGAGTTTTTGGACGATTTTGAGTTCCATTGTGAGGATACATGCGACAAGTCCTATGTTGAAGTGAAATACCATAACGATAAACGCCTCACAGGCTCGAGGTATGGAGTTCGCAGATCTGCACATTTCAATAGCTCACTCGCAAGAGTAGGTCGATGAGATCGTGAGCTTCCTGTACCGAATACATACAGTCCTCTACATTGAAAACTGCGGACGACGCGGTATTACGCAAGCAGTCGCGTCGCGTTAGTTGTCGACAAAACTGTCAATGTGAAGAGTGACACGAGCTCAGCTGATTGATTGCTAGAATCTCCATGTTTTTTACCGCAGATCTACCAATATAAAACACTACTAATTGCATGGTCAAACCAAAATCTACGGAAGGAAAAATATGTATTCTGTTAGGTGGGAAAAGGAAGTTGAAAACGCAATAATTTAGAGAAACACAGAGTGCGAGAGATATGAAGGAAAAACCGCGACGCGTCTTCTTTTTGATCGCGCAGTTTTAGATCACTGCCGCGACGCGACTACAGGCGTCACAGCTAGGGGTCCGCAGGCCGGCCACTCTCTATGAAGAAGGGCTTGTAGTCGATCTGCACTGTGGGACAAACTGAAGATTTTAGTCACTTCCCGGAAAGTCACTGGTACCATATCAGTATATTCAGACATTGCTGCTCATCGCTTCCTAATCAACGCTTTGCTTCCTTCGACAATGAGCTAATCGTGATTATGAGAGCTTATATTGGTGGTTATCGTGGATTCCGCGCAAGATTCTGGTCGAATGTCATGGAACCGATTGAGGTGCTGCTTTTCATTTCTGTGGAGACATTGAAGTTTCATTTCGAGGGTTGTAACGTCAGTCCCTTAATGACGAAGTTGGGCGACGCTGAGTGGGGGCGGACGAAGCGCCATGTCGCGCGGCCGCTCCGCGCATGCCCAAACGCAGCGCCGCCCGGCTTCGTCATTCTTGGAGTGACGATTTTTCTCTTCGTACACTTTAATGAAGTAAATGGATGGGTGGAGGTAAGCGTTTCAGTCAATAAGGATTGTTTCTATTGTAAAGATAATAAGATATTTTAAAGACAACAAAGTCATGAATTCAGGAAGTTCGTTTTACGAGCACGTGATGACCATGCGCGATTTTTTCAGAACAAAAAATCTCACAAAGAGAAGAAATTGAATGAAATGGGCCTCCTAAAAACCATCAAAATAGTCAAGCTGTGGACCGAATAATACGGGAAAATTAACCAGAAGAGCTGAATGGTCGGAGTGATCATGGGCGGGCCATATCAGTATTTATTTAAAGGTCACGGCCTTGGAACGATTGAGCTGGTCAGATTTATTTGCCACAAACACAGAGGTTTACGAAGAATAATTTACGGAGAAAAACGCCAGGTTATATTATCTAGAATACCATATTCCTATGTATCATAACCTACAATGATTGACTTGAGTATTGGAAAAAGGATATCATATTCGTGTTTAATGGTCCAATTAAAGACATGGTTCGCGATAATAACGATTCTTGAGTTGTCTCCATGAGAATGTAGATTTGGTCGTCGCAAAAGTAAAAATAAGCGAAAATCCCGGAAATTTTGTGAGAAAAACGCTCAAAAACAAGGTATAATAGCTAATTACAGGTGTCGGCCGGCCCCTAATTAACGAGATTTTCATTAATCCTTGCTTATCCGCCTTTTATTTTGCTGTTAAAGTAGTCAGTAGTCTCCAGAATTGATAAGAAATTACTTTAGGAGCGAAATAAAAGATGAAAAAATCGGAATTTATAGAAATCTTGATTATTGGGGGCGGGAGGAGACCAAGCAACAACTTACTTCTGAGCGTGTTTTCTCCAATTTTTTACTAACATTCACTTTTGTGATGACCAGATCTACCATTCCATGGGGATAGCACAACAACCGATTTCATCGAAAACCCTGCCTTCAAAGACAATGCTCACCATTAATCTCGTTTTCGAGTTTTCAGTGGGAAACACATCGCCAGCAGATGGTGGAGGGGGAAGGGTCGAAGAAATCAGTGAAAACAGGCAAGAAATTTATGAAAGCGGCCGCGAAGTGAGGACTTCGTAAGCCCAATATTCCTGCTTAGCCCGCCGCGCCCCCCGTTCTGACGAGCTTGTGGCTCCGCGGACGTTTTCGGTGACAAATTGCTAAGCAATTCCACTACGTCCAGCCTGATCGATTCACGCACATTTCGTGATTAGCGCTCGCTTCCAGAAATTTGCAGAACGCGTAAGTTCTTCAGCGCCCTAAACGTGTACTTACCTTAGAAACCGTTATTTCAACTTAGTCTGCGCGCTTTTCTTCTCTGTTTCTTCACTATTAGTTAACTCGCGACAAAACACCCCCATTTTTTAGTCGAACTCGAATATGATGTTCATCATTAACACTCCCATTAAAGGCAGTGTTCACGATAAATTTCACTTCCGATATCTCCACGGTTTACGAAAGGTCTGGTGCCCTATATAGCGAAGCACGCTTGAAAAGGACACGAAAGACGCGTTTTTGAGCAAAAATAGGCCCTCTCTTGTTTACGTTGATTTTTGAGCGTGGAGGAATTGACCGCTAGAAAGATGATACCTATTAGTGCAATGAAGCAAACAGCTCACTTATCAGCACTTCCTTCACTTGATCATTCCTATAATCTGAGTCTTCATTTGTTCCTTTCGAGGGGCGGATCTGGGGCCCGGGGCGTGTCTGGGGCACCAAAACGCTTGTTTGCAGCCGTTATTTTGCCACTCCTGGCTCGTTTTCTACCGTTCCTTTGGCACTGGGAGCCTAGGATCCTTCTCCCCTATCATTTTACTGTGGAAAGTCAACAAGGATGATCATCGTGAACACTGCCTTTAACCTAGACGATGTTTGGGCGGAAATTTTTTCGACCTTCGCAAATCCATGGGGGAAAATTTGCTGTGACTTTTTCTAATGTGGTTATTTGGAGTGCTGAACACGAATATGAGGTCCTTCCTCGGTTTTTTCAAAGTTTTCTCTAGGTTACGAGAGGACTGATTTCATTTAGCTACAAAAATCTGTGGAGGAATTATCACAACTTTCGGGAAATTTTCGCAGCTGTTGAGTGAAAATTGAAACTCCACGCCAGGAATTGGTCGTGGGAACGTATATTTCATTTGAAATGGCCTTTTTGTGTTAGTAACCTTCCTTTGTGAACAATGAGGCGAGCTCCGTTCGAGCTCGAGTTACGGCATGAGAAACGCCTGTCATCTCATTTTAGTTCAAAATGTGCCGGTATGACATCTTAATTGCAGACTACCACTTCATTCAAATATGTACCTGAAACAGCGACGGATCTACCAGAGATCAGCCTTCTGACGAAGAAGACAACGAAGGATGTTTTCCCATTGCTCACTACAACGGCTACCACAACTACTACCACAACCGGAGTCACAACAACTGAAGAACCCGTCACTACAACCACAAAAAGACCAAAGCCTACCACAAAATATATTCCACCAAAGACACTTGGACAGGTGATCAGATAGAATAAAATAGGAACCCCTGAGAAAAACAACTTCTGGAAAAGCGCTGAGTATTTTCTAGAGATGGGAGCGACACAAAACCACCACTCCAACACCGACGACATCTACTGGAAGTCAGCTGGTATTCACCCTACTTCCGGCTACAAAACAGCAGTCGTACGTCTGTTTCTATGATTGTTACGAGTTCTCGCCAGTGGTTGATTTGTCGTCAATTTGAGGTTGACCGAAAAGCCAGTTTCTCAACTACTCCGTCCGGAAGTTACTGCAGCTCCAAGTCAACAAAAGCAAGGAGGTGAGTCTGGTCACGAACACTGTCGAGAACACTGTCGCGTGTTTTTTCTGCCCTCATAGGCAAAGCAGCAACATAATCTCGGTGACTGTGATTAAAGTCCGTCCCAGTGTGACTGTCCGCTCACGCGGCCAGCGTGCGCGTCGAGCGGCCGTCTTAAAGGAACTTCTTGAGCCTATGAACCGATTAGCAGGAATATCAGACAAGTATTGGATGATATTCAAGTCAGTTGTTAAGAGCCATTGGAAGACTGAAGCTAAAAACTTCTACCCGACGCGCCGCTCGACACGCACGTTGACCGCGTGGGCGGACAGCCTGTTCCAATCAGATCTTACCTAGCATTGGCTGCGCTAACAGTGTCTCTCACAATTGGGCGTTTCAACCGCGAACGAATTGCATATCGATTGCGGGGTACGAATAAGCGCGGTCAATAATAAATGTTATGCGGATGGTACGCTTCGCTCCGCGGTAGGCTTCGTGGCGCTTACGATTCGGCCGCGCTAACCTGCATAACAACTACCTTTACCAATTTCTTTGCGTACTGACCACTCGCGACCGCGTTCTGAATGCAAACTTTCTCGTACTGACCGCATGTTGTTTTTCGTATTCAACGCGTGCTCATATGAGTGCACGCGCGGTCACTTGACGCTAACGAGTTGATGCATATCTCTGGCATATCGATTGTGTCTAACAATTCGTGTGCGCAGTTGAAGCCCAAGTGCGCGCTTTGATACGGAATGCGTTTTCAAGCGGTCATTAAGATATCGGCATGCGGTTGGGAAGAAAACGTGCGGGCTACACGCTTCGTGACGCGGTGTGAATGCGTTCTCTCGCGGACGGTAAGCACTGTCATACACGGAGGCACTTACAGCGCGACTCGCATACCGACAACGTTCACCAGTTCCCTTCTGTGGTGGACGCGTTATAACGCGTACTGAATGCGGACATGTACATGCTGTCTACTTGAACTTGAGTACCGATCGCGGCAAAGGGTCGAGTTTTGCAGCGAAGCTTGCTCAGTTGAACCCACGTATTTGACACGCATTCTAGGAAATAGGCGAGCTGTTGTTACGCAGCTCAGTCGTGTCGAAAGCGTGCACTCATTTAGGTACGTGATTGAAGCGCGAGCGCGCCTGTTAGGCACAAAACAAAATGCAATTCTCATCAGCTGCCTTTTTGATAATGACTTGCTGTTGGGGTCAAGCGGAGCGAAAGCCACGCTCGGCGAGGCGATGCAGAGGCACTGCCTCGCGAATGGTACGAATCATGATACGCGGACTTGCCGACCGCGCAAACTCGAATAACGACCTTCCTGACTAGTTGCCTCATGTAGAAATAGCGTGCGATTGCATGGTGAACGCGCAGCCTGCGTACTAACCTCATGGATCTGCTTAACGACCTCAGTAAAAAGTCGTATTTTTTACAGAACGCTTGTCCAGATAGAAACACGCGTCTGATACGCCTCCTTGAAAACTTGCGAGTTGTCATTTTGCAGCTCAGATGTATTGACAGCGTTCACTGATTTGTATGCGTAGTTAGTGCGAAAGTGCGCGCGTTCCGTAATGTGACTTCGTTGGGATGCGTTTTGCTTTTCTTGCGTCAGGGACGCGTTTTTTTTTCGGGAGATAGTTCAAGACCTATTTTAGAGTTCCATCGCAGCGCGGCGCGATGAGATGTTTTCTGTGGGCATCGATCGATAACGCGCCGCTCGTCGATTCGCATATGATTCATGAGATCGCGCCGCGTCGCGGTGGAACTCTAAAACCCCCTAATGCGTCACCAGGATACTCAATTACGCCTCGACAGTTCGTCGCGCATGCTCCCTGCGAGACATTCTCGCAATGCCGCATGAATTGCGTGACTTTCTGCAACGTGGTCGTAGGCACACTAATCTAGCAAACCACAGGTATCGTTGATTACTGGAGTCTTTGTCTTGCTGACCTTATTAAAATTTACCTCTGCTAGTTTTTAGAGTGCAATTGTGGAGAATGGTCGGAGTGGGTAGGCGAGTGCTCCCAGCAGTGTGGTGGATGCGGCCATCGAACTCGTACGAGGGAATGTCACAAGGCTGAATGTCGGTGAGTAGGCAGCTTTATTTGCAAGTACTTGCAAACACATGTTGGGCTCCAGGAGATCTACGGTTGACGCTCGAGAAGGGCTCTATCGCGACTGGACAGTCACGGAACTTTCATACTTTCAGGAACGAAGAGAAGCGAGCTTGTAACTTTGGTGTGTGTCCGTCTGGCACAAACTTCCTCATCAATAATAGAGAATTTCATATTCTGTGGAGAGGTTGTTGTGTTGGACTGTTCAGGTGAGCAGTTTTCATTGAGTTCTGTCATCAGCGCGGAATGGTTCCTTTTGAAAACTGTGGTGCGCGACGCCCTCTGCAGAAGTTGGCATTAAGCGCGAAACGCACGGCTACATGGGGGTGGGCGTAGACGTGTTTCCGGCTGCCCGCTAATCACTCGACTACTGCGCGTCGCCCACAAGCCGCTACCGTGGCTCCCTCACTCACTATCAGAAGATCGGTACACGCTTCCCGTAGCATAAGGCCGGGATATTACTTTCAGTGACGAGCGACGCGACGCATTGTTTACCATCCATATCGACCAAAAATCTATGTGCTTGAAGTGCACTGTCGCTTTCGCTGGTCGCGGGAAGTATGATCCCGGCCTAAAGCGGCATTACGCGCCACCCGCGCTGTGATTGCTGGCAGCGCTCGAGCAGCCAAGGGTCACCCGCAAATTGGTCACGGGAAAACGCGCACTGATATTATGTGCTCTTTTCTTCATGACGTGGCTACCCTGCTCTGGGAACGGCTTTGACTGTGTGAAGTTCCTATTGAGAACCGAAATCTGACCTGAGTAGTCTTAATAGGGAGTGACCAGACCTTTCTACCAGTACTACGCATGTTGTCATGTTTTTCGGATCGACCACCTTCCGGGTACTTGTAAAAACCCTATTTTAGCTGCCCGAGTAATTATAAAAATTTCAAAATTAGGTTATAAAAAAATTCAGAAATTTTTTTTTGCCCAAACTTCTCTCAAAGGGGATATTTGAGGCGCTGAACGCGAATATGAGTCGTTTTCAATAACCTGGTCTCATGGATAGTTCTGGCGACCAGGTCTGGTCGTTTCCTTGTAATACGCTATTCATTCTACTCGACGCCAGCGCGCCACGCGCTTGACGCGCGGGCGTGGCGTTTGAGTATCAATGGCCTTACGGCACGCCCGCGCTACACACGCGCGACGCCCGCTCCGCCATGCCGGCAACGGCTGTAGCGGCTTTTTAATCATTTTCAGCACCAAACCATCATCAATTTCATTCCCTTTTGGGAATAATTCATTTTATAACTATCCTCTGTTATGCTAATGGTGAACGCGTGTACAAAATTTGCGTGTTTGGAAAATTCACAGCCCACTTTTTTCCACTCCGCCATGGCCTCACCGCTGAAGTATTCATAGTCTCCGCCAGCGAGGCACGCGCCAGGCGCGCGCCTCGCTGGCGTTGAGTAGCATGATTGCGTCGCGCCTTGCGCGAAAAGGAGACTTTACCTCACTGGTTAAATGTCTTCGTGGCAGATCGCGGAGCTGTAGACAGCTAGCAGCCGGCGCATACTGCTGTGTATGCGGCACGCATTGATTATGCTGCTAAGGGAGTTTTAGGAGTGAGCTAGGAGCGCCACATCGGTTTGTGCTGCATACGCAACCGTACGCATTGGCTGTTTTTCGTCTGCAATCCTGCCATTCCCCACGGAGAGTGGTGTGCAGTCGTTGCGGCACCTTACCGCGCGAGCGCGTGCACTGACGATAATATGCGTAACACGTGATTCATAAAATAAATGCAGCATTCAGGAAGCTTCGAACATGTTCCCAGTAAGCTTATCGCAAGTTGTTTGAAAGTTTCACTCTCACATGCAATTATTGAACTTGCATGTAACATAAATTAATGCGCAGAAGAAGCTGCTTGGGAAATGAGTGCGGTAGGATGTGTGTAGCTTTCAAGTAACTTTCGCAGACGTTCCTTAGGCCGTGCTCACACTTCGATCGCGGAGCGACGCGATGACATGACATTGGTGTGTATCGATCGATATAGCGTCGTGCGTCGATCCATATTCGGAGCATGCCATCGCGTTCCTACGCCATGGAAGTGTAAACCCGGCTTCAATGGGGACTTGTGTTACTACATAATGTATTTATGTGTTATAGGTCCGGAAATGAATGTGCAGCTCTGGAAACGGAACAGAATCCATTCCTAAAGATCATCAACTCACTACTGAATATTCAAGATGCAAAACACAACGGAACTGATGGTTATGTGAAGATACGTCGAGGAGAGCACTAGTCGACACTTATCGAATGCAATTGTCATTCTGAGCGGTCCGCGCGCGTGAGCTGATGGTAAAGATGTGATCGATTGAATGGTGACCGTGCCGAGACGCACGCTGATTGCGCTTTCTGACAGTTGTAGTCGATGAGGATTCAACTTTTTATCAAAGTAATGCTATATCCAATCTTGTCCATTGTCTTTCACTACGTGCTTTCGATTATTTGCTGCGCTACGACATTCCAAGGACCTTCCTGCCCGCTTTTGCACAAAATATGACGTGCCTGCGTGTTAATGCTGACTTCTTCTGTTTGGTATTTATTTAATAGAATATCACATACAGCAGTTTCATATCAGTATGATCAAGAATGCACGGTGCTGCTGTGCGGCGCGTTGCGAGCGTGCATAGGCAGTGCGGAAGGAAAGGATTTTCTGTATCAGAGAAATTTTGTTGCCTCGGTTCCAAGACTAACTAGTAGGAGCGATGCACACATTTCCTGGTGAAGAATGTAATTTCTGTATATTTTGTTACCTTTGAGAGCCATACCTTGTCATTTAATGTTAATATGTAATAAAAATTATGTGTATCCCCAGAACCAGTAGTGTATACATGCAGTTTTCACGCGTGAGAGGCACTCTTAGCCAATTGGAGAACTTCTCGCTTTTCGGGAAGCAGACCCGTGGTTCGGTCGCGATGGCGCTCAATCTTTTGCAAGAAATTTGTCAATTACCCCTATGTTAAAGGCAGTGGTCGCGATCAAATATGCTTGTCGTCTTTTTCTCTCCAAATCCTTTCCTGGGTCTCGAGTAGTAGGACCTATAAGAAAAAATCGCGAAAAAACCACTGTTTTGGGCCGAATTTGAAACCTGAACTTTCTTGCCTTTTGATGGTGGACGAGCCCTCTCCACATCATCGGCATCGATGACCTCTTATATCAAGAACATCAGCTAGCTTGGAATTGAATGTCAATCAATGAACCTTCGAATTTATGTACACATCTAGTCAAAAACATTGACTGAAGTGATGCTTTCATTATTCAACTGTTTTTATTCGTTAAATTTGCATTTATTTCGTCCTCTCAATGTCGATGATTTTTGACTGCTCGGCATGAGACTGCGATCTGTTTCGTCATCGCTGTGCACGTGTGCACGAACTAGCTTCTTTGGGCCCTAAAAACTCTATTTGTAGACCGTTTTTCACCGCGCTACCTTCATAGTTTTTCAGCTGTTTTTGATCTAAGCTGATTTTTGTTGTTTTTTCGATAACGTTTTTCATCGTGACCACTGCCTTTAAACGTGGTCTAAAAACCCGCGCAAAGTACGAAACCGTGCACAGTGGGGTCGAAACCCCAGATGGGTTCAGGTGAGGGTAGGGGTCTTCATCAGACCCAATGGCTGCGTCCTCAGCCTTTGTGCTAGGTGGAGTATCCACACGGATATCCTCCACATCCCCCACCCAGAAAGTGGATTCATTCTGGATGAGATGTGCTATCAATCAGTCTGGCGGTGCTTCTCTAGATCCCACAATATGGCGAGCTTCTCTTGGAGCTCAACTGTTGTCCGAGTTGGGATCGCTCCTGGATCGCTTTCTTTAGGTTAGGCCTGTTCCCAGCTTTGGGCTTTTCCCTGGCTGGAAGCTGCTCCTGGTATCAGGGGCTTTTTCCTTATCATGTATTCAAGGTCCGATACCCTGAAAACTAAGCGAGTAAGACCCCTGCTCTGCCAGGATGTACAGAGATGCCGCCTGAAATCACATCTTACCTCTATCAAGCACTCGCTCGAGATAGGACGAACTTGAATTTTTTGTAGTTCCATTAGAGAATGGCAGCATGGTTGTTATATGAAAGTAGAACTAACACTCCATTTTTTTCACTGAGACGACACCTGAAATTCAGATACACGTTTGGTCTGCCACGGGAGGAGCGGGCTTCTGTCTTTCACATGTGCTTCTGCAATCCTTGAAAAACTACATTGTTGACAGGAAATTTGAAGCCATATATGACCAAAACATGTTGCCTGACGACGTTACGGGCGGACCTATAATAAGTATGTTTTGATCACCTTTTACAGAGCAAACAAGGTAATCGATGGAGTGAAAATACGTAGAAAAAAATTCCAGCCAAGTTTCTGAACGTCCCTCTAACAAAAGTTCAATAGTTTCATTCTCATCTGGAGCAACTTCATCGAATCCCACTACTCTCTGACATACCTTTTCAGGTACGTTTTATATCAGTTTCATTAACAGTTTCGCTTATATCCGAAGTTTTTCCGTATGAAAATGTCCGCCTTCGCGGTCGGCGGGCGGTTGTGCGGCCGTCGCGAGGGCGTTTTTTGGACCCGCAAATCAGGTAACAGCAATATTAGATGCATAGTGGCATAGTAGATAATATCCCAGTCATCGGTTTGCAGTCGTCGGGAAGCTCGTCCGAAAAACTCTTTCGCGACGGTCGGTAAGCACGCACGCTGACCGCGTGGGCGGACAGTCTAAATTGGAATGTTCGGTTGGATAGATAAACATGAAACTCACTCAGTCCATTGCGAATCTGGTCAGAGACAGGGGAAGAGACAGCGAGAGTGCGTGGGGTGGGTGGAGAATGAGAGAGCTGTGTACGCGCGCACAAGCACGCAATGGTCTCGGGTGAATTTTGTGCGAATTAGGGTACTCAAAAAAGGTGTTTTACAAAATCGCTTTCAGATCTCATTCGGTGGAAGTCGATCGCTGTCAGGCACTTATGAGATACAATTGGTGCAGTTGACATCTCTTATGTCACATGATCGATTACCTTTTCAGGCTTTACATCTGTACATAAAAGCACATAAAAAATGACACTATGATTCAACTTCGTATGATTTCAGGCGGGTATACCCTTGTGGAAGTACAGTCCTAATCAGTAAGGCAGGCGCTTCAGAGTTGGGCAGTATCAAGGCGAGCGGTAGCAGCGCAACGCTAACTATCGTGAAATGAACCATACGTTAGAGGCTGATCCTTGTTGGAGTGTGTCTTCGTTTCGTACTTTTCTGTGTCTCATATGTACAGTATAAATTATTTGAAGTTATTGCAATGAAACATTTTTGCAGTATCTGTCTATAATATTTTTACATAGAGCAAGAAAAAGTCTCTTATGATCTCATGCCTTGCGTTGCGCATCGCGTGCGGTCGCACTAGCACGTTTGTATCCGCCTTTGTAATGAAGCGTGCGAATGACATGTATTGTACATGCACTCCATTTTGGATCAAAGTTTACTTAGGTTCGTCACGTGCGAGTGGTGGCCATCGTGTATCAACACCCCTGAGGAGGCTGGAGAAAGGGGGGAGGAGCGAGGATCCTGATTGGACGCAACAGCCGGGGGCCGGGGCTAGCCTGCGTTGCGTCCAATCAGGAACATCGCTCCTCCCCCCTTTCTCCCGCCTCCTCAGGGGTGTTGATACACAATGGCCACCACCCGTCACGTGCGTGTGCGCGCACCCTGCGTTCTCTTACCTCACCTCACCACACTCTCTTGTTGCCACTCTCCCTCTCTCTGCTCAGGCCACGAAGGGACAAACGAAATTTCTCTCTAAAATAATATGTAAATGTGTGTATTCGACAACTTTGAGTCTGCGTACCTGAAATTTTTTTTTTGACGCCATGAATCTACAACGGCGAATGATCCATGAACAGAATCAGCTTGATTCCTTTCAATGGAGAATGCATACTTATACATATGGTCCATGCCATACAAATAGAAAGCAGTGACGCACTGTCATGGGGCACGCATGGAAGGACGATAACGGGATGGTAGTTATTGATCGACTGACTTCGCACTCACTAACAGCGTCGCGGTTTGCTGATTGAATGAGGGACAGGGGCTCTCTACACACCGAGGGAGGAGCTGTTTCGCCTTTTGTGGCTTTTATTCCACTCGGGACCACTTCGCTCGCGTTGAGCGGCGTGACATTTCAAACTGCAAAAACGGGACAACTCCTCCCTCGGTGTGTAGACAGCCCTTGTCCCATTGAATGGCACCGATAAATGCACTCATTTTCTTAACAAGGTTTACATGATGCATGGCGAAGTCTATTTCGCTTCCTGACCTCTCCCACTTCGCAGTGAACCATGCTATTTCGCTCTAAAGACACAGTCCAACCTCAGGGGTGTTTTTTGATATCATACTCCGGCCCCCGTGCATAGCATCCCATGCTATGCGTGAAATCTCAATTCGCTCAAATAAGCGGGAAAAGGCGAGGAAAAAGTCGACCACGCCCTCTAGAGAGAAAAAATGGGTGACGCCCACCGACAGGGTCCCGATCTCAAAAGGGAAGTGAAGTGCGATTAATTTTATTCGAAATCTATGTTATTCCAATCGTTTTCGGTCTGGCTTTATATTGTGACCTGCTCCAGAACCGTGGCTGCAAATAATGAGGAGAAACGGGCTCTAGACAACTCGTCCGCGAACTTCACGCCGTTCAAATGCGAAATCTTTGAAGGGCCATACATAACTCCGTTCGTAGTGAGTTCTGAGCAATTCTGGAGACACCATTGTGATCAGCGTAAAATTTTCTACAACACAAACAGGAAGATAAAAATTCGATTTTGGAGCCCTTTTGGATGAGGAAATCTTCATTCAGAGGCGATTTTGAAACTCCAAACTTTCTGAGTGACATCGTTATGACCCACTAGTCCGACTGAACGCAAAAGCTGGAATTCGGTTTTCATCGTGTACGATGCCTTTAAAGGCAGTGGTCGCGATCAAATATGCTTGTCGCCTTTTTCTCTCCAAATCCTTTCCTGGGTCTCGAGTAGTAGGACTTATAAGAAAAAATCGCGAAAAAACCACTGTTTTGGGCCGAATTTGAAACCTGAACTTTCTTGTCTTTTGATGGTGGACGAGCCCTCTCCACATCATCGGCATGGATGACCTCTTATATCAAGAACATCAGCTAGCTTGAAATTGAATGTCAATCAATGAACCTTCGAATTTATGTACACATCTAGTCAAAAACATTGACTGAAGTGATGCTTTCATTATTCAACTGTTTTTATTCGTTAAATTCCTGGAAGTTTAGGTTCCTGGCAAAAGTAAAGATTTGGCATGGCCGTTTTTTCGAAATTTTAGAAATATACTCAGTTAAAAGGGGAAGGTGAAGAAAAATGGAAAAAGTTTTGAAATATTCCTGAGAACGATTTGGCGTAGAATAATTTGATTTTTAGGAAATGTAGTGAAATAGTTGAAAGTATGATTTGGCAGTCGAGTTTGAACCAACTATTTACAAGAGTTGTGCGAAACGAGAGATCGCATTGTATGAGCTTATCCGTAGAACATATCAAAGCAAAATCACGCGTGATATGAAACAAACACTTGATTTTACTTCACTTAATACGTGAAGATCGCGGCATTCCAGCTCACAAACGAGCTTTTACTGCTTGCCTTATCACGCGTGATTTTGCTTTGATATGTTCTACGGCTAAGCACAGACAAGGCGATCTCTCGTTCTGCACATCTCTTGTAAATAGTTGGTTCAAACTCGACTGCCAAATCATACTTTCAACTATTTCATTACATTTCCTAAAAATCAAATTATTCTACGCCAAATCGTTCTCAGGAATATTTCAAAACTTTTTCCATTTTTCTTCACCTTCCCCTTTTAACTGAGTATATTTCTAAAATTTCGAAAAAACGGCCATGCCAAATCTTTACTTTTGCCAGGAACCTAAACTTTCAGGAATTTCATTTATTTTTCCTGAAGGTTTCCTTTCTAACATGGTTTATGCCTGGTGGTGTTAATTCAAAGCAAACCCACTGATGCCTTGCCCCTCCCCTTCTATGACGTCCTGCACGCTCGCACTGATGTCCTGCACACGTTCTACGGCGCTCTGCGCACACCCATTTGGGTCACAAGCACGCTCATGCCGATCATTTTTCCGCAGGGCTACCGTAACCCTCCTTGGGAAGTTTTCCAAGTGTCAGCCTGGATATGAGCACATCGTTATAGCCAACCATCATCTTTGCACAATTTCGACCTCCTCAGCCACTTCCCAGTGGCTTCTCGAAGAGAGCGGTGTGTGAATGACCGCATACCGCTCCTCTCCCCTTTTATATCCCGCATGTTATGAGCGTGTGTTATCGTTCGTTATCATGTTTTGTTCAAGAACGGTAGCCCTGCGGAAAAAATTATCGGCATGGGCGTGCTTGTATTTGGATCCCGCAAACCTTTTGCTCACTTCCTCTTGGTCACCTCACAGTTTTTATGGCGTCCAACGTACTTTCATTTAGGTCGCGTACACTTTCTACGGCGTACTGCGCACACCCATTTGGGTCCCGCACACTTTCTACGGCGTCCGACGCACTGTTATTTGGGTCCCACACACTTTCTACGGCGTCCGACGCACTCTCATTTGGGTCCCACACACTTTCTACGGCGTCCGACGCACTGTTATTTGGGTCCCACACATTTTCTACGGCGTCCGACGCACTCTCATTTGGGTCCCACACACTTTCTACGGCGTCCGACGCACTGTTATTTGGGTCCCACACATTTTCTACGGCGTCCGACGCACTCTCATTTGGGTCCCACACACTTTCTACGGCGTCCGATGCACTCTTATTTGGGTCCCACACATTTTCTACGGCGTCCGACGCATTCTCATTTGGGTCCCACACACTTTCTACGGCGTCCGACGCACTGTTATTTGGATCCCACACATTTTCTACGGCGTCCGACGCATTCTCATTTGGGTCCCACACACTTTCTCCGGCGTCCGACGCACTGTTATTTGGGTCCCACACACTTTCTACGGCGTCCGACGCACTGTTATTTGAATCCCACACATTTTCTTCGGCGTCCAACAAACCTTCATTTGGGTCCCACAAACTTTCTACGGCGTCCGACGCACTGTTATTTGAATCCCACATTTTCTACGGCGTCCGACGCATCTCATTTGGGTCCCACACACTTTCTACGGCGTCCGACGCACTGTTATTTGGGTCCCACACACTTTCTACGGCGTCCGACGCACTGTTATTTGAATCCCACACATTTTCTACGGCGTCCGACGCACTCTCATTTGGGTCCCACACACTTTCTACGGCGTCCGACGCACTGTTATTTGGGTCCCACACACTTTCTACGGCGTCCGACGCACTGTTATTTGGGTCCCACACACTTTCTACGGCGTCCGACGCACTGTTATTTGGGTCCCACACATTTTCTACGGCGTCCGACGCATTCTCATTTGGGTCCCACACACTTTCTACGGCGTCCGACGCACTGTTATTTGGATCCCACACATTTTCTACGGCGTCCGACGCACTCTCATTTGGGTCCCACACACTTTCTACGGCGTCCGACGCTTTGTTATTTGGGTCCCACACACTTTCTACGGCGTCCGACGCACTGTTATTTGAATCCCACACATTTTCTACGGCGTCCGACGCACTCTCATTTGGGTCCCACACACTTTCTACGGCGTCCGACGCACTGTTATTTGGATCCCACACATTTTCTACGGCGTCCGACGCACCCTTATTTGGGTCCCACACACTTTCTACGGCGTCCCACGCACTCTCATTTGGGTCCCACACACTTTCTACGGCGTCCGACGCACTCTCATTTGGGTCCCACACACTTTCTACGGCGTCCGACGCACTGTTATTTGGGTCCCACACGTTTTCTACGGCGTCCTACGCACTCTCATTTGGGTCCCACACACTTTCTACGGCGTCCGACGCTTTGTTATTTGGGTCCCACACACTTTCTACGGCGTTCTGCGCCCTCCTACTGGGATCCCGCACACTTTCTACAGCGCCTTGCGCACCCCTACTGGGGTTCCGTACACTATCTAAGGCGTTCTGTGGATTTCTTCTGATTCACACCGTGCGGCGTTCTAAAAAATACATCCAAGATCCCGCCGTATTGATTGAAGCGTCCAATCCTAAACAAATGCCTATCAGTGACGGTGTTTATTTCATTAGATCATTTTTACGAATGAGTAAACGTCGGATGGTTTATAATAACATGTTTACGTGTTTTTGTCTCACTTGACCCTCAATTTTGAGGTCCCGCAAAAATTGAGCTACCAACTTCAAATTTTGTCAGGAGTTAACGGCAATCATAACGAACTTTCTGGCCAAAAATCAGCTTTCTAGCTCAACGATAAGTGTTCCAACAAGATCATGTACGCCAACTGAAAAAAAAGAAGATGAACCCTTTTTTCGACCAAAATCACGTGGTTTTGACGATTTTTCTCGAATCTCAGGTAACCATTCCAGACCATTTTTTGAACAGTTATTCAACTTTCTAAAGTATATTAAATGCAAAAAGAACGGACTTCCTACGTTCACTCTGGACCCTGATACTGAGATCAGGGGGTTGCGCGATGGCGAATCAAAGCCAAATCTGGTGAGCGCTTCGCGCTCACCACAATTTGCATTTATTTCGTCCTCTGAATGTCGATGATTTTTGACTGCTCGGCATGAGACGGCGATCTGTTTCGTCATCGTTGTGCACGTGTGCACGAACTAGCTTCTTTGGGCCCTAAAAACTCTAATTGTAGACCGTTTTTCACCGCGCTACCTTCATAGTTTTTCAGCTGTTTTTGATCTAAGCTGATTTTTGTAGTTTTTTCGATAACGTTTTTCATCGTGACCACTGCCTTTAAAGAGCGTGCGTACATATCGTCCATGTCCTTTAATTAGCAAGCCGTACTCAGCTATTTGACGCCAAGTCATTCGATCTACAGCCATCGTCCCTCCGCCTTCCCGCATGCCACTTTTCGCGCCAAGCAGCGTCGCGACTTTCTAGTTGAATGAAACGGCCCATATATGTATGCTTGTATATAGTCAAATCGTATGGGATTCAATTGGTCTTGTGCGCGTTCATCGCGTGTCGTGAATCAACAGTAACTACTAAACGGTCGTCTCCAATATATTTCAGCACACAGCTGTCTGTCATCGGCTGACTGCTGAGTATGCACACTGTATTTCGGAACAAAAATTATTTCTTGGGCATAGCGGGGGGAAGGGGTGACGAGAGTTTGTGCTGAAGATTGAGGGAGCAGCGTACGCGCGCATACGCACGCGTGGGATGCATGTATATTTAGGCCCAAACTAGGGTATACGTGTTCCTGATCCTTTGATTTTCAAGTTAGATGTTAACCAACGTGCGTCCAAACATTTGCAACGGAGTTCGGCTCGTTCACCCAATCCACGGGCCGCTGCCCTTGCTGTTCGGGCAAACTGGAGGAGACCGCACAGCAACAGCGGGGACTCGGAAAGCAACAAAAGCCGACCTGAAGATTGAGAGAACGAGCCAAACTGTCAGGCGGTTCAAGGCTGATTTTACCTTTGCAAGGAGGGGTTCTTTAGGGCGGATATTATTCCGTCGGAAACTTCGATCAAACTACCACATACTTACGAAAATCGTTCATAAAGCTGGAAACAAGCTTCATAGTCGCGTTTTTAATAGTCACTGGATAACCCTAGAAAACGTAACAACAACAATGAGAAACAAATCTTCATATTCAATTTGCCTCAAAAATATCACAACAAAGAAGTACAACAAGTATGAACGAGTTGATAAAAAACAAGACTGAATATTTCATAGAATTATGACATGCAGAAATCACACAAATACATATAATACTTGATGAGAGAGAAATGAGGAAATGCCGTTATGACGGTTATTTGATTGTAAATCATGTGGCCGAGGACGAATAGTAAAAAGATGAGCTGTTTGACAGAATATGTAGTTGGACCTGTTATCTTATTTGAGTATAGAAGTTTGTTCAAAACTATGAAAAAATACTACAGACGAATCAGCAGAGTAGACTAGAAATAAAGCATCGATAAGAGCAAACTCTGCGAAGGTCATACAATGCCGGCATCCTTAGCCATACTATAGAATATTCCATCTGGCTTGGCCAGCAGTGCACGAGGTGAATCAAATTCTACTACACGTCCTGCTGAGAGAACAAGAAGTCGATCACAGTCCATCACCTAAAACGATCAATGGTAAGTAACGTTCAGTTGATAGCGGGAATAGGCACAACAGAACCTTACGTGATTCGTCAGAGGCGCGCGTGCGCGTTGCATATCTGGCGTCGTTTAGGGGTCGTTTATACTTTCGCCGCGGCGCGGCGAGATGCAAAACAGCCATATCGATCAACGCCGCGAGGCGTTTAGAGTTTTTCTGCTCGAAATCTTACAACGGTGCCGCACGCGGCCGCGGCCTAGGTGCTGCCGCGCCGCCCGAGGAAAGCAGGCGGCGCGACGGTCGCGTGCGATCCCCATTGACATAGTATGCTTCTTTTGCTGTTATTTCATACACATTCTCAATTTTGTTCTCCTGATTCATCTCTAAAATTCCTTCCAAGGTCCTGGGCGTTGTTTAGAGTAGGCTGGGTTGTGAAAAGTTATTCTTTTTAGCTTTTGAAATCATTTTTCTAAAGAGAAATCGTTTTCGAAGACTCTATCCGCCTTCGGGTGCTGTGTTATGGTACGAAAATTTTTAGATCTTTCTTTTGCACAAGGAATCACTCATTTCAATCAGCCTTGTGTTATGTCAGAGCTACTCCAGGCTGTGTTTAACGTCATTCTGCGACGTCGCCGCGTAATATCGACGCAGCCCGACTATACATCCTGGTGGCGCAATTTTTCAAGCGGCGCGGCGCGCCGCCCCGCCCCACTTATTGCCGCGCCGCTTCGCGGCGGAAGTATAACCGACCCCTTATACTCCCGCCGCCGAGCGACGCGGCACAATCGATATGATATGATTGCATTTCTTCGATCTTCGCGGCGACGAAAGCATAGACGACGCTTCTCGGCCAAGTCATTCCAGGACTCACATCAGTGAAGGTAGGCCGTTACCGAAGAATAAAGTCCATACACCACTCTTCAGATGGTGAGATCCATATCGACCAGAAGTGCGTGACCGCACTGTCCGCGAAACATCTCAGAGCACGTGGCCGTATTGTGCCCCAAAATAGGAGCACGCACAGTGGGAGAGGGCGCTCTAGACGATTTGGGCTAGCTGGCATCACCAACAAAACCTCAGACTCTATAAAAGCGCCACAGCAAATTTATGGCCTCCTGAAAACAGATGTGGGGTCGATCATCTAGCACTCCTGGGTCGAGCAACTATCACTTTTTCATAGAATGTTGATGCGACCATCAAACAACGTGGAAAACGATGATTGCACGAACTCCCTATGCAGAAAAAGTTCAAAAATGATGCAGGCCAGGTCTCAAAATGCAGAAGAACCACGAAAACAATTTTGGCGCAAAGTCTAAATCCATTTTTACAGTGTATTCAAACTGGTTTTTCTTTAAAGATGTTTTCAGGGGCACTTTTGGCATTTCCGTTCAATGAAGAGGTCAAGCTATACAAAAACATGGAAAAAATAATTAGTGATTCCTGCGCATTTTATCCCCTACAAATACTCACGTGCTTCTCAGGCGATTCTCGGCCCCGAGTCGCCTGACAGTTCGGATCGGGTTCCCAATCTGCGAGTCGGCTTCTGTTGCTGTCAGGGCCACTGTTGTTGCTTTCCGGGCCACTGCTGTTGCTGTCCGGGCTGCTTCGGTTAGCCCGAACAGCAACAGGAGTGGCCCGTAGATTGGGAGAACGAGCCGAACTGTCAGGCGGCTCCGATTCCTGTTCGGTGTGGCTCTGGGCCGTGAATGGCCTGAGTTATCAGACTCATAGAAGGTATCCAAGGCACCTGATCTCATAGAAAGCGCAGCTGGCCTTCTAAGGCCATTTCCTGAAGAGTAGCCTCGAGGCACTATCTGGACGATATCTGACCGCTAAGCGGATCTTCCCCTGGTTCCGTAGATGCAAAGCTTCCTGTTGTTGCGTTCTGTGGTGAGGCTAGCCTCCTTGCTGCAGATTGCAGAATGGAAAGTTCATTTGGTGCGTGCACACCTTGAAACGGAGCAGGTGCTGCTACGATGATAAGTTGGGCGCGGCAGAAGTTCTGTGCGTTTGAAGCATGTGCTCCTGTTACAGGACGACACGCTGCTATGATAACGTATGGATACGGCGAAAGTTCTGGCCACGTGCTCCTAACTGCAGCACGTGCTGCTGCGAAAAATCCTTCCAACTCGACGAAGTACTGGAGTTGAAAGCATATTGTGATTGAATCGGACCTCCACCATGTGACCGGAGGTTTGTCTCTTAGATTTATTATTGACAGATTGAAATCTAGATAAGCTTTCAGCAGAGGCTATCCTTTAGCACACAGAGGTCTTACTTCATAGACGCCTGTAACTCCGGAAGCAATCATCCTCGCTCGGCTTCAATTATTGAAGGCACCTCTCAGCTTAACGCGAGCAGAATATTAGAGAAGTTGAAAAAGTATACCCGTTCAGTCTGCGCTAGAGCAGGCGATCAATGCGGGAGCACAGCAGCTAGGTTTCAATACGTAACGCGACCGCGCGCCCCTGACGAAAAGCAGCCTCTCCGGACTGCAAGCATGCAAATGGAGTATATATGACCGTCTAGCAGTTCAGCTAGTCCGTGTATCCGTACGCTACAGAAAAAAACGTAATAGTATTTGTACTTACCGTATGTAGTCGATGAGCAATGGTCAAGACAGTACAGTCAGCGAATTGTTCACGAATTGTTCGTTGAAGAAGAGAATCTGTTTCAGCATCGACAGCCGCCGCCGCTTCGTCAAGAATCAGGATTCGTGGACGGCGTAGCAACGCTCGTGCTAGGCACAACAGCTGGCGTTGACCGACACTGAAAGGGATGAAAGGGTTAGTCAATAATTAGGCATTTTCGGAGAGCTCTCCTTTTAGATTATCGCCGGCGGCGGACGGCAGTTTCTTTTTGTAGAAACACCTTTATCACCATTGGTGTTCCACCATGACCCAGCACCCCGCTGCTGACTCATACACTGAAGGGGGCTAGCGCAGCTCTTCAGGGGCAACCCTCTGGGCACCAGCGCTTGCCCCCCCCCCCGATTGGGCTACCGCCGAAGTGGCAATTTGGCTTGATCGGAGCCCCCTGTCACTGCCCTGAAGCCCCCCTGTGACTGCCTTGAAGCCCCCCCCCTTGTCTGCCCCGGAGCACTGATGTCACGGCCCCGGAGCAGTGACGTCACGACCCCGGAGCAGTGACGTGACGGCCCCGGAGCAGTGACGTCACCCTCCCCCCTCCCCGGAAAGCGTCGCCGCTCTCCCCCAAAAATATCCCTTCCTGACAGGGACTTGAAGTCCCCGTCCAGGGCCGGCCCTGTTGGGTCGAATGCGGCTCTCTATGAGGTGAGGCGCCTTTTATACCGGTTGAGCACGTGATAGATCACAGGAGAAATCACGTCAAATCGGGACAAAACTTGTAGGTCGTTTACATTGGTCTAAGGGTAGGAACGAAACCAATGTAAACTCGTTGCTCTCAACTTATAGATACCCTGATTGATTTTATAACAAGATCGACTTACTAGTTTTGAAAAAAAAATTATTTACTTATTGAAGTGGATGACGATGCGTGCTTTTGGCCTACTATGCCTTCTCTGGCCTCTATTGTCGTAATCTATCTTCTACGACTTCTTCCCATCTTTTCCCTCTCTTCCTCTCGGGGGGGGGGGGCAAGCACCGGAGGAGAGCAGGGGCCTCCCCTGAAGCCCCCCCCCTCGGGGAAGGCCTGCCCTGTCGCTTCCCCAAGTCGAAAACGGGCTCTATTGTCCGGCGCTTGCCCCCCCCCCCCGCAGAGTCTGAGGATGATGGGCAAAATCAGGACCGCGACCTCGCGGCTAGAGTGATTGGTACGGTCAAAAGACCTCAGCTTGGACATGTGACTTTCAAAAACGGAAACCCTAATCAGAATAAACGAGATGCTCTCATCCCTTTACCCGTCGAATATCATTAAAGACAGAACGTTTTCAAAAGAGGAAAACCCCTGGGAATTTCCGAAGTACTCTCTCACCATGATCTCTGACGAGCAGAGATGAGCGGAAACCCGATTTCTGATGGTTTTTGGCCATCCGATTTCCACATCCCGATTTCCGAGATGATGTGGAAGAAATAGGAACTAATCATAAGATTACAACTTTGTGAGGCTGAACAGTGTTACCTGCCGAATCTTCATCACATTCTTGTGGGGAACTGAGCCTGATTCTGAATTCGATTTTCAATTTTGAAAGAGCAAAAGCATGAGACTTTTATATCGACAAGATCTTAATTTGCCTAAAACAGGATGACGCCAAACGAATGGGCGGAGTATATCCTCCCAGCAAGAGACCCAAATCAGTACTGAAAATTAAGAGTGGGCATGTGCAGCGACCAATGGTGGCTAGAATCCATCCAGGTGAACCTATGTACGATTTTCGATGGTCTTCAGTCTTCCGATTCCCGGAATCGAAATGGTCGCTGCGTTTCCCGTATTTCAAAATCTCGAAAGCGATTTTCGCTGATCCCTGCTAACGAGGTAAATACAAAGTGGATGGGTTACCACATTGACTATAGACGCCTTATATACACCTTCTACGAAGCCAGCCAAGCCTGCAACCAGGGACATGAAAGTGGATGAACTAATAGTATGACCATCCCAGATCTACAGCAACGAATATTGGCCAAGTGGGTAGCGCCAAGTATGAAAATAGACGCAAGCGGCAGATATGAGGATTCTAAGGACAACAGGCACAATGAAGGACAATGGATGTCGCGAAAGCATCATCCTATCGCTGCTAGGGCCAAGTGCATACTTCCCGCAACGGGCGAAGCGACATAGTGTGTGCGATCCATATCGATCTAATAGTATGACCATCCCAGATATGGATGATATGCACTGTCGCGCGTAGCAAAATGTATGCACTAGGCCTAAGCGGAATGTGAGGCTATTTCCCTTATCAGCACAGTGCTCGTTGTGGGCATTGAATCCCTAGAACAACCGGCCTTATGGCAGGCCCGCAATGCGCTTCCCTCATGAGCACGCTGCATCCCATTAGATCGGTATTTTCGAATACAATATCATTTCATGAACCCATGCTCTGATCATGCCACACTTGCCACCAGTATTCCTATTTATTGAAGTTCGGATGCATATTGCTTAAAGGCAGCAGACACGCTCAAAAATGATAGCAATTTTTTGGAATGAATCGAAGGTCTGAAGCTGTTAGTATTCAGAAATAACGAAAAAAAACCGAAAAACATTTGACTGAAATGAAGATATAACGGTTCGTTCTATATTGGTCTGAAAGTGGACGAGTTGTACTAAGTTGGCTGAAATAGCGGAGCTGGCGACAAAATTGTTGGGATAACGACGCTTATGTACTCGTACAGCCCTTTCTGGAACGCTTACGCCCTTAGAAGCCTAAAAAGTGATCTAAAATGAGCGTAATCGAGCATGGAATATCTGAGTTGAAGGGCGGAGCCCGCATCGATGGGCGGAGAAAGAATGTTTTGGTGACTCAATACGGCTCAAATACGGTCATTTTAACTCGTTTTTGACGCTTGCAACTTCGTGAGGGCTCATCTAGGGCCTGCACGACCCCACTAATGTAGTTACCTCGACAACTTTTGCGAGCGCGTCTGCTGCCTTTAACGAAGAAACTTCACGGGCCCGATTCACCGGGCTGCCCGTAAGGCCGGGTTTATACTTATATCGTGGAGCGACGCGATGGCACGCTCCAAATATGAGTCTACACGCAACACACGTAACGATCGATACCCACCACGGTGAGTGATTATACCTTACTCGGAAAAGATCGAACTGGATGAGATATGGTCCACACGGCGGCAACGTGCAGTCAAGATTTACAATCAAGGTACCAACTAGTATCCATGGGTTTGACGCCACCATGACATCTACCGATTCGCGACATTGAGTATTACTTACCTCAAATTCTCGCCTCCCTCTGAGATGCGATGTTGAAGTTTTTCACCCAGTGAAGACACGAACGGTTCCAGGTGAGCATTCCTGAGCGCGTTCCAGATCTCTTCATCAGCTACAAGGATCACGATCACCTGAGCTCAAGCCAACATTTTTTAATGGAGTAGGCAACTTACAATAAGCGCTGAATGGATCCAGATTGAAGCGCAGAGTTCCCGAAAAGAGGACTGGATCCTGCGGAACAATCGTGAGACGCGACCTCAACTCCTGAAAAGACACTTTTCTTGGTTGTCTATAAGAAATAATGAATGAATGAATTTCTTTAAGTGCTTACCTCTAGTGAAAGCGTGGAAATGTTCTGGCCATCGATCTCAATGCACCCGCTGTCGATCTCCACCGTTCGGAAGAGGGCCAGAGTCAGTGAACTCTTACCTGGAATGAAAATAGTTGGGGCATTATCATGATCAGCTTATAGATTGGACAGCAAACGCATTTGGACGCACCGGCTCCAGTTCGTCCCACAATACCGATCTTTTCTTTCGGCGAAATGCTTGCTGATACATCCCTGAGAACGGGATCGAGTCCAGCACGATACCTGAAAACCACAGTAATCCGAAATCGTCAGGCTGAGAACATATTGGCCGACTAGTATTTCCTAGATGATGCGGAGCGCCAATACAAAACAAAAGCTTACCTCAAAGAAATATTTCGGATGTCGATTCTTCCTTGCTGTGGCCATGAATCCGCCGGTTTCTGTTTTGAGTGGGCACCTTCTATGGGAGTGTCAGTATACTCCTTGATTCGTTCAACTGCCACAATATTCGTCTCCAATTCGCTAGTCATTCTAACAGCCCAGTTCAATGTTTGAGTGATCTAAACACCCGAAAAATTTCTAAGTCGTCGGCCTGTAGAGGACCTTCGCCCAACATTTCAATTAACCTGGCGCAAAAGTAAATCTTCGAGTGTTACGATCAATCTCTACGGCTCCTGCTTTGATGCTCACAAGGGAACCACAATAAGTCATAGTGACCATTGCAATAGAAATGTACTTTTCTAGAACCATTTTTGGACGAAAAATCCGAATATGCCTATCGCAGCTGCCTAGACACACTCTGAAAAAAGTTATGAGCGTTTTTTAAAGCTTTGCGGCGAGGTAAGGGTACCTACCCACCATGGAATATTTAGAGTGTTTTTGAATTTTTCTCCTGACTTCGCTAAAAACGTGTATGTAGGGGTAATCTGGGGTGCTGAACACGAATCTGGGGTTCGCTCGTCGAACTTTCAAGGTTTACTAAAGGTTATGGTAAGTAACATGTCATTTAGGTGACAAAAACTACCTTAATAGTTCAAGAATCGAAAAATGGACATCGAATTCGTATTCAGCACCCCAAATAACCCCCACATAGAAACTTTGAGACAAATCTGAGACTTAAACCAAACTACCGTATACCCACCGTAATCTACCGTCCGCTGCCAGAAATCGATAAACCGACATCAAATTCGTGTTCAGCACTCCAAATAACCCCCTGAGAGATAACTTGAGCGTATTCAATAGAAGCACTCCGGAAATCGTCAAAAGTCGCAATTTGCCATCAAATTCTCTCACGATGGGAATCTGTGAACGAATACAGTCGAAAACTTTGAAAAATCGATAAATGAACCTCAGAATCGTGATCAGCACCCCAAATAACCTTCCAGGGCGAATTTTCAGTCAAATCTGGAATATTTTTCTAAAACGCTTCGAGAACCCCTACATAATTGGTATAAATAAATGCCCAACCGAAAATCCGTACAAGTCCAAAACGCTGTCAGTCTGCGCAAAGTTTGGGAAATGCTCCTTCAACCTAACTTTGCTTATAGGGGTGGTTTTGAGCGCTGAACACGATTATGAGGTCTATTTCCGGATTTTCGTGAAAATAATGCGCTTTTTGGAGGGTCCAATAAGTACAAAAATCAGAGAATAAATGCCTATAACTTTTTTCAGAGTGGGTCTAGGCAGCTGCGATGGGCATATTTGGACTCCTCGTCCGGAAATGGTCATAGAAAGGTACATTTGATTTGGAATGGTCACTATGACTTATTGAAGTTCCCTTGTCAGACACTTGTAGTAAAGAACTTGAGCACAACTCACGCTCAACTCGAGCGCAAATCAGTGAGGAGAATAACAGGATTCATGCTCCTACTAGAGCGCGTTGTTCTATCCCACGTCAGAAAAAAGACGAGCTGTAACGTTTGGAGAATTGAACTCGATCCCATGACGTTTCGATGGATCAGGGCAATGAGGCCACGTACTCTTTCCTTGAAACTGGTCAATCTCTACCCCGCGAACGAAAAGTAATTAGGAGCTCAACCTTCTCATAGACAGCTAAGTTCATCCTTTAAAGGCAGCAGACACGCTCGAAAAAGTTGTCGAGATAACTACGCTATTTGGGTCGTATGGCCCCTAGTAGAACGCTCACGCCGATGGTAAGCGTCAAAAACGAGCGAAAACTACTAAATTTGAGTCCAAAATCTTCGTCGGCCTCGCCCATGAGCTTTCAACACCACCCCCTCGATTTACGAATACGGTCACTTCGGCTGGTTTTTCAAGCTTCCAAAGAGGTGAGCGTTCTATTACAGTCTGTAAGAGTCTATCGGCTTCGTTATCCCAACCGTTTTATCGTTAAGATTAGCTACATATTTCAACCGCTCGGGCATAACTCATCTAATTTTACCCCATAACAAAAGCAGCCGTTATTCCTGTATTTGCATGAAGTTTTCGTCGGTTTTTCGGTTAGTTTCCCATACTACTAGCTTCAAACCTTCGATTTATGACATGAAATCGATACCAATTTTGAGCTTGTCTGCTGCCTTTGAAGCCAATCCTGAAGTAGAATCTCGAGCGACTGTTCGGGAGATTTTCCACTACTGAACATATATCTACGTAGCACAAAGCTGGGACAGCTCCATGGCCGAGGAGCTGGCAACGAAAATGCCCTTGTGGCGGTCTCTAGCGGCCTCTGCATAGCCGAGCGCCAAAAAACCGGGCTTCCATGCTGAAGATAGAGGGCGGAAACACAGCTTCGTCCCTGCCCTTTATTCCCCATCATTGAGGCGCGACTTTCACCGCCGGACTATGCTTAGGCCTTAAAGTGTCTACGAAGAAAACCGTCCTCATGTTTTGACCGAAAATCGAAACACGCGGGGTTCATGACAGCAATGTCGGGAAAACGGCTTAGAAGAGCCCCAAAAAGCCCTACACGGCCCTGAGCTTCTGTGTAGGGCTCTTTTTAGGCGTTTTTCGATATTGCTAATGCAAAGGTCATGAAGCTTTCAAATTCCCTTGAAAACTTGGAAACGGTTTTTTTGTCGTGAACACTGCTTTTAAAGGCGGTGGTCACGATGAAAAACGTAATCGAAAAAAAAACTACAAAAATCAGCTTAGATCGAAATCAGCTGAAAAACTGTGAAGGTAACGCGGTGAAAAACTGTCTAGAGTTAGTGTTTCTAGGGCCCAAAGAAGCCAGTTCGTGCACACGTGCACAGCGCCAAACAAACAGATCGCAGTCTCATGCCGAGCAGTCAAAAATCATCGACATTCAGAGGAAGAAAGAATACAAATTTACCTAATAAAAACAGTTGAGCAATGAAAGTTTGCACTCCAGTCAATGTTTTTGACTAGATGTGTACATAAATTCGAAGGTTCATTGATTGAAATTCAATTTCAAGCGAGCTGATGTTCTTGATATTAGAAATCATCGATGCCAATGATGTGGTGTGGGCTCGTCCACCATCAAAAGACAAGAAAGTTCAGACTTCGAATTTGGCCCAGAACAGCTATTTTTTCGCGATTTTTTCTTATAGGTTCTACAACTCGAAACCCAGAAAAGGGTTTAGAGAGGAGAAAAAGGTCAGCATATTTGATCGCAACCACTGCCTTTAAAGGCACAGTACACCCTCAGATATGAATTTTGAGATTTTTATGTAATTGTGTAGAAGACCCCTTCTGTATAACATGTGCCAAATGCCAGATCTCATTTCCTCCAAATAAACGAGATATAAGCGACCACCACAGGCCCGACCCCCTTCCCTCACCACCACAGGCCCGACCCCCTACCAGATTTTCGAACTCAATAGCGGCTCGATCGATGGATGAATTTCATCAAGTCGTCGTTCTTCAGTCCATCACCGGACTGTCTCCTTATTATGGCTTTCTCTCATGCTACGATAGCGAATGAAGAGAAATACAGGCCTGAGACAACTCGTCCACCAATTTTTCACCCTCAAAATCTAGGCATCTTTGAAGAGCCATAACTCTGCTCAAAGAGGGTCTTGGACGATTTCAGAGATACCACTGTTATCAGCGTATGAATGCCTCCAAGACAGGCATAAAATGAGAAAATTAATTTTTTGGGTGTCCTGTGCCTTTAAAGGCAACAGACACGCTCAAAAATGATATCAATTTTATGGAATGAATCGAAGGTCTGAAGCTGTTAATATTCAGAGATAACGGAAAAACCGAAAAAAAAATCCACTGAAATGAAGATATAACGGTTCGTTCTATATTGGCCCAGATGTGGACGAGTTTTACCGCATTGGCTGAAATAGCGGAGCTAGCAACAAATTTGTTGGGATAACGACGCTAATCTACTCGTACGGCCCTTTCTGGAACTCTTACTACCTTAAAGCGTAAAAAATGAGCCAAAATGACCGTAATCGAGCATTGAACGTTTGTGTTGAGCGGCGGAGCCCGTATCGGTGGGCGGAGAAAGGATGATTTTGTGACTCTATACTGCTCAAATACGGTCATTTTAACTCGTTTTCAACTCTTCCAACTTCGTGAGGGCTCTTCTAAGGCCCGTAGGACCCCACTAATATAGTTATCTCAACAACTTTTGCGAGCGTGTATGCTGCCTTTAAAGCAGCTGGCCTCCTTACTGGGAACCTGGACATTGGATAAGAACTAAAGGGCAACCGAACATTGCTCGACACGACGCGTTCACGTCACGGCTCTCGCAAACAAAATTTATGATAACCAATTGATAAATGGTAGGGTATAAAAGAAGTGGAGAGCGGTGTGTCTTCATTCACATAACGTCCTTCTCCAGGGGTCAGCAGTTGAGAAACTGCCTGGACTAGCAAGTAGGAAAACAGCACCACCGATGGTCAAGATATAACAAAATCGGAATAAAAACTTAGAAAATTATAGAGCCGTGACGCGACCGCGTCGTGTCCACCAATGTTAGGTTGGCCTTTACGTTCTTATGGACATAGGCCCCCACAGCGACCCTACGGATGCGGCAGAGAATTTGCTCATTCACCACACGAGCTGGCGTTCAACACGGCCACTTGCTCCTGATAGTAGCACGCCTTTTGAGAAATAGAGCTTCCACTCGAGATCGAACTGAATTGTGCTCGAATTCCAGCCAATCACTGCATTACTGATCGAAGTTTGGATACCTAGCATCGCAAGACTATGGCACAATATTGTTCCTACCAGGAATTGCCGTAGGAACTAAGAAACCGAAGGAGCAAGAGAAAAGAAACTCACATTCAGTGCATACGATACCGACAACCCGACAAGACCAGCAGTAAGTCCAGGGGAATCTCGAAACAGCACTGCGAAAAGAGCCGAAAACATCACAATCATGTTACCAACAAGTTCGAGTCGTACTGCAAGCCATCTAAAATTTAAACAGATGTATCATGTCAAATAACACTATTCATGAAGTGGGATAGTAATGTTCCACCTATTTGCAACAATGCTTGGATAATAGGTAGCGAGGTTCTCATCCACTCTTCGTTCCGACTCCCTGACAAAGTCCTCTACTAATCTATACGCGCGAATAGAAGCTGCACCTTGAATGGACTCCTGAAATGAGACCCACACCTATTCACGACAATGCCCAAAAGCAAATACTAGAAGACTTACTTGAAAATGAGAATAGATGGGGGACTTGGACGCCGATTCTAGACGCTTCAATTGTCTTGACGTGCTTACGTAGAATCTCTAAAAATAGTTCCGTTATGGATACATCGAGCACAAGCGATGGAAAAGGAAAGAAGCGGCTCAGCAACGAGTAGAGTCCACTATTCCGGACTTTATTGAGTGTTGTTCAGTATAGGTGATCTGTCACCTGGCCGAGGACGTACCGCCTAAACAGTGTCCCCTTTTTGCCAACAATTTTCCAGCAGATACATGAAAAGAGTACGAAATTTTTCAGAATTCGGGTGAAAACCCACTATAAGTCCAAAATTAGTTATCTAAACGTTGCTGAACACAATTTAGGGGTTTCCCAAAAACAGGTGGTGTTGGTGGGCAGAAGCGATAGCACATCAAGAAAGCGATTAGCGAGCATTACTGTATTGTACGTTGTAAGACAAACCAAAAACACGAAGTAAATGACAAACAGAGGTCCGAGCATGGATATCGACATCGGCGTCGACCAAACGATCACTGATATAATCTCGATGGAAGCAATCAACGTGCGCACAAACTGCATCAGTGAACGAGGAATCGCTGTGTCGAGACAATCGACATCCTTCAAACACATTGACACAATAAATCTGACACCAAAACTAATACAATGCAAAGCCAACAAACAAACAAACCGACGTGCTCTCTGTAATCATGTTATGAAACTGCACTCTATCCCAGAGAACACGGAAAGCCTACTGTGGTGGGGATCGCAGCTAAAGCACAGGGATAAGGCCACCTCGGCTTCTACTGGAATTGAAGCGGCACTAGAGCGGATCCGTAGCGGCAAAGCCGTAGCGGCTCCGCGACCAGTCGTTGCGCCTTGATAAATAAATTTCTAGATAGGACCGCCTGCGAGTAACTAAGGTTGTAACGTCACAACTGAGGTTGTAACGTCTTCTGTGCTATGGGGACAGAGGGTATCCCCGTTTCTGTGACCAAGAAGATGCGGGATCAAACAAGTGTAATTGAACCGGTGGCAATCTCGATTACTACACAGGACAGTGCATCTTAGTCGACGCGGATTCGCCGATCCATCCTCACGAGGCCGGCGCGGTTCTAACACGGATTCGCTGTACTGTCGCGGCAATGTCGAGGAGTTGTCGAGGCGCAAGACACAGCAGAAGCAGAAGAGTCGTCTAGGCAAAGTGAAGATCGCGATTAAGCCATCGTACTATCGCGGAGCTACCGCGGCACTGTCGCGGTAAACTTTCCAAAAGTATGGCTTCAAGTAAAAGAATAAAGGATGAAGTTCTCGGCGTATATCAATCCTCTGGGGATGCGCCACACATTCGACTTCCATTTAAAATCGTACAGGCTTTTGAATTTTGTATAGGGCCTATACAATCACTTGCGGGGGCCAGCCGATGTTCGAGTATCCTCCCAGACAAGTCTGCTACAAATTTACCGAGCCCGGAGGGAGGGACGGCTTGTTCGACCGACCTTAGGCGAGGATCGGTCGCTAGACAGTGTGCGTGACAGCGGCGCCTCTTGCCACTGCCCCACACTGACTTCAAGTACAATGCTAAAAAAGAGCAGGCGATAGCACAGCGTCACAAGGTTCCATCGAGTAGTATCACCGATGTAACCTAAGCTTATGATATATGGTTATTTGCCCTCAACCACGACTCCATGATTGCTCTTAGTTGGTTTTCACCCATTAAGCTGATAACATTGTGGTCTGCAGCGCGAATAATTCCGCGACATGTCAGTTGGCATGTGAAGTGGTTGTGGTTGAGAGCAGATCCTGTCCAATCGCTGCAATACTGTCGACGGGCAAGAACTTCATGGAGATTTGGGCAGGATGTCACAGGTGAATACCGATTATTAGTTGAACAATCGCTGATTCACTTTTTGCAGAGTGGCAGAAAGCACATGGGCGCGACATTCTCAGAGCAGCAGAGACGCAGAGGAAAGCCACGCCAGCCGCCACGTATCGATAATCAGTCTTTGCCAACCAGCGGTGCGTGCGGCTGCCTCGTCGTGTTCAGCGCAGGAGTCCAATCTCTCCTGCCCACGCAGCCTCAACATCAGCGCAGCTGTGACGTAGCTTTCTGTCTGATCAGTACTCAACAGACGCCACTGATCAACAGCACGGAGTCATCAGGTGGGCTTAATCTCTTACTGCCTCTCACGCAGAAATCCGAAGGAAGGACAATGGCGCAGCACGCAGCATTTAGGAGGCACTACTTAGGTCCCTGACCCCCTAGTGTCTGGGTGAAGATCCGTCCACTGATGTAGATTTCTATTGTAGGCGGCGAAGTTCGTGGGCGTAAAACCTTACTACACAGTCCATACGCTACAAATCCGCAGGCTACTGAAGAGTAATCTTCGGTAGCCCAGCGAGCTGAACAACAGTCTGGTTACCCCCGTGATTGCCGCCGGCCTCTAGGTCGCCCTCCCACAAGATGGAACTCTGTATTTTCAGGCAGAGTCAAGACGTTCTGCACCGAGCGAGGGCTTCCAGAAAATCGCTGTATTTTCAGGCAGAGTCAAGACGTTCTGCACCGAGCGAGGGCTTCCAGAAAATCGCCATAACTGAATGTCCTTTGCTCGGGATCGGTCGAGCTGGTTCAGGTGTTGTCCACACGGCGGCGACGCGCAGTGAATATGGATCATCAAGGTATCAAGGTAGTATTAGGTATCAAGGTGAGGTATTGGTCTATGCCTTGCTCGAGCATGTTTGTTGAGAGGTCAGTATTCACCCAGGACTAGCTATCCAGTTGCGCTTAGACCGATTATGTGGGTACGCGACGCCATACTCTGATCAGTATCGATTGAAGAGAATGTGGGCAGTCCCAAGAGGGCTGGATACCTAAATGTGAGCGCAAAATTTCCTCGGCGGCAGCGTGGATTAATAGCAAGCATAGCGCGCACAGCCCCGTCTCGCGCATGTCCCCGAAAATCGGGGCAGCAGTCTATGCCGTTCCTCCTAGCCTTGATGTAATTGGAAGATGGAGTGACTCGTCGTCACGACAGCCGTTAATCTCGGAACAGTGCGTAATGACAACTGCTTGGATGTCTCGTTTCGGCAGCCTTCAGAGGTGGTCGACGGACTGGGTCCCACCCGGAGTACGCACCGACATAGTGACAGACGGGTGCAGAAAAATCAACCCACTGAGTCCGTCTGCGGCCGTCTGCTTCCTTCCGCAATCCGCCAGTCGATACGGGTGTTCTACGCGCGCACGCGGGCAGGGCCAATGCAACGGAGGTTGGGTTTTCCGCCCCGATCTCAAACGGTTTTTGACCAAGTCTGACGGGGGTCTTAGCCAGACAATCTACATTTGCTCCAGGACGGAAGCAGACTGGTCTGTCCTTGCGATATATACGTCGCCCAAATGAAACATGGCGGGTAGACTTCTGAAGGACCACTGCTGCTGTGTGAAAAGTTCAGCTTCAGTGGTCGACCAGGACAAAGTTTCTGGATAGTAGTATGCCAATGCTTTTTTCTGGGACAGAGTGTAGTCAAATTCTATTCTCTCTTGATAATATTTTTTTAAATCATAAAGCTAGCTAAACTCGAATTGAAGCTTGTCGAAATAGTCCCGATTGAGCAATTCTTGCACTCTCTCACTGTCTTTGTCATTTGTGCAGTTAGATAATCTGCGCCTGTAGTGCATGTGTGTATTCATTGTAGTATGAAGGCGTGTCGACTAACTAAAACTGTGCTCTAAGCAAGCCCAAGACTAAAGCAGTAATGCTTCCGACGTGTATTATAAAGCATTTAAAGTCATTTTAGAACCTTCGAAAAATCTCGGCAGCTGACATCACCTAACATGTTAGCGACAGTGAAAGGCATGCATCACAACGAACAAAGGGTTAGAATAGGACAGGGCTTAAGAAATCGAAAGAGCATGCCCGTGAAGCTCTGATTCATTCTCCAGAATGAACTTCAAGTCTTGGTGCCACTCTCACATGAAGAGCAGAACCAGACAAATAGACATTCAGATGTGCTGGAAGGAATGAATCAGAAATCCACTAATCGCATAGGAATTCCTTATGCTAACCAGAATATAGTAATAGAAGATGAGGACTGGAATCAGAACAAATACGATCGACGGCGTCGCGTAGATCGGTACTGCAATGATCATCAGTGTCTGGATGCCAGCTCCAACGAATGTAAGAATAGCTCCCGGAAGTCGATAGTCGAGAACTTCCACATCCTGCATGCAATATTCACAGCCACACACAACATACACCTTATACCGCTAATCAGCCATAGAATCTCTCCAAACTCAGAACTGAGAACGCATTGACAGCAGACTAGAAAACGATCCACCGAGCATGACACTAGGAACGACGCTGTATGTGATCGGGAGCAAAACAACATTTTGGAAATGGTCTATTTCGTCCCTTGTGTCGTGAGCCTGCGGTTCAACTGCTCCTTAGTAAAGAAGGTGAGCAGTCTTTCCAACTGGAGTAGTTTACAGCTTGAAGACTTTAGTCCTAGAAAAAAAACGGTGGTGCAGTTGGGGCTAGCGACTGTGCAAAACCACTGCAGCGGACTGGCATGAGCTGTCGTGAAGAGGAAGCGTCTTAAAGGCACAGTACACCCTCAAATATGAATTTTGAGATTCTCATGTAATTGTGTAGTAGACCCCTCCTGTATAACACGTGTCAAATGCCAGATCTCAATTCCTCCAAATAAGCGAGATATAAGCGAACACCACAGGCCCGACCTCCTTCGCTTACCACCACAGGCCCGACCCCCTCCCAGATTTTCGACCTCGATAACGGCTGGATGGATGGATGAATTTATAAGAAATCGCCGTTCTTCAGTTCATTGCCGGACTGTCTCCTTATCCTGGCTCGCTCTCGCACAACGCTTGCGAATGAAGAGAAATACAGGCCTGAGACAACTCGTCCACCAATTTTTCACCCTCAAAATCTTGGCATCTTTGAAGAGCCATAACTTTGTTCAAAGGGGGTCTTGGACGATTTTAGAGATACCACTGTGATCAGCGTGTGACTGTCTCCAAGGCAAGCATGAAATCTGACAATTAATTCTTTGGGTGTTCTGTGCCTTTAAGGTGTCAAAGTGCCATTATAAGTTAAAAAACGGGAAGGAGCGAGGGGCCGTCATGGGACGGGACAGATGCTGCTTGTTGTAATTTCTCTCCTCAATCGACAGAGGCCCACCAAGGATACGCCATGTGCTTACACGTTAGTAGGCCCTCTGCCTATCTTGAAATTACCCAAAGGCGCGTCCATTTTGAGCCTCAATTGAGAAATTTGGCAATTGCCGGGCCAGATGCGTTGCTATGTGGGTCACAGATTTGGGGCTGCGAGTGCTACCAACAAAATTGATTTGCGCAACGCTCAGAGCGCTAATACTTTCATCTCAAATCATTGTTGGTGGGTTTCCCATGTTCGCACAGCGGACCCTCAGGGAATTTCCACAACAGGGATCACCCCTATCAAGGTTCCTGCAAGAGAGGTGATCTCACCGACAAGGGTTTCGGTGGGATCACTCCCCTCAGCACAGTGGGGAGATGGGCCCGCAGACAGGACCCTCTCCGAGCCGTGGAGAGATGCTTTCGGCGACAAAACAGTGCTCCAGCACCTGGTGAAACTCCTGGGATGTTACCCGAGGCCACCTTCCAGGTCCGGCTCAAAAGAGCCGACTGAAGCACAACGTGAGATAAGGGGCCTTCTATGTCAACTGTTAACAATGTTAATATCTTTTTTTTTCAACATGCTAATTATGGCAAACATGTTGAAATCACCACAGTATGTGTTCCGAATGACGCACATCAGTCAACGCACGTCGCCCGACGCACAACCTAAAGCTCTGCACGCTGGAACCATAACCGGGTATCACCCGAAGCTCGATGTTCAACTGTTCTGCTTTTAGGTTGTAGTCCGCGTAGGGGGGTGGGAGGGGGAGAAAACAAAGCCGCTTGCACGTCGAGCCTGCTACTGTGTAAGTGCGTCAAGGAGGCATGGTTTGGTTGAGCTATAGATGTAGGTACAAGCTGGCCGCAGGCTTTGGGTTCGTCGTATTACAGCGCTTCACTTCCCCCGTTTTTGCGTTTTGTTCCACAAGACCATCAACCCAATCATCATATTCAGCTGCAAGCTGATTGAATCAGTTTTGAACGATGGCCGCTACAGTGACATGGGGCAATGGCCACAACCAATCCACCGCTCCTTTTTCGGGAAGGGACTAATCAGAATGTGCGCCATTACGGACGTAAGAAGAAGCCTATAATGGTTTTACAAAAATGTCAGCGTGAACCTTTGTGCGGCCTCACAAGACGTACTATGAACTACTCCGTATGGAACGACTGCTCACGAATTTCCCAAACCTCAAACACCTTTTTCACTGAAAACAATGAAATCAAACTCACTGCAAACTGACAATTTTGTCCTGACTGTCTAGAATCAGACAAAACTGTTTAGGAAAAATTGGTTTTCACTCATGCCTATAGGAAAGGAGGAAATTGTGAAGTCGAACACATCACACCGCAACAGCGTTTCACATTCCGCAATCTGGGTTTTAGGCAAGAGGTCTGGAGTAGAATGCGATTGATGGAGGTGATGTTGATGCTGATGCGTACCAGGACGATGATGTAGAACGCAGCAAGAAAAGTAAATGGTAGAGAGACGATCGGTGTGGCGACAATAATGACGACTAAGGTGGCGATCACGTTGAACACCGTCATAACCATCGAGCGAATTGATCCAGGTAGCGTCGTGTCGACCGCTTCAACATCCTGTGTGATGTGAAAATGAGAAAAAAAGTGAAAACACACAGTCCGACTCAGTACAACCAATTATTTCTTACAACGTAAAATCAGTAGCAGTAAGCTCAGCGTTAACGGTGACGTGCATCCTGAGCATGGTCAAGACAAGCATACAGTCAATGCAGCGCCCAGTGTCCGCGCCAGCGCGTTTTCAGGGATAACCTTCACAAGCATATCAACTTTAATCCTCTTCTGTGACGCGATAAGCAAAAAGCGTAGCCTAGCGCAAAGTTGACCGCAATCAGCCACACGAAAAAGCAACCCCACCTTTGAGAACAAACCAAACAGCGTACCCGATGCACCAGTCAGGCCTCACAATTTATCCGGGAAGCTGGCGCTGGGCGAGATAGAACTGTTATATGTAGAACAGCGCCGCTAGCGCTGTTAGTAAGTTGCGGATAGAAACCTACAATCTATTTGCGATCATAGTGGTTACGACCCGCAGGGTAGCGTTAAAAAGGGTTCTGGAAATTACCGGTTGAGTTTGCTAAAGTTCCAGCAAATCAGCTATTGGTCCGAACAACTAGAATTTCACGGTGCCGCATGCGCAAAGAACCAAGGACGACCCTGTGAAGGCATTAGCTACTCATACGATCAAGCATTAGTAGCCAACGAATCAAAAAAGGGTAGCCAGCAAATACTTTGGCTAATAAGGCGAGAACGGACGCTCCGAAGAGCTCGTATCTTAGTCTGACTAGCTACTGGCTCATGTGTTCTAGACATCGCGAACCCTGAGTAGTGGGGCATTGGGATAGCTGCAACAAGCCACTAGTCTTAGTCGCCGTAGTGACTGTCTCATTCGCCCTAGCTGCAATCGACGAGTGCGGTTGAGCACCATAACGGTCGACTGTGGCTGAAATGTGGCACATCACGAAGCTTATTCTGGAATTACAAGGGAACCACAATAAGTCATAGTGACCATTCCAACTGAATTGTACTTTTCTAGAACCATTTTCGGACGAAAAGTCCGAATATGCCCATCGCAGCTGCCTAGACATACTCAGAAATAAGTTATAGGCATTTTTTCTCTGTTTTTTCGTACTTATTGTACCCTCCAAGAAACGCATTATTTTTACGAAAATTCCCAGAACTACCCCACTAGGCGAAGTTAGGTTGAAGGAACATTTTCCGAACTTTGCGCAGACCAACAGCGTTTTGGACTTGTACGGATTTTTGGTCGGGCGTTTATTTATACCAATTAGGGGGCTCTCGAAGCGCTCTAGAGAAATATTCCAGATTTGACTTAAAATTCGCCCTGGGGGATTATTTGGGGTGCTGATGACGAATGTGAGGTTCACTTATCGATTTTCCGAAGTTTTCGACTGTATTCGCTCACAGATTCCCATCGGGGGAGAATTTGATGGCAAATCGCGACTTTTGACGATTTCCGGACTGCTTCTATAGAATATGCTCAAGTTATTTCTCTGGGGGTTATTTGGAGTGCTGCACACGAATCTGATGTCGGTTTATCGATTTTTGGCAGCTTACGGTAGATTACGGTGGGTATACGGTAGTTTGGTCAAAATCTCACATTTGTCTCAAAGTTTCTATGTGGGGATTATTTGGGGTGCTGAATACGAATTTGATGTCCATTTGTCGATTATCGGAATACTGAGGTAGGTTTTGCCTCCTAAATGGCATGCTACCTACCACAACCTACAGTAAACCTTAAAATTTGGGCAAGCAACCCCCAGATTCGTGTTCAGCACCCCAGATTACCCCTACACACATGTTTTTAGCAAAATCCGGAGAAAAATTCTAAAACACCCCAAAAATTCCATGTGGGGTACCTAACCTTACCTTGCCGCGAAGCTTTAAAAAACGCTCATAACTTTTTTCAGAGTGGGTCTAGGCAGCTGCGATAGGCATATCCGAGCTTTTTGTCCGAAAATGGTTCTAGAAAAGTACATTCCATTTGGAATGGTCACTATGACTGATTGTGGTTCCCTTGTTAGCTGAAGCAGTAAGCTTGAAGCCTGCTTGAGACATTGACATACCCCTTCCCCGTCATCCTTTTATGGACAACCAGAGCGAATGCCGAAGAATTGTCAAACACGAGGTCCATAGTCACTGCTAGCTAAACCTTTGGCTACTTATGCCGTACTGTATCAGTTTCAGAGCAGAATTTTCTCGTCGACCACTCACTATTTCATTTAGCTCTTGTGCTCACAGCAAGAGCCAAATGCGTGATCTCCGCATCCACAGCTAGCTAACTTGCGTGCTAGTAGGAGTGTTGAGTTCTCTTTGGTTACTCAGGCAAATGTGTGGGAGTAATTGCACCGGAGCGAGGCGTAGTCCTCTCACCGCAACCAAAGGCAGCAAGACGCGTCGACGGCAGAAATGCCCTCGAACACTATTGCTCACCGCTCGTTACCTTCGATGCACGGGTGTCATCGCAGCGTCATAGCACAATGGTACCCCCTTCTTCTATGCTCAACTCGTATAGGTTGCAGGCGCTCGAAACAATCTGCATTACATCCTACAGCGCTACTCAATATTGCAACACACCTCTGGAGCTCCTTCAGGAAGGAGCTCTGTACTCCGATGCAGGAGCACGGCGTCACGCACATTCGATGACAGAAGCAGCGTAGCTGGCGTAACGAACGAGCCAGGAGTGATGCCGAAGTAAGGACAAAGCCGCGTCCAGCTAGCATTATTCACCGCTATGTTGAAACACGTCACGGTGACGCCGAGTTCCTCAGAGTCTCTACGATTCTTCAACGAGATTACATCTTCACCATGCCAGACGGCTGTGAAAAATTCACATGCTGTGGTCAAACTGAGCACGCCTGCGCTACCCGTCGATACGCATGTAATGCATTGCTCATTCAAGTCGAAAATTCTACCCGATATGGCCGGACTACGCCTACCTGGTCCGTCCTGATCCAATTGGCCTGCATCGGTCAATACTAATGCAATGCATCGCTTACAGAGATGAAAATAATCCCGTTGCGGCCGAACTGAGCCGGCCGCAGTGCGCTCGAGTAAGCCTGCATAATCGATTGGCATGCAGCCAACACACTAGGGTCGACGCACAACGCCGCGGGATAACCAGGGACAGGAGAGGACGGTTCAGGATCACTAGATACGAGATAGGACGGCTCAGTCACGGCTTTGGCCGACTATGAAGGAAGTCTATGGAAGAATTTGAAATTCCACACAACTATTCGACACAAGCAACACTGATTATAACGATTCGCCCTGCGCCCCTTGCGTAGCTTTTCAGGACTAAGACCAAGTTGGGGCGGCCAACGCGAAACAGCAATGCTGTGAAACAGCATGACGATGACGAGCGTGGCTCCCTTAATGCGTCACAATGGCGCAACTCCTTGTGATAGCGTGGTGGATTTTTCGAACCACTGCTGGCTCTTGGAGAGAAACCACTTCAGAACGCCGTCCCGGAGCGGATTTTCTCCGCCCATCAACTCAATTACTGGGGAACAAACCTTTTCTCTCATGCGTTCGTGCACCAATTTTTTTCCTGCAGGAACTGTCTGCTGTCGCGTTCAACTTTGACCATACTTTACATTCTTGCGCATGATTGCTGCATTAGTTTTGCGTGCTCGGTCATCGCGTGGCTACTGCATTGACTGTGTGAGGTGAGAATGAAATGGAGAAGTCGATTGGTAATGCTTGGGATTTTTTTAAAATTGCAGATGACAAGACGGCATTCACCAGCACGACAAAGTTGAAGATGAATATGACGACGAGCGGGCCAACTATCGTAGGTGTGACGATTAGCAGAAGGAAAACGGTGACGGCAATGTCAGTGCCGGTGAGCGTCAGCTCTCCAATCGACTCGGGCAGTCGAACGTCCACTGTTTCCACATCCTGTTCTCTCTCAATTACTTGCGCAATTTCAATACTTTCAAGTTTTTTAAGAACCAGAATAATTCATAATCAGTTAGGATGTTGCATGTCAAGCGCCATCAGTGGCAGTTTTGAATGATGTGCGCCTGAATGAGAATGTCAGAAGGCGCGATTGGCGGGTGTGTAAGCTACCGCTCGTCGAGGTGTCTCAAACGAGCGGGAGAAACCGCGGACAAAGTCCGGATTTACGAGGGCCACTGAATGTTGGAGATCAGCCGTGGTCATAGGACTGACCGCGCCGTCTGACATCCTCATCTGATTCAACTTCAATATCCTGGTTTAGCATACGATGAACTATACCACATCCATCCATGAAGAAAGTGCGGCTTGTGATTTACATTTAAAGGCAGCAGACACGCTCAAGAATGGCATCGATTTCATGTCATAAATCGAAGGTTTGAAAAATAACGAAAGAACTGACGAAAACTAAACGCAAATACAGGATTAATGGCTGTTTTTGTTATGAGGTAAAATTGGACGAGTTTTCCCCGAGCGGTTGAAATAGCTAATATTAACGATAAAGCGGTTGGGATAGCGAAGCCGATAGACTCTTACAGTCTGTACTCGGACGCTTACCTCGTTGGAAGCTTCAAAAACCAGCCAAAGTGACCGTATTCGTATATTGCGGGGGGCGGGTTGAAAGCTATGGGCGTGGCTGACGAAAAATTTCGACTCAGATTTAGTAGTTTTAACTCGTTTTTGACGCTTCCATCGGCGTGAGCGTTCTGCTAGGGGCCATACGACCCAAGTAGCGTAGTTATCTCAACAACTTTCTCGAGCGCGTCTGCTGCCTATAAGGTGAAAGGGCAAGGAGAGCTCTTCTTGAATTCTCTGCAAAGGCTACAACAACTTAAAGGCAGTGTTCACGATGATTTTCGTTCTCGAGTTTTTCACATAAAACAATTCGTTGGCCTCCAAGTGTTACCAAAATTACGAAGAAATGGCGAGAAACGCATTAAAACACCGTATTTCAGTGACATTATTCTATAACATGGACCAGTTGTCCGGTTGGATGAACATGTTCATGGTGGTTGTCACCGGTGGAAATTTGGGTCAATCGAAAATAGAAGAATATTTTATGCAAAGCAGGATTAGTTAGGGCCCTAAGGAAAGAACGGAGCAATAGAGAAAAGAGAATCGCAAAGGACGGGTCTACAAAAGATTCCATTTTCACGACAAACACTTCCTGTGATACTTGGGAGGCGGGGTGATACTCAAGGATTTCGTGTACCTCTGGTGCGTTTTTCTCAATTTCTACGTCATTTTAGTTCTACCCGGGGGCCACCTAATCAATATAGCGAATAATCTCGAAATTGAAGATTATCGTGAACACTGCCTTTGAAGATCTACATGGTGCGAGAAAGTATTGACCGTTCTTTCAATCAACTTTCTAAGGGGTTTTTTGTAGTCCTAGCGCGCCACGGCGCGATTGCTGACGATGCAGCGCAACTGACGCTTTGCACTGAAAATCGCGCCGCGCTCCTCTCTGAATGTCGTGCGATGACTGCACGCAATTGTGTTCTTCTAAGTACACTACGAGAGATAACAATCATTTTGCTGTCCATATGTATTACATACTGCAGGTTTATCAGTATATTAGGCTACCTCAGCTCCTACGAGTGGCACCGAAGAAGTATCTCGTGGAAAAACAAATCGCAGTTTGCTACTATATCCTCTGTTTCGGAGTGCAATTTGTTTCCGTTCATCGCGTGCATCGGCGCGCGTATGCTGCGTCTCCTTCTCCCCTCCCTCCCCCCAACACTTTCTCGCTGTCTCTGCCCTCGCTCCGTACAAGCGCGCAAAGGAACAGAGCAAATTTGGCTCCTACCCAGAAGATAAAAAGCGTTTCTTTCCCAGAAAAAATAATGCGCCCGTGAACTAATCTGATCAATCGAAGGAGTTTCCGAATTTCCTAGTATTTTCGAAACGTAGGTCTTCATCAAGGTATCTAAAGAAACTCGTTATATTTGTATGATTGCTAGCTTATGGACGAAAAATGTGAACTACTGTACTAGTAATTTTAGAAAAGGTATTGTTATTATCTAGCGGCCAACACTTTCCTCGCACCCCGTAGACCAGCACAATACAAAACGTTCCTGAATTTTCGGCAATTGGTCGGAATTTAACAAGCCTAACGAATTCAGCCTAGTCCGAACTTTGGAAAATGGAGTACACTGCGAGAATGCCCAAACTATTAGTAGCAAAAACTGTGAGTGACTCGAGCCTGAACCTGTCTCCAAAGAAGTTTCAAGCTCAAAACTGTAGGTGGACCCCAGGGAATCGATAATTTCCTCTTTACTCGAATTTCGTCCAAGGGGAGCTGAACGCGAATACGATATTTGCTCTCTATTACTTAGGACGACTACGGTAGGTCATGGCAAGAAAATGGCATTATTCCTACCGTAAACTACCGTATTCGTCCGAAAACAAGAACGATCTTCGTACTTGTAATCAGCACCACAAAAACGGGTTGGTTGGAAAGTATTGATAGCAAAAATGTAAGAATGCAAACTTTTAATGAAATTCGTTTTTTTTTGTTCAATTTAATCTCATTCAACTTCAATACACTTATTCCAGTGATCCTGCAATAATTTCATATCATCTCTGTAATGATTTCCTGGAAGCTCTGCAAAAACTATTCCACGACTGAAATAGCTTGTTCATTCGATGAAAAACGCTTTTCACAAAGGAATTGGTCTAAGTTACTGAAGGGTCGCTAGGAGCCAAATCTGGTGAATACGGCGAATGTTCAAGCAGTTCGTACTTCAATTCATCATATTTAGCCATCGTCAGAGCACTTGTGTGAACACGTGCGTGTTAACTAATGCGGCACTAACTTTCCAAAAAGCTTGTTCATACGTAATTCTTTATTAAAAAATGAAGTACTCGTTCGTCTGAGATGCTTATGGTATCAGCAATTTCACGCTTACACGGGAAGTATACAAAGCGTATGTCGGATCTGCAAAAACGACTAGTATCGTTAGCATCTCTTGTGGCTCAATAGTAAAAATTCGGCAGTAACCCCTCCCCCGAGCTGCAGGTTCGAACAAGTTATGAGCATTTTTCAAGCTTCGCGAAAAGGCAAGGGTCATCAGGCATTTTTTCGGCCGTTTGCAAAAAAATTTCTCGGATTTTGCTGAAGACTTGTATGTAAGGGTAACCTAGGGTGCTGAAAACGAATCTGGGGTCTATTTGTCGAAATTCTGAGGTTTACTGTAGGTTACGGTAGGTAATATGCCATTTAGAGAGCAAAACCTATCTTAAATGTTTAAAAATCGACAAATGGATGTCAAATTCGTATTCTCCACCCTGAAAAACCCCTGTATACAATCTTTGAGTAAAATGTGAGATTTTGACAAAACTACCATATACCCACCGTAATCTGCTGAAAATCGATAAACGGACTCCAGAATCGTGTTAAGCACTCCAAATAACCCTCAGCAAATGATTTTGAGACACATCTATCGCAGAAATCCGGAAATCTCAAAATTGGCGTTTTTCACTCGAAATTTTCCCCGGTTGGGAGGCTTCAAGCGAATTGGGCCGAAAACTTTGGAAAATCGACAAACAAACCTTAGATTCGTGATCAGCGCCCCAAAACCACCCCTGCGAGAACCTTGAGTCAAATCTGGAACATTTTTCTGAAGCGCTTTCAGAACCCCTAATTCATAAAAATAACCACCCAACCGAAAATCCGCCAAAAAAGTCCAAAACGCTATCAGTCTGCGCAAAGTTTGGAAAATGGGCTTACGCCTAAACTTTGCCAGGGTGGTAGTTTTGGGCGGTGAGCAAAATTATGAGATCTTACCGGATTTTTCAAAGACTGATGTGCGTTCTGAAAGGTACAAAAACCGAAAAAATCGACCGTTTTGGGCTTATAACTTCTCTGAACCTGCGGCTCGGGACGGGGTACTGCGCAGTTTTATTATATATGCCCAAGAGATACTAGCAATACTATTCGTTTCCGCAGATCCGAGATACGCTTTGCATACTTCCCTTGTTAGTCAAACTTGGATCTTCACTAAAAATATTATGTAATTGCTCAATGATTTCTGGAGTTGTTGCAATTTTGGTCGCTCATTACGTGGTTAATCTTCGACGCTTCTACGACCACGTATAAACTCTAAAACTCATCGATGTACAGTTGAAAATGAAGAAGCAGATTATTTTAACACGCTCACCATTTTTGTATAAATTTCTGTTGCTGATTAACCTTTCAGAACACAGAATTTTATCACTACACGATACTCAGTTTTTTCCATTGTTAAAAATACACCGACACGTCAAATTCAAATGGCTTGTAAACAATGAACGCATTGACAGATCAAAATAATTTTTTCGTCAGTTCATATGAAAGATGAAGTTTCAAAATGGCGTATAAAGTTTAATGCCCCTGCTGTTTGACAAGTGTCGCGTTCAGTACTTTTCTACCAACCTGTAATTACCTCGGACGAAATTCGGGTGTGAAAGAAAAAATAGTTTTCGGAATTCACCTAGCGTTTCGAGCTTGTAACTCCTGGGATACAGGCTTACGCCCGAGTCCTTCACATTTTACTCCTGATAGCATAAGCATCCTCGCAAGGTACTTTCGTCAACAGACTACGCTGAAATGGTCTTCCTTGTAAGGATCGGCGAGGTTTCAGAATGGGCAGAGATACTCTACTTGTCCTTACACGATGTAAATCAGTTCTAAGTAATTTGGAAACATACTTTTTTCCTTTCAAAAAAATGATAAAGACCGCGCGACAGATTTCGCCAAGCCGTTCACCTCAAATGCAGATCAATTCAGTCGCATTTTGCGAGGGCCGGCACACATCAAAAAATGCTCTGGGAATAGGGAAAGTGCACGGAAAGCACTGAGCATTGGTTGACCACTAGTCCTTGTTCAGCGCCTTCCTTCACTACACTTTCCCTATTCCCACAGTTCGCGGCGACAGAATTTAGTCCAAGTGCGGCGTGCATGGACGAGCTGAAACGAAGGTACGCTTTGCGGAGTCGTGCATTCTCGCTCTATGCTACGCGTAAAAATCCTGCGAACACGACCTTAACTCTCACACGCGCGGCGCCAGCGAAACTCCTTGCATTTCAAAGCGCGCACATGCATGTCGCCCCAGAATGTCACGCTCTCATTAAACTAGTGCATACTCTCCACGAAGAGCGGCGCGCGACTGACATCTACTGTCGCGTGCTGCGGGTAGTATGCACCAGGTCTTAGAGCCTGATATTTGCACAAAAAAATAAAAATAGCAATAAGACCGGATAAACTCTTGCCCAAACACAGTACCGTGTAGACCTTACCTTTCCAAAACGATTAAGGATCCGTCCAATAGGCGTCACATCAAAGAATAGCATTGGTGAACGTAGGATATTACTCAAAATACCCTCATGGAGCAGCCTCGATGCTCCCACCATTCCAAGTGCCATAATGACTGACGCGGCACACACGAATAAGGCTTGAAATGAATTGCATGGGGAATTGAACTGCCAGAAGGAACTGGATGCCTGGTGGACAAACCTTGGCCTACTCCAAGCGCGGCGTAGATCGCTAGACGAACGTTCGTCTCATAACTGCTACCATTACTAGTTTTCTGAATCGTTTCAGCATCATCTGACCACTTCGCCAGCCAGAGATTGCTAGCGACCTGAAAAGGTGGATTTATTCCACAAAGACCCAACTTTTTGATAAAATAAAAGACTGCTCACTCCAAGCACACTACTGAAAATGTAGACGACGATGAAAAGCACTGCAATAGCGTGACCGATCGCACTGATGTACGTCAAGTATACGGACCATTTCACCTGAAGGCAGTGAGCAAATATAGGCAGTCCAGAACAGCAAGTGACAGATAAGTACAGCGACATACCTTTCCAGTCTCCACAGTCTCCTTTTCAACTAATTTGCTCTTCTGAGCTGGCTTGCTTTCTTCACCAAGTAGTGCGATCTTCTCATCCGACTTTCCCATCGGAGCCACATGGCCCTCATCTGGCTGGGCAGCAACAAGCGTACCGTTTTTTGTGGGTGAAGAAGGCTCCTTTAGCGGACTCGAACTCTGCAAAACGCCGACATTTCTATAATACTTCTAGTCTTCTATTGTTTCAACCATGTAGATCTACTCGCTTATAAATGCCCATCGCCCGACTTCTTGAAAAGTGACTGAGCAAGTGAGAGTGAGCTGAAAGTCCGCCCTGCAAACGAGGCGTGCCACGGCGCGCCTGCTAGCGTTGTCCACAACTAGGCGATCAACAGTGAACAAATCTGTGCGTCATATCCGATGATGAGAACGGACGCAAAGTTAGTACCCAGCGCAGCGTCTTACCAGAGATGAGCTCCAGTAAAAGTGTCACTGTGGTGGGAGAGAAGGCATAGTTATATGGTCTCCCAACACATTAAGTGCCTGCTCACAGTGCAGAGTCGACAATCTAAGATTACGACACAAATTTTCTCGTGTGACTCACAAGAGTCCGAAGACCCACTATTAACCTAAAGTGGAACCTGCTGGCTCTTTCGTTTAGGGTTGCTTGGAAAAGATTAAATCAGGAACCAAAAACGGAACTACGGTTGACTTGCGGGGCTTCCTCATTACGGATCATACCGGGATTGTGTCCTTGTGGCGGCCAGTGCCAGGATTACCCTTCTTGCTCAGAGACCGTGACAATCCCCATATCCTCATACAAGGCTTTGTCCTGTTGGGAAAAGGCAGGAGTAAAAAATCGACGGATGGAAAAAAATTCCAAAATCGCCTGGAGGGCAACCGCTGTTGATTACGCAAATAGATATCGCTCCGAGAAGAACTGCTGTTCCCCAGATAGCAGCCGTTGTCGCCCGGACAGATTGCTGATTTGCGCTCGTAGCGAAGAGGTAGCGTTGCTTGCGTTGTTCTCCGGGTCGGCTCCGAACGGCAATTTGTCTGAGATAGCGTCGTCGTGCATTTCGTATAGGCGCGGGAAGCATGATTCCGGAATATTATTATCGCCGCCGCTTCTATTTGATCTTTTAAGTACTGTGCTTATCTGGGTCAAATTCCGGTCCGCAATTGCGTCTCGACACGCTCTGCGGCCGCGCGCTTTCGAGTCGGAATAGTTTTCAGCGCCGCAGCCGCCGATATGTTGACTCTAGGTGGGTTTTAGAAACTGGAAAGTTAACAAAATTGAAGAAAACTGTATAAAAAAGCCATACCGAGTCGACTTCGGCTCTGGATACCCGATTGACTCGGGCGCGTGCGGCCGCAAAGCGTGTCGAGACGCAATTGCGGACCGGAATTCGACCCAGATAAGCACAGTATATAGAAGCACTCGCACTAAATTAAAGGCAGGGTAAACGATAGAAACAAATTTGGAGCTCCCTTCATGAAAATGTATGTCTGGTTGTTACAATAGTTAAAATAAGTCAAAAAAAGTGAAAATCTGCAGGAAAAACGAACAAAAACAAGCCAGGACGGCTAATTACTGGTGTCGACCAGCCCTAATTAACGAGATTCTCATAAATTCTTTGCATATCTGTCTATTCTTTTGCTACTGAAGTAGCCAGTAGTCTCTAAAAAAGCTGAGCAATTACTTCAGAAGAAAATAGAGGACGGCCAAACAAGCTTTAATAGAAATCTCGATAATTGGGGACAGAAGGCACCGGGCAATAACCCGTTCTTCAGCGTTTCCCTCCAATTTTTTACTTATTTTCGCTTTTGTGATAGCAAAGCCTGACTTTTTTCCTAGAATAGCACAACGACCGATTTCATCGAGAACCCTGCTTTCAAAGGCATTTTGGAGATCACTTCCGATTTTTCGTGTACAATCGTACGATTCGGGCAAGCTGACATCACCCACGACACTTGAGGATCAGAAAATGCGCCCAACAAAAGTGATGGACACCTGACAACTGTTGTGGGGCCGATCATCTAGCACTTTGTATACAATGTCTATGTGACCGTCAAAAAACATAGAAAACAATCGTGTTCCAAACTCCACATGCACAAAAACTTTAAAAAATGTTAGTGACCGGGTCTACAAACGTAGAAAACATCAGGATTTTGGAGCGAACATCAAATCCATGTTTGCAGTTTCTTAAAACTAGGATTTCTTTGAAAATAAGGGTTTTTCCGGGGCCCTTTCGACATTTTCGTTCACTGAAGAGGCCAAGGTATGTATACAAAAACATGAAAAAAATAACATATGGCTTTCTGCGCCTACGATGCCCTTGAAGGCTTCTAACCTTTTCATGTATAGGCGAGATGTTAGCGACATCCTGGCTCAACTGTGACTCAATGCGCCGTCTTCGTCCGGGGCTAACTTTCTCCATTTCGGTGAGTATCTCGGAAACATCTTCGTCTAAAAATTAGGTCTACTACTACCATGAAACTCCTATTGCAAGCCTTATGTATATAGATAATGACTGACCGTTGTCACCGAAGCTGACACTCCTTCCACGTTTTTTCGTTTCCTCCACCAAGAACTCCTCAAGGAACTCGCTAAAAGCTCCCTGCTTCGCCATCAACTCGTGATACGTTCCCATCTCGTTGATTTCGCCACCTTCAAAATACTAACCATAGGGAAAATTCGCGAATAACATATTTGGTCCTTTACCTTTCATGACTATGATCTTATCACAGTATTTTAAGTAGTGTAAGCCGTGGGTAACCAGGATACGGGTACTGTGCGACAACATACCGGTGGTAGATGCTAAATAAAGTTAGGTACTAACAAGGTACTATGGTAAAGATCGGAGACTTAAAGGCAGTGTTCACGATAAAAAAATGTTTTTTAGTTTCCACTAGGAATGGGTAGTGGAGGGGCACAATGTAACGTTGACGTCGAAAGAACGCATTAAAACGAGTCAGGAAAGGCCCTAAAAGAGCCTGAAGTTGCCATTTCGAGCGCAAGGCAAACCTCAAAAGCGCATCACACGCCCACCGACGTAAACAAATGAATGCTCAAGATCGTGAGATGAGCGATGATTTCCAAACATTAGCCCCGTTCTTCCCTTCATTCTCAATTTCTCTCTTTACTCAGGTCAGCTCGCATAGATCGGCTGCAAAAGACGCAAGTTACAAGCCTCGGACAACTCGTCCACCATTTTCCCTAGCTCAATCTTTGAGGGGCCATAACTCCATTCCCAGAAGGTCTTGTACGATTTCAGAGACATCATTGGAATCAGCGTGGGGCCGTTTTCAAGATAGGCGGGACTACAGAAAAACAATTTTCATCGTGAACACTGCCTTTAAGACACATGTTTACCCACAGATAACATTTTCGAAGATGTGCTTGCCAACATGTGAATCCACAGCACTCAGAGGATCATCTAGCAAAATGATATCTGCATGCGAGTACACCGCCCTTGCAAGAGACACTCGCTGCTTCTGGCCACCAGAGAGGTTGATACCCTGCAAATACACCAAATTTGAAAGACGTAGCAGAAGTGCTACATAATGTAGTGCACCACGATGTCAGCAGCTGCTGCGATCGCGCTGAGCTGTGTGCTTCACCTTCTCGCCGATCTCAGTCATATCCTCTGCTGGGAGGCTCTCCAAGTCTTGTCGAAGAGCGCATGCATCCAACACTTTCTCATAGAAGGTTCGATCATATGTGCGGTTGAAAAGGATATTGTTGCGCAGTGTGAGATTCTGAATCCACGCTTGCTGCGGCACATAGGCCACTGACCCGCTCAAATTCACACTGCCACTGACTTTGTTCATTTCACCTAAAATATGGTGAATTTCTAGGTCGCTGAATTTCCCAGGTGACACGACTAACCTAGTACAGCCTGCAGAAGACTGCTTTTTCCTGAACCTACTTTGCCAACAATGGCTACAAGCTGTCCGCGTTCTACGGTCATTGTGATGTTTTTCAGCGTCTCCTCTCCTTCTCCGGCTTCCCAGGTAAACGTGGCGTTCTCCATCTTCACAGCCTCATCTGCAGAAAATGTGTCCAGCCATTATGCATTTGAATACGGTGTCCCACACACAGTAAGACTATACCTGTCTTCTTGGTTCCAATCGCATTATAATCCATTTCTTCCTCGGAGAAGAACGACCGAAGACGTTTGTTACTCACGTGACATTGAACAGCCTAAATGTTAAGTGGTTGAAAGAAGACAACAGTGTTCACAAGCGATAAACGAGAATGGTGTTTCTATACAGTTTCAATGAATGACCTCGCGTCTACGTCATTTGATCTATCAATTGACACATGTATATATTCGGGGATGTTCCCGAGAACGACGACAGCATTTCCCTCAATACAAGTAAGGAACTTCCCCGAACCAGGAAGAGCCGAAGGGGACCTCCCGACAGCAGAGTAGGTCAAGCGGTAAATAACAATGAGGGAGGACGTCAAAGTTTTCAAAAACATAGACATTTTGGGAGGGGAGGGCGTGGAAATGTTGGGCTGAATATGAAAAATCAGGGCTTTCTTAACAGCCTAATAGCTAGACGTGCCATAGCTAGGTGAGACGGCCAAATTCAATTCTGTTGGTATCCTGTGTTTCGATGGTTAATTTAGATTGCCCTTCCGCGCGTGCGAGTGGAACGAGGTTAAGCCCTAATTATACACCAGCGGAATGAAAACGTCTCGCGATGACATTGCCGCCGCTTGCTGCGTGAATTAGGGACTCGTCTGCAATGTTGCGTCTTTGGCGTCTTTGACGCAATACTGCAGACGAAAAATTTCCAGGCGTTTTAATGGTATTTTGTCGGTTTTTTTTTCGCTTCTGACACTTTTTAATAGCAGAATATCACTAATAATCAATTCCTCTCGTCATAACAGTGCTCGTTATGTCGTTTTGGTAATGTTTTAACAATTTTAAATCTGAAAAATAATCAGCTGGTGGAAATTGGCAAACTTCCTATAGGACAGGTCCCGCAAGGATACAGTGTACGGTGCCGCGGCGTGTATAACTGCTCTGTGCGGCCTTCCGGCGCGTTTTTCTGCGACTACTGTTCCTTTTGGCATGCCTGAGCAGTTAGGGCGCATATAGATGATAGTTGTCTTGCTATTTCCGCAGCGTCCCGCCGGTGTATAACTAGGGCCTTAGAGTCAGCGAGAAAGGGTGGGTAAGAAGGAGGCGCCGCATACGCGCGCACACGCACGCAATCAAAGAAATTGAATTTCACTCCGAAATAGAGCATATGTATCGAGAGCACGGACTGCAAAGAGCAATAGAAGTTTTACTTTTGGATGTTGATATTTCTAACACAACCCCCAACTTGGACCATCACTGGAATCTGTCAAATTTCTCAGTGTTACTTTCTTTTTTTCACAGCTATATCTTTCGATTACTCCTCATCAAATTTTTCACTTTTTTTCTTCTTGTATGTTCGAAGGCATCGTACATTCAAAAAAAAAACTTTTTTTAATGTTTTGAGTGGATATTCTCCTCAAATGAATCGGAATGGCAAAAGAGCCGCTCAGAACTCCCGACTTGTATGAAGGAAAGCAGAGTTGAAGTAGCTGGCAGTGATGTTTGAATTCCCGCCATAACAATTTTATACAGTTGCGCGGGATCGCAAGCTTCGTGGCGGACAATTTGTGGCAGATGACTGTTGGAATCTGGAGGAATGCTTCACTTTAGACCTCCCATATCTTTAGAATGGTGCATTTTTGACGGACTCTGCCTTTTGGCAAAGCTGGGCCCAGTTAAGGGTTTGAAAGCAAAAACCTGTGAGTGGTTTCAACCACCTACGATGGCTTTCAATGCGAATTTCAGCCTCAAGGGAAATTTCTGATACTATAGTCTCGCCGAGTATAGCGACCCTGCTAAGCGAGAAAAAGCGCGGAAAACAACGACCATGCCCTCCGAAATGAAAAAAAAATCGGCGATGACCAGCGGCAAGTTTCCGATCTTGATAGGGACAAGAAGTGTGGCCGGTTTTACTCAAAATCTATGTTCTTTCATTTGTTATCGGTCTAGCTTTGTATTGAGGTTTACTCCAAAACGATAGCTGCGAAAGACGAGAAAAAGCGAGCCCGAAATGACTCGTTTACGAAATTGTAGCCATACAAATTCACAAATTTTGAGGGGCTATAATTCTGATCGTAGGACGTTCTAAGTGATTCCGAAGACTCCATTATGATTAGCGCAAAAATCTCTCCAAGCTTGGCTCATAAATTGACAAAAAAATTATTCCGAGGTTAAAGAGAAAAAAATTATTCCGAGGTTTAACTGTGCCTTTGAGCATTCTAAATAGATTTGTTCTCATTGTTAGAAGTTTTGTTTTGGCGCCTTTACTCGCAAGTAATAGAGGAATTATTCAATTAGTAACCAAATAAATAATAAAAAAACGAAGAAATAAGAATACCACAACATAAAATATGATACTCGATGACAAATGCGGTTACCTGACTGAATATCATCGCGAAAATCGCCAATGGGAAGCGAAGAATATTGAAAAGCGCCAGCGCAACGAATGTGACTTGAGGCGTCAAGACGTTGTTGTCAGGATCAATTGTTACGAACACGGCAAATGACAGCACGGCTACCTGAGAAATTCAGCTCTATCTCAGTTACTTGGAAGTCTACATGTTTCCAACAATACCAGGAATGGTGCGCAGGCCCAGGAAAGAGTTGTTGCAGCGTTCAGGAAGGCAAGCTTCTTCAGCACTTTGATCTCCTTCTCACGGATGTCAAGAATCTGAAAATAAACTTTTTTAGGATCCCTCAAAAAATCAGTCACAAAAATTGATCAACAGTTAATACAACAGAACAAAAAGTGGGGTTTTTAAGAAAAAATCACCGCATTCTCCATACTCTTTTCCCATGCGTATAGCTTGAGAACTTTGACGCCATTCAAGACCTCCGACATCATTTTCAGCCTTTCGTCTTTGTACTTCATTTGTTGAACCTGCAAATTTATAGATGCAAGTAAACACTATTTCGTTCACAGCTAAACTTTTCCATTTCCTACCTGACAATTGCGCATCTTCACTGAAATGTAGGAGTTAATGGGCACCATTGCTACTAAAACCACTAGACCAGCTATTACCGCTATTCCAAGTATGCGCCATAGGAATACTATGGAAAGAATAACCTGGAAAAAGTAATAGGCTATGAATATACAGAACCTTAGGTTAAACAGAATGACAGTGAGTTACCTGAAGTGGCGCAGACCAGAACAGCATAACAAATGTGGTCATGTCTTGTAGACGTTGGATATCGACAGACATCAGATTCACAATCTCTCCAATGGTTCGATTTTTTCTTGCATTATTTGATAGATTCATCGCCTAAAGCCAAGAGCATTTGGAGCACGCTTGGATCCGCATCCTCAATGAACTGTTTTTCGTTTCCACGTGGAGCGGGGCAGAAAAGCAACATGCTTCCGCAGCGGCTGCAAGCACGAGCTCGTGCTTCTGATGTAGACACGGTTTCAACGTCTTCCCTTTAGCAGGACGAGCTCCTGTTGAAAGCCGTAAGCGCGAGTTTAGCTTCGAAAAAAGGCCCGAGTGCGAATCCCTACTGTCATGAGCACGTTCCAAGGCAATGTCCACGATGATTATCATACTCGAGTTCGACTCAAAATAGGTGTTGTTTAGTCGTAAACTATCGAAAATTGAAGAAAAAGCGAAGAAAAAACTCAGAATAAGCTAAAATGGAGGTCTCTTACTTACGTACAGGTTTTTTTTTGCGGAGGAGCTTACAGGCTCTGCTATTTTCCGCAAGCGCGCGCTAATGACGAAATCTGCGCAGATCGACGAGACTGGACGTGGCGAAGGTGCTTGGAAATTCGTCATCGAAAACGGCTGTGGCGCCACAAGCTCTTCAGAACGGGGGGCGGGGAGGGCCGAGCAGGCGTACTGGGCTAATGAAATCTTCACTTTTTCAGCCCGCTATGGCACGTCAAGGTACTTTCTTAACAGCCCTAGCACGTAATCTGTTTAGAAAGTTCTGCACCAAGTGGGTGTCACCCAAATTTTCTTAGTTGCTCTGTGATATACCCGTTACTGCAAATGGTAATTAAACTGGCGGCAATCTCATTTTGCAACATACAAACAGTGCATCGTAGTCTGCGCTGGCTCTGAGAACTTCGGTCGAGAAATTGCCGCGGAATAGCCGCCAAATGCCTGCTCGCCGCGTAATAGCCGCCAAATAATCTTCGCTGCGAAATAGCCGAGAAAGCATGCTCTCCAGATACGACGCACCTCAGAGGGATGCGAACATCTCCGTCGATTCAATCACCCAAGTTTGAGGTACATAAATCTCGGTCAGCCGCTGGCGGATCGCGGCTCGGCGGACAGGCGACGGCTGCGTTTTGGTGATTTTTGGTTACTTCTCATTATTTCTCGGTTATTTTTTCGGCTATTTCTTGTCTGTTTCGTGAAAAGCCGAGAAATAGCCGCAGAATAGCCATCCAGGAGCCGTTGCGGAGCCTGGTGGGCTATTTCGCGGCCAAGACTCTCAGATGGCTCGCTGATGCATCTCCGCGGGGCCAGTGCGGTTACATCATGGAACCGTTGCGGTACTATCGCAGCAATGTCGCGGTGATGTCGAGACTCAAGACGCTGCAACACAATAGTATCGGCGCAGTGATGGTCCCGGATCCGTCGCGATACTTTCGCGGCACAGTCAAGGGTCGAAGCACTTTACCGGCAAGTTTTCCCAGAGAGGGGCAATTGCAAACTTCATGAGAACCTAACAAGGAAACTATTATTAGCCAAACTGGCCATTCCGATTCAAAAATATACTTTTGTAGAATCATTTTTCGACGTAGAGTTCAAATATGTGTGCCCTTCGCAGCTGCTTAGAGTCACTCTGAAAAAATTATAGGCTTTTTTCCCTGATTTTCGTACCTATTGTACCCTCCATAGAGGCAGTAATTTTTCGCAAATCTGGAAACGGACCTAATAATCGCGTTCAGGACCCAAAACAACCCCTCCAGAGAAATTTTTATGAAAGCACATTTTCCGAACATTGTGTATACTGATAGCGTTTTCGACTTGTACGGATTTTCGGTCGAGCGTTTATCTACACCAATTAGAGGGTTCTGGAAGCGTTGAAGAAAAATATCTCAGATTTGGCTTAAAGGCATAGTACGCGCAGGAAACCGTATATTATTTTTTCATGTTTTTGTGTAGCTTGGCCTCTCTAGAGAACGAAAACGTCGAAGGCGTCCATGAAAAGCTTACATTGGTAAAGAAAATTCATTCGGAACACATTGTAAATACGAATCTGAAACTCGCGCCAAAACCGTTTTTGAGATTTTCCTGCATTCGGGGGCCTCGCCACAGTTATTTTCGAAGTTTTTCTAGATGTGGAGTTTGTGCCGTAACTGTTTTTCATGTTGTTTGCCGGTCGTATCTACATTTTATGAAAAAGTGCTAGATGACTGTAGAGAACTGGTGGCGGATCCTCATCTTCAACCTCTTCCAACCTCATAACCCTAGGTTTTTGAAGAGCCATACTCACCGGTGTGGTCTACCAGGCTCATTCATGAAACTGAGCCCAAAAAATGGAAATTGATTTTCAGCGCGAACGATACCTTTAAGATTCTCCCAGGGGTCATTTGGGGTCCTGAACACGAATCTGAGGTTTAATTGTCGTTTTTCCGAAGCTTTCGGCTGAATTCGTTCAAAGCTTCCCGCCGGTAAAATAATTTGAAGACAAAATCGACTTTTGAGGATTCCCGCAATGTGGCGACAAATGTGGCTCAAGCCGTTTGACAGAAAGTTATTTGGAGTGCTCAAAACGAATCTGATGTCAGTTTATCGATTTTTGACATCTTACGGTAGATTACGGTGGGTATACGGCAGTTTGGGCACAAGTCAGATTTGATTCAAAATTTCTATGCGGGGGTTATTTGGGATGCTAAACATGAATTCGATGCCCATTTGTCGATTTCCGAATTGTTAAGGTAGATTTTGCCCCTAAATAGCATGGCGGCCACCAAAACCTGCAGTAACCTCAGAATTCCGACAATAGGACCGCAGATTCGTTTTCAGCATCCCCAGATTACCACTGCATACATGTTTTTAGCAAAATTCTGAAAACTTTCCCAAAACAACCAGAAAGTTGCCTGATGAGGGTACCCTAACCGTCTCGCGCAGCTTCTCAAACGCTCATAACTCCTTTCAGAGCGAGTCTAGGCAGCTGCGAAGAGCGTATTCGGACTTCACGCCCAGAATGGTTCTAGAGAAGTACACTACATTTGTGATGGTCAGTCTGACCATACGGAGTTCCTTTGTAAGTGAATGAATCCTAAAATGAACAATATCCTCACCTTTGAATACACAGCGCTTGTGAGCACTGAGCGAATGTTCATGCCCAACCGGAACATCAAATGAAAGTACTGGTGCAAAATCATGGACTGAATCACGGCTACAAGGAACATTGCACTAGCTATGCTGATACCGATCCATAATGGCTGATCATGTTCCTTGAAAAGACAACCTTGACAAACATTTCACAACTCTAATATAAAATTGTGACACAAACCTGAATAAAGCTGATGAGATAATTGAGAAGGGCAGGAGCAACAAATTGCAGCAGATCAAATGATACTTTAAGTAGAGCACCCGAAATGAATGTGAACTTGTAGGTTTGGAATAGAGGCACGAGTACTGAAGGATGGCTGGCCGAAGTTGTCGACGAGCCCGGCTTTTTCTTCTTGTCAGCCTTCGGCTCTGAAGCAAGAATGGGCTTTAAGGCTGTAGAGATTATGACCTTGTCTATGAAAGCTACTCCAACAACTCACCACGAAACTGTCGTTTGAAGTAATGATAGAACTCAGGAATCAGATTACTGGAACGATCCCTTTCATTCAAACACCATAGATCCTCACGGACCAGCGGTCTTTTGTAACCTTTCACAGCCAGCCCCGTAAACCATTGGAAGGTGATCTGATTGAGGAACGACGTCGACAGTTCTGGACACACTTGTTTCTGGAAATATACATCTGAAATGATTCAAGACACACCTAAAGCTCAGCATGATCTATCGCACAAAAAAAGGATGCGGACGACTTGTCTCTCCTCTCCCAGGCTGGGTTCACACTCCAACCGCGACGCGACGACATGCCATAAGCGCGTATCGATCGATATCGCGTCGCCCATCGATTCGTAGCTGCAGCAAGTCTTCGCCACGCTCCCCGATGGAAGTGTAAACTCAACCTCACACTTGTGGGAATTCCAACCTAAACAGAGGATTCGCGCACACTTCGATTCAGCGAGCGAAAAAAAACGACAAAGTTAACGCGTCATGGTATTGATCGTGTTAAAGACGCAGAGACATTTCGGCCACCAGCCTTCGTGCCTTCCAAAGGCGAACCTTAGCTCCTTCCCGTTTGTTCCCGCCCCTTTCGCGCGATTCGACACCTTAAAGGCAGCAGACACGCTCGAAAAAGTTGTTGAGATAACTACGTTTCTGAAGTCGAATGGCTCCTAGTAGACTGCTCACGCCGTTGGAAGCGTCAAAAAATAGTCAAAACTACTAAATTTTAGCAATTCATATCGGAAAATTTCTGGAACCCCGCCCCAGAGCTTCTGCAACCCCGCCCCAAAATACAAACTCGTCCAGATTGATAGTACTAATACGGTCACTTTGGCTGGTTTTTGATGCTTCTAACGAGGTGAACGTTCCAGTACAGGCTGTAAGAGTATATCGGCTTGTCTATCTCAACCGATTTGTTGCTAATATTCGCTGTTTCAACCGCGCGTCGTATAACTCGTCCACTTTCACCTGATAATAAAATAACCGTTATTCCCAGTTTTCGTCCGTTTTTTCGTCAGTTCCTATTACAGCCAGCTCCAAACCTTTGATTTATGCCATAAAATCGATACCATTTTTGAGCGTGTCCGCTGCCTTTAAAGCGGTGTTCAGGGCTTTCGCGGGTCCACGCGATGCCACATGTCAAAGCGACGCGAAAACCGTAACGCGCAGGAACTCAGGTGTGAACGTTAAGCGAAAAGCTGGGAGGTTACGCGCAATTACGTACGCACGCAATTTCGCGTAAACAAGCATCGACATTTTTTTTAGTAAAATTAGCAACAGTTCCTTCGTACTTCTTTGAGTGCGAGTGATTTTGAATGTGCTAACCTTACACTTTTCACTGCGAGATCTGGTTGAGTCAATGAAAACCTTGAATAAATCCAGCAAACGAGCTCGCCATAGCGCGAAGACCATCGCGTCATGCTGCAATGAAACGCGCCGCGATCGAGGCGAAGCTATCATCATTTGCGCGTCAAATCCTATGTATCGCGGAAATTCCTTGTAAGCACCTAGCGACGATGCGACGCGACGTCGATTGATCGGTACGTAGGCTATTTATAACGCCGCGTTGCGAGTGAACTCTGAACGCTGCCTAAGACTACCTCAGTGCCGTCCGAGGGCAACCCTTTGCTCCATCCCATCTCTTCTCAACCCTGTCGCGGTTTGGCACCTTAGGACTATAACACGACGCAAACAACATGGTATAATGGTGGCGCCGTTCAGTAGAAACAGAAAGTGCTATTAAATGGGGAGAAGATATCAAAAAGTTGAACCTCACAACACAAAAAGCGCTGAGATGAAGTATGCTTCGGAAAAAAATTAACATTTCAAAACCGGATCATTTGAATCACAAACGTCAATGCGAACAGTAGCGCTCAGCTTTTCACCAAAGCAGATGATCGATGGATGGAGCCAGAGCACTGTTAAACATCTGAGTGACCGCGCGCACCACGGCTAATCGACGCGGCCGACCGCGCGCCCCACGAACAATCGATTCAGTGAGTTTTTAAATTTTGTTTTCGCTGAAAATATGTGAGAATTGCTAGGTGCTTAATGTCTGCCCATCAGTATCTAAAATTCTCTCTAGGACGAGTTTCCCCGCTATAACGAGGAGTCCTATTTTCACGGAGGATCGATCAAAAATCGAGTTCACACCGTAAGTGCGCTGCGAGAACACGCGTTCTCACAAATACTGTGCTTCTCTGGGCCGAATTCCGGTCCGCGATTGCGTCTCGACATACTTTGCGGCCGCGTGCTTTCGAGTCGGAAGAGTTTCCAGCGCCGCAGCCGTCGATCTGCTGACTCTAGGTAGGTTTTAGAAACTGGGAACTAAGAAAAATTGGAGAAATTTGTACAAAAAAGCCACATCGAGTCGGCTTTGGCACTGGAAACTCGACTGACTCGAGCGCGTGCGGCCTCAAAGCGTGTCGAGACGGTATTGCGGACCGGAATTTGGCCCAGAGAAGTACAGTGAAGACTGCTCAGAAATTCTCGTGGAAATTTGCAAAACCATGTAGCCGTTGCTGTAGGACTGTGACAGTACATACTGTGCTTCTCTGGGTCAAATTCCGGTCCCCAATTGCGTCTCGACACGCTTTGCGGCCGCACGCGCTCGAGTCGATCGAGTTTCCAGCGCCAAAGCCGACTAGATGTGGCATTTTTATACAGTTTTCTCCAATTTCGTTTAGTTTCCAGTCTCTAAAACTCACCTAGAGTCAACAGATCGACGGCTGCGCCGCTGGAAACTATTCAGATACGAAAGCGCGCGGCCGCAAAGCGCGTCGAGACGCCATTGCGGACCGAAATTTGGCCCAGAGAAGCACAGTAAATTAGCCGTGCTCGAAGTTCCCTAAATGGCCGTGGGAAGTCCCAGAGAATGGAAGAATTGCTTCACAAAAAGGTAAGGGCATCGAACAGGGTATTTTTGGGTGTGTTCAGAAAAAAACTTTTCGGATTTGGTTCAAAACTATCAACTGCGGGTTATTTAGGGCGCTGAAACCGAATCTGGGGTGTAGTTGTCGCCAGACTTGGGGTTACTGTGGGTTACGGTAGGCATACTGCCTTTGAACTGGTGTTGCTTACCTTAAAATTTCGAAAATCGAAAAATGGACCTCAAGTTCGTGTCCAGCTTCCCAAATAACACCCAGATTGTAATTTTGAGTCAAATCTGCGACTTTGACCGAGCTACCGTATGCCCACCGTAACCTACCGTAAAATATCGAATATCGATAAAAGGGTTGCAGATTGTGTTGGCTACCTTAAAATTTCGAAAATCGAAAAATGGGCCTCAAGTTCGTGTTCAGCGTCCCGAAAAACACCCACAGTGTAATTTTGAGTCAAATCTGCGACTTTGACCGAGCTACCGTATGCCCACCGTAACCTACCGTAATTTATCGAATATCGATAAACGGGTTGCAGATTGTGTTGGTCACCTTAAAATTTCGAAAATCGAAAAATGGACCTCAAGTTCGTGTTCAGCGTCCCGAAAAACACCCACAGTGTAATTTTGAGTCAAATCTGCGACTCTGACCAAGCTACCGTATGCCCACCGTAACCTACCCTAATCTGTCAAAAATCGATAAACGGGTTGCAGATTCGTGTTAGGCAGGCCGAATAACCCCTATGTACAAATTTTGAGGAGATTTGATAGTAGCACTCTCTAAACAGCCAAACGTCGCGTTTTGCCAGCAAAATTTACCCCATTTTGAAGCTTCGAATCAAATCAGATGGATTTTTCCATAAATTGACAATTAGTATTCAAATTCGTAATCAGACCCCAACACAAACCCTACAAAAAAAAGGATTCTAAGCTCAACCCAGGACAATTTTTTCAACGCCTTTAAAATTGTCATTCGTGTACCCCTTTCATCTACGCAAAGCTATGAAAATGCCCACTCTTGGAAATCATCTGTAAATATCTGACGCATTTAGCGATTTGAAAAACGGATTATCATTGTTATGTCCATTACCTACAACCATCAACACATGGTTTTATCGAAGCCCACGGGAAATCTAAGGTGAGCCCTAAAAAGTGTTATTCAGTATGAGCGCGCACAGCAGAGGCTAAATTTGTATGCGTCGTGACGCACTTTGAGCAGCCGTGCAGAATAGCCGAGCGCAAAAATAGAAATACGTAACAAGTGCTCAATAAAATGTACATGTGGGCAGAAAAGTCCGAAAACTTTGAATGAAAGTAGAAAAAAATTGTAGCAATACAGAAATAACTCACTCCTACGAAGGCTCCTGAAGGTGTGTCAGCGAAACATGAGAGTACTAGTTCTAGAAACACTAATGGATAGTAAATGAAGTACAAAAAAGAACGAAACTCGTCATTTGTCCCGCTCTGAAAACAAATGGAAGAGTACATTGGGAAATACGGAAAGATTGAGCAATGTTTGAAACTTGTGGGAAAAACTAACTACCTTGAAGTGACGTTCTAGTAAAAATCGGAACTCAGGCAGCCCGCATATAACCATTAATAACCAGTACATAAATAATACACCGGATGTAACAACGCCGCGATTTCTACAGGCGATCAACAGCGTTAGTGCTAAGCAAAGACCTGGAAAAGTTAAGCGCGCTCAAATAAAAAGCAAAAGTAGTGTCCAACTGCGTTAAAGGCAGTGTTCATGATGAAAAAAGTTTTCGAAATTCCACTAGGATTAGGTTGTGGAGGAACACTCCGTAACGTTGACGTCGAAAGAACGCATGGAAACGAGCCAGGAAGAGCCCCAAAAGAGCCCGAAGTTGCAACTTCGAGCGCATTGAAAAGCCCAAAAGCGCATCACACGCCCACCGACGTGAACAAATGAATGCTCGAGATCGTGAGATGAGCGATGATTTCCAATCGTTGGCCCCGTTCTTTCCTTCATTCTCAACTTCTTTCTTCAATCAGGTCAGCTCGCATAGATCGGCTGCAAAAGACGGAAGTTACAAGCCTCGGACAACTCGTCCACCACGTTTCCATAGCTCAATCTTTGAGGGACCATAACATTGTTCACAGAAGGTCTTGTATGATTACAGAGACACCATTGGAATCAGCATGGGGCCGTTTTCAAGATAGGCAAAAAAATAGAAAAACGAATTTCATCGTGAACACTGCCTTTAAGCAATTTAACAACGTCATCACCAGAAACAATTAGTCGGAAAATTGGATTGAACTCACCTATGTATTGGGCGCAATCCCCTACCATGTATTTTAACGAAGTTTCATTATTTAAAATAAAATAACTGTATGCACTGTAGAAAAATGAGCATGTGAGATCAACGACGAGAACGACGCAAATCAACTGAAAATGTGAAATATCCGATTTGCAAAGTTGAGAGAGCGGGTCACACAAGACCTTAAAGGCACAGTCAAAGCTCAGGGACGAAATCTGGGATTTCCACATAACTGCGAAGCAGACCCACCCCATATAACACCTTCCGAACGCGAGCTCTCAATTCCTGCGGACAAGCGAGACATAACTGGAAGCCACCCTGGGGCGCCCACATCCGCGAGCCACTTTGGCACGCCCATTTTACGAGCTTCCGGGCTCAACCGCGGCGAGATGGGCGATGGTTTCCGAATGATGGCCCCGTTCTTCCCTTCATCCTCAGCGTCTCTCTTTATCCAGGTCCGCTCGCATACATCGGTTGCAAATGAAGGAAGTTACAAGCCCCGGACAACTCGTCCACCATGCTCCCGCAGCTCAATTTTTGAGAGGCCATAACTCCGTTCCCAGGGGGTCTTGTACGATTCCGGAGGCATCATTGGAATCAGCATGGGACCGTTTTCAAGATAGGCAGAAAAAACAGAAATACGATTCTGAGGTTGGACTGTGCCTTTAAAGTTGAATTAAGATTGGACTGCGCTTAAGGTCTGAAAATAAGCGGCTGGCCTGAAAACACCGCAGATGGTTGAGGGTACAATTGCTTGGCTGCCCTCAGAACTTCGCTGCACTTGGCTGGCGCGTAAAAAACTCTAGCATTTGAAATGCATTTAAAATTCATAGCCTCGTAGCGATTCAGCAGAATGCTATTCTGTAGTACTGACCACGCTGCGCAGCACGATCAGTATCATAGAAAGCTCATTTGCCACGCTGCTCGGTAGCGGAACTATGAACGACGCTTTTTCCGGTCTCGAGCCAAGAGAGGCCTACTGAGAGATGGGCGCATGAATCGAATTTGTATACTGTAGAGCGACCCGCAAGATTCGATACGTGGGTAAAGGTATAGTCGCGTCACTAGATCTAGTCGAGAGCATGAAGGATACGTGCGTGGCGTTGGCGACGCCAGGCCGCTATGGCGTACTGTTGAACCAGGCTCAATTCGTTGAGATGCGCTGATTAATCACAAAGATCAGGGAGTGGTTGAAAGTGGATAAAATGTCCATTTCCGTGCAGCGGGTCACGACGGGCTAACGCAGTCCAATCACGTTGTGAGCGCGATTGCAAACGCTTGCTCTCTCCATCCATTTCTTCCTACATCATTCAATCTCTTCTCTCTTCTCGTTTCGAATTATTATGCTGTTCGAAAAGTCTTGGCAGCAGTTCAAACTTATCCCAAGAAAAATCGTGAAAAGTGGGGTTGTTGCTGGTACACAGGTGCAACACCGAGAACCTTCTGGAAGCTTCCATGGTAGGGGTATATAAGAGCGCGCACTTGTTTGGGACGGTAACTACAATGGATCCCACCCAATCCCAACTTCGACTACTTATCTTCTACGAGTGGCGTCGCGGCTACTCGGCGTCCGAAGCCGTCATCAACATCAACGCTGCAATGGGCGAGGACAGCGTTTCCTGCCGCACGGGGGCCCGTTGGATCTCCCGCTTCAAGGACGGAGATACGGACTTGGAAGACAAACCGAGGTTGTGCTGTGCTGCTTCTGGGACAAGCGCGGGATGCTCTACTACGAGTTGCTCCCTCAAGGGAAGACGGTCAGCGCTGCCGTGTACTTACGTCAGTTGGAGGAATTGGCCATCGCCCTGCGAGAGAAGCGCCCGAGACGAGCTACGGTACACCTCCTTCACGATAATGCTCGGAGCCCACATCGCGAAGGAAACACAATCCAATTTGCAGGAGCTGAACTGGCAAACGGTACCCCACCCGCCTTACTCTCCTGACCTTGCCCCTTCTGACTTCCACCTGTTTTGTCCCCTTAAAGGCACAGTACACCCTCAGACATGAATTTTGAGATTTTCATGTAATTGTGTAGAAGACCCCTCCTGTATAACACGTTCTAAATGCGAGATCTCAATTCCTGCGAATAAGCGAGATATAAGCGACCACCACAGGCCCGACCCCCTTTGCTCACTACCACAGGCCCGACCCCCTAACAGATTTTCGAACTCGATAGCGGCTCTATGGATGGATGAATTCCAACAAATCGCCGTTCTTCAGTCCAATGCCGGACTGTGTCCTTATCCTGGCTCGCTCTAGCGCAACGATTGCGAATGAAGAGAAATACAGGCCTAAGACAACTCGTCCACCAATTTTTCACCCTCAAAATCTTGGCATCTTTGAAGAGCCATAACTCTGCTCAAAGGGGGTCTTGGACGTTTTCAGAGATACCACTGTGATCAGCACGTGAATCTCTTCAAGATAAGCATGGAATACAAAAATTAATTTTTTGGTTGTCCTGTGCCTTTAAAGGCACAGGACACCCAAAAAATTAATTTTTAGATTTCATGCTTATCTTGGATAGAGTCACACGCTGATCACAGTGGTGTCCATGAAATCGTTCAAGACCACTTTTGAACAGAGTTATGGCTCTTCAAAGATGCCTAGATTTTGAGGGTGAAAAATTGGTGGACGAGTTGTCTCAGGCCTGTATTTCTCTTCATTCGCAATCGTTGCGTGAGAGAAATCTAGGATAAGGAGAAAGTCCGGTAATGGGCTGAAGAACGACGACTTGTTGGAATTCGTCCATTCACCGAGCCGCTATCGAGTTCAAAAATCTGTTAGGGGGTCGGGCCTGTGGTGGTGAGTGAAGGGGGTCGGGCCTGTGGTGGTCGCTTATATCTCGCTTATTTGGAGGAAATGAGATCTGGCATTTGGCACATGTTGTACAGGAGGGGGTCTTCTACACAATTACATTAAAATCTCAAAATTCATATCTGAGGGTGTACTGTGCCTTTAAAGGCACAGTACACCCTCAGATATGAATTTTGTGATTTTCATTTGTTTGTGTAGTAGACCCCTTCTGCATAACACTTGCCAAGTGCGAGATCTCAATTCCTCCAAATAAGCGAGATATAAGCGAATACCACAGGCCCGACCCCCTTCGCTCACCACCACAGGCCCGGCCCCCTTCCTGATTTTCGACCTCGATATCGGCTGGATGGATGGATAAATTTCAACCGAGTCTACGTTCTTGAGTACATTACCGGCCCTTCTCATAATCCTGGCTCGCTCTCGTGCAACGATTGCAACTGAAAGGAAATACATCCCTAGGACAACTCGTCCACCAATTTTTCGCCCTCAGACAGCAGGCTTTTTTGAGGAGCCATAACTCCTTTCGTTGGGGGTCTTGAACGATTCCAAAGATACCATTGTGATCAGCGTGTGACCATCTCCAATACAAGCATGAAAACTGAAAAACAATTTCCTGGGTGTACTGTGCCTTTAAGGCATTCCTGGCTTAAAATACTTTCGCTGATTAAGATGCCATTGTGAAGGCTATTGGTGACTTCTTCGATTCCCAGTCCCCTGCTTTCTGGGAGGAAGGGATCAATGACCTGCCTGACAGGTGGACCACTGTCATAGCTAATGAGGGAGACTATATTGTTGATTGAATTGTAATGTTCAAAAAGGGAACTAATAAATTTGGAAACCCTTAATAAAGTTGCTAAAACTTTGCGATCAGGCTGATACTTCAGACGCGGGTCAAATTCCGGACCACAGGCAATTCTTCATGAATCTTGCGACTTGGAAACGGATACCGGTCAAACTGCCCCATCAGCTACGTATAATCGCGCCCGTGGATGATCGCCTAGTTGTCGACGACGCGAGCGGTCGCGCCGCAGCAATTATCGTCTAATTTCTTGGCGAGACGAGGCAAGTCACCGGAGAGCAAGAAAATTATGAAAAAATTAATGCAGGCGAGACGATGCGCAGTCGGTACTCAGGCAATCAGCTTCGAACACGACTGTAGTTTCACCTCCATAACTGTGCCTAATTTAGAGGTCGATATATTTTACTCAACTTCTGCTCGAGACCATAATTACGATGTAGTTGATTGTCTAAATCAGCGCCTAAATCACAGAAAACTTACAATTCTGTATGTTACAGGCGAATGACATCTGGCCCTAGCATGCTCACTTCGGTACAGATCATACAATGGGAGAGGACAGAATATTATTAAAAATAATGCCGGCAGCCATGAGAGATCAATATGCTGAACGCATTCCGTCACCTGTGGAACGGTTTGCAAGGTGTTATTGCCTTTCCACTCGACGTCCAGGAACTGAAAAAAACGTCAACTTCACGAAACGGTACGGTAGCATACTTTAAGAGCTGTATGTATGTGGAAGAACTTACCCTCTCGCCATTTTCCCCACAAAAGAAGTTCCGGATTGACGCCAGTGTCATTGTAATTGGATGCTAGTGTCTGGTACGCATGAAGCAGCCTTCAAGGAAATTCATATGTGACTGTAGCACGTAAATACAGTTTATTTCAAAAATATGCGATCAATAGCGGCAATATAGTAGTTGGAATTCAGTCCGCCAAAGTTAGTGCGATGTGAATAGAGAGGCATGTTTGACGGCGGAAACAAAGAGGACAGACAGAGACGAAAAAGCTGTGCAGCTGGACGGCAAAAAAAAAGGAAGCGAAACAGTGACATGATTCAACAAGTGACTGATTCATGTGTGAAAGCGAGAATAAGTACCTTCAAACCTTCTTCTGCTTAAGTTCCATGAGATGGCTGATCAAAATCCAAAGACATCAAAAACCTACTTTTGAACACTACGAAAAAATCTGTTATGTCAAAGCCGCGCTAGCGACCCAATCCAAGATTGCTCCGCGAAAGCGCCGCCGCGGCTCTGTTTTGGCGCCTCGACCTGAGACAATGCTACAACTTTTCGACAAAAGGACCGCCCCGGTGCCGCCTAATTGCGCAGTCGCGGTACATATAGTTTACCGCTATGTTAAAAGGCCATGGTGCGGTTGCGGTCGACACACTATCACCACGGTGGAAATCCTGGCGCTTTGCCGGATTTCGTCATCGATCGACAGCACAGATGATATTTTGGGTGAGTTACGGTTTTTGCCACTTTTCTTGTTAGTTTCTGCTTTGTTCTTGTTTCTGACTCTTTTATTATTGCCAATAAAGGCTTTTCTTAGTCCGTGAGGGGAGTTCGTCGCTCCTTACAGATTCAAAGTAGAATTTGAGAAAAAAAACACTTCCAAGCCGGTAAAAACGAGAGGTTCCTCTCACGCACTGTAGAAAGCCCCTGTTCGCGATACTAAACGAGTCAGAAATAAAAAAATAAAGCAGAAACAAGCGTGAAAAGATAAGAAAAACAGCAACCCATTCAAAAATTCAGCTGTGCTGTCGATCGATGACGAACTCTGGCAAAGCGCCAGGTTTTCTACCATATTTTCAGTGTGTCGACCGCAACCGCACCATAGCCTTTTATCATTGCGGTAAACTGTAGATACCAGGTTGTTCAATAAGTTTTGTTGTTCGAAAACAGAGGGCATTGCTACTAGCGCAAAATTTTTTTGTTTTGTTGGTACAGTCTTCATATGAACGTATGTGAAGTTTCATTTCAATCTGTCAATTCATTCTTTGTTCACAAGCCATTTACTGTCGCCGTGTCACAGCAATGGAAAAAATTGAATATTGGGCAGTGATAAAATTCTTATTTTTGGAAGGTGTAGCACCAAAAGAAATTCACGAAAGAATGTTAAAAGTGTTTACAGATTGTTCACCTACAATTAGAAGAGTGGAAAGATGGGTTGCTGAATTTAAACGTGGTCGTACAAGCCTTGAAGACGATCCACGTGAAGGACGTCCAAAAAGCGCATAAACACCAGAAAGCATAGCCAAAATACAGGATATGGTTTTGGAAGATCGTCGATTGACTGAGAGAGATTCAGTAGAGGCTCTACACATCTCATTAGATAGTGTTAGCCATATTTTAAGTGAAATTCTGGATTTTAGAAAGCTGTGTGCACAATGGGTGCCACATTCGCTTACAATAAAACAAAAACACATTCGAATTCGACTTTCTCAGCAATTTTTGGGGAGTTTTAAAAAGAATAAAGTGAAAATTGTGCGTCGCTTCATCACTATGGATGAGACTTTATCACCATGGTCCCGAATCAAAACAAGAGGCTAAAGAGTGGTTCGAATCTGGTTGTTTGGCTTCGAAACGAGTTCGTGTCCGGAAATCAGCCGACAAGGTTATGGCATCAGTTTTTTGGGATGCGAAAGGAATTTTGTTTGTGGATTACTTGCGAACTGGTAAAACGATTAATTGTGAATATTATTGCAGAATTTTGAACCAGTTTAAGGAAAAAATTCGTGAAAAAAGTTCCGGTTTGCAGAAGAAAAAGTTCTTTTTCATCAGGACAATGCACCGTGTCACAAGTACATTTTGACAATGGCTAAAATCCATGAATTAAAGTTTGAATTGTTGGAGCATCCACCGTATTCACCAGATTTGGCCCCCAGCGACTTTCATTTGTTTCCAGAACTCAAAAAATTTATGCATGGCAAGCGTTTTTCATCAAATGAAGAGGTCATAACGACTGTTGAAGCGTATTTTGCAGACCTTCCGGATTCTCCTTTCAGGGATGGGATCCACAGATTGGAGGATCGTTGGAGCAAGTTTATTAACGTTCAGGGAGATTATACTGAATAATAAAGTGTATTTCAAACCATAAAATTGTGTTTTTCTTATCGAACAACAAAACTTATTGAACAACCTGGTACTGATAAGTCAGCGCCTCCTCTACTAACCATGGCGGACGAAGAAAAGCCACTTCTTACTTCTCATTAGATGTGAGAAAAAAAGGAGACTACTGGTATGTAGACAAAAAAAATCTTCTCTGGCTTCTAGCTGAAACCGGAAGGAAAAGAGACAAAGTTGAAATACTAACCAATTGGATATATTCGAATACATAACTCGATTAATTGAATCGAAATTTTTCTGTGACTTCAACTGAGATTGAAAACCGGACAAACGGCTGGTCTGTAATGAGGTTAAAGTGGACGAGTTATGCTCGAGCGGTTGAAGTAGCGACTACTAACGATAGCACACTTGAGATAGCGAAGCCGATAGACTCTTACACTCTGAAAGTTTTGGCCGAGAAATAGCCGCGAATAGCCTGCTTGCCGCCTAATAGAAGCGAAATAGCCGCCAAATAATGCTCGCCGCGAAATAGCCGAGAAATAATGCTCTGCAGGTAGGTATGCGGCGCATTCCAGAGACATGGTTCAGATGTCAACACCTCCCTCGGTTCGATTACCCAAGTTTTAGATTCTTAGACCTCGTTCAGCATCAGGAGGCCCCGCCCAACCGCTGGCGGCCCCAGATGGTGGCTCGGCGAGCCGGCGACGGCTGCGTTTTGGTTACATTTGTTTACTTCTCGTTATTCCTCGGTTATATCTCGGCTATTTATCAGCTGCTTCATGTCACTTTCGCTAAATCCCGAGAAATAGCCGCGAAGTAGGCGGGAAATAGCCCACCAGGACCCGCTGCGGAGCCTACTGAGCCACTTCGCGGCTAATTCTTGGCCAAAACTCTCAGAGTAGCCTGTACTAAAACGCTCACCTCGTTGGAAGCTTCAGAAACCAGCCTAAGTGACCGTATCCGTATATTGAGGGAGCGGGGTTATCGAAGCTCATGGGCGCGGCTGACGAAATTGTTCGATTCGCATTGCCCAAATTTGGTAGTTTGGACTCGTTTTAGACGCTTCCAACGGCTTGAGCGTGCTAATAGGGGTCATGCGACCCAAGTATGTAGCTTAATTATCTCAACAGCTTTTTCGAATGTGTCGGCTGCCTTAAATTGAGTGCTGTTTAGCATTCGCTTCTATTCGACAGTATACCTGAGCCGAATCGAGTGATCGAATCATACGAACGAAAAAGCTCAGCTTCGACTAAATCGATTCAGTCGACAGTTCAAAATGTTGAAATCCCGGACAAATCGAAAAGTCGATCACTTGAAAAAAAAGGCGATTTTCGACTTATTTCAAAAGCTCGATCATTCAAAAAACGTTACTATCAGATGAGTTGAGAAATCGATCATTTAATAAAAATTCAATTTGTTCAAATAATCATAACGAGAAATAGACGTTAGCATTCGACGGCAAATTTCGAAAAAAAAAATCATCAAATATAGAATTCCAAGAGCTTCCCGACTAGATGGAAAAATCGGAAAAAGGTTCTCTAGACTGCTGAATGATGAATTTTTGGAATACGGGTTTTCGGAAATTTTGAGTAAAAGATTTTTCGCTCGAAGTCATAGGTCCAACTTTTCCGAATAGTCGAATACCTAAGAATCTCCACTTTACTAGATTAAAAATTGAGGTACTTATTCCAGCATTTATCCGATCTTTCAACCAACAAGATCTGGATTTTTGGAAAGTTTTGGAATAATACTCGAAGAGGCTTAGTTTATGATCGATTATTCGGATATCTCCGCCTGGAATTGACCAGATATTCGAAAAATCAGATATTATATTTCGAGAACAAACAATTAATTCCCTGATTGAATGAAATACTCACATGGAGATAAAAATTTAACTTCTAGTGTCAATCGAATAATCCATAATTTTCAACAATTACTCGATTCAGTTCTAATTCTAATAGATGCCCCTCCCCCATTTCGGAGTAGATAATACTCTTTTCCTTCGCGTGCAAGTGTGGAGCGAGCGAGAGAGTGCGATGGAGAAAGAGAAAAAGCTAACGCGCGCACACGCACGCGACGGACCCGAGAAAATTTCGTTCCGAAATAGAGGGAATGTACCCAAACCATGAAGTCGAAATGCATATCAGCAAAATCATCATCGCGCAACAAAAGAAAGCGAAGAGCCGAAAAGTCGAGCTGATGGATGAGATGGATCTTATCTTTTGCACTTGATATTTACTCTAGAATCTTATCTCAATTGTCTGTAGTAAGCCGTCCATTCAGTCAATTTCAAGAGAAAAAACACACAGGCTAGATCTCTTTCAGTCTGCTGAAAGAAAAACATACATAGTCTAGGAGATTCACCAGTCTCAGAGATTGATTAGTCAGGTTTACTTGAACAACGGAACCTTAACAATAAATCGAGGGCCTTCAACAAGTCTGATCTCTTCAGAAAACATCTTATAACGAAAAAGGTGTTGATGGCACGTGCATGGCCGAGACGAACGGAAGAACTGATAAGAAGCCAGAGACAGGAAACGCAAATCATCGTGCAAAAACTGTTTCGGAAATTCGTAGACCTCCAGAGATACATAGCAATCGGCGAAAGTCAAAAAAAAAACGGGAGCTTAGGATAAAAATAAAGATGGAAATATATCTCGATTAGACGCCGACTCTAAGAAGCGTCATTTCTTAGGACATTCACCGAAGAAATGTCATCTACATAGAATATTATCGAGCGGTTATTCACGCCATTATGATATTGTGACTAAGCAGAACATGAATGACATGAATGCTGGCATTCGAAAAAGTATGTCATAAGATACAATGTACGTGACTCGAAAGTACAAGCATACAAATTTTTCTGGATTTGCAAGACACAAGAAGGTTGCTAATCCATTAGTCTACACAAGCTGCAGAAGCGTCACCCTGACTATGAGATATAAACTGTCCTGTTTTATTACGTGACCACGTAAACATCAAATATGCAAACGGCGAAGTCATCTTACAGAAACCTAATCAGACTTTTCAAAAACAGCGCTTCTGGAGCCCAACGTAGTATACATACAATACCCGCGCTAAGTTTTGTAAAAACGGGGAGCATCTGGCAAACTTGGCAAAAAAGCGTTCGATGCATGTAACTTTTTCGAATGAAGACTTTTTCAAATTTTGAGAACGCTATCATATTCACAGATCAAATCGCTACCTAATTATGTGACTTGTGGGCCGAAGTTCCTCAAAATCGCTTTGTTTTTGTAGAAAATAGGTTTTGCAATCGGTTTTCAAAAGCATCGCGCGCGGCGAAGTGTGGCGAAAATTTGGGCAGTAATTGTACAAGTAATGGAAGAGCAATCTGTATGCTTCCTTCATAAATTAGATGAAGGTAAGAGCATCTCAAGGTTTGCGTAGGTTGAATTTTCGAAGTCCTTCATTTAAGAATCCGGGACTTTCGCAACAAAACGACTTTTCAGGTGGTTCTCAGGCGTGTATAATGAAGGATTTCGAGAATCCAACTAACACAAACTTGAGATTCTCTCATCTGCACCTAATTTATGAAGGAAACATACAGATTGCTCTTCTATTACTTGTATAAATACTGCTCAAAGTTTCGCCGCACCTCGCCGCGCGCGACGTTTTTGAAAAACTATTGCAAAAACTATTTCCTTCAAAAACAAAGCGATTTCATGGAACTTCGGTACACAGGTCACATAATTAGGTAGCAACTTGATCTGTGAATATGATAGCGTTTTCAGAATTCGAAAAAGGCTTCATTTAAAAAAGTTGCATCGGACGCTTTTTTGCCAAGTTTGCCAGATGCTTCCCGTTTTTACAAAACTTAGCGCGGGTATTGTAGGCCTCGCATTTAATTAAGCCATATGGACGGAGCTGCGACGGTAGATAGCCACGCGCGATCGAAACCCAGTTGGACGGTGATGCCGCCAACGCCGCACAGCCAGCTGCAATTATCGCGCCTGGTCCATTCACCGGACTGAATTTTAAACGCAAACCATACAGCCTCCGCTCCGCAAAAGCAACAGTATAATTTCAGTTTTGAAACAAAATATATCATTCTACAACTCTATTGCTGACCGGGGAAAAACGGAATAAAAGCATAGCAATTCGGAAGTCGGGGTTCACGTCGCGACACAAAGATCATTTCCTCGATTTTCGAGAGCCGAGCGCGAAACGCTCAAACTTTGAATCAGTTTTTAGGGGGCTATTCCAGGTTTCCAAGAAGATCTGACGGGAACTTATGATTTTTTTGATGACTGAGTGTAAGAAAGTAGTCTCTAAACCTTTGTAAGACAGCCCATTCAAAAATCGAATATTGTAACGTTCTTGAATGAAATGATTGTTCAGAAACCGAATAATTACAACTCAAAAATAAATCGAATATTGAAACCACCCATCAGATGAAATCCTGGATAAAAAATAGGCTCTGATTGGTTACCAACCAAAAACTGATAGTCCCCTCCATTTCCCCAGCTGTAATTGCCTTTGTTTTGAAACTACGCCCCAACTCAGAAAAATGAAAACAAGTTACTTGTAACATAAAAGGCCGAAAACAAGTTACTTGTAACATATCTGAGCCGATGTGAGTTACTTGCGATTTATCTCAGGTCATTTAAGTTACATGTAACATATCGGCGGGATAATGCGTGCGGTGCGCCTCCGATATGTTACATGTAACTTAAATGACTTGAGATAAGTCGCAAGTAACCTACATCGGCTTATATATGTTACAAGTAATTTGTTTTCGGTTTCTGAGAGGATCCTGCGTGCAGTGCTCTTCCGATATGTTACATGAAACCTAAATGTCACAATATAATTCGCAAGTAACTCAAATTGGCCAAGGAGATATTTCCAAGTTTGATGTACGACGCACTCACGGGGTCAGACTTAGGACTGGCGTTGCTGTTGGTTCAATTACCCAAGTTTGATGTACTTGACGCCACACCAGCAGCCACCCATAGTGAAAATTCAAATGTAAGTTACATAAGTGTAACTTAATTGTGGTATAAATTTAAGTTACATGTAATGTAATTGTATGTTACATGTAATATAAATGTAAGTTACTTGAAACATTCAAGTAAGTTACATTTATATTACAAGTAACTTGTTTTGATTTTTCTGAAAATGCGCCTTTCAAATTAAACAAAAAAAACTTATAACGACGTGCGTACATAGAAGCATGATGTTGGAAAAAGAACCATGAATTTTCGCAATTTCCTAGAAACAGAAAAATATGTATGTTCGTGTGTGCATAGATCAATGACGGAAGTACAGGTGATAGACGTCTTGCAGAAAGTGCAGTGTTGCAAAAAGTTAGGCAAGCGATAACAAAAGAAGGCGAAAATGTTAGTCATATGTGGAAGATCAGCTGAGATAAAGAATGGTGAGAACAACGAAACCGATTTTCTTTTCTGGCGTAATTGATTAATTTCCAGAAATTAATGAGCGTAATGACTCTGATCTCGCAGAGAATGTTAAACAGTATGAATACCACAAATTCATTTTTGAAGTTTCATTAAGGCACAAAAATGAAAACGGGAAGAGAATACAATATAATATGTAGCCACGACAATTTCGATTCTGAAGTTTGTGGTGCCGACAATTACACGAAAAAAATTAAAAGCTTTACTGTGCTTCTCTGGTCCGAATTCCGATCCGCAATAGCGTCCCGACACGCTTCGCGGCCGCACGCTCCAGAGTCGGAAGAGTTTCCAGCGCCGCAGCAGTCCATCTGTTGACTCTAGGTTGGTTTCGGAAACTGGAAACTAATAAAAAATGAAGAAAACTGTATAAACAAGCCCCATTGAGTCGTCTTTGACGCTGGAAACTCGACCGACTCGAGCGCGTGCGGCTGCAAAGCGTGTCGATGCGCAATTGCGGACCGGAATTCGGCCCAGGTAAGCACAGTATAGTTGATTTTTTTTTCAATTTTTTTCTTTTGCGAAAACCCAAGATGGACAAAATTCTCCGAACACAGCGACCCTTCTAACTTCCGAACAAAATACTTTTATTTCGAAAAAAAAAACATTCGAAAAAACTTGAACGAAAAATTTTTTATGATTCACACAAATACATAAAGCAATTGGAGAACCTGCCCCCCCCCCGCTTCAATTTCTAATCATTTTTGAATAGCTATACAATTTTCTGCGCCAAACATTTCCTGATATTACAGGAGAATAAATTCGTTGTCAAATGTGATACGTACCGTCGAAATAGATCTTAGTTACACTTTGCATACGCTACTAAAGGCTGGCGCGAACTCGGTGCTATATGCTAGGTGCGCCGAGTTTGCGTCAACCTTCAATGGGGAAGGCAAAGCACATATCAATAAAATCCACGCCGACGTTAAATATTTCACTAGAACAAAATTTGATGATTTATGTGTAGGCTTTCATGATTGAAAGAGGCTCGTCAATTATTAAGAAAAAAAAAAAAACAAAACCAATGAACGGTACTGATTTAGATCTTTTGCTGATAAGAGACTTATCCGCCCATTTTCTCCGCGTCGGCCTATCGCGTCAGCCTTCGCTGTTCCTGCGATAGGTCAGTGGCAGAAAAGAGGGCGGGTCACCCCCTACCAGCAAGAGATCTAAATAAAAAATACTGTGCTTATCTGGGTCAGAATCCGGTCCGCAATGGCGTCTCGACACGCTTTGCGGCCGCATGCGCTCGAGTCAATCGAGTTTCCAGCTCCAAAGCCGACAATATATGGCCTTTTGATACAGTTTTCTTCAATTTGGTTTAGTTTCCAGCACCTAAAACCCACCTGGGGTCAACAGATCGGCAGCTGCGGCGCAGGAAACTCTTCCGACTCGAAAGCGCGCGGCCGCAAAGCGTGTCGAGACGCAATTGCGGACCGAAATTTGACCCAGATAAGCACAGTAAGAACACAATAGACATAAATATGAAGCCGTTAGGAAAGTCGTGCATCTTATGCATGCCAGCGAGTTTTCCATATGCATTCAGCAAGATCAGATAAGGTGTTGGAGAGGGCAACTCTTATTCTATGATATATCGTTTACCGCTACTCGAAAAACTCGCGCTGCTTTGAGTTCCACATCAAAATGTAGAGAACATTTCTGGCACCTTAAATCTTTAAAAAAGCGCTACTTTAGGGTAAGACAAGGCGCTGTGAACGGTCGGTGAGAGGTGTGGCCCCCTTTCTGTAGCCCGAAAATTTTCGCCGCCCCTCCACATGGCATTGAAACTCTTACGTGATTTTGGAAATATTTCTTTATAACAATTTGATTCTACTGTGCTTATCTGGGTCGAATTCCGGTTCGCAATTGCGCCTCGACACGCTTCGCGGCCGCGCGCTTTCTAGTCGGAAGAGTTTTCAGCGTCGCAGCCGCCGATCTGCTGCCACTAGGTGGGTTTTGGAAACTGGAAACAAAAACGAAGTGGAGAAAACTGCATAAAAAGCCACATCGAGTCGGCCTTGGCGCTGGAAACTCGATTTACTCGAGCGCGTGCGGTCGCAAAGCGTGTCGAGACGCGATTGCGGACCGGAATTTGGCCCAGATAAGCACAGTATTTGATTTCACGAACATTTTTACCTCCTAATAGCACCTAATTTAGCTTGATAACAAGCGATGGCTTTGGCCCCTCCCCCTTCCTGATGCCCAGAGCTGCGGCTCCTCTTCCTGATCATCACAGCTTGAGCCTAACCAAGCTCTCCTTCGCTTCTTTCGTTTCAACAAGGTTGATGTATTATTTATAAAATCTACGAATCCATTTTAGGCTAGATTTTGGTACCAGAACGGACCAATGTAAATTTTCCACGGAATTCGCGTTTTCCGGAAAATTTTCCAAAGAAGTCATACTAGACAATGATTATGAAAGCACCTAATGCCATGATTGTGAGTTGTGGTCACTGTTTCATCAAATGATAACTATTTTGTGGGGTCTCGACCATTTTCCCAAAGAAATCGAAAAAAGAAACGTAAAAATCGAATTTTTGAGAAAATGGTCGACAACTGGCAAAGTATGTGCTATTGGACAAGATGTTCTCCGCAATAGCTATGCATGAAGTTTGTGGCTTTGACGTCGTTGGATAATGAAGATATGACAGATATTGTCATTTTAGGAAAAACTTCCGAAAAAAGCAAAGTAGCCCCGTTGGAGAAATCCCATGAAACCATTTTGAAACTACAGAAGAGTCTCTTTAGGGGTTCAAACGTGAATTAATCTTGAACAGCCGAAAAAAATCGCTGACCAGCATTTGGTCCCGAACTTTCTTAACAACCTAATATTTCAAAATTACAGGTCAAGGCAGAAGCAAGAACCTAGTTTATAAAACATAAATGAGTTTCTGGCAAAAAAATAGAACTCGGAACAATAAGAATGATTTTAAGACTTTTTTGAAGGAGTTTCTGGTCGAAATGCAAAAAAAAAACCAAAAAAGTTAATGTTGTTGGTATTAAAGGCAGTGGTCACGATGAAAAACGTTATCGAAAAAACTACAAAAATCAACTTAGATCAATAACAGCTGAAAAACTATGAAGGTAGCGCGGTGAAAAACGGTCTACAAATAGAGTTTCTAGGGCCCAAAGAAGCTAGTTCGTGCACACGTGCACAGCGATGACGAAACAGATCGCAGTCTCATGCCGAGCAGTCAAAAATCATCGACATTCTGAGGACGAAATAAATGCAAATTTAACGAATAAAAACGGTTGAATAATGAAAGCATCACTTCAGTCAATGTTTTTGACTAGATACACACATAAATTCGAAGGTTCATTGATTGACATTCAATTTCAAGCTAGCTGATGTTCTTGATATAAGAGGTCATCGATGCCGATGATGTGGAGAGGGCTCGTCCACCATCAAAAGACAAGAAAGTTCAGGTTTCAAATTCGGCCCAAAACAGTGATTTTTTCGCGATTTTTTCTTATAGGTCCCACTACTCGAGACCCAGGAAAGGATTTGGAGAGGAAAAGACGACAAGCATATTTGATCGCGACCACTGCCTTTAATCTATTCCCATTGAGAGGGACAATGAAATGAGAATGACTAACAAAAAACCAAAGTGAAATCTGTGAAATCGGTACCGCTATGTACGTGAGGTATGCCGAAATGTGCGGAAAGTCTGAAACCCATGGTTTTTTCTGCAGTTCCGAAACGCATTGTCGAGAGACGCGAAATCATAAACGTCGCCGCCAACATCGTAAACGTGAACGCTTCTAAATGTCTTCTGACTATGAAATAGCGAGGTTAGGACTCTGAGTAATCTCAACAGGTTAAAAAACTATACAAAAAGATGTGCTGGTTTTCTCTCGGAGTGCGTATGTATGCGTGGATGATGAACGTATCCAATTTCAGGGTACCTGCAAATGACGCCATCACGCCACACTAGCAACAGCAACCTCTGCCAGGAATCAGTTTTGTTGAAGCAGAATGGAGAAGAATCGATCACGTATTCGGAAGTAGTGTTGACGATGAAAAAAATCAACTTTTTTTTTCGCGGAAACGTAAGCTTTGGGTCCTTCTGGGAAGAGGAAGGAAGAAGAATCAAAAGGAAAAACGAGCGGGGAAAGAGTGGAATACGCATCGTTCGGCCAACTTACCGGATCATACCGCCCTCATAATGCATCAAAGAGTTGTCCGTGCAGAAGGATACATTAACTATGTCCGAACGAGGCTTTCTGCCCACGCGGCCAGCCTGCGTGTCGAGCGGCCGTTGCGAAGAGATTTTATGGGCAGGCCTTCCCAAGATTACGAACAGTTGGCTGGGATATCAGCCTTAAATTCGTCGAATATTCCTGCTTATCGATCTACAAGTTCAAAAAAAGCCTCCGCGATAGTCGCTCGACACGCACGCAGACCGTATGGGCGGAAAATCCCTTTCGGACCGACCTTACATAGATGTTGATGTGCAGAATACTCACTGACTCAAGTGATGCTAACATCCAAACACGCGCACTTAAGTCTTCTTATTTTCAGAGAATTTTTGGTAGATGAAATACAAAAGTAATTCAGTTACCTATGAAGTTGAAGGCGCCGAACCACTACGAAAGTCGAGAATTCTATTCCACCAAATGCAAAAAGTAGGCGTGAGTAGCAAGGATATATACTACTAAAGATTTCAAGAGGCTTTTTTCTCCGGAAAATGAAGATTTTGTGGGGTCTTTCCGCTACTGTCCCATACTTCATAGGCTTTCCTGCTCCGTAAAAAATTGGATAATAGACACGACCTTTTCAGGCGTACGCTGCCTCTAACTTGGTAAAAAAATAGATGAATAACCGCCTCGTTTTCATGAGAGCTATACCACTGCTAAAGCGCGACTTACTAATCGAGAAGCGTGACACACTCTAGTTCGGAACAAAATATATTTTGTTCCCTCGCATGCGTGAGGGGAGAGAGTGGAGAGACAGTGAGAGAGCATAAGGCGGAGAAAAAGTAGCATAAGCGCGCACACGCACGCCATGAACCAGAGTAAACTTGGGCCCGCAGTGGCAGACTGCTGCTGTTGCACCACGCATCTCAAAATACATCGTGCTGGAACCGCGCGGTTGATGAACATCGGAGGAAAATAATATAACGTAATTCCGCATTTTTTTTTGTTTCCGCATCTACATTTTTTTTTTCAGAAAGCGGTATTCGGGGTCCCAAAAACTTGCATAAATCGGAATCCGTTAAACGGAATTTCCCCGAGCCCTGATTCCTACCATTCTTCTTTCCTTTTTCATCATTTTATCATTGTTCCATTAATATGACAATATTTTCATCGCAGATAGTAATTTCTCTGACACTTGGTGGGGTACAGGGGCTCTGCACACACCGTGGCAAGAATTGTCTCCATTTTTGCGGCTCTAATTCCACTCGGGACCACTTCGTTTGAATTCAGTAGCCCGACGCGTTGAACTGCAGAAACGGGACATCTCCTCCCTCTATGTGTAGAGAGCCCCTATCCCATTTCCTGTTATCCAAAACCTGTTGCGAGCATAAACAAATGTTTTCTGTTTGATGCGATTGCTTTACTGCAAGTATGCGTTCAGGCGCCACTATATATTTTCTGAAACTACTAGTTCAATGTCAGTTTTGGCTGCTGCTGACTAAATGACTCAAAATTTAGGGAATGTTGTATTGCTAGAAAGGGCTCTTGAGAAACGCGCGTTGGATTTTGTCAGAAGGCGCTCCTAGCCTAGTGACCAATTGCTACGAGCGGTATTGTATCTACTCCTTAAAGGCACGGCCCAACCTCAGAGGTGATTTTTGAAATTATGGTCCGGTCGCCGCCTATAGCAACCCAGCCAAGTGCGAAATCTCAATTCGCTCAAATAAGCGGGAAAAGCCTAGGAAATGTCGACCACGCCCCCTTGAGAGAAAAGATGGGTAACGCCCAGTGGTAGGTTTCCGACCTCAATAGGGAAGAGACGTGGGTAAGATTTTATTCAAACTCTATGTTCTTCCTTTGGCTTTCGGTCTGGCTTTATATTGTGGCCTGCTTCAGAGCGATGGCTGCGATTAGCGAGAAAAATACAGGCTCGAGACAACTCGTCCGCGAACTTCTAGCCGTTCAAAATTGAAATTTTGGGGAGCAGTAACTCCGTTCGTAGTGAGTTCTGAGCGATTCTGGAGACACAATTGTGATCAGCGTGAAACTTCCTCTAAGATAGGCAGAAAAACGAAAACTCGATTCTGAGGTTGGACTGTGCCTTTAAGCACTGACTTATGCTACCGTTCCCGTTCACGCAATGAGCCAAAGTCCGCCAGAAGACATTTGGAGCAGTTCAGGATTTTATTTTTCTGAACGTGTGATATGGAAATGGAACTAGCGAGGTTAATGACAAAACTTAAATTGAGCGCTGTCAACATAATTGGGCATAAGGATTGATAAGCTGTCAAGCCATTCGTTCGCTACCAGTTTATCAGTTATCTAGAATCTGAAAGATCTTTTTCCCTCGATTCCTAGTTGGAGGCCTTTTGAATAAAATGTGAACAATTAATTATACGGGTGAATTAGATGTGATCCTTGTTCTAGCCACATTGCGAGAAGGGACCATGAAACACTGTGTGAACAAGACCAGTCGAAGTCATGGGTCAAGTGTATCGATGTGCACCCCCTGATCGTCAAACGATGTGGCAGATTCCAGGTAGTCGTCAGCCGCAAAGTGACGAAATTGAGGTCGACAATTTGCTCGCATCAATTTAACAGGTTGCAAGAGACGAGTAAAGAGAAGAGCGATAGAGACCGACCGATCGAATGAAAGACCAGACATTTCAGTGACTTTCCCAACCCTGAACAGTAGATACCAGTTTCGATTTGGACGAGGTCGTTCAAGATTGCGACAGCAGTGCAAAAAATAGACTGTCGGGTGGAGTACAAGTCAAAATTTCCTGTATGGAAAGGAATGAGAACAAGTAGGGATGGCCAAAAACGAACGGTGTTTTACTGCTTTGTTTGTTCGGCTACAAATCATTAGGGAAGTGTAATTCACACAGCACGCGAAAGCGCATCTCCTTCTAAAAACCGTGATTTAGCTTTGGAGCCCGTTGCTTCCGAGGTTCACTTAAAAAAAAATTAGTGTGTGGTACCGTCATCAAATTTTCTGGGTGCTTAGCACTCATACCCTTTTGTTCTATATTTTTCTTTCATATTATCTATTTCTGTCGAAACTTGTTTTGTGACACTCGTTTTTCTGCCGTTTTTGTGCTTTTTTCTGAGGACACGTTTAGACTGATTCTGAGTAACCGGTTATTTCGGGAACGGAGAGAAACTTCGCTGCGCAGCTGAATTTTCTAAAGTATTCACATTACTTCGCATCAAAAAGCCAAGGCTGGAAGTATCTACAGCGTCTTACACGATTTTTGGATGTTTTTTTGCCGTAACTGCTGTTTAACGCCGCAGTGCACGTTATGGTATGTTTACACAAGGTGTTGAGCTGATCGCAAAACGCTTGGCTCCGAACGAGATTGAACCAGCATATTCCCTTTCCGGGGGAGCGCCTTATCGCACTGCACCACCCACGCCATTGCGCCATTCTCACTCAGCTGCACGGTAAATCTTCCCGGAAGCAATCAACGTTATGCTGGTAAAGGGATGATAGCTTCGGTGAAGATTTACCGAGAAGTTGAGTGAAAGCGGTGCTGGGGCTTCGGTGGTGCAATGCGATAAGGCGCTCCCCGGAAAGGGAATATGATGGTTCAACCTCGCACGGAACCAAGCGTTTTGCGTTGAATTCAACACCTTGTTTAAACATATCTACAGTGTATTAAGACAAATTCGAAGCTTCCATACACGACAACATTTGGACAGATTTGCGGAAGTACAAATTCGGATGGAACGAACTCTTCTTTTGACCGGAATTCGAGTTCTGTCCCTTCCCCTTCATCCGAAACCTGAAGGCCCGAATTTACAAATTTGAGCTCATTACCCACTGGATATGAGCATTCTAACCAGGGACCACATCTCTAAACTCACAAATTTCCGAAAAATTTAATCTTCCAATTTCCGAAAAAAACTCAAAATGACGATGAAAACAGGAAAAACCGGCTGGATTAGGATCCTCGCAATCTCCTAAATTCAAAAAGTGCCTCAAACTGTGGGAAAACACCAGAAATACCTACAAGATCAAATTTTTCCGATGCTTTTTGACTTATGAGATTTGCACAATTTGCACAATTTATTTTTTCAATCCGCTTTCCAAAATTTCGAAAAAAAAATTCAACTCGTACCTGACTCGGATGAATACTTTGTTTTGGATATCGTATGTGCAGGACTTTCTCAATGAACAACTACGTCATTTGAATAAAATTTTCAACAATTCTGTGAATTTCGGAGCAAACATTATTTAGATTCTCAGTGGCCCGATTTTTTTCTGAAAACTCAATACATAAGAAAATCGGTTCTATATCCAATTTGAATAAACATTTGGGTGATTATATGAGTAACTATTTGTTTCACAACGAGAACCCAGGATTTTGAATTGTTCTGAACTGGTGCTCGAAAAGCATTCAGCACTTTTTTTGTGGCTGAGAATTCGAAGATTTTTCACCTGAAATCAGATGATGGTTCGGAAATTCGAATACTATGGAGTTAACTGAATAATCTTGAAATCACTATATATTCGAATACCCAACAGATTCGAGTACTGAAGGGATTAACCATTTCACAAGCCGTGTGATCTCTGAATCGTTTGGTCCCTTTAGTAGTCGAATCTATTGGGTATTCGAATATCCACTATTACAAAAAAACAAAAAAATGATTAACCACAGATGAACCAAGTATTTGGAAAAAAGAGGCCGAAAATTCCGAATGATTTGAGCACCCAAATTATTCACACTTAACTCAGATTAGTCCCAACCTGAATCTAATAAAATTGACGAAGAAATCCAGCATTTCAAACCATATATTTCGTTTCATAACTCGCTTCCGTGTAACAGTTTTGTTTCAGACGTAGAGAAATAAATGAAATCAGAATCAGCAGAGATCTTGGAGCCAAGGATGAGCGGAATTCTGATTTCCGATGGTTTTGGGCCTTCCTATTTCCGAATTCCGAGAAAGGCCTGAAAATGCGGAAGAAATCGGAAATATTGACAAGATCGGAAAATTTTACACTTTTCCTGGCCAAATCCCCAGGGGGTTGTTTGGGGCGCTGAATTCGAATTCGAAGTCCGTTTTCACATTTCAAAAAGCCAGAGCTAACTGTTCTCGTATGAAATTTTTCACTAAGGAAGGGTAAGTGCAAGTGTTTTTGCTACGCACAGTCACCAGGGAAGGGTTAAGAATTTCACTAAACGTTCTTCCGATTTCCGATGGTTTTTGGCGTTCCGATTTCCGAATTCTGATTTCTGAATTGAGAAGCTCCTTCCGATTCCCGGAGTTCAGAAAAAAAATTTCCCGCTTGGAGCTGTGATAGCATATGGCTCACTCCCAAGCAATGCATATAGAGCTGACAGAATCAATCAGGTGTGCGTAATTTAGAACCAGAAGGATGATTGGTATGAAAAATATGTCTATAGTATGTAGTGACTCAAACGCCGAAGGCCTCAAAGTTTATAGGGATGGAAGTGAATGAATGCTGTCTACGAATCCTGCAGGGTTGAGACATCAGTCACACATATACACTGGTTCTGAGCCAAATTTACTTTGTTTCCTTGCGCGCTTGTGCGGAGCGAGGGTAGAGACAGCGTAAAAGTGTGGGGAGCAGGAGAAGCAGCGTACACGCGCAGACGCACGCGAAGAACGGAAATAAATTCAACACGGAAACAGAGGATACCTGCGTACATCGTAAAGAGAATGTAAGATTACGTTAGGAGCGTCCAAAAACTACACACTGCTTAAGAAAATGTAAGTGACATCTCAGACATTTGCAGGGTCCGACCCCAGCTGGAACGGGGTCCATCCCCAGATTTCTGTCGGGTCGAACCCTTTAGCATTGTTCCTCCACGTAGTCCCAATTGAGAAGACATGAGGGGAGAATACATTTTACTTCTCCCTCCACGTCGTCTCAGTTGGAAGAAGTGAGGGACGGAAACGGAAAGGGGTTGCGGTCGGACCCGTTGAGTTTCTGAGATTAAGCAGGACCTTGTGTTTAACGTGGGCTTTCAAAAAAGGTTATTACTTGTAGGCAACTTAACATGTTTGCTTATGCTAGCATACATCTGCAAATGAGCAAATGTGAAAGTGTTTGTAGAAGAGTATCTAATCTCACCCTGCTGGGGACTGCCGCTGCCTAGCGATACAGGATCTCAAATGCCGTCGGCGAATCCCATCTGAGCCATGAAATGGGAGGGATTAAGGATATGATATTGAGATTAGGGGACAAAGGTCGAAAAGCGAATGAAAAACTCCGGGAGGACGGCACACCGGAACGGAGGAGAGTTACAGTGGCAATGACGTGGTAGTAAAACGTCCATGTGTCGGAAAAAAATCAAGTCTGGAATGGGTTAGGGGGAGGGCCCATAGAGCTCTCAAGCCCGAAAAAGACGGGAATTCAGGGACATTTCCAGAATGAAGTGAGACAATAAAGCCAAGAAATACTTTTGACATATGAAAAATCACAACATTTCTCCTAATAGAGCATATACTCAGCACCGATCGCACTGATACTTTACGTTCCTTATTGTGCGTTGGCGCAAACTCGGTGCACAAATGTGTACCGATTTCGAGCCAACGCACAATGAGGAACGCAAAGTATCAGTGCGATCCGTGCCGACTATACATATGTCAAACTTGATGTAGGAGAATCTGACTCACCAAAACAACACAAAAACGAATGTGAAACACATGGGCTCAGAGAAAAGACAACACTAATCACCTTAAAGGCAGTGTTCACGATGATTTTCGTTTCCTAGTTTTCCACACAAAACAATGCGCTGGCCACCAGTTGTTACTAAAATCATGAAGAGACGGCTTGAAACGCTCTGAGACGCCTTATTTCAGTGACATTAGTCTCTGGCCTGGACTAGTTGTCCGATTGGATGAACATGTTCACGCTGGTTGTCACAGGTAAACAATGGGGCTTATCAAAAATGCAAGAATATTTTAGGCAAAACAGTATTAGTTAGGTTCCGAAGGAAAGGACGGAGCAGTAGAGATTAGAGAATCGCAAGGGACGGGTCCACAAAAGGTTTCATTGTCACAACGAACAGTTCCAGTGAGAGTAAAAAGGTGGGGTGAGAGTAAAGGATTTAGCGCCTTTCTAGGGCGTTTTTCTCGATTTCTTCGTCATTTCCGTTCTACCCGGAAGCCAAACAAACATTTAGCGATTAATCTCAAAATCGAAGATTATCGTGAACGCTGCCTTTAAGGGCACACAGTTCAACCGAAGAACCGTATTATCGCTTTTCTGCTGGTCTGAGAGAAAATTTAACCCTGATTACAATGGCGCCTCTGAATCGCTTAGAACACACTACGAACAGAGTTATGGCCCCTCAAAGATTTTGAATTTGAACTGCGACGAAATCGCGGACGAGTTTTCTCGAGCTTGTTTTTTCTCGAAGTTCGCAAGCATCGTTCTGAAGCAGGCCACCACTATACGAAGCCAGACCCAAAACAAAGGGAAGACCATAGATTTTGAACGAGATCAATCGCGCTTCTCCACCTTATTGAGTTCGGAAGCTGGTCGGTGGGCGTTCCCCATTTTTCCTTTCATGGGGGCGTGGTCGACTTTTCCCGCGCTTTTTCTCGCTTATTCGAGCGAGTTGAGTTTTCGCGCTTGACAGGCGTGATATTGACGACGTTCGGACCATAATATCAGAAATGGTCCCTGAGGTTGGACTGTGGCTTTAAAGGCACAGTCCAACTTCGAAATCGTCATCCAGTTTTTCTGCTACAACGGTGTCTTGAGAGTCGCTCAAAATCCACTACAAACTGAGTTACGGCCCCTCAAAGATCGTATATTAAGACGGTGAGAATCTCGTGGACGAGTTATCTCGCCCTGTTTTTCTCGTCGTTCGCAGGCACAGCAGACAGACCACACTATGAAGCTGGACCGTTAACCATCAAAAGAACGTAGATTTTGATAGAAATCTATGGCGTGTCTCGCACCTATTGAGACCACAGCTCCTGATGTGGGCGGAGCGAATGGGTGCTGATTTGGGGGCGTAGGGAATGAGTGCCCGATTTTTCTCGTTTGCTACACACACCGGCTGGACCGTTATATCAGATTTTACAAACGAGCTTGGACTGTGCCTTCCAACATTTTTGCCCACCATAGAAGTGATATGTAGGTTGCAAAAGAAATGCGAATCTCTCAAATATACTATCATAAACCTATGCGCGAAAAACATGAATCTATGGGCATTACCATGAACCTATCTTCCCCATATTGAATATCAGACGTAAAAGATTGTAGGAGGATTGGACAACAACAGCGGGGGGGGCGATTTGTAAATAGAAAACAAATGCTACGCGATCACATCGCACTCGCTCCTGCCCATAATTTTTTAACGGATTAAAAATTTTAGGGGTTTTCGCCACCCAAAATGATCTCAGTAATCGTTGCAGGGATACCATGTGAAACCTCAAACGAAAAACTTCTGTGGTCGACCCCCTTTTTTGAATTAGGTCGATTTTCCAATTTTTTGACATTTGCTTTTTGAATGAAATCAGATTTCGACTTTTTATGAGTCGCTGAGCCCAGCTGCTAACCAGAAACACGAAAGTCGCCAGAAATCCTCTTCTCGATCACGTAACAAAAGGAATTCTGAGAATCTGATCAGATTAGGGGACAAAGGTCGCCAGGACAAATGAAAAAGGGAGAGATTGGACGGCAGAGTGGAACGAAGGAGAATGAAGTAGGTAATGCTGCAGTGACCGCAAGATGACCATGCAATTCTCGTGTTGAAGCCGAAAATGAACGTGAACGAATATCCGGGCACATTCTCGGCTTGCAAGTCGGGCTCTCATCCTCCGGCTATTGATTGTTGGCCCCTCTGTCTTTGTTGCTCAGGAACCGCAACTATTTTAACTTTGTTCATTCCAATTTCATTTTCTTTTTTTAACCGATTACTTCTCCGACCTACTCAACCTAAAAGCCGTATGGAACCGTAAACAGTAAAACAACCAAACTCCGGGGAATGACCGTTACTGCCATAAAATAAATCGCCTGCCGGTGCCGAAAAATTTTTCCGCACATAGTAAGCTCTGAATTTCTTGGTTGATAAAAAAAAACAGCACAGGAATATGCTTCTTCACTACCACGAGCGAGATTAAAGGCAGCGTCCACGATAAAAATCGTTATCGGGTTTCCACCAGAAAACGAAGTTTTAGAGTCTGACTGTTTCATCAGTGAAGAAAGAATCATGAAAAACGCTGTGAAACATCCAAAATCATCTCCTGTTCTTCAAAGTCACATTTCAACGGTGGATGAGTTGCGCGGGCATGGGCTTGAAGTAGACAGCGTATGCAGATGCGCCCCAATGCTAAAACTCAGGCGCGCTCGCGCTCCGATGCTAATGTAGAAGGGGACCAAACTGTTCCTGGAAGAACTCGACCGCGAGCGAAAGTGCTAGCGCGAGCGGATTTCGGAGCCGTATGGAGCTCTTTCGGGTTCGTTTTCGTTTGTTCTTTCGACCCCAGTGCTCCAATGAGACCCTGAGCTTTCGATTTCCGGCCAAAAATCGAGGACGAAAATTATCGTGGGCACTGCCTTTAAGTGAAAACGCCAAACAAGATGAAGCAAGAAAAAATAATGCCATTTAGGGGCACTTCAAAAAAAAATAAAGCTCGGCTTTTTCTCTCACCTCTAATTCCCGGAATTCGGAACACAATGTCAAAACCATGATGATATTTCCGACGAGCTATTCTATTTGAAAAAGAGTCCAGTGAAATAGGGTTCTCAATGCATTTTTGTCGAGGTCTTCAAAATGTAGCGTTGAGATTTCGAGTCAACAGAGTTTCGCAATGCCTAAAAACATTCTAAGGACTGGATTGCTTCATTAAATTGAAAATCAAAAGCATACTGCTTTTTCGGGATGTAGCTTGCGTGGTGCATTGCGGACTTGGGAGAGACCAGCGACATCACATAACGTCGGCATGGATCCGGAAGAGACTTTACGTTCACTGTTGCAGGTTGGCGTAAATTCGGTGCTTTGTGCTATAACATAGGAGCACCGAGCTCGCGCCAACCTCCAGTAGGGAACGCAAAGTCTCTTCGAATCCAAGCCGATGTCACATTACATCTGATTCGGAGCCAAATTTATTGTTTCTTCGCGCGCTTGTGCCCAGCGAAAGTAGAGACAGCGAGAAGATGTGGGGAGAAGGAGGCGCAGAATACGCGCGCAGACGCACGCGATGAACGGAAATAAATTTCACTTCGAAACAGAAAGCAGAGAGGGGACAGAGACAAGCAGAAAGCAGCGAACACGCCCCATATGTGCACTGCACCGCGTATAAAGTCCATGGCAACGGAAAAAGTCAGTAGTGCGGTTGCGGTCAACAGTCTAAAACTGCGGTAGATCCTGGCGCGCTGCTAGATTTCGTCACTGATAGCACGAAGAGCTGATAAAAAGGGAAAGTTTCGGCTGTTCTGTGTTTTGCATGCTTCTTTAATGTGTTTACAATTGTTTTTGTCTTTTTTGATGCTGCAAGTAGGGGCTCTCCTTTGCGCGCTAGAGTAATTTGAATTTTTTTGGGCTTGCTGTTTTTTTTTTTCATTTTCCTTTGGAATTCGAAGAAATTCCAAACAGTGGAAATTGTCTGTGGAATTTTTACTGTAACTCGTAAAGAGTTCCGATTTTACACTCATTTCGCCTTAAAGCTCATAAAAAACGCTATTGTGCATGCGAAATCTACGCGAATACTGGATGAATCATTGCAGCATCTGAAAATGGAACGAAATATGCCCAATTACCATTCTCAAAGAGAAATTCAGGAAAAATTTTCCAATTCTGAATTAATTGCTTTATTTTCGAAAGGAATTCCTGAAGAGATACAATTGCATGGTAAGCCCAAAACGTCCTTACTTGCGAGATCACAAGAGGCGAAAATAAAAATAAACCAGAATGAAACATGAAAAACAATGGAAAGCCGAAAGTTACCCTCAAATCACAGCTGTTCGGACGACTAACGACGAAATCTGGCAACGCGAGAGGATCAACCGTGGTTTTAGTGTGCTGACCGCAATCGCACCAAGGACTTTTTCCGTTGCCGTGAACTGTAGCTTGAAGTTAGTGTATTAGGTATGTTGTAGGACTGCAATTTATCCGCCATTCAAACATAAAATATTCATGTGTTTTTGATACGATGGATATACATTAAGGCCAGACGCTGAGCTCTTCTAAAAAAAACATTCACATTTGCGTTAATGCCTCATCTCAATTATTTTTTTATTGATTGGATGTCACGCCTAATCTCAGTGTATGCGACAGCTTTTAGGTTCCTAGCGATCAAATAAGAATCTTCTGCCGTGATGCGACATATTTCTACATTCATTTGATTAATTTTCGCTAGTCACTTCTTTGAATTCATCGTTATTTGAATATGCATATGCAGTGATGTCATACTTCAATTTCCGCATGAGCCTTGAAAAAGAGATTCCGCGGCGTTTTTTTCTGTCAAAAATGATGCCGCGTAAATCGTTTTGAAATGGCCGAAGTTCATATTTCAATGCGCCCTTAGTTTCTTCTGGACGAGGAGTGCGAAAAGTCAAATTTGAAAATGCGAAAAATGCGAATTTCCCTAATAAAAGCATCGATAGCGGATTTCGCGAAAAATCAATCTCTTTCATGCCCAAAAACTTTTCAATTTATCAGAATGATCAAAAAACAGGACAGAACGTGGTGTTAGACAGAAAGCATGAATTTCTGGAAAAAAATGAAAACTCAAGTAGATCAAACAATCATTCATAGTCATGTTAATTGAATCCTTTGAGGTGATCAATAGTTTTAAAATGGGTGGTCAATTGAGGAACCCGAAAAAAAGTTCTCAGAAAAACTTATTCACTGCGGAAAATTACATAGGAGCACGAACTGCTCTATTGATCTCAAAAAATTCCTATTGCCGATCTTCAACGTTTTTGAAGCAGACCTTAATGAAATTTAGCCACAAATACACGATACTCAGTTTGATTTATTTTACATGGTTGACACTATTTTTTCTAAACGATCGGTAGGGTGTGGATCGCCCGTAAATAATTTGATATATCTTCTGTCGTTTTCGGAACCAAATTCCGGTCCACGTTGGACAACGGCTGTTGCCTCGCGCAACAGGATCACAATCGTGGTGGGACCACTGCGGACAGGACTACCGTTTTCATAGAGACAGTACAGTCGGTACGGATCGCACTGATAGTCTGGTTACCCTACTCAAGTGATCCGCGGCCCCGAGCCGCACCGAACAGGAATCGGAGCCGCCTGACAGTTCGGCTCGTTCCCCCAATCTTCGGGCCACTGCTGTTGCTGTTTGCGCCAGCTGGTGGAGCCTAGACAGCAACAGCAGTGACCCGGAAAAGAACAGCAGCGACCAGGACAGCAACAGAAGCCGACGAGCAGATTGGGAAAACGAGCCGAACTGTCAGGTGGCTCGGGGCCGGAAATCGCGTGAGTGTTTAAGCTTGGCGCAAAGTCGGTGCTTGTGTGCAATAAAATATATAGGTGCGCCGAGTTTGCGCCAATGGTTAATGGGGAACAAAAAGGATTAATGAAATCCGTGCCGACCGTACGAAATATTTACGGACACACATAAGAGCCATAAGCATAGAAGAAATGCAGTCACGTGAAAAGCAAACACAAGGAGAAGGGCTGCAATACCGCTGCGAATAAAATTGGGCATAACGAATGCAAGACCAGTGTTTTACTAACTATAGGCAGACAAATATGTACATATGTGTACAAGACTACAAATCAGGCCAAATTTGGAAAGTTTTTTGAGCACACCAGAGAATGTACGGTTTTTTCATTTCAAAAACTAATAGAGCATGCAAAATAACTCCAGTTGACAGGAGCATTGTCAGATTTCCAAAAACTTTTCCGTAACCATTTCCAGAATCTTCGGAGAAAAAATTGTGTGCATATTCCGTCTTTCGATTTGAGCTTCTTCAAAGGAACTTTTGGCAAATATATTTGCGGAAACAAAATCTCTTAATATTACTTTAAATTAATCTCCATAACAACTGTGACCAGTAAGAAATGCACAAAAACATCAAAAACAAAATGGTCAACAACTACTCAGAAATAATACAATACACATTAAAATAAACTCTATTTGACATTAAAAGAATCTTTAATAGGTTATCAGCGATGTGAGATCAATTGGCGTAATCAGATTTATAACTTTCCGCTCTATTAAATTCGGACGAAAAAATCGAAATAAAAAAACAATCCCTCAATACCATTGCTTTTCCTATTAAGCCCAGTTCGTGGTCCAAAAACTTTGCAGAGCACGTATGTCACACATTTCGTTTTATAGACAAAAACTGTTAGGTCTGTTCTCAAATAAATGGAATTACAGAAGAATTCCAAAAAAAAAAACTAAAATACCCAAACATCTTAGGAATCGGAACCTGGATTATTCTGCAGATGGTAGCATCTCTTAAAATGGGGTATAAAATTATGTACTGTCCTTATCGAAGAAAAACTGCGCTCCGCAGTTGCGGACGAGCGCAGGTGCAGCACGCATCTGAGAGATTATATGTGCTGGAACTTGGTCCGCGCACGGTTTTGTGTGGCGCGCTTGTTACAGCAGCGGTTGTCCGCAACTGCGTACCGCAATTTCACTCCGTTAAGGACAGAACGAGATTCAAAAAAGATGAAGCCATAATTTTTCTATCATAATATTTTTCATAGGCTTCAATGACCACGGCACTACTTCTAGGCATGGTCTACTTTAGAAAAAAAAAACAAAAAAAAAAGAATAGGACATTTTTTTTGCCAATCTGATGCGTCAATTGATTTTTCATAGTCGACAAACTTTAGTAAAAAAGAGCTGACATCGAGGAAATTCCTTTAAACAAAATTCTATGCTCGCAAATTCTTAGAACCCGGCTCAACCTGGAAGGCTTTCAATTTGCATATAATTTTTTTCCGAAAATTCTAGAAATGAAAACCTGCACAATATAGTAGGCTCTAACGATCTAAAAGGAGAAAAGAAGACAATTTTTGTGGCGTGCTCCAATCCAATATTAATTCTAAGGTGAATGGTCTCATGTGTGAAATAGAAAAAAATCCTACAGTGCAAAAAACTTCTTTTCGACAAATTTCAAAAAAATCATATTAATGTACAGGAATGCTCCAATCACAACTGAAGCGATAGAAAACAGGACCAAAGATGCTCGTACATCCGATTTCTTGTGACTATCCAGAACTACCAGGTTTTTCAATGAGTTTTATCGTTCGATAAGAAAAACACTATTATTCAGTATATACTCCCTGAACAGTAATACACCTTAAAAAAAAACCAAAAAAAATTTGAAGTCCGAAAAAATCCAAGTCTCATCCATAGTGATGAACCGACGCACAAAATCCACTTTATTTTTATCAAAACGCTCCGAATGTTCCTGAGAAAGTCGAATTCGAATGTGTTTTGTTCCATTGTTAACGAATGCGGCACCCAATGTGCACACAGCTTTCAAAAACCCAAAATTCCACTTAAAATATGGCTCACACTGCCTAATGAGATGTGTAGAGCCTTTACTAAATCTCTCTCAGTGAATCGACGATCTTCCAAAACCATATCCTGTATTTTGGCTATGATTTCTGATGTTGATGCGCTTTTTGGACGTTCTTCACGTGGATCGTCTTCAAGGCTTGTACGACCACGTTTAAACTCAGCAACCCATTTTCTACTGTTCTAATTGTAGGTGAGCAATCATTATACGCTTTTAACATTCGTTCGTGAATTTCTTTTGGTGCTACACTTTCCAAAAGTAACAATTTTATCACTGCACGATATTCAATTTTTTCCATTGCTGTGACACGGCGACACTAAATGGCTTGTAAACAAAGAATGAATTGACAGATTGAAATGAAACTTCACATCCGTTCATATGAAGAGTGTACCAACAAAAGAAAAAGATTTTGGGCTAGTAGCAACGCCCTCTCTTATCGAACGACAAAACTTATTGAACAACCTGGTACATATAACTCTACGCGTAGCAAAGTTCACCGACCACCAACATGAACAACATGACCATGGTTTCCATAAGATAAACAATCAACATGAATTCACAAAGCCTCTTTTCCAGTCAGCCTACAGCTGCAAGAATTGATTGAGAATGCTGATTAACGAAAGCGTAAGTGAAGAATTCGTGCTATCAGACAACGGAGGCGTTAAGCCTCTGTGTGAAACATGCAGCACATGATTTCCGTACGAGATAGTCCGGACAGATGGACGGGGTACACAGATGCAGCAGTTAAGACGGATTACGAAGTGCATGAAGTGAATAGGGGGGGGGGCAATGAAAACGCATAGCACATCATGGACACGGAAGGGGAGGCTGAGCGGCTGCGGTGGGTTGTTGCAGGCGGCGGGTGAGAGCCTGAGAGAGGAGACGGACGGCACCGCCGGGGCTGCGGATGGTGGTGCAGGGGGTGATTTGCGAACGAACATCGCATTATGAGAACACCACCACCCATCACTAATGAATTCGTGCGCAAAGTCAGTCTCAAATGGCCCACGTCCGAATTTAATTGGATTATTTCACATCTCGGCCAAGTCCACGCATGTACGCATGAATAGAAACCCATTTTACCCCATCTGGAACCCGTGGTTGTCACCTGGAGGCGACCTGCATGGCTATTGTGACATTTGCTCATAGGATTACAGGAAATGAAATTGCTGAGGCTTCCATTCACTAAGATACACCGGAAATTTTCTATTAAAGTTCAGTGTAAAATCAAAATAATCAACTGTCCGCCCACGTGGTCGGCGTGCGTGTTGAGTGGCCGTCGCATTGACGTCCTTCTGACCAGCCTCCCCACAGATGCAGAAAGCTGACTGAAATATTGCTCACTACTGCTGTGCATTACACATAACGTTAGCAAGTTCACGCATCAAAGGCAGTGTTCACGATAAAAATCGTTTTTCTGTTTTTCCGCCTATCTTGAAAACGGCGCCATGTTGATTCCAATGATATCTTTGAAATCGCACAAGACCTTCAGGGAACGGAGTTATGGTCCCTCAAATATTGAGCTAAGGAAACATGGTGGACGAGTCGTCCGAGGCTTGTAACTTCCGTCTTTTGCAGCCGATGTATGCGAGCTGACCTGAGTAAAGGGAGAAGTTGAGAATGAAGGGAAGAACGGGGCTATTGATCGGAAACCATCGCTGATCTCAAAATCTCGAGCATTCATTTGTTCACGTCGGTGGGCGTGGAAAGTGCATCTGGGGGTGACGAGCTGATGGGTGTCCAACTTCTCAGTTTTTTCAACGTTAGGGTTCCGTTAGGCCCCACAGCTGCCGATCTCTACCAAAAAATCAGACATGGTTTTTATCGTGGACACGAATTGATGCGGTTTTTTCTTGAAAATTAACGATCAACGCTTAAAGGCACAGTCCAACCTCAGAATCGAATTTTCGTTTCCCTGCTTATCTTGGAGAGAATTTTACGGTAATCACAATGATGCGTCGATAATCGCTCAGAACTCACTACGAACGGAGTTATGGCTGCTCAAAGTTTACAAATTTGAACGGCGGTAAGTTCGCGGACGAGTTGTCTCGCACCTGTTTTTACTTGCTATTCGCAGCTATCGTTCTGAAACAGATCACAATATAAAGTAAGACCGAAAACAAGTGGAAGAACATAGATTTCAGATACATAAAATCAATCGCGCTCCTCTTCCCTATTGAGATCGGAAGCTTATGGGTGGGCGTCACCCATTTTTTCTTTCAAGAGAGCGTGGCCGACTTTTTCCTCACTTTTTCTCGCTTATTCGAGCGAATTGAGATTTCGAGCTTGGCAGCGTTGCTATACATGACAGCCGGAGTATAATATCAAAAATTACCCCCGAGCTTGGACTGTGGCTTTGAAGGCAGTGTTCACCATGAACACCGCGCTCGAGTTTGAGCCAAAAATGGTGCTTTTAAGTCGTGTGGCAACTAGTAGTGAAGAAACAGCGAAGAAAAACGTTCAGAATAAGCTAAGGTAATCGTTTCTAACGTTCAAGACCTGGACGAGTTTACTAGCCCTGCTAGTTTACGCAAACGTTCAGTAATCGCGCGCTAGTCCCGAAATTTGCGCGAATCGATCAGCTGCCATCGAAAACGTGCGCGGCGTCACGAGCTCGTCCAAATGGAGGGGGGCGGACCGGGATAAGCAGGCAAAACGGGATAACTTTCAAAACTGCCTTTATTGATTTCTGACCCGTTTTCGCTGATTTCTTCGACCCTATCCCCTCCAGCATCTGCCAACTGTGTTTCACGCTAAAACCTCGAGAACGAGATTTAACGTAGAAACTGCCTTTAACGGAAATGTATTAGAATCACGTTAATTTAGTTCGTTAATTGTGTGGAATTGTGGCATTAGTTGATATGATTTATTGGTTTTTGCTGTGATTAGGTAATAATTTTAACATTTTTTTAAGAGATACAAAATTAACGTGTTAACACATTAATGGGTTAAAGAGGTTTTTTCGCGCAGTTGATTGATACGGGAGTTCTTTGCAGGTTCGTGTCACTAGTCTCAATCAAAAATACGCATTTCCTCAAAACATGAGCAAAAATATATTTCATTAGAAATGTCCACTTTTCCAAGTCTCCTTATATTTTAAGGGCAGTGTATGTATATGAATGTACTGTGCTTCTCTGGGCCTAGTTCCGGTCCGCAGTTTCGTCTCGACACGCTTTGCGGCCGCGCGCATCCGAGTAGGAAGAGTTTCCAGCGCCGCAGCCGCCGATCTGTTCACTGGGTTTTAGAAACTGGAAAGTAAACAAAATTGGAGAAAACTGTATGAAAAAGCCATATCGAGTCGGCTTTGGCGCTGGAAACTCAACTGACTCGAGCGCGTGCGGCCGCAAAGCGTGTCGAGGCGCAATTGCGGACCGGAATTTGGCCCAGAGAAGCACAGTACATTGAATCCGACTCTCTCATTTTCGGATATCCATCCGGATGAATCGTGATTTTCATTATTTAAAACCCGACTTAACGAAGTGGCGCCGAAATATGAGTAACTCAGAATACGATTCATCGAAAAAACGTGAAAAACCGACTTATCCAAATTCCGAATCACCGAAAAAACGTAGTTTTCAAATTGATCCGGGATCTAACGATCTATTTAGCCTCTCCATTCGAACGACTAGGATTACCCGGTTTGCTATTTTGAGTTTATCCATTTGAGTCGAAAACACGCGACCTTTGATTTTTATGTTATCCAAAATCTTTGCATCCGAAATTTTTTGATTCGGATCCAATGTACATATACTATGCAGGATGAGAAAATATGTGTCACCACCACAGATGGGTCATTACCTCGTTTTTAGAGAGAATCTGGGCACTGCCGACCACATATCCTTCCAGTTGGTGCATCATCTGAGACATTCCGACCTTTTTTCACTGCAAGAACAACTCGGAGGGTGTGAGTTCGCGTGAATTGAAATCAATGGCGAAGTTTGGTCGCCGTCGACACTGAACAAATAGAAACGTGACAATTGTGCGCTGCGAACTGGCACATGGCCGATTTGTTCCCCGGCAAAAAGCTGCCGGACTTATTGTCAGGCATGAATAGCTCGGTAAGGTGATAAAACGGATAGGTTTTCTTTTCTGAACGGTTTGCTTTGAATACTTGGCTATACCACTGGTGCGCATTATGAAATGGGCGACTTAACGCTATCTTTGAGCCAGATTATGGATCAAAGAATGAACGTAAAAGCCGAAAAAAACTCAATGAGAATGGTTTTCTGTATATCTCTGCGCTATACTTTTACAATGAAAACTCGCTACGATTTGTGACCATTACAGTTCTAACCCACTCGCGACTACATACGTGTCCCACCGGTGGGACACGCGTGGACTACCACTAGACCATGTGTCCCACCAGTCGTAGGACGCTATTAACACTTAGGAGACCGCGCGTTCCACGGCTAGCCCTCGTAGCGGACCGGCGCGCTCCACTGCCAATCACTTTAGTGAGCTTTTAACCTGATTTTTTATCATGATTGCCTATGTTAAAAAGAGCTACAAGGCGCTCAATATCTCCATACCAAATACGGAAGTTGAATTAAGCACATATACATATAAACGCGATAATTGCAAGGAATCCGTTTTTCTTGAAGAAAAACGAAAAAAGCGAGTTTTTGGCGTGGGTGCGCTGTGTGGACCAGGGATGAGCGGAATAAAAATATCAAATTTCGGAGATCGGTTTTCGGGTTTCGGAACAAAATCTTTTTTCTCGGGTTTCGGAAATCGGGCACGAAACGCCTGAAAATGCGAAATGCGCGGAAATGCGGTTTTCGGAACGCGAAACGCGGAAAAATTCGGAAATCATCTAATGTTTTTTTACGTCAAAGACGACCCGACATTTTCGCATTCCGCGGCGTTTTCTGCGGTTTTCGGAATGCGGAACGCGGAACTCCGCTCATCCCTGGTGTGGATACGAGGTCCCAGGAGCAAAACAGCCGTGGGTGCGCAGTGTGAACACGCAGTCCTTAAAAGGCAGTGGTCACGATGAAAAACGTTATCGAAAAAACTACAAAAATCAGCTTAGATCAAAAACAGCTGAAAAACTATGAAGGTAGCGCGGTGAAAAACGGTCTACAAATAGAGTTTCTAGGGCCCAAAGAAGCTAGTTCGTGCACACGTGCACAGCGATGACGAAACAGATCGCAGTCTCATGCCGAGCAGTCAAAAATCATCGACATTGAGAGGACGAAATAAATGCAAATTTAACGAATAAAAACAGTTGAATAATGAAAGCATCACTTCAGTCAATGTTTTTGACTAGATGTGTACATAAATTCGAAGGTTCATTGATTGACATTCAATTTCAAGCTAGCTGATGTTCTTGATATAAGAGGTCATCGATGCCGATGATGTGGAGAGGGCTCGTCCACCATCAAAAGGCAAGAAAGTTCAGGTTTCAAATTCGGCCCAAAACAGTGGTTTTTCGCGATTTTTTCTTATAGGTCCTACTACTCGAGACCCAGGAAAGGATTTGGAGAGAAAAAGACGACAAGCATATTTGATCGCGACCACTGCCTTTAAGTGTTGAAAATTCGATTATTCCACCGCAAGAAGGAATTTCCAAACCTACTTATGCTCACTGTAATGACCTATTTTAGACCCGACTACGAACTTCACCGGCAGCTCCACTATGACACAATATTTGAATTTTCGTAGAAATTGCACGCACTGAAATGAAAAAACCGCTGCAAAAACAGTTTTTTTCAAGCACATTATGTGTTCTTTTCTCCTCTGATGCCACTTTTTAGGTGTTTAGCACGGAAACCATAGTTAGAATAGTTTTCTATTGGGCTGGCAACGCGCAGCTACTATTAATTTCGCTACCAAGCCAACGAAATATCGATTTTTTACAATTTAAACATTTACGCGTACCGTAACCAGATATAAATCCTGAAAACTTGGATTTAGGTGTCAGATCTGTGAATCGCATCCGAAGTGATTCTTCGTGACAGCAATTCATCATTCCGATTTGGTCCGGCAGTGATTTCAAGAAATTGTTTTCGTGGAAAGAAAGAGTTTATGAGCGAAAATTGTGGTACTCGGTACACTTTATCGATAGGTGCACAACGAATACAAAAAAAAAACGAAAAACAGTTTTCAGTGGTGTGCCATTCAAGCTAACGTGTCCCACCGGTAGGCAAAGGTATGTGATAAGGAATCGTTTATACTTATGCCACCCAGCGGCGCGGCGCAGTGCATTTCTGTCTTATTGATCATGCGGCGCGGCACGATAAGTATTAGGGGTCGTTCATTCTCCCGCTGGCGAGCGGCGCGGCACAGTGTATTCCTGTAATATTGATCACGCGGCGCGGCACGATCAATACTGTAGGATTCCACTTCGCCGCGCTGCGCGGAAGTATAAACGACCCCTTAAGAGCCGAATAGACTCCTGCCGCTGAAGGGCGCGGCAGCATGCAATGGAGGGGAATTGACCGTGCGGCGCCGCGTGATAGATACTCCTCCATTGCATGCTGCCGCGTGTTTCAGCGGCGGAGTCTATTAGACCTTTAAGGAGTCGTCTATTCTTCCGCCGCCGCGCGGCGAAGTTGAATCCTACAGTATTGATCGAGCCGTGCTGCGTGGCCGAGCCGCTCGGCGGCGGGAGTATAAACGACACATAACGCAATATCGCACGCGGTCCGAACATACAGTCACCCATGATTACATTGGTATGGTCGTGAATGGGTTGAGGTTCCAAGTTGCAACCGTTGAAAAGGTGCGAACTTGTTTTGCGAAGACAACATCTACGTAGTCACTCAGAATAATGCATTTCTAAACTTCTTCTTTGACAAAAAAACCCAAATAAGCCCTTCAAAGCTGCCTACAGTTAAGTCCGTGGCTTGCCTCAAGAAACATTTGAATTTCACCCACGGCTGGCGCGAGCGGTTTGAATCCCACCGGCGGCTGACGGTATGGTAAGCTGATCAGCTGCGCTCTTCTCTTGGCCTGAATCGATTAGCGAACCGGCGCAAGCGACCGCCCTCGCCAGCTGCGGGTGAAATTTAAATGTCAACAGTGTTATACTAAGCGCTTCCCCTCTGCCTCCGCCCCATGAACGTTTTTTGGTTAGCTGAACACGATATCTGCGAAACTTGAATAGATCAAGCTCGAGAAAACGCTTTCCAGGGTTACTTGAAAACTGAACCTAAGAAGAAGTTCAGTTTGATGGCTTTTGACAGACCAAGCTTAAGGTAGATTAGTTACAGGTTCGAAACGTCCGGAAGCTCACACTCGTTGGAATAGAATCTACCCCATCTATAGACTCTGTCAAATCCCCCGACATCTTCGCATGCGTGCGCGGAACTGAGTTCAGGTCAATGGTATACACTGTCGCTGTCATGGGTGACAGTCATGACGTTTAGCACAAATCATGGCGGGACCAACATCGGAGCAATGGCCCTGGCCGACACAGGAACATCTGTCGCGTCTCCGTCGCAGCGACGTGTCGCGGAGAGCTGACATACTGCAAATGTGCCGATGCCAGTCGTTGTCACTGTCGCTGTCGCTGGGCAGCGCACTGCGACAGCTACAGATTAAAAGGTGGGAGCCGGTTGCTATCGCTGTGCAGAGCGACGCGACCGCGTGTCGCAAAAGTATACCTTTGGCCTTAGACACAGCGAGGGGGGGGGGACGAAGAAAGCAGCATCGCGTCCGCACGCACAAAAGATGAGAATGAGAATTTCGTTTCGACATGAATGATAAAAAATTGGGTTTCTCAGAAAATGTATAAGCAAATCGTTTCGGATCTGAATCAGAAACAAGGTCGTTCGATAAGAGCGGGTAATGCTACTAGTCCATATTTTTTTTGTTTTGTTGGTACACTCTTCATATGAACGTATGTGAAGTTTCATTTCAATCTGTCAATTCATTCTTTGTTTACAAGCCATTTAGTGTCGCCGTGTCACAGCAATGGAAAAATGGAATATCGTGCAGTGATAAAATTCTTATTTTTGGAAGGTGTAGCCCCGAAATAAATTCACGAACGAATGTTAAAAGTGTATAATGATTGATCTCTTACAATTAGAACAGTAGAAAGATGGGTTGCTGAATTTAAACGTGGCCCTACAAGCCTTGAAGACGATCCACGTGAAGGGCGTCCGAAAAACGCATCAACACAAGAAATCATGGCCAAAATACAGGATATGGTTTTGGAAGATTGTCGATTGACTTAGAGAGATTTAGTAGAGGCTCTACACATCTCATCAGGCAGTGTGAGCCATATTTCAAGAGCGAATTTTTGGGTCCTAGAACACTGTGAGCACAATGGGTGACGCATTCGCTAACAATGGAACAAAAACACATTCGAATGCGACTTTCTCAGCAACCTTTGGAGCGTTTAAAAAAGGATAAAATGGATTTTGTACGTCGATTCATCACTATAGATGAGACTTTGGTCTATCATCATGATCCTGAATCAGAACAAGATGCTAAAGAGTGGTGTGAACGTGGTTGTTCGGCTTCGAAACGAGTTCGTGTCCGGAAATCGGCCAAGAAGGTTATGGCATCAGTTTTTGGGATGCGAAAGGAATTTTATTTGTGGATTACTCACAAACTGGTAAATAATTAGTACTGAATATTATTGCGAGATTTTGGACCGGTTGAAGTAAAAAATTCGTGAAAAAAAGACCCGGTTTGCAGAAGAAAAGAATCCTTTTTCATCAGGACAATGCACCGTGTCACAAGTGCATTTTGACAAAAAAAATCCATGAATTGAAGATTGAGTTGTTGGAGCATCCACCGGATTCACCAGATTTGGCCCCCAGCGACTTCCATTTGTTTCCAGAACCCAAAAAACTCATGCGTGACCAGCGTTTTTCATCAAATGAAGAGGTCATAACGGCTGTTGAAGCGTATTTCAAAGACCTTCCAGATTCTCACTTCAAGGATGGGATCCAGAGATTGGAGGATCGTTGGAGCAAGTGTATTAATGTTAGGGAGATTATCCTGAATAATAAATGGTATTTTGAACCATGAAGTTGTGTTTTTTTTTATCGAACGACAAACCTTACTGAACAACCTGGTAGGTAGAAGGGACATGAAAACGGTTGATACACAAAATTAGACTAGATTCAGTTATTGTCGAAATGTGCGTAGATATACTAGACATGGATTTTTTTTTGGATTACTGCGCCAAGTTTTTGGCAGTACCGACCACATAACCCGAGCATTATATGTACCTCACCACGGTAACTATGTATCTTTATTTAATTTTTAGTAAGAATGTAACAGGCTGTTCGTTGTACGAACGCTGCAGCAAACGGATGAGGTGAGACCGAATGGAATTCGGTTCACATGGCAACGTGCTTGATGAGATTGCGCTCAAGAATACTGCCTTTGCAGTAAACGCTCAACATAAATCTTGATCTTTCGTCAGCCTAGGCTCGGCTTGACGGCCACTCTGCTTAGAGCAGCGTCCACGATGAAAATCATTCCTCAGTTCTCGACAAAAATCTAAGGTTTGGAGCCCCAATATCACATCAGTGAGGGAAAAACGCCAAAAAATCCGATGAAAAAGCTCGAACAGCCCTCTCTTACCTGGTGCGGAATGTCACCGCTAGACGAAATGAGCGTACAAAAACAACATTCAGACGAGTTGACCCGCCTGGATCAGCTGGCTGATTTGGATTCGTTCGACAGTGTTCGATGCTTTGAGGTGATTCATCTCTCTTCTCACAGCTTTCCGCAGTCTGCGCGACTTAGGTAGCAAAAATATTTTGATTTTCAATCTTTGCCGGTTTTGCGTCACGCGTCCATTTGCGAATGGTGCTTTTTGGGTTTACCAAGAGCCGTTTTCTCAAAAACCCATGAAAAAGGCACTAATCGATGAGGAATTTTTAACTGCACTATTCCACAAAGTTTCCCACCTGTGTCCGGATTCGTCCACCATAAACCCGCGGTTCTAAGGTAGTAAGTTTTAACCGCGGACCCTTCTCACCCTTCAAAGACCTATGTCACTATCTCGAACTCCTGTCATGCCAAAACTAACAAAAATGTGATTGCGTAGAAATTGACGGGACCATTTTGGATCACGGTATTTTGACTTCGCATCACTTTGATGGGGGATTGAAGAAAGCATCGAAAACGGGCCAGAAATCGATAAAAACGACGGCGAAGTAAAGATTTCATTAGCCCAGCACGCCTGCTCAGGCAAACCGTCGCTCGGAGCGGGACCGGAGAGGGACTCGAGCGACGCTGTCTCTCCGCTCCTAGCGAAAATTAGCCATTTACTCGGGCCACAGCAGCCGCTCTCCGGGCGACCGCAGTCCCGCTCGGAGCGATATTCAGTCGCACTTGGCACTGCGGTGGCTGTCCGGGCGATTTTCGAAATTCCCCCCTAGTTTTTCTTTATATCCGCCTTTTCTCGAGAGATGCGTGGATGTCGCGGTCCACGGCAGAGAAATCCCCGCCTCAGTCCGCAACAAGGGCGCAACCTTCGCCGAGGTCTGCGGTAAGGAACCACCACCCCCCCCCCCCTGCGGACCGCGTCGAAAACTGCCCCCCCCCACAGCTGTGAGGATCCCGTATCCCCCCAGCGTCCAAAAATATGCTGGCCTCCGTAGAGGAACTCCAAGTCACCTTCCAGGGCCGGCATCAAAATGCCAAATGAGGACTCGAATGAGATGAGGCACCTTTATACCGGCTGTGCATGTGATAAACACATTAGGACGTTATCATTCGCTTTACCATGTTTTTTTCATGTCTGCCACTGCACCACGCGCTCCTAAATGGTCCCTCGAATGATGGGTAACGGACTTAAGCTCGGGGAAATCGCAGTGGCTGTATTCCGGAAGGCGAAAGTAGACAGAAATTCGCCAGGGTATCCAATATGCCTGCCTGAGTAGTCACAGGAAGTGAAAATACAAGGAAAAAAACGGAAACCGATTGTGCAAGGGGCACCGTGACGGCTCGGCTTGGCCTGCAAACACTTCATGACATCCTGCACACTTTTTCACGGCGTCTGATGTATTCCCATTTGGGTCCCGCACATTTTTCATGCCGTCTAACGCACTCCCTCTTGGGTCCCGCATAAGTTTTAGGGCGTTTGACGTATTCCCATTTGGGTCCTTGGGAGGAGCCGGTGTCGCTCCGAGCGATGGTTTGTCCGAGTGCTTAGCCAGCTGCGCCCTCCGTTCTGACGAGCTTGTGGCGCCGAGGACGTTTTCAATGGTAAATTGCCAAGAATTTCTGGCACGTCTAGCCTAATCGATTCGAGCGCATTTTGCCTTCAGCGCGCGTTTGCGAAAACTAGCAGGGCGCGGGGAGTCGTCCGCGCCCTGGATCTGTACGTGCGTTAGGAGCCGCTATTTCAGCTCAATCTGAGCGCTGTTTCCTCATTATTGATTGACTCACGATCAAAAACCCCGATTTTGAGTCGAACTCGAATACGATATTCATCATGAACGCTGCCATAGTTTCATCATTGAAGGATCCGGCCCCTGGATGTTTTTAGGGAAAGCCGAAACTAGCGAAAATGTGATTTCCCAGATATTGAGAGTGGCGGTTTTTGATTCATGGTATATTGCTCTCCTATGTTTTTGATGGAGAGCCCAAGAACTCCCGCTAAAATAGATTTGAAGCTGGCAACATCTGCCCTATGATGACTATCAGAGTAGATCATAACGATCAGACGCGTTAATGAAGGGACGAACACCGATTTAGAATTCGTATCCTACTTCGCGAAAATTGAACACCCTTCAGGATTCTGTCCACCATTTGTTTCAAAAACGATTTTGTGCTCCGAATTCTGGTACATTCTCACAGAGAGGTTCAATGAAGAAAAAAATCCGAGGTGTTCGAGAATACGCACAACACAGGTCGTTGGGGGTAAGTACTGAACTTGTCAGATTTCTTTCTGATGACAAGTTATCGATCGATAATCAATATTATAGATTTCCGCGCTTCTTGCACAAAATGCGGCAAGAAGTGGAGATTGCCGATGAGATTGGCTCTCTTGGTTGGGAAATTTTGCTCATCAGTCATTATCGATTACTACCAATAGATAAAATCTATTTTTGCCTGTTGCACAAAATGCCGCAATGACTTCTGATCGTTGATGGCTCAAAGTCCCTTGTTTCGGAAATTCTTCTCATCATACAAAATCGAGTATTCGTGGTCAATAATATCGATGTTTCACCTGCTGCACAAAAGGCGGCAATGAGTGGTATTTTTTATGGTTGGGGATCATAGGTTTCAACAATTGTACCAATGCGATAATATCGTCTGTTAGATGTTTCATCATTCCGAATTGGAAGACGTAGAGCAAATATTGAAGTCAGAAAGGGAACCTGAACTGAAAATTTAGCTTCCTGGCAAAAGTAACGATTTGGCAATGCCATTCAGAAGTTTAAAGAAAGTTTCAAACATATCTTGAAATATCTTGAAAACGATTTGGCGTTAAATAACCTGGGGTAATAAAAAAGCTAGGAAATGAAGTGAAATAACCAAAAATACGAATTGGTGGTCGATCATTTACCAAGCTTCTCCGTTAAACTTATCAAAACGAAATCAAGCGCGCAACGGAAATATCAAGCCATTTTTGAAAGCTGTGATGAGGAAACCAGCATAGGTCAAGCTAGGTGAACGCGACGCTCCATTCCATATCGTGCTTGATTTCGTTTTGATACGTTTAACGGAGAAGCTTGTGAAATGACCGACCATCAAACCGTATTTTTGGTTATTTCACTTCATTTCCTAGCTTTTCTATTACTTCAGGCTATTTAGAGGCAGTGTTCACGATAAAAATCGTTTTTCTGTTTTTCCGCCTATCTTGAAAACGGTGCCATGCTGATTTCAATGATGTCCCTGGAATCGTACAAGACCCCCTGGAAACGGAGTTATGGCCCCTCAAATTTCAGCTGGGGAAGCATTGTGGACGAGTTTTCCGAGGCTTGTAACTCCCGTTTTTTTGCAGCCGATGTGTGCGAGCTGACCTGAGTAAAGAGAGGAGTTGAGAGTGAAGGGAAGAACGGTGCTTATGATCGGGAACCATCTAACCACGAATTCTGGGCAACGGTTATAGGACGTGGGCGGAGTGGCCCAATGGGTTGGCTGGCCCACGAGATTTTCACATACTTACCGGCCGCTTTTCGTCGCGCTTTCGTTCTTAATCTTCTTAAAGGGACCTAAAGCTTACGTTCTAGCCAAAAATGAACGTGCAACTTTTTCTTCGTGAACATTGCCTTTAACGCCGAATCATTTTTCGAGATATTTCAAGATATTTTTGAAACTTTCCTTGAACTTCTGAATGGCATTTCCGAATCCTTACTTTTGCCAGGAAGCTAATCAGAAACTCCTGAAATAGGATTCATCGCACTGGGCAGAAGCACGCCACTACCAACCAATACCCACATTTTACAGCAAAACAGAGAGTGCTGAACGAAGAATCTGGACAAAACTCCATAGATTATGTGCAGAAGACGAATGAGGATGTCTGAACTGCTGAATGCTGTTGCTCTCTGGGCAATGCACCGCAACTCTCAGCAAACAATCGCACTGTTCCCGGTGGTCGGTCCTCGGTCGGCAAGTTGACGTCGGTCGCGGCACATAGGCTCTTTCGTGTGTGGGGCGCATACGAATATGAGTGAGCACCACCTTCTCTTCAACCACATCGCTATTTTCACCACCGTCCGTCCCCACGTCCGTCAGTCCGACTCATACGATGCGACAAACGCTGTTGTCTCATTCAATGCGCTGCTACATACTTAATAGCACTTGACGACTGACACACTCGAAGAATGGTCTCTCTCGATTCACAATTCATTGCTTGTCAACCGCATTAGAGGATACTTGAAGGGGAAGAAAAACTGTCCACATGTATTCGTGATAAAACGCTCTGCAATAACTTTAAAATGACAGAGATCGGTAGTATCGTCTTTCGCTTATGAGAAAAAATGGTCGGCTTGAGTTTCCTTCTATTAAGATTCGTTCACAATGGTCAAGTATAGAACTTGGTTCCTCTTCGTCGTTTGAAACTGTAGAAATTTCGACTTCTTACAAGGGAAGTGTTTAGAGTGGTAAACGCATCTGCCAAAACCATTGGTATCGTTAGTATCTCTAAAGACTCAATAGTAAAACTGCGCAGTATCCAGCCCCGAGCTGCAGGTTGCAAGAAGTTACAAGCTAAAAAGGTCGTTTTTTGTGCCTTTTGTACACTCCAAAAAGGGCATTGATCTTTCGAAAAGTCGGAAACGGACCCCATAAATGTGTTCAGCGCCCAAAACTGCTCCCCTGCAAAATTTGGGTGAAGGCGCATTTTCCATACTTTGTCCAGACCGACAGCGTTTTGGACTTGTACGGATTTTCGGTTGGTCGAATATTTATTCTTCACTTCCGCACTGCCGTTCAGTCCGCAAAGTGCGCTTGATTGCGAAATCGTGCTGCGGCGCGGTTGCGAGTATCCTCAGACAGGGATGTGGGATCACCCGGGCGCCAAAGGCCAAAAGCGCTCGGGTGATCCCACATCCTTGTCTGAGGATGTTCCCAACCGCGCCGCAGCAAGAATTCGCAATCAGGGTGCACTTTGCGGACTGAACGGCAGTGCGGAGGTGAACTGTATACCGATTAGAGGGCTTTGGAAGCGTTTTAGAAAAATGTTCCAGATTTGACTTGAAATTCTCCCAGGAGGGTTTCTTGAGGCGCTGATTACGAATCTGTAGTTTATTAGTCGATTTTCCGAAGTTTTGGGCTAATTTCGTTCAACGCTTCCCAACCGGGGAAAATTTCGAGGGAAAAACGCCACCTTCGAGATTTTCGGAGTGCTACGGTAGATATTGCTCAAATTGTGCCTCTCGGGGTTATTTGGAGTGCTGAACACGAATCTGGAGTCTGTTTATCGATTTTTTGCTAATTACGGTAGATTACGGTGGGTATACGGTAGTTTGGTCAAAATCTCAGATTTTACTCAAAAATTGTATATGGGGGTTATTCTGGGTGGAGAATACGAATTTAACGTCCGTTTGTCGATTTTCAAAATACTAAGGTGGCTTTTGCCCCTAAATGACATGTTACCTACCGTAACCTACAGTAAACCTCGGAACTTCGACAAATGGACTCCAGATTCGTGTTCACCACCCTAGATTACCCCTACATACAAGTTTTGGGCTAAATCCGAGAAAATTTTTTGAAACTCGCAAAAAAATGCCCTTGCCCTTTCGCGAAGCTAGAAAAATGCTCATAACTTGTTCAAACCTGCAGCTCGGGGCGGGATACTGCGCATTTTTACTATTGGGCCAGAAGAGATACTAACGATACTGGTCGTTGTCGCAGATGCGTTTACCACTCTAAACACTTCCCTTGTTAGATGAAAAAAAAACAGAAGCAAAATTTGGGGATGTAGTAATATTAGAACCGAATTGGCCAAATTCGGGACTAAATTCGACGACTCTCTGCGAAGTAAAACCCCCAAGCGAAGAACTCCTAGCCGAACTACTCCCAGACGTCATACAGGGTTGTGGCTGATTTCTCGATTGTCTGAAATACCCAACCGGAATAAAAAAAATCTCATTTTACATCGACCCGTTTTCAAAAATCTGGTCGCCATAGAATGTGTTGTATTTGCTTAATTGCACTGTATAACAGATTTCATTCTGAAAATGCACTTTTTCACGTTACCCATTCTAACACATGGGCGTAGTCACACGAAAATCAGTAACGGGCGAAGTGAGCGAAAATTTCTAAGCGAAACATGATCCAATCAGTGCTCAACGTGCACAATCGAAAGAAACCACCGAATCGGGTTCACTCGACTCCTTGAAATCAAATTCAGTACATGGTTCACCGGACGAAAACAGAAAATTAACGGTCACATCAATACAGGAGGAAGCAAAATGTCAAAAGTGTTGAGAGTTCTTGTGTAAAGTTTATACGTACTGCATGGTTCGGCGGACAAACACAGAGGGCAGATGAATACGTGTTTCGCGAAATGCACGAAAATGGACATTTCGGAAATATGATTTGAGTACAGTGCGACGGAGCTGACATTGTAGGAGCTATTAACTGAATGGAGAGCATCTGATGGCAAATGGTGGCAAGGATACATCTGAAAAAGGTCACGAATAGAAATTAGTGGGCCCAGCGGCTGTTTGAATCGAATGTGGAGGTCGGTGGGCAGACAGATACGCGAATAATGTAACTACCACGGTCGACGACGAGAATCGTCAGTGACAGTTGTTGACGGGGATGGCGACGGAAAGGAAGGACAGACGAGTTACATGTACTGTTCAAAACAGTTTTTGGACTCGTCAACGAACCTCTGGGGTGCACTTACAAGAAAGCTATCCTGCCCTCTTTGCCCTCTTCATAATTCATCACAAGGTGGGACTCACCAAGGTGCCACCTGCATGACCAATGTTGCATATTTGTGACAAGGTGCACACCCACGCCGCTTCGCGGCGTACTTGTGGACGTGCTTTAGGATCTATGGATTATTTAAATTGCAGGGCGGTGACTCGCTGTGCTCAACAGCCTTAAAGGCATTGTACGCGCAGAAAACGGTGTCTTATTTTTCTATGTTTTCGAGTAGGCAAGCTCTTGAGGTAAGCCATAATAGCAAAGAAAACCCAAAAAACTCCTGATTTGGATGAACGCGTTTAAAAACTTTTTGAAAAGTTGACTTTGCACCCCCTCCGTGGAATTCGGTGTGTCCAGTGCAATAAGTTTTTCTGAACGTCTGAAGTGGTTTCACGCTTTAAACTTTCTAGGTGAGAAAATTTATTTTGCCTTTCTTCTACCAAAATCACTAAAAAATAAAAAGCTTCTACTGTGCAAATTTGGATGATAAGTGCTAGATGGCTGGTGAGAACTGGTGGCGAACCCTCATCTTTAACCCATTCCAACCTCATAACTACGGGAGTTGCAATGGCTCTTTACATTCGCCTCTCTGAGAGGACCACGAAGACTACCCCTAAAATTCATTTCGTCAATTTCGAAGCGAGATATGGCGATGTGGCGCTTACTCTGAGAAATGTTGCCGCGACTCTTCCGCCACTGCCCCGCGACTCCACCGTGATCCCGGACTGTCCCGCAACCCCCCAGCGACCCTTAACTCTTCCGCGGCTTTGCCGCGACTTCTTCGTGTGTCAAGCGTTCGCAAATCTACCGCGACTCCTTCAGGACTTTTCCGCGACCCTACCTCGATTCAGTGAATAAAGAATAGTCCGCGGTTCTGCCCCGCATCTCCCCCGCGACTCCTCCAGCAGGCGCCAAGTCGAAGGAGTTGCGGCGGAGTCGCGGCAATATTTCTCAGAGTTGTATGAGCAAAATTGGTCACAAAAAGCCCCTTCTGCAGAAAAAGGACTTGTGCGCTACTGTATGTTTTCACGGAAATCAGTTACACTTTGCTCAATCAACTGCACGCAGGGAACTTTCGCAATGCAGTGCATAACCCTTTACAGTCTGACACAGATTCGAAAGAAGAGAATTTACGGAGGAAGTTATGACACACTTCTCCATGGATTGGTGAACATTTCGGTTTAGATTGATGTCCCGCTCAGTTCTTGAACTCATCGCAGAAAGGAACAGTTGAAGCAATGGGCACGCATGAATCCTAATATATGCAGTAAAATGTTTTCGTTTTCTCATTGACACGGGAGGTCAATCACCAAGGCTGCATGTGTGGACAGTGTGTGACAACCGGGTGTCAATTGTTAACGACGGGTGGCGATGATTAATTGTTAACGACGGGTGGCGATGACACACACACACACACACACACACACACACACACACACACACACACACACACACACACACACACACACACACACACACACACACACACACACACACACACACACACACACACACACACACACACACACACACACACACACACACACACACACACACACACACACACACACACACACACACACACACACACACACACACACACACACACACACACACACACACACACACACACACACACACACACACACACACACACACACACACACACACACACACACACACACACACACAGACACACACACAGACACACACACACACACACACACACACACACACACACACACACACAGACACACACACACACACACACACACACACACACACACACACACACACACACACACACACACACACACACACACACACACAGAAGCAGCGTTTAGTTAGTAGGATTGGCCAGCTTGTCTCGGGGTCAGAAATGGCTTTTTGTTGGTCGCATTCCGTTTAACGAATCACAGTCCTCCTCAAATTATGTCTGAAAAGAAATTAAAATGTACGAAAACACCTGGAAATTGGTATTTAATCCAAGCTTTCGAATAAATGAACAGTTCTAATATTGTAATTTTAGGATTCAAAGATTGATGACCATTTTGAATAACGAGTTTGAGAGGAGAAGCGGACCATTCCTTACTTACACTTTGTCCCTTAAAAGTAGTCCAGATGGAGCTACGTATGTACTTAGAAGTTTTCAAACAGCTTGCGCGCCAACGTAAACGGTTGCGGTCAACCATGTATTCTCAATGGAGCTTACGCGCGCGTTCGCTTTGGTGAAACTTCTTGCGCGCAACGTCACAGAAACTTGCGCGCAGCCTCGAGAAGTTTCCTCTGTGAACGAAAGTTGTGTGCACCGACTTTAAGCTCACCGAAGCAATCAGCACACGAGAACGGAGTGGCATGCAAGATGTTCAGAAACTTCCTAGCAGGTGAAGGCGAAGTTGGCAGCCGAAGTGGGTGAAAACCTCGTGGACAATCCAACCTATTAGATCACCCAGCCCCCTACGGAACATTGGACTGTGCGGTCACCCCGACTGGTCGCCTTCTTTCCCTTCTCTCTGTCATTCTTTCTATTCTACCGATATGCCACCAAAAAAGAATAGTACTGCCGGTCACTCTCAGGAGGAATCACCTGTGTGGATTGCGTCCCTACTTGAAAGGTTTGATGGATTTTTCTCGCGATTTGACAGATTATTCGATCAAGTTTTGAGAATGCAAGAAACCCAGAGTGCTGTTATGACTAAACTGAATCTTTTAGAAGAGCGCCTTTTATCGTTGGCTAAGCAGCCGAGCCCTGATGGTGCCGCATTGTACAGTACTTTAGTTGAGTTTCATGCTGATACAAAGATTGTTCAGGAAAAATGTTGCGGCATCACGTGGGTCGGGGTTGGTGAAAAAATCGATGACCAGGCCACCCTTATGTTCGATAAGGAAGCGGTCAAGGAAGTCATCGAGACAGCTGGTGACGATGACTTGATGAAGGAGCTGGCAGCTGGCAACGTCGAGATTCACAGGTTCCCTAGACTTAGAAGTATCGGTCAAGGCCAAGGTAGCCGTCCTCGTATTATGAAAATATATATTTGTAATCAGGAATTGAGAGACAGGTTATTGCGGCACATGCGGAATGGCAGACAGTCCCTAACGCAAGAGTTTGTCCATTCTTATGCAAGAAAGGACTATACTCGGGAGGAGCTGCAGTACGATCGCAGCTTAAGAAGGAGAGCAGGACTTCTCAACAAGCAGGAAGGCGTGCTGAAGTACATTGTGAGGGACTTCTCAATACACGAGCTCAGGTACCCTCGTGAATTGCCGGTCCGTTCGTCTCCGGGCGTACACAATTCGCAAGGTTCACATACTTCCTCACAGCATTCTGTCAATGAACCCAGCACATCACTTCCTCAGCAAAATCAAAACCGCTAGGGATTGGAGTCTGTAAGCGCGTTGTCATCGCCTATGCAACCGCCTTCATCCACTTTTCAAGATAACAGTAATTACTCTCAATTCATATTATTCAGCGCTCGTTCCGTTGCTAATAAAATCCCGGACTTAAATTACATTCTAGCTTGAAATCCATGCGGAGTTTTTATAACAGAAAGTTGGTGTAAGCCAGATTCCATCCATGACGCTATTCTAAGCTATAACTCACTCTTCGTAGTCCATCGTTGTGACAGAGAAGGCGTTAGGCCGGGAGGTGGTGTGCTGGTGCTCATTCACAGACAGATGCCTCATAGTGTACTAGCCAACAGGAACTTTTCAGAATTTCGCCAATGTTTAGCATTACAGATAGGAGTACAAGATCAAGACCTTTTAGTGATTGTGATTTATAGAAGTCCATCTTGCTCAACCTCAGATTTTTCCGACTTGATAGAATTTTTATCCGATCTTTTATTACACTGGAATGGAGGTGTGCTGATTATGGGTGACCTCAACTTCCCCCTTATTGACTGGAGTTCCATGACACACCGTGGAAATTCTTCGTCGCCTCCCTCCAAGTTGATACTCGAATTTTCGCAGTCCTTTGCTCTTGATCAAGTCATTGATCAGCCAACCCATGGCTTGAATATTTTAGACATTATTCTTACATCAAGTACATCGTTACTCAAAAACGTATCGATTTTGCCACCTTTTAGCACTTCCGATCACAACGCAATTTCTTTTGCAACCGAAAAGTCCATCTTTTAGATGAATGCAGAAACACAAGACACCCCAATTTTTTTTAAAGGCGATTACGTTGCTACTTCCCAAGATCTACATTCAAATGACTGGATTTTATTGATTGGGAATGCCACAAGTATTGATCAGTGCTACGATAATTTCCTACAGGTCTGCAGAAATGTTATTGCAAAACATGTGCCTCTACAAATTTGAAACAGTCGCGCGGAGAAGTACCCTAAATTTATCGAAGTGCTACATAAGAAAGTTGGTTTCTACCATACGAGGCAGAATGTTTTTGGAGCCGGTAAATATTACGCGTATTCAAAGAGGCTCAAAAAAGCGCTGGCTACACTTTCTTTGAAATAAGAAAGAGAAATTGCAGCGGTCAGGAATCCTAGACGTTTCTTCAGCTTTTGTCGTAGAAAACTGAAGATAAATGAGACGTTTCCAGCAATCATTGGTAGTCAATCGGAGTTCTTGAGGAATGATGCAGCTAAGGTGGAAGCTTTCGCAGATTTCTTCGAATCTGTTATTAAAACTCCTACCTTTTCTGATGTTGAAGTTGCCCCGCTTACTGAGGTCTCTCTTGATTGGGTGGATATTTCCAACGAAATGGTGTACAATTTACTTTGTCGATTACCTGACAAAGTATCAACCTCACCGGACGGAATTCCTTATACCTTCCTCAAAAGAGCGGCTCTTGGTTTAACAGCACCACTCACAATCCTATTCAATAGATGTCTGTTGCGAGGTGAGACTCCCACTTTATGGAAGATCGGATTGGTGCAACCCATTCACAAGAAAGGATCAAAGCATGATGTTACTAATTATCGTCCAATCTGTCTCACAAGCTCAGTCGGTAAAGTCAAGGAGCGCTTGATCTGCGAGCAGATTGTTACCCATCTTTCTGATAATGACCTTATTTCACCCAACCAACATGGCTTCCTTGGTAAGCAGTCAACCACATCAGCCTTATTGTCAACGGTACCACTCTGGTACAAAAAAGTTGAAAATGGTGCTTTTGTTTCAGTTTGTTATATAGATTACAAGAAAGCTTTTGACTCCATTTCGATACCGCTACTTTTGCGCAAACCCACTGCTTTTGGCATGAGTGGGTGTCTCCACAAGTTTCTTAGCACTTTTCTAACTGGAAGAACTCAAAGGGTTGTGATAAATGAATTGCGTTCACGATCTTACAACACCACAAGTGGAGTTCTACAAGGCACTTGTATTGGCCCCTTGATGTTCCTGATGTACGTCAATGACTTACCTGAGGCTCTACCTGCTGAATCATTTTGCTCAATGTACGCAGACGATTTAAAAATCTTCACCATCAATAACTGCAATAAATTGCAGTTAGCTCTCGATGCGATTAGCAAGTGGTCTAAAACGTGGGATCTTGACATCTTTTCCGAGAAAACCACCGTGATACATTTCGGCAAAAGCCACCCTGCTTTTGAGTTCACCATTGACGAAAAATCATAACACGATCCAAAAAAAAATTCATGATCTTGGGGTGAGTTACGGAGACAACTTCAACTTCGAAGACCATATAAAAGATATCGTACTGAAAGCTAAACGTAAATCAAATTTCATTTTGCGAGCGTTTAAGTCCAGGGACCCTAAATTACTATTCAAGTTGTTTGTAGTGTATGTCAGACCGCAGCTCGAGTATTGTTGTCCATTATGGTCACCATGCAAGAAAACCGTGATTGACAGCCTCGAGCAGGTGCAAAAAAGCTTCACTTATCGATGCTTCCTTCGAAAAGGTCTATCCCGATTATCGTATGAAGACCGTCTCAAGAAATTGGGAGCGCAAACTTTGGCCATTCGAAGAAAAGTAGCTGATTTTGTCTTGATGTACAAGTTAACTACAGAACAGAGTGATTTGAAGCTCTATGACATCTTTGAGAAACCTCCCACATTGGGTTCAACACGGGGGCACCCCTACCGCGTAAAATCAGGAAGGATTAGGACAACAGCTTACGCTGGCTCTTTCCTCGCAAGAACGGTACGTCAATGGAACAAATTTGATGTTGGCGCGTTGAGATTTAAACAAAGTTCTTCATTCCAGGCCTATCTCTATGATTACTTCAAGAAGCCAGTTGCAGTTTGAGTTATGTTGATGGGAAAAGATGGCCTCCGTTTTGTTAACGAGAAGGTTCTATTCGCCTCCAGAAATGTTACTAACATAATAGTTTTGTTTGTTGCATTCTTTGTTCTCTTTATTAACCCCTAAGAATCTCATCCTGCATATGTTTAATTTTGTCACAGACCCCCGTCGGTGGATCTCGGCAAGTTGGCGGACCAACTACGATGGTATCCGGAGCCCAAATGAATTCTCTTGCGGGCTTGCAGTGTTTGGCGCCCACTGCCCTTCTGACCCGAGCCCTCCACTTCCCCCCGTTTCCGTACTTAACTTATTCGGACTTTCGCGATCATCGACAGAGCATCTTTTCTAACGCATTTTACAGCCGAAAATAAATGAATGAATGAGTAACAACTGTCCTGCGTTCGTTCCAACAGAAGAACAAATGCAAGATTCCGAATACTTTCCATTACGAAAAGAAACTAGCCATTAGAAAGCCAATCTTGTTTTCAAAGAGTTTTCGGTGCAAGAAGCAAATAACGAAATCACTTAGCTAAGGATTTTGGAGCGCAAAACCATTTCTGTCGTTATGTTTGATGCTTTATCCGCAGTCCCCGAAACACACACGGACATACGCTAACAAAAATTTTGGATTTTCTTCTTACAGGTTTATCCCTGATTTTTCAGAATTTTATGGGGTCTTAGTGACCTGTAAACCTCTTCTCTGTTGTCTTATTTACACAAAACCATCAAAATCTGAAATACGGGTTTTATCGTGAACGCTGCCTTTGACACACGGTCCAACCTTAAAGGCGGAATCTGAGGTTTCCTTACAATTTTGAAGTGGGCCTTTCCTGTGAACCACCTGCCAAGTGCAAGCTCTGAATTTCTCTGGAGCTCTGAATTTACCCTAATAAGCGATATGTGGGGCTGTGTATCGCCTCTGCATAGTCGTGCGGCAGATGTCCAATTTTATGACATCGATTGTACCGTTTCGCATGATCGATATTATTGGATCGCATTGCGCCGCTTGGCGGCGGAAGTACAAACGACGCCTGTAAGAAGAAGCCACTCTGACGCGTCCACTGCAAGAAGGCACTTTGAGACGCCCCTTTGCCGACTTTTCGAGCTCAACAGTGGCGAGATGAGCTATGATTTTCTATCAGTAGCGCCGTTATTCCCTTCACTTCTCTTCACACAAGTCCGAACGCACAATTCGTTTGCAACTGACGGAAATTGCGTTCCTCGAACAACAAGTCCACTTTGCTTTCGCCCATTAAATTTCTGGAAGTCTTTGAGGAGCGATCACTCCGTTCTGAACGATTTCAGAGACATCCTTGGGATTAGCGTAGGACCACCTTCAACTGGAGCTGTAAAACAGAAAAACGATTCTGAGGTTGGACTGTGCCTCCAAAGGTAGAACGCACACGCTCGGAAGAGTTGCTGAGATAGCGACGTCAATGGTGTCGTACGCCTCTCACACGCCGTTAAAGGCGTCAAAACAGTCAAAATTTCTGTATTTAGCCGTATTGAAACAACTAAACGAGCAGTCCCCTCCCATTCCTTTCGCACTTCTCGCCAACACGAACTCGTCCAGATTTGTTTGCGAGATAGCGGTCCTTTTGGGTAGGTTTCGATGCTCTAAACGACGTTAGCGATCTATTACAGGCTGTAAGAATCGATCGACTTCTCTATCACAACTATTTGTCGCTAGCTTCGCTATTTTAACACTTAAGAGACCGCCTGCTCCACGGCGAATTTCCACAGCCGACCGGAGCGCTCCACGGCTGATCGATTCCGTGGGTGACGTGTGTGGACACTCGGTCCGCTGAGAACCACTTCGATTGGAGCAGGCTTTCTTACATGGTATGCATCCGTGGTTCCTTTTCCACTCCACTCTCGAGTACAGTGGGAGAAAAGCCATGATGCAGCCACAATTATTCACTCTCTTACGGGCTTGGTGCGTTTTAAATTTGGAAGGTATTCCGACTTTACACGCGCAAGGTACTTCGAACTCAACGCTTTTCTTTCGATTTTTGGACGTTTCTCTAGATTACAGCAGATAATTAGGACTGCACCGAGCGAAACCGACCGAAAATATTGGAAATTTGAAAATTGGACGGACTTCGGCAACATGATGTTCTAATAAGTTTCATAGCGAATTTTCGACGGACTCAGAGACTTTGACCTGCATAGTTGTCTGTTGTAACCGACAAAAATTCCATGAGAATTTTTGAAATGGGAGTTTAATTCGGGATCAATTCCCCAGCCTCTCCTAAATGACCACCTGGGCGAAGTCGCAACAAAGCTGAAACGTTTACCAGTGCAAAACAAGCGGCAGAATACATAAATATTCCGAGATCTCACAAGGTTGCTGAGTCGAATACAAAACTTAGGTGTCAGGCACGAATCGAACCAGCGCTGCACCGTTTATCGGGCGAGAGTGTTACCAATACACTACCGACATCCTGCTCTGCGTACCTCAGCTATTCACGCATGAACTGTGTAGGTACAACAGCGCTAACAACAATATTGAAAATTGTAGAGTAAAGACCATTCATTATTCAGCATCTCCAAATATACCCCGAAGCGAAGGTTCAGCAAATTCTGGAGCATTGAACTAACGGCAGGCTTTCAGCCCCATTCCTCAAAGTTACCATCCAAACGGAAATCTGAAATAATGCTGATCATTGGTTAGATTACCACAGTCGACGGTAATTCCATAGGTAATTGATAAGTAAACAACAGATTCTTGCGCAGAAAGTCGGATAACCCTCGGGATCAACGCAGCAAGATTTCGAACATCAACTAGCTACAGTTATCTCAAATAGTTGGAGCTGCTATTTCGAAAACCGATTAGTCGACACCAGTTTCGTGATATGCATCAATTATAACACCTCTCACCGGAGTTTAGGAAAATTTCTTTTCGAACAAAGAAGCTTGGAGTTTCGAAAAAAAAGTCCTTTCCGAAGATGGTGGTTCAATAACTAAGAATGCTCAAAATGCTTGACCACTCTGAATGTAAATACATAGGTTACATTGTCAAGAACCTAATGAAATTCGAGAAAGACCCCATCCCCCAAAACGTCTAAAATATTGAATGTTTTATGCCGTGGGTGCGCAGTGTGGACACGCGGTCCATCAAGTGTTAACCAAGCGGGCATGGTGCGGTGTAAGTCATCCACTAAGACTGAAAATAGGAGGCGTCTGGCTAGCCCATGAAGTTTGGAGAAACATCGCATTTGATAAGTGGACCCTCAATTTTGCACCGCTTGAAAACGGCATTCTCTTTTAGAGCAATCAGTACTTCTCATCAAATAAACTAAATCTCCTGAAACCTGGGCTCCTACGGTTTTCAGGGATCCTGAGTTCATTAGTCATGCTTCCGAGCTGAATTCAGACTCTCTAGGCATGATCCACTAGAAGAAAAAGATAGGGTAGGTTTATATTTTTGTACCGCACTTCGCGCAGCACTGTAGGACATTGAACTTACGTAGAACTGTGAAAACTAATAAAGTCAAACTACCCGATTGGGAAGATACTAATGAAGTACATAATCTCGAGATTCACTTGTCTAGCAGAGAACATTCCGTTGACTTCTCTTAACATCAAAGGAGAGAGGAAGAGAAATGGATATAGCTTTCAAAATCAACAATTTTTGAGCAGCATGCTCTTCTGAAACTGATCCTGAAGACTAGTGCAGTCTCAAGCATAAACCGGTTCATAAAATAAGTGCGACAGCTGTTGACCTAATTGAAAATGCTAACCATAGCGTGTCGATTTCACGATGCATTCGAGGATTCTGCATGACAAAATGGAAGACATTTTATAGGAGCTATGCACACTTCGGAAACTCAAGAAAATTCTGTGCATTTTTTTCAATTTTTATATATTTTCTAAAATTAATTCTCAAAATTTTAATAATATGTAGAGGATTCGACAATATCGAATGTCTCAGCCAATAACACCTTATAGGCAAGCAACTCTCAGAAAAACAAAGGAAAACACTGTAGTAGACTACAGAGGGAAGCACGCGTTTCACTCGACGCAGGAAACCATGAGATCCGCCCATTGACGGATTGGTGTCTCTGGCGGCGCGTAATTGTCATAGATACAGACGCCGTTCTTTCTTACCATTCCATCCCTAACACCTACTCTGACGCCATCTGAAGTTGAATGCATCACCGCGTACGCTTACCTTAGACCAAGGTTGGCGTCGAGCAAGGAGAAACTTGGGCCAGTTTTACCGAAACTACATAAACCCTACAAATTGCAATTCTCGACCCTGTCCCTTCCTAAAGCAATATTAGCGCCACTGGGTTCTACAGCCTTGCTGCTGCCTTGGCTAGTTGTCATACTTCAGATGACAGCCAGTTCAATGTTGGATCACATAGGCAATGAAAACTGAGGGGGTGAGATTTGATAGAAGAAATCGGACGAAACAGTATTGGCTGGAGAAACATCACACTCAAAATAACTTTTGGAATATATTTATTAATAAATTAGATACCGCAAATTAATCTACAATGATCTGTCAACAGACAACAGATCGCTTTTCTTAACAGAATTTCGCCTTGCCGTCTGCTTTATGTCGAAGTAAAGCTTGTCCATGCAATACTAGAGCTAGAGATGACTGCTGTTCTACCAGAGCTGTCCACAGCTTCGACGCGTCCTCAGAAAATTCTTGCTTCACCTCCCTGAAAAAAAAAACAAGTGACACAGTGAAAACGCCAACGCCAACTTCGATGTGAAGCAGAATGTCAGTGAGCGCGGTCAGCGTCGCAGCCGTCGCTCCGGTATTTCCCTAAGGCGGCGTTCAGAGTTTTCGCGAGGTGATGCGATGGCGCATGCCAGTACTTCTCGAAAATCGCGTCACGCAGGATTACAGGTGTGAACGCTGCGCGAAGGCTGGGCAATTACACACAATTACATACGTTAATACGCAATTTCGCGTGGACAAGGAACAGTATTTTTCAAGTAACGCTAGCGACAGTTTTTTATGTTTATTTAAATGGGGGTGGTCCTGAGCATACTTATGATATTGCTTCCCATGTCAGATTTGGTTTTATCAATGAAAGAACTCTGAAGAAAACCAGCTGCGCGCAGGCCTTCGCGCGAAATCTATCGCGTCGCATTGCTTTGCAAGGCGATGCAAATGACGTCGCGCGATAGGAAATTGAGCGTCAGGTGGAGCTCAGAGTTTTCGTGGGGCGACGCGATGGCACCTGCAAGTGTGACGCGAAAATCGCCTCGCGTACCAAGTCTGGCGAACGCTGGGCGGTTACGCGCATTTGCGTACGTACGCGATTTCGCGTAAACAAGCAACAACAACTTTTAGTGAAGTTAGCAACAGTTCTGTCGTGATTGTTTGAAAGCAAGTAGTTCTAAATATGCTCATTTTATTGTTTTTAGTGTTAAATTTAGGTAAGTTGACGAAAAAACTTGAACAAAACCAGCAGCGAGCTTGCCTTCGCGAGACGACCATCGCGTCGCGTTGCAATGGCGCCAACGTCGTGTGAGTGTAGAATCCGATGTACCGCGCCTCTTTACCGTGAACACCTAGCGACAACACGACGCGACGTCGCTAGGTGTTCGATACGCAGGCTACTTATAACGTCGCGTCGCGACAGAACTCTGGACGCGGCCTAACAAGCGGCAACACGAATCGCTCGCGCGGAGACCGGAAGGGCGACGACGCTTTGATCGCTACGAAGACCGCCCCTCCTGACACTACCCAGGGGCGACATTGATCTTTGCACAGTACTTACACCACTCCATGGGCAGTTTTCCTCTTATGGCTGTCAAACTTGAAATACGGGCGCGATGTTTGGTAGACGATTACGGCTTGGGTATCGTCGGTGCGATCTGTGAAGATCTTCTCCATCAAAAAACTGTGCTGATCGTTTTTGAAAGTTGTAGGTTCGCCCACCTAAACACTTAAAACGCTATTGAAGGAGGACAACAAATATCAACAGGGAGATAGTCACACTTCCTTGGAGGGAGACCATGCTGCCTCCGCTCGCAGCCAGCTCACGTCGCGTGCCTCACCATAGATCCAGGCAAGATCAATGGATAAGGCTAGGAGCGAGCGTGCTGCACGCGGTCAGCAGCGAAGCAGGTTCGCATGGAAGGCCCTGTACTACCTGTGTAGACATTGAACACGTTTGATTACTGCATGTTTCAAGCATTTCGCATGTTGTATCGTTGAGCTCGTTGGATAGGTTCAGAACGACAGTGTGAACTTTATCCGTTGGCAATACCATTATTCGAGTTCGCATCTGCAAACACAAAGGTTCAACAACACTAATAAAGGAAAAAAAGGGGACCGGAATGGATAGCAACTTACAGGAACAGCTAATGTGCTGAAAGTATTCACTCTGCTCTCGGAACTCGGTGTATGATGTAGATTGATGGGAAACGTCTTCATCAGCTCTTCATAGGCCTCGGAACCAAACTGTATCCACTTTCCTGAAAGCAGGAAACATACTTGTTGGTAGCTCCTCCATGCGCTTCTTATCAGTTCACATCAGAGTTCTTGCAGGAGCGTTTTAAGATCAATAAAATTTATCCCTGTTTACTGCAAAAATGGGCTAAATCCGGCAAAAAATGTGAAAACTCGAAGACCGCGACTGGTAGCAAAGCGGCTTCTGTGTGTTGCGGGCCACAGAATCACCCGTTGCGGCCGGACTGAGCACTCGATGCGCAGGTAGTACTCCGGTTCTCAGGGCCAAATTACCGTCCGCATTTGCAGACTACGGCTGTTGCATGATGCAATAGTAGCAGTCTGCAATTGCGGACCGGAATTCAGGCCAGAGAACGACATTACATCGCTTTATCTATTCAAAAATCCCCCTGATGTGGCCAGCTTGGGCCTGCCTGCTCTGGTCTGATGAAGCTGTGACCGTCCCGGCTGACACGTATGCAATGCATTGCTTACTGTGGTGGAGAATCTTGCCATTGTAGCCGGACTGAGCTGGTTGCAGCGCTCAAGTGTGCCCGCTCAATCGACGGGCATTCAGCCGACAACTAACGGTGGCGCAGGACGGCGCAAAGGCCCAAAACCTCTCATTTATTGATACGGAAACTACTTGCTATTGATAATTATTGGGCCTCGAAACTTGTGCAAGAAGATATATTGTCACGTTAAATTTCAAAAAACTTCAATTATGTCAAAAACATGTGTACACTGTCCACACCTTAATTGTTTTTTCGAAAAAAGATTTCTGGTTCACTTTCATCTTTTAGCGGCGCGATTCTAATCGGTTCCTAATGGTGAGCGGTCACCCCTGCTTAAGCCTTACAAGGGAAGGATCATTACATGCCGTGGCCTTTTCAGATGAAATATGCATTTCTAGGATTAGTTTTAGACGTAGAATTCGGATTTTTACTCTGTAGCTGCGAATCGTTCCTCTGAACGGAGCTATGAGCACTTTTATATTGATTTCTATGGAAAAATGGCATTGTACCTGCCGTAATTTACAGCAATCTTCCGAAAAACCGAAAAGGGGTCCCATATTCGTGATTAGCACCCCAAATAACCCCCCTGGACAAATTCAGAGCAAAAAAATTTTTTCGACTTCCGGACCCCCAAAAGTGGATTGGGTGCTGAATGGGAAGCGATGCTCCTGATCTTGATCCTTTGAAGCACCCTATCTACTCAGACAGTCGGCGCTTAGCATTTCGGCACAATAGCGTTGGTGCTCTGGCACAAAGGGAATAGCAGCACCCGTGCTGTAGCTACTGGTAACAGCAAGACCTGCTGCCAACGAGCAGGAGCTGGTTGACAGCAGCTCCTACTGTGTGCTGTACAACTAACGCTTTGGTTACTCTGGCACGCGTGATATTGCCAGCCCGTCTTTCAAAGTGTCCGCTGGCACTACCCTCTATTGACTTGTCTGATACGAATGAACATTGCAGCATCCTCTTATACGACCGCGGATGGTATACATATAAGTCGGCCGTCTCGCCGAGGGGGCAGTTGGTCGTTTGAGGTCGGTTCAGAAAGGTGACCTTGTGTCACTTTCTGAACATTAATTTTGAACGCAGAGGGGATCATCCCTTTGACCCATCGCGAGAGAAGCTTCCACGTTGTGGACCGTGGCGAAAATGATATCCTTGTTACGGACCGCGGTGAGGTTGGCCTACTTGCTGCTAGCCGTGACAAGGATCATACCCAACACCGGTAAAGAGGGTGGCCGTCCAAATTCTTTCTCCGTTAGCAGAACAGGCAGTCGATAACGAGAGTTACGACGCCAGCATTAGTTGGCAGGATATGCTGCCGTTGCCAGCAGCTCCTGCTCATAACGAGCCTTAGCACTCCATGTTTGCCCTGGAGTACTGACGCTATTGTGCCGACGTACTAAGCCCCGTCTGTCTATGCAGCTAGTTTTGATGATCAATGCATGCGCCAGTGAACGCATCAGTCTGAAATTCTGCTCCCATGAAAGCGTCGGCTGGAACTGCGACTAACTGCGGTGAACCGTCAACGCCTCCCTCGAGCATTTCTGTGAGCGGATCAGCAAATCGAACATTTTCAAATTCATTATATTGCTATGTCCTTTCTAGACTCAAGAATCGAAATGCAGAAGATTATACGGTCTTGTACCCTGTAGGGCTATCGACCATCCCAATCAGACCGCTCACTGCGTTTTCGCATCATATCCAAACCAGAATGCTGAACAGTGGCTCTAAGAAGCACTACCCAAGAGCTTCTAGCCCCAAATTTACTCTCGCCGTACATGAGTGCTCTTCTTTTTTCAACGCTGCTTTTAGAGAATCACCCACGATGTTGCGTTATCGACGGAGCATACCCAGCCGATGTGGCATTGTCAGACCAAAATGGCTGTACGGTGACTCCAACAGTGAACAGTCGCGCAAGCTGCACACTGGCGCCTTCACAGCATTTGTATGTAAACCTTCCAGTCATCTGTATCTCAGTCACGGTAAGGCTCGTCCGAAAAATGCATTTGTGACGACCGCTCGACACGCACGCCGACCCCGTGGGCCAACAGTCTCATTCGGACAAACATGCTTCGCTATGCTCTCATCGTGTCGCCATCGTTCCCCTCCCATAGAGACTACTGCGAAACCTGCCTAAGCATGTTCCCTCGACAAAATTATATAGCTCATAGTAACGTCATATGTCTGTATTTTCATGCAGTGTTTAGAAAGACCGTACAGAGTGTCGAATGCTTTTCATAGTTGTGTCATACGACAGACTTGACAGCTGCTGTATGTTTTTCTGTGGATCCCTCAGAACTCTTACGGAGGAAAGCACACGTCAGCGACCAGCAGATGTTTAAGTCGTTCTCCATATCGGGCAAATTACAGAGTACTGCTCTATAAGCGAATGAATGAGTTATTTTTTTTTGAAGACAAGTATTACATAAGTTCTTTCCTCTTTCAAATGTAGTACGGAATTTATTACTCATTAGAAAAGTTACCACTACGCTCTGTAGACCGAAGTGCAGTTCAGTTCAAAAATCATCACGGGAGGGCTGTGGCTAAGAGCCAACGCGTTGGGTCGTGCGCTTCTGTACGACAGGAGCACCTCCTGCTACGATGATCAAAAGTTCTGCATATGAGTACCAAATGGCCGCTCTGCATCGACTCGCTTTCCTTGGAGCAGCACGTGCGGCTGCTAGGGAACCTTCCTATGTAACATGTTAACTGACCTGGAAGCGTAATGTGCCCGGATCGTACACCCCCAGCTAGTGATTAGTTCCGTACACACCTAGTCAGTTCATCTCAGCTCGTCTCTGAACAACATGCAGGAGCCCCAAGACAGCTTCCCAAATTATCCCAGAAGAGTTCGATTTAAATTTACAAATACTCATTTTGAAGACAGAGCAGACAGAATCTCTTTTTTTTCTCGGTTTTTTGAGGAAATGAAGACTTCGCATTAGAGGTCGTTTATACTTCCGCCGCCGCGCGGCGCGGCGACGTCGCAGAATGAGGCTAAGGCCTAGTGCATACTTGCGTCGCGGCGACGGGGTCGCGGTGTAGGAACTGATACAACCCGCCGCACCCAGCGCAGTGATCGATCGCGCGTAGCACTGACAGTAGTCGCGCGCGGCCGATCTAGTGGGAGCTGCTGTAAGCGACGGTGCCGTGCCTGCGTCGCGGCCAATCTACTGTTTTCCACAATGTGCGCGCTGTTTAGCGCCATCTGGATGGTGTGTCGTGTCGTCGTGTACTGCACTACAACACCGCGACGTAAACGCCAGACATCCGTCCTGGAAGGCAATAATACGTTTGTTTCAACAATTTTCGGTTGGTAAATGAACTCGAATTCGTTTGTTATGTGTTCTAATCGACATTTCGCGTAGATTATATAATGACGATCGGCTAATCAGTGGTTTTCATTTTCCCGAATACTGTCATGAAATGAATTTCTTCAATATTTCTATCATTTTACATTTTATTTTTTCACGATTTTTTATTGCAAGGCGCTCACTATTCCCTGTCCGAAATTATGTTTCCATTGATAATCATAGACACTCTAGTTTGAGAGCAAATGTCACGAAAATGGAAAAATGACATCGAAATTCACAGAGACTGGCGCTATTCCACTTTTTGGACTTCCATTGAAAATTTTCCGCTCGGGACTTTCGCCAGGGTTGATGTGAGCGGTCAACCCAAGTCTCAGATTCGTTGAGCGATTCCAAAAAGTTGTGATATGATCACAACGATACTTATATCTGGGTCGGTGGGTAAATGCTCCAGATTTAGGGGTGCAACCTAGCCTAAAATGAGTCTTTCTGGGTGCTGATCACTATGCAATTCACCATCGGCTTATGAATTTTTATGAATCGCGATCTTTACGGTGTATAAAACGTCACCCAGCCACCTTACATGATTTTGGAATTTCGGGAATTTCGAAAGAAGTATCTCATCAATGATCACTGCCTTGAAAGCCTCAAAAGGTGAAGTTTTAGTCAAATCTGAAAGTGAACAAAATCACCTCACATATTGAGTAATCAGTTCAAAAGGGAGAAGACAAAAATGAATTACAGCTACTTGTCAATCACCTACAAATGAGCCTGTATTGGATTATAAAAGATTAGACCCTATTAATGAAAGGAGATGAAAAAACCCACTGTCAAGAAAATAGTGTGTATTTGGTCGTGGACGCAGTATTGCGTCATCTCCATTTGCAGGCGACCGGCCGATCACCAATCACGTCGTTGAGCAATCTCTCTCGCGGCGACGCCGTCGCACTCACGACGAAGTATGCACTAGGCCTAAACGCAGCCCGGAGTAGCTCTGACATAACGCAAGGCCGATTGCAATAATTCATTTCTTCTGCAATGGAAACATCTACAGTCTTCTGTATCATAACACCACACTCGACTGCAGATATGGTCTTCGAAAGAAAGTTCTCTGGAGAAAAATGATTTCAAAGCAAAAAAAGAACTTTTCACAACCCAGCCAATACTAAACAACGCTCAGGACCTCGGAAGAACTTTGATCGATATGGCCGTATTGCATCTCGCCGCATCGTGGCGGAAGTATAAACGACCCATCAAGCAGGATCATTGTATATGATACCACTCGCTTAAGAGCGAGAATGTTTGGGACACAATTTTTCCCGGTTTTTCCGTTATGGATCGATAGGAAGCGCCAAAAAAATTGAAGTCCTCACCAGGGCAGCTGTGCAGGGCTTCAGGAGTTACGATACTCTCTTTTTGGTGATTTTCACGATCTCCTTCCCAAATTTTCGTTTCTGAGCCGTAATTTCCACGATCTCCTCCAAAATGTTTGAGTTTGGGCTACAATTTTGACGTCTCTCTCACCATCTGTTGAGAAGTTGAGCAACCGCGCTCGAATTTTTTCCTTAGTTCTAGATTTTTTGCAAAAAAACTGTAGTGTGAAAATTATGAGCCTCCACAGTTAAGCAATTTTTCCGAACCTTTGCGAGTAGATCTTTAACGTAAATGAAATTCACTATTATCAAAATACCATTAAACGCAGGGTTGAGAAAACCTTGTCACGTTTATAGAAGGAGCTAATGTCGGCATGGATCCGGAAGAGACTTCGCGTACATTGTTGGTGGTTGACGCAAACTCGGTGCACTTATGTTATAACGAATCACACCGAGTTTGCGCCAACCTACAATGGGGAGCGCGAAGTCTCTTCAGGATCCATGCCAATCATATGACCCCTCTGTGACCAAAGTTTTCGAAGAATATTGAAAACTTTAGCGCATTTCTTAGGATGATTTTTTTCAGAAGTTTCATATGTTGATTTTTTTTTGAAAAACTGAAAACTTTATAACTTTTTTATTTGGTGTTCGTAACACTCACTGCGCTCCTTCCTAACTAGGTAGCCTCGGTGAGTTCCACCTACGAACACCAAATACAGCTATTCCCATAGCCATACCCATTAAAAGCATCCATCGAAATCACCAGTTTCTGGTCCAAGATTTTAACGTCCTCCCCCCGAATTCTCAAGTTTTTGAAGAACTCTCATTTCCCTAACGTTGTCCGGCGGTACAGCAACCTCCTGGCCCTGATTATAGGTCACCAGCTTTGTGGAATTGATCAGCCTCATCAGACTTGTCAAACTTTAGTCACGTCAAACTTTATCTTTCTAAATTTTTTTATCAGAGGATAATTCTTGCAAAGCATGATCAAAACATGCGCCGTATTTGTCGCCGCAGTTTGATGAAACAGCAAAAATGACACATTCTTTTTAATTTTTCCGCGATTGAATCATGTGCAAGAGGTCGCTTTCACATTTGATTACGTACCAAATGATCACGTTAGCTTTCCACTTTGCCACTATATTTCATTTCGCTTCGTGTCGCGTCTATCGCGATTTTGGTAAATTATTGAATGAGCGAGTCGCCATTTTGGTAATTCATAGAATGGCAAGACAGGGAGATAGAGTTCTGCCTTTTCTGAATCTTATCAAGTCCAACATGCCATTTCACTATTATATAGCACAAAATCAAAAGTGTGATCTGCTCCCTGCACAGCGGCTTTTTTTTGCATCATCTGTGCTCGAAAAAACTTGAAGTGATTGAAAATCGATTTTTATCAGACAGGAACGACTACATACGAAACATCTTTTTAGCGGGTTTATAATCCGCAGGAATCATCCTCCAAAGAAGTGAACATAAAATTCGGTGGGACAGCGATTTCACAAATCTTATAACGCCAATCGATTCGTCATAGCCGATAACCCAGAAATGCATTCTAGTATTAATAGGAAAAATCGTTTCCGTTGAAGATTCACAGGAAAAAGTTGTTTGAGATCGCACAAATTTGGAAGTTCAAAATTTTTATACGAAAGCTTTTTTAAAAATTCTAGAAGTGACGACCTGAATTATTATGCACTCTCTATCGACCCTTAACAAAAAAAAACTCAAAAAAAGGCTGCGATCCAAAATACTCTCGAATTAGCGAAGTACTCTGCCCTTTTTTTGGAAGGAATTGCTCACCAGCTATGCCTGAACATTTGTTGGAACAAAAAAAAACCACTGAAATTCCCCGTGTACATACATAATTTCATACTTCTTAAATATGTATGGCTCCCCAGCCGTTCCTTGTTTAGCCAGATAACGTCAGCTATTATCCACTGCTTACTACTTCCGGACATTTCCTGATCTACAGCTGTTCCTCATCTGTGCATGACACTTTCCGTCTACATAGTGTCACAGTTATAGGAATCACCACGTCTTTCCTACCTAAAAAAGAGAGTTCAGAACTCACCATCGACTATACTGTTATTCACTTTGAGCTTTTTAGTAATCATGTCTAGCTCGTCTTCAACATTCTCCGCGACAAAGTTGGAGTAACGAAGCGCAAATATGTCGGTAATCCTTTGCACGTCTCTGGTTATGATACTACGACCAGAAGTCGTCCAGTACCTAAAAACTAGTTTGTCATCAGTAAGCAATTTGGTAGGGTCCATCGGGCTGCTAAGTGTCTATCACGAACTGCTCATCAAAACCTAATAGGAATTAGCAGGTGTGTGGGCACTGTATAGTCGCCACAAAATTCTAGTCTAGTCCATTAGATGTGTACGGTCGCCATTCCCGATGCCGTACTAGCTGGAGACAATTGTGGCTAATCGCGCGCGCTGAGGAGATCACAAGCTCATAATTTACTGAATAGTCTAGGAGCCCTTACGCGAGTATACACATACATACATTGAACGCGAATCGAGTTTTTTCCGGATAAAAGAATTTTCTATTCATAGAAGATGTAGGTAATTTAGGTGATTCGCATTTTGTCTCATTCATTTTCGGCCTTCTCTTTGGGAAAACGAATACTGCTTTAATTTTTCGGATTAATTCAAAAATGCTGCTGTTGTATGAACAATTTAATGATTCATCAAACCTTCTGAATAAATCTAAAAATGAATGACTCGCATAAAAAATAAGGGAAACTCACTAATACAAATCTAATTTTGACATAAATCTTCACCTGATTCTGTTCTCGGAACAGGTTTAAAAAGATTTTGCAGGGCTGTAATCAACGCTCTGAATCATCCTAAGTCTATATCGTCTGAAAATTGAAAGAATCCCTCTCGTCTAGAAAGAATCCGTCTCCCTGATCTACCAGTTGGAATCATTCCTGCCAAAAATTGCTCCGAAATCACAAAAAAACGGACCACTGGCTAGGTCATAAATCATTTTCGGAAGTACAGTTGGAGCAACGCCAAAATGGTTTCAGAAAACGGAATTTAGCAAAATAGGAGAATAAAATCAGAAAATCGTGACAGGTGTTCTGTGAGATCGGATCGATTCTGAAGCATCAACAGCATACGTCCAGAGCATCCGTCTACGTTCAGGCGGCCGTTTGGGATTCAAAAGCCTTTTTAGAGCGTGTTTTACAAGACGAGCGTGACAGTATTTTCGAAAGCGCGGGCGCAGGAATAGGGCGTAACCTTCCCGTGCCAAGCGTATGGCAACCAGTTTTGTGCCTCATCTGTCGGAATTTCAATAGTGGTCTTCGCCACCGGTCAGAGCAGAGACAGACATGGGTAGCCACCCGCAGAGACGGAGGGGAGACCGACGGGTGGTACTCAGATAGAGATATCACACTTCCCGCGGTACCACTAGCCGACGTCCCGTAACCTTTCCCGCGGAAGGCCAATAGATCGATCGCGGGCAGTCGGCAGCGCCGTTTCGTTTACTGCCCGTACACGTTGAACAAGCAGTCTGCGGCCCTTCTGCAATCGCGTAACGGCTAATTTGATGACTGACAAAAGACAATCCAAAAGCAGTTTGCGGCACACTTTAAAATCACCCTTCAGATAAAGGTCTGTGGGAATGAAATTTCAAAAAATCCCCTTCTGGGCTCTTCACCTTGAACTGCTTCTGACAAGTAAGGAGTAAGCTTACACAGGGTTGCTTACTACACTCACTTGCGCTTGCAGTCTTTTCATCCGCAGATGCCATCAACAGACAATCTCTGGCAAATGGGGCAGCAGGAAGGAGGGCGCAGGGCAGGTTCACGTTTCGGGTCCCACCCTTGGTAGTCGAAAAAGGGCGTGTTTGGGGCGGAGCCTCCGTCCGTGCTCCGTCCGTTCAAAGCAGTACACTTCAGGGAAAACCAGCCACTTCAGTCCGACAGGAAAGGCAGGTGGCTAGTATACTTGTTCCAGATGAAATTTATTTCAAATATCCGACTTTTCGACTATAGTCGGATATTGCACATTTCCGAATATTCGACTTTTCGACTGTAGTCGGATATCACACATTTTCGAATATTCGACTTTTCGACTGTAGCCGGATATCGCACTTTTTCGAATATTCGACTTTTCGACTGTAGTCGGATATCGCACTTTTTCGAATATTCGACTTTGCGACTGTAGTCGGATATCGCACTTTTTCGAATATTCGACTTCTCGAATAAAAAGTCGACTTTTTTAGCCGACTGAAACAGTCGGATATTCAACCGATTATTCGATTCGGAACAAGTATAGTGGCTAGCCTTGCACGGGCGTTGACCGGCCTTGCTAGGGCCGCTAGTCCATCCTGACACTACGCCCTTGCTGCCGCAAATTTTCATATTCACCCTTCATCCTGCCCTAATACGCCCTTGCAAGCGATTACTCCAACACCCGTACTGCTCAAAAATTCTTTTTTAGCGGTCTCACCCAAGACCAGGTTGTATTAGAGCGGCCTTTTCAATTTGCCGTAAATCCAAAATCGTTCCATTACAACCTGGCTCTTGAGTGAGCCCGCCAAAGAATTCTAGAGCAACACATCATAAAAACTATAAGTACTATTAAATGCAAATTTATTTCTCGGAATTACTTATACAATAAAGGTTTAACGTGTACCCAAAAAGCCTCTGAAGGCACTTCATGATGATGTAATGTTTGAGATGCGAAAAGAAAACCGTGCTGCGGCAAAAGCAATCAAGACTATAGACTAAGTCAGAACACTACAACAGAATACATGCATGACGACCACAAGGTTCACAAAGTCTAAAAGAGTTAGCTCCAATATCCATGAGATTGGTTTAGAGGTAACCGGGTTCGGAATGATGAGCAGATAAAGAGTTATGAGACTACGGATTGACACTGGAATAAAAAAAAGAGATAAATCGAATTTAAAGCATCTTAATCGAATCGTAGGCAGAGTAATGGTGGCAGAACAAGAAAAACAAAGGTCAAAAGCATATGAAACGCAAAAAAGCACAGAAAAACCTCTCAGGAAATTTCGGGAAAACTACATGTGGTAAGCAGGAAGTAACTTGATCGTCTTAAGTTACTTACTCATAGCATAAAAGTCACATACACAATGTGGTAAGCAACTTACTAGAGGCGACCCTGTGAAAGTTTCCTTCGAGTAAGTTACTCACCACATTGTGTATGTGACTTGTCTGCTGAGTAAGTAACTTGAGACATTCAAATTGCTCACTGAATATCACAACTCTCATTCCCAAAACGGTCTGAGCTCGACGTCCGATCGCCAGGGCTCTAAGCCGGGTTTCCGATGACTTCCCCGACGACAAGGCAAGATGGCGGCGCGTCCACATCGTTGATCACACGTTTCTGAAAAAACCATCACATAGAACAGTCTAAAAACAATTACTTGGGAAATTATTTTAGATAAAACTCACTTTCATGGGACAGGCGCTCCATCTCTTTCCACGTGCAAATGGACATCAGATCTGAAAAGCAGTAATTAAATTTGTGTGACTTCTTACCTAAAACATTCTCTTTTACCTAAAACCACTTATCATGTTTATGTGAGAGTCTGGCTTGCATGTAACAACTGACCTCCAGTTTTTTGTAGCTCCACAAGTAACGGAGAACTTGTGCAGCACGTGGCCAATCCTCCACGATCTCAACATCCAACACCTTTCCAGCCGGCATCGGTCTGCAGGAAAGCATTCTGGAAATAGTCGATGACAAGGTCGCAAACACGGAGGTTTTTAGACAGAAATGGGAATGCGGTGTAACACGATCAAACTCCAGAAGTTACAAAAACGGGGTTTAACATTGAACAACATTTCTGAACAGTACATGAAAGGTTTGCCCGAATGATAATGTCCGCCCAAGCGGTCGGCGTGCGTGTTGAACGGTCGTCACGTAGCCTTTTTGGAAGAGTCTTGTAGGGGCTACAGGAATATTACTCCTTCTTCGTGTAATATTCGTGTTAGTCGATTCACATGTCCAGCAAATGCTCTCTCGACTCCCGTTCGACACGCACGCCAACCGCCTGGGCGGACACTCTTATTCAGACAGACTTTAATTCACAACATTTTCGAAATTCCCTCATTCAGACATTCACAACATTTTTGAAATTTCGAAATAAATGGCAAAAGATTATGAAAATTTCGATGAGTGGAAAATATTTTCAGTAGATCCACGAATCGAACATGACTGGTTTGATTTCCTCTCATTTCTTATCCAATTTCTTATGTAAATTTTTTGCATTGATCCATTTCCACTCCATAAAACCCTATTTATACAACACCAAACATCTCAAACTCATGTAAACCCGTATGAAGAGATCAACGAGCAGAAAACAGCAAATCGGGAGTGAGACTTCAATTTTTCGGCGGCAAAATATCTTCAAAATGTTCACTGGGAAAAAGAAATCAAGGATGTGAAAAATATTCCATGCTGCAAACGGATTTTTTAAGAAGGACTTCTGAAAATCGCAAACCGTAAATCGTGTGCACGATATAAATGCAACTGATGTCTTTAGTGTGTACACAAGAAAAAATTCAAAATACACTAAAAAAGCAGGAAACCGTGAGAGAAGTACCGTGAGAGTTAGAAATGACGTAGCCCTGACGTATTCATAGAGCTTGACTACGGAGGAGACGAAGAGAGGCACATATAGTTAGAAATCCAGCAAAAACTCATGAAAAATGAAAAAAAATAATAAAAAAAAGCGGCCTGAAGCCGTCTGGTTGAATTCTGACCGATCGATGCTGTCGACAGGTCGATTGCGGAAAAGGGGCATTTGAATTCGACCAATAGCAGACGAGGAGGGTAGAGCGTTTGCGTCGATTCTCGCGCTGCAGGTCAAAGGGCGGACATCTCCAAGCTCGCTCGCTCGCAGCACCAAGGGCGGATATCTGTCCCCGCCCACTTCCGCAGCTGACCAATCAGAATTTTCACGGCGGCAAGCCCGTCGCTCTATACTTGCTGCTGAACCTTCGGAGGGGTGGGATTAGAGGCGCTTACCAGAGATGGCTCACCTGCCCAGAGCCAGCGTCGCATACTCACACATTTGGGGGGAAGTTCCCGAGGACAATAGACCTGTTTTGGTCGTTATCACTCGGTCGGGGGGGGGAGGAGCGAGACGTCCTCGCGGAGGGGGACGTCTCGCTCTTCTCCCCTCGAATTATGCACAACGATAAGGCGTTCGACACAGTCAACTCGGGGGGAGAACAAGGGAAGTTCGCTTCACGGTTGTTCCCATGGCCTCCCCCCAAACATGATGAACGCGAAAACAAAGCCGCAGCGTATACGGTGATGCATACGGGCTAGTCGCGAGGTGGTCTCGCCCTTCGCAATTTGAGGGGGTAGATCCGCCATTCAAGAACTACGTAAGGCATCTCTGCCTGGTTTTCAGAGGAGCTAATAAGCTTCTCTATAACATTTAATCAGAGGTGACTATTTTTGAACTGGTCGCAGTTTTTCAGGAACAGGAGACTGTCGAAAACAGCGAGTTCTAGCAAGCTGATTTCTGATCAATCATTGAACAATGGGAAGATTAGCAGTCGGAAGGTCGCGGGAAGACCTGCAGTCGGGAGAACAAGAGAACTCCTGCTGTGGGAACTTCCCCCACTATTCTGCTGTCGAGACGTCCCCTTCGCCTCCCCCCTATTCGGGGGAAGTTCCCCAGTTGTTTCGAGGGAAGTTCTGCTGTCGTCCTCGGGAACTTCCTCACGAATATCTGAGTACAGCAAGGGTTTTGGGAAGAGTCTCAACACAGCGTTCTCTGCTCAGCAATCGTTCACTGGCTCCACTCTAGTGGGTGATTCAATGGCGATATCAAAGTAGGAATCGATGAGGGGGTGTTCGATGACCCCCAGGAATAGCCGACTGCCCGCCGAAACTCCGCGGGAAGACTGGAAAACCTCTCTCTTCGCGGGAAGTGGGGCGCTGTGCAACGCCCACAAAATTGGGGCCGCGCGAAGTCGACTAGCCCGACTTGGCCGGCGGGAAGTGGGCTGTTTTTATCTGAGTAGGCTGTTGTGTTTCACCTCCGTTATCAATGAATTCCGACGGGCATAGCATACCCGACCCCAATTGTCCGGGTGGACAGACAGAGCGCTCGCTGCCTGCCATGGAGATATTGATCATTTTGTGAAACATGAGGTCGACTCAGCAGTCCGCCGCGACTCTCTCCGTCCACCCGCTAGGTGGCTATGAGCCTTCCTGTCCACCTGCCGGGTGCCCAGGAAAGTGCAACATCGAAAACTCGTCAAACAGCGGGTGGACTTTGAACCTTCCCGGAAAGCTCCCAGTGTTTCATGGATACGGCCACTGCCGCTCTTCTTAAAGGCAGTGTTCACGATAAATTTCACTTCCGATATCTCCAGGGTTTACGAAAGGTCTGGTGCCCTATATAGCAAGGCATGCTTAAAAAGGACACGAAAGAAGCGTTTATGAGCCAAAATAGGCCCTCCCTTATTTACGTTGATTTTTGAGCGCGGAAGAATTGACCGCTAGAAGGATGATACCTATCAGTGCAATGAAGCAATCAGCTCACTTATCAGCACTTCCTTGATTTGATCATTCCTGTAATCTGAGTCTTCATTTGTTCATTTCGAGGGGGCGGATCTGGGGCACCAGACGTGTCTGGGGCACCAAAACGCTTGTTTGCAGCGTTAGTTCGCCGCTCCTGGCTCGCTTTCTACCGTTCTTCCGACACTGGAAGCCTAGGATCCTTCTCGCCTATCATTTCACTGTGGAAAGTCAACGAGGATGATCATCGAGAACGCTGCCTTTAGGAATTGTTAGAACACTCAGAATCAACGTTCCATTGCAGCTTGAGAAGGAGATGAGAGATGTTCGCACCTCCCTCGAATGATGTACATATTAATGTACTGAACCGTATTTCTTCAACAGTGGCCGTATTCATGAAACAACGGGAGTCTCCCGGGAGGGTGCAAAGTTCGTACGCCGCATACATTGGCTGGTTCTAAAAACCATCCCGGGAGGCTCCCGTTGTTTCATGAATACCGCCACAGATCTTCCTTATGGCATATTCGCGGCTAGAAGTCTCCAAGCAAACCTCCCAACAAATATCTTCGGTGCTGCCCGTTAGTTCCGGCACATTTCGAAACGAGGTATACAATCGATGGCAGTTTTTGAAGTCGGTCCGAATGAGACTGTCCGTACACGCGGTCGGCCTGCGTGTCGAGCGGCCGTTTCGAAGGCATTTCACAGAAGTGCCTACCCACAATCAAGAAAAATACAGCTGACTACGATATTCTGCACTATTCGTCCAATATTGGTGCTAATCAATTCACAGGTCCGACAAATACCTTCGCCCCGGCCGATCAACATGCCCGTCGACGACGTGGGCGGAAAGTCTCATTCAGACAGACTTTACTGTTTTCAACGAATAGCACAATGTCGTCGGCGAGCGCCATATCAACGAAAAACATGACTATTTACGCCCCTGTTCAAATTTCACGTCAATATCACGTCAGATAGTGCCACCTTTTCTCAGTCGGTTAGTTGGACTCGATATGCAGTTATTGAGAACCCTGCTTCAATATCTCATGCATTTCAGTGCAAGAGAAATTTAACAAACGTTACTATTCACCCGTATTTTGCAGCACTAGATCAAAGAAGAGGATGGTATTGCTTAGAGGCGCAGTCCAACCTCAGGAGTAATTTTTGACATTATAGTCCGGTCGCCTTGTACAGCAACCCTGAGAAGCGCGAAATTTAAATTCGCTCGAATAAGCGAGAAAAAAATCGGGGGAAAAGTTTACCACACCCCCTGAGAAGAAACAAATGAGCAACACCCAACGGTTAGCTTTCTCAAAAGGTTCGAGACGCGTGATGGATTTTGATCGAAATCAATGTTGATTGACACTTGTGGTATTCGGTGGTTGAAGCGAGACCAAGATTGTTAAAGCCTCTTTATTTGGCTGACGTTTCGGCGATTTTCGCTCTATTCGGAGCCTGGAAAAACCGAATTAAGATCCAAGAAACTACCCTCAAACCCCATTTCATTCTACAGAGAAGGATTCACACGGAAGTGAACCAAAAGAACGTAAGTCACAGATTATACCAACCTTTGAAGAGGACCAAGAGGTCCGACAGCCTTGGATGGAAGTTGTTAGGCGACTGACTAGTAAGAACCCTCAGGCCCCGGTCATAGTTGGATGAGCCGACGTCTCCAGCCCGGTCCATACACACAGAATGCATTGGAAATGGGATGCAAAAATCACTCGGTGTATCCCCCCCCCGCACCCCGCAACACCCCCCAACACCCACCCGGTCGATACGTATGAACAACATGGTGAGGTGAAGCTGAGAAAATCACTCGGTGTATCCCCCCCGCACCCCCAACACCCCGCACCCCGGTCGATACGTATGGAGTGAGGTTGAGAAAATCACTCGATGTATCCGACGCGGTCGATATCCATGCAATACGTGCATGAGAAAATCACCGGGTGGGCGGGTAGATGATAAAACATTGCGTATCACTGGAAAGCTAACCTTACTGCTACCTCCGTTACTTCACCATACTCTCCTTCACTATTTCTCTGAACAGGTGCAATCCTGTTGGCCACGTAATCATCGTCATATCTAGTTGGATACATCGAGTGATTTTCTCAACCTCACTCCACCAGTTTAAACATACGCATCGACCGGGTGGGTGTTGGGGGGTGCGGGGGGGTGTTGGGGGGTGCGGGGGGGGATACAGATGCAAATAGCACCAACTCTGACTGGGGCCTCAGCCTCGAAGACCTGGGACCGCCCACGCTCAGACCCGCCCTCAGATTATGACCGGTTGGTCAGAATCCGCACAGGTCAACGTACGGTGCCAACTCCTGGGTCACCGCAACACATTCGTCCTTTCGGTTTATTTTAGGTGTTTTTGCGGCAATAAAAAAAATAAACCGAAAGGACGAATGTGTTGCGGTGACCCAGGAGTTGGCGCCGTACGTTGAACTGTGCGGATTCTGACCAACCGGTCATAATCTGAGGGCGGATCTGAGCGTGGGCGGTCCCAGGTCTTCGAGGGTGATTCTGAGGGTTCTTACTAGTCAGTCGCCTATCAACTTCCATCCAAGGCTGTCGGACCTCTTGGTCCTCTTCAAAGGTTGGTATAATCTGTGACTTACGTTCTTTTGGTTCACTTCCGTGTGAATCCTTCTCTGTAGAATGAAATGGGGTTTAAGGGTAGTTTCTTGGATCTTAATTCGGTTTTTCCAGGCTCCGAAGAAGGCGAAAATCGCCGAAACGTCAGCCAAATAAAGAGGTTTTAACAATCTTGGTCTCGCTCCAACCACCGAATACCACAAATGTCAATCAACATGCCAAGATTTATGGAGAGTCGCACGTGGAGAAATCTATGTTCTCCAGTTTGCTGTCGGTCCAGCTTTATATTTTGGTCTGTTCCGGTGCGATGGCGGCGAATGACGAGAAAAGATAGGCCCAAGACAACTCGTCCAGGAAATTCTTGCTCTTCAAATTTACATTTTTCGAGGGGCCATAACTCCGTTCGCAGTGGGTTCTAAGCGATTCTGGAGCCATCCTTGCGATCAGCGTAAAATTCTGTCGAAGTTGAGCCCAAGAACTCGAAAACTCTTACAAAGTTAGACTGTGCCTTTAACATATTGTGCCTGATCCAGTGTAATTCTGCTTTCGTGTCCCTTCTCTCACACACGAACTATGTCATAAAGTTGTTAAACTCACGTATTCTGTCTCCTTAGATAAACTTGCTTCAGACGAAAACGTGTTCGGGAAAGTGCCATACCATATAGTAAGTAGTCTTGATTGAGCGGAGTACATGAAAGTTTCATGATATTCATCCAGCCGTACAGACCCTTATCATACTGAAAGAAATGCAATCAACTTATATGTTCTTCTCATAGAGTTTAATAGATAAAGCCTCAATAAACACTCAAGTTTCGAAAGCTGGATCTTTTGGGAACCCCTGAATCATTCCATTCTCGCTAAGCCAATTCGTGTGTTTGGAGCAGCAGAATCCCCTTTGGCTTGGAACATCTTACAAGGGAACCACAATAAGTCATAGTGACCATTCCAAATGAAATGTAATTTTCTAGAACCATTTTCGGACGAAAAGTCCGAATATGCCCATCGCAGCTGCCTAGACCCGCTCTGAAAAAAGTTATGAGCGTTTATTAAAGCTTCGCGGCGAGGTAAGGGTGTTTTTAATTTTTTTTGTTTTCAAATTTTTCCCATGGAATTTTTAGGGTGTTTTTAAATTTTTTTCCTGGTTTTGCTAAAAACATGTATGTATGGTTAATCTGGGGTGCTGAACAAGAATCTGGGGTTAGCTTGCCTACATTTCAAAGTTTACTTCAGGTTACGGTAGGTAACATGCCATTTAGGAGGCAAAACCTACCTCAATATTCCGATAATCGACAAATGGACATCTAATTCGTATTCAGCACCCCAAATAACCCCCCACATAGAAACTTTGAGAGAAATCTGAGACTTCGACCAAACTACCGTACACCCACCGTAATCTACCGTAAGCTGCCAAAAACCGATAAACTGACATCAGATTTGTGTTCAGCACTCCAAATGATCCCTAGTGGAATAACTTGAGCATATTCTATAGAAGCACTCCGGAAATCTTCGAAAGTCGCGATTTACCATCAAATTCTCCCCCGATGGGAATCTGTGAACGAATACAGTCGAAAACTTTGGAAAATCGATAAATGAAGCTTAGATTCGTGATCAACACCTCAAGTAACCCCCAGAGCGAATTTTTAGTCAAATCTGAGATATTTTTCTAAAACGCTTCGAGAGCCCTCTGACTGGTATAAAATAAACGCCCAACCGAAAATCCGTAAAAGTCCAAAATGCTGTTAGACTACGCAAAGTTTGGAAAATGTTCCTTCAACCTAACTTTGCTTAGTGGGGTAGTTTTGGGCGTTGAACACGATTACGAGGTCCGTTTCCGGATTTTCGTAAAAATAATGCGCTTTTCGGAGGGTACACTAAGTACGAAAATCAGAGAGAAATTGCCTATAACTTCTTTCAGAGTGAGTCTAGGCAGTTGCGATGGGCATATTCGAACTTTTCGTCCGGGAATGGTTCTAGAAAAGTACATTTAATTTGGAATGGTCACTATGACTTATTGTGGTTCCCTTGTTAGACACGAAAGTGACTCCGCTTCTGTGTCTTTGTATCGTGAATTCTCCAAAGAGTCCGGATATGCCCTTCGCAGATGCCTAGGCTCACTCCTTAAGCATTTTTCAAACTCTGAGAAGAGAAAGGGTACCACCCAGGCAAATTTTTGTTTGTTTTTTGTTTGTTTTTTTTCTCGAATTTTGCTTAAAACTTATATAAAGTGGTAATCTAGAACGCTGAACACAAATATGGGGTTCGCTTGTGTCTACCGAAATATGCCAAAATTCGATGAGCGGACCTCAGATTCGTGTTAAGCATTCCAGAAAGCCCCAGTGAAACAGTGTGAGCCAAATCTATCGTAGCATTCCGAAGATCGTCCTGAGTATCGTTTTGCCCTCAAAATGGCCATATACAAGCTTCGAACGAATTTAGTCGAAAACTACGGAAAACCGACAAATAAACATCAGATTCGTGATTAGCATAAAAACCTTTGATAGGATTTTGAGTTAATGTCCGGAACATTTTCCATAAACTCCGTCAGAACCCCTTACTTGATGTATATAAACACTCAACCGAAAATCGGTATGAGTTAAAAACTATATTAATCTGTTCAAAGTTCTTAAAATGAGCTTTCGCCCAAGCTTTGCCCAGGAGGTTGTTTTGGGCGCTGAACACGATTATGAGGTCTGTTTCCAGATTTCCGAAAGGAATTAAAGAAGGTAGAGTGGCTGCGAAAATGAAAGAAAAAAGACCTATAACTTTGTTCAGAGCTATCGTAATCGGCTCCGATGGGCATATTCGAAATGGGGACTAGAACTTTGGGTATTTGTTTTATACGTACTGGCCGTAGCTGGGCCGAATTCCGGTCCGCAATCACGTCTTGACACGCTTTGCGACCGCACGCTCCCTAGTCAGAAGAGCTTCCAGCGCCGTAGCCGCCGATCTGCTGACTCTAGGTGGGTTTTGGAAACTGGAAACTAAGAAAAATTGAAGAAAATTGTATATTAAAGTCACATCAAATCGGCTTTGGCGCTTGAAACCCGACTGATTCGAGCGCGTGCGGCCGCAAAGCGTGTCGAGACGCAATTGCGGACCGGAATGCGGCCTCGATAAGCACAGTGCATGAAAAACAGCTGGCTAAGAGGGAAGATTGACCTCACGCCCTTGCGCTCATTTTATTTCATTGTGAAATCCGACCTAAACCCAAAAATCTTTCTCCTTTCCGTGCTACAAATCAACTTTCCATGTTTTCACACACACGTTGGAACTTCACCCATCCCGGGTTTCAACTCTCTGCCCAGAAACGGGACTCTTTTACAATAATGTGGTCCAGTTGCTGCGGATCCATTCGAAGAAAGGATCCTCTTGTCCGCAATGAAAGATATATGGTTTGCCCTGTCGGATGAAAAACTTTTCAGGTCCTTTTCAGTGTGAGTCGCAAGGTGATTCCGTGCAGAATGCATACTTTTTGTCCAGCTGCAGATGCAAAACCAGAACATGGTGGCTGAGACTTGGCAGATGATTTGAGAATGGACAGCTGTCAATCACGACGCAAGATACGAAAAAACCACCGAAATATCACGCTCGTTGTGCCGCGGAGAACGCACTCTCGGCGATTCGATCGATTTCGGCAATCGCGTGCAGCTTTTTGCCAGATGGATCTAATGCTAACTAAGTTGTAGCAATGCATACCATTAATTCAGATGATAGCAGCCCAGAATTGACAGGTTATTATCAGAGGTGAGCATTCGCTCTACTGCTCACTAGCTGATGCACTGATGGGGCCGATTCGATCACAATACGCTTCCTACAGTTACAGTTCAACATCGCATTGCCGTTCAGATCGCAAAGCGCACGCTGATTGCGAAAGCGTGCTGCGGCGCGGTTGTGAGTGTTCTCAAACACGGACGGTGGGATTACCCGCGCACCAAAGGCAAAAACCGCCCGGGTGATCCCACATCCCTGTCTGAGGGTACTCTCAACCGCGCCGTAACACGCTATCGCAATCAGCGTGCACTTTGCGGACTGAACGGCAATGCGGAGTTGAACTGTATTTCGTAAAGTTGAAAGGCTCTTTGGCAGGAGCACGTGCCGCCATTTGGACATTGCGGGTGAGTTCAACACGGCCATATGCTCCTAATGCGCGGAGCATTGGCTTTGCCCACGTTGTTACTGTAGGGACAGGTCCTCAGGTACCTAAAGCACATGCTGCAAAGCAACAAACAGTGACCCGTAAGCTACTTAGTTTAACGGTTAACCGCCTGGGAAGTCGTTCTTACTCATCTTCCGATAAATAGAGCATTTCGCACACGACAGCAGAAAGTCCAGGACATTCGTCTCTAAACACGCAACATGAACGCACGCCTCTGACCAAATCCTTCTCACCCTGGACTGTGAACAAGTGAATCAGGAGTGCATGAATTCTGAAGAGGTCTGCAGAGTTTCAGCAGCCGGCGAGAGGTCGCCGGGCGTCAGCCTTGACGCGTCTACAAAAATATTTTCAAACATGGTCGCGGCGTTGCTTGCCGCCCGCTGGCAGTGACGAGGGGCCATCGCGGCGTCAAAACACTCTGCGGTGCCCCTCGTCGCCAACCACGCGTCGGTCGCTCCCGCCGATGAATGTAATCGATATTGCACCACTCAGCGCTGCTCGTCGCTGCGAGCAACGCAGCGACTTAAACTCCGCAGGCCCCTTTTTTCTTGGTCGAAAAGTTCACGTTTTACACATTGACACTAAAAAGTCCAACCTCCTGACACAAAAGTCTTTGAAATCACCTCAACCATAGGTACTTGTGCCAAACAGCTTGGCCTTTGAGATATGTTAATCGGACTATAATCAGAACAATACTATCGCGGACGATACAATAGTGCTATAATCCGCTTGGAAGGCTGCGAACTCCGCTAACTACTTTGAACTTCATCGAAAACTGCACTGAAAGAGCCCTGTGGATGAGTGGGCACTACTACCAAAAAAATTGATGAATCAGGAATGGAAAGAAGTCAAATAACTCCACAATGTTTACGTAAATTCTCGTTACAGCACCCGCATATTCTACGCGAATTCTCGCAGCTGACTCAAATCACACTGTTTTCGTTGAGGAATCACGACACACGGTTTTGGAATAAGAAACTACAAACCTTGAACTCGTTGCTGGAAATGGAGCCGAACGACAGGTCTAAACAGTTCACCAGCTCTTCCTTGATCTGTTGCAAGGGCAGCCACGGTTTGTTCTTCACATCACCCAAATGTTCATCAAGATTCAAGGCGGTATAGTTTTGGAGAAGTTCAATCTGAATCCTGAAACAGTTATATCACGGATACTATTTTTCAGCGTCTACAGGGCCCTTTTGCTGAAAGTCACCGTGCACCCTCAGATATGTCTCCCACAAAACTTCTCTAGTCGTGTGACTAGTCTTCACAGCTCGCGCAAAGTCGCAATATCCCGCCGTAATCGGTACCACCTGCACTGCATCATGGCGGAAACAACGGAGATCACATGCCCGCGATTCACTGACTCGACTAGAATTCATGAGGCGATTGTATGTAGTTTGAGATGATCACTTTCGGCATGGTACTTTTGGAATTATAGTCTACTCTTTGTGTTCGGTCAAGCAATAGTGTTTGGCTTGTATCATTCTCAAAGTTTAAGGCCCTAGAATGCGGCTACGTAAAGAGGTATGGCCGCATTGAAAAGGCTGTGAAGTCGTCCAAGCCTGGGTCATTAGTATGTAGGTCCTCAGTGAAAATCACGGCCGGTCCGTGGCGACAGATGACTGCAACAAACGATTTGCTGTGCTTGCGAGACACCATACGCAGCAGTTTCGCGAGGGCGACATACTTCATCGGACGATGCTTATTCTGCGCTCCAGACGATCCGCAGCGCTACTCAGACAGTAACACTTCTTGGACCAAAGGAGCTGAAAGGCCCCTCCGGGCTGATCGCATGAGAATTTTAGAGACACAGTCCAACATCAGGGGTAATTTTTGATCATATGGTGCGACCGCCGTGTACAGCAAGTCTTCCATGCGCGATATCTCAATTCGCTCATATAGGCGAGAAAAAGCTGGGAAAAAACAGGCCTTCACCCCTAGAGAAGAAAAAGTGGATAACGCCCACTGACCAGTTCTTGACCTCAATAAGAACTAAAGCTGCGATGAATTTTCGTCAAAATCTATGTCCTTCCAGTTTTTATTGGTCCAGCTTCATAATTCAACTTACTGCAGTGCGATGGCTGTGAATGAAGTGAAAATACAGGCCCGAGACAGCTAGTCCTCAAAATTCTTAGTCTGCGAATTTTTATTCTTCGTGGGCCACAACTCCGTTCGTAGCGGGTTCAGAACGATTCTAGAGGGCTGTGGACACCCTTGCAGAAACGTACAACCGTCAAATCCGATTTTTCAGTAATGTGAAGAAAAAAACAACACGTTTTAACCCGTCATAACTTGTTAACAACAGTTTCTAACCCGTCAAAATATGCTACACTACTACAAACTACTGGGTACGTTTCTGCAAGGGTGTCCATTTGGAACCACCCATTCTAGAGACATCATTGTGATCAGCGTAAAATTCTCTCCAAATTGAGCAGAAAAACTGAAAAACGACTCTGACAAAGGAAGTATACAAAGCGTAGGTCGGATCTTCCAAAACAACTAGTGTCGTTAGTATCTCTTCTGGCTCAATAGTAAAAATGCGCATTATCCCGCCCCGAGCTGCAAGTTCCAATAAGTTATTAGCATTTTTCAAGCCTCGCGAAAAGGCAAGGGTTCCTCCAAGGGCACCCCCATCAGGCATTTTTTTAGAGTTTCAAACAATTTTCTCTGATTTAGCTCAAATGTTGTATGTAAGAATAATCTAGGGTGGTGAACACGAATCTGGAGTCCATTGGTCCAAATTTCGAGGTTTACTGTAGGTTACGGTAGGTAACATGTCATTTAGGGGGCAAAACCCATTCTAGCATTTTGAAAATCGACAAACGGACGTTAAATTCGTTTTCTGCACCACGTATACAATTTTTGAGTAAAACCTGAGGTTTTGACCAAACTAACGTATACCCACCGTAATCTACCGTAATCTGCAAAAAATCGATAAGTGGACTTCGGACTCGTGTTTAGCGCTCCAAATAACCCTTCAGAGAATGATTTTGAGGCATATCTATCATAGAAATCCAGAAATCTCGAAAAAAAGGCGTTTTTCCCTCGAAATTTGCCCCGGTTGGGAAGCTTCGAACGAAATTAGCCAAAAACTCTGGAAAGTCGATTAATAAACCACAGATCCGTGATCAGAGCCCTAAAAAAACCATGGGCGAATTTTTAAGTCAAATCTGGAACACTTTTCTAGAAGGCTTCCAGAGCCCTCTAATTGGTATAAATAAACACCCAATCGAAAATCCATAGAAGTTCGAAACGCTGTCAGTCTTTACAAAGTATGGAAAACGTGCCTTTACCCAAACTTTGCTCAGGAGGTAGTTTTGGGCGCTGAACACATTTATGAGGTCCACTTCCAGGTTTTTCAAAGACTAATGCGCTTTTTGGAAGGTGAAAAAAGCTCAAAAAACGACATTTTGAGCTTGTAACTTCTTGGAACCTGCAGCTGGGGGCGGGATACTACGCATTTTTACTATTTAGCCACAAGAGACGCTAACAATACTAGTCGTTTTGGCAGATTCGACCTACGCTTCTTATACTTCCCTTGTGAGGTTGGACTGCGCCTTCAAGACGTCGGTTGGACCGACGACAGCAATCGGAATTTCGGTAGAATTGCGAGCCCTTGCGGAGTTCGTCGGTCGGATCGCGGGCAGCACTAGAGCCCCGTCTCCATGCCAAGTTCATACCGGGACGATGCCGGAAGGATCGCGGGGTGGTGTTGTTCGGCCTGTCATTAACCCGCGATTTGACCGGTGTTACTGTCTCAGTAGCTGGATGGTCTATAGCACCTTACCGGCTTCGGTGACGGATCATCCGGTCGCCGCCGGAAATTCATCCCTGCACTTCCATGATTCTGATATTCGGGCTGACTCGGGCGGGGCACAGACATTTCAGACACATAGTAATTTTCAGACGGTCACAGCTGTATGTACAATTCCAGGGCCTTAATTTCCGAAAATGATCACAGCATCTACGATTGCTTAATTGTATGCGAAAAAACACTCTGTATCATAAATGTGAAGATAGATATGGTCAGAAATGTACCGAAGAAACCCTTTACGTACACAACGTCTAAATTTCTCGCTCAGGCCATGTACATCCATCGCGCTCGAGCTCCACCCATCAATTGAAGGCAGTGTTCACAATGGTTTTCCTTCCCGAGTTTTGCGCTCGAAATAATGCATTGGCAAGCAAAAGTTACCAAAACTACAAAGAAACGGCGAGAAACGCACTAAAACGTCTTATTTCAGTGACATTATTCTCTGACCTGGACTAATTGTCCGATTGGGTGAACATGTTACAGGTGGTTGTCACCGGTGAAGAATGAGGGTAATCAAAAACAGAAAAATATTTTAGGCATAGCAGTATTAGTTCAGGTCCGAAAGAATGAGCGGAGCAACATAAAGTAGAGAATTGCAAAAGACGGGTCCACAAAAGATTTTATCGTCACAACAAATAGTTCCACTGAGAGCAAAGAAGCGGAATGAGAGTAAAGGAATTGGTGCCCTTCTTGGGCGTTTCTTCCCGATTTCCTCGTCATTTCAGTTCTACTCGGAGGCCAAACAATCGTTTTAACAATAAATCTTGAAATCGAAGATTATCGTGAACACTGCCTTTAAACAAATTAAACACCGATGCTAAGAAAATGATCGATTGTTAGAAAAAGTAATATATGTTGGGTGGGAAAAGATGAGATCCACCGCTATATTACAATGACCACTCCTCTGTAACGGTGAACTCCTCAATTCTCAGAAACTACCGAGAAACAAAACCTAGCCTCATGGCTTACTTGTGCAGAGTTTGGCGGCAAAAGTCGCATCGCTATCATAGAAAATTAGGCCCTTGTTATACACCAGCGTTTCACCGCCGCTGGCTTACTCGGCATTTCTGCTATTGGTCAATTTCGTAATCCGACCAATCGCATACGTCCCGCAAAAACCAGCGGCAGCGAAACGCTGATGTATAGCTAGGGCCTAACAAGGGAACCACAATAAGTCATAGTGACAATTCCAAATGAAATGTAGTTTTCTAGAATCATTTTCGGAAGAAAACTCCGAATATGCCCATCTCAGCTGCCTAGACCCACTCTGAAAAAGCTATAGACATTTTTTCTCTGATTTTCGCACTTATTGTACCCTCCAAAAAGCGCATTATTTTTTAGAAAATCCGGAAACGAACCTCATAATCGTGTTCAGCGCCCCAAACTACCCCTCTAAGCAAAGTTTGGGTGAAGGAACATTTTCCGAACTTTGCGCAGACTAACAACTCTTACGGATTTTCGGTTGCGCGTTTATTTATACCCATTAGAAGGCTCTCGAAGCGTTTTAGAAAAATATTCCAGATTTGACTCCAAATTCGCTTTGGGGGGTCATTTGGGGCGCTGATCACGAACCTGAGGCTCATTTATCGATTTTCCGAAGTTTTCCACTGTAATCGTTCACAGATTCCCGTCGGTGGAGAATTTGATGGCAAATCGTGACTTTTGACGATTTCCGGAGTGCTTCTATAGAATATGCTCAAGTCACTTCTCTGGGGGTTATTTGGAGTGCTGAACACGAATCTGATGTCAGTTTATCGATTTTTGACAGCTTACGGTAGATTACGGTGGGTATACGGTAGTTTGGTCAAAGTCTCGGATTTGTCTCAAAGTTTCTATGTGGGGGTTATTTGGGATGCTGAATACGAATTTGATGTCCATTTGTCGATTATCGGAATATTGAGGTAGGTTTTGCCTCCTAAATGGCATGTTACCTACCGTAACCTACAGTAAACCTTAAAATTTGGGCAGGCAAACCCCAGAATCGTGTTCAGCACCCCAGATTACCCCTACATACATGTTTTTAGCAAAATCAGGAAAAAAATTTAAAAACACCCTAAAAATTCCATGGGAAAAATTTGAAAACAAAAAAAATTAAAAACACCCTTACCGTGCCGCGAAGCTTTAAAAAAACGCTCATAACTTCTTTCAGAGTGGGTCTAGGCAGCTGCGATGGGCATATGCGGACTTTTCGTCCGAAAGTGGTTCTAGAAAAGTACATTTCATTTGGAATGGTCACTATGACTTATTGTGGTTCCCTTGTAAGAGTAGTCGCGAAACTGCGTAGCCGGCCTCTATCCTTCGTGAAGGCGGCGCCACATCTGCCGACCGACTATGCAAAGGCCTTCCCACTCCAGTAACTTCTGACATTGAAAGGTCACTTGGAGAAAGTGGCCATCTCTTACAGAATACAATTTTATAGGATCAATTTCTAATGAAAAATTCAAATTTTGACTTTATAGCTGCTCTCAGCTTCTCGTAACGGAGTTCTAGGCGCATATATGGTGAGTTACAAAAGTTATTCGTTATTATGCCCACCTGGATGTGGTTTATTTTTTCAAAACTGAAAATAGGCATAACTTTCGTGTTCAGCGCCCCAAATGATTCTCCGGACGAACTTCAGGCGAATAAAAAGCTTCAATTTCCAGCGTCTCAATAAATCCACAATGGTCCGCCCATCCCTCTATCCAGAAGTTGAAAAAGGTTTTTCCTTCAAACATCGTGGAGAGCATTTATTTGAGGCTCTGATCATAGATATAAGGTCTTTTCATAACTCTTTTCAGAGAAGCGGAGCGCAGATAAGAAGATTCAATTCGAATTTCTCGTCAAAATTTGATTCTGAAAAGTTTCATTTTGCGCGGAATGACAATTTTCTCCAAGCCATCTTTTCTTGTGGGCAACTGCCTGGCGTCCTCCCAATATTTTCGCGATTATTACAATAGTTGGAACTATTATCACCCACGTGGACAAAAATTCGCAAAGATCCCTCCGAGATCCGTTATCGTTCCGTACATTGCGATGTCGTGGATATCTCAAAGCGCGAAGAGCGTGGAAGCATCAATATCCAAGAAAAAAGCTCCACGTGCACTTTAGTCAGAGATGACTCGGACGAGAGTGACAGAGGGAGCGAGCGAAGAAAATGAGATCTCGGAGACCTTCACAAAGTGTCACGTATCTGAGTGTGATCTTGAAAAGTTCTCTTAATTACTCACTTTCCTACATGGAAAAATGTATCGCTGCTCGTGTCCTGGAACGGGATCATCTTCTCCGAGCTGTTGTCAGCACACCGCATAAAATCACTGTGATTCATCTCCGTCTTCAGAAATTTCACTGAAATCGGAAAGCATAAGAAGATGGCAGCATAAGATCGTCTCATTCCAGCTGCCATTTCTCTGAGCGAATAAAAACTGAAGATGGTGACTCAGAATCTTCCAATTGCGATTTTATGCGTCGCGAATTAGACTTCGTAATCGTAGATACTCGGACGCCTTCACAGTTTACGTTGTATCCTATTAGGGTAATTTCGGATATCCGTCCGAACGATTCGAAGTGTTGATGATTCAAATTTCGAATCACCGAAAGGCGCCAAATATGTTTACGAGCCAACCCGGAGTTCGATTCATCGAAAAAACGCTAAATCCGAATCAAACCACCATATTTTTGGATCAGCCCAGAGTCTAAATGTCCAGAAATTTGCTCCACGGATCCAATTTATACTTTAGAACCTATATAAAACATAACCAGCCGACTCTCATAGAATTCCGGTACCGATTCGTCGAACCGGAAGGTTCATGTCAGGGTAGTGTGAAATAAATCTAAGCCGGAAAAGGAATCGTGGCCGCAAAACGAAAGGCAGTTCGGCCGAAAACAATCGGATTGCGAAAAACGAAGAAGCAAAAATGCTAGAATTTCAAAATTTTGCGATTCTTTACTACCTGATTTTTTTCAAGTTTCTCGCACTTTTTCCCAGGGTAGCGGGAAACAGACATGCACAACGGTGGAAAGGCGGGAAAGGAAACCGAAAATCGGATATTCCCGTATGTTCCTGGTTGGCATAATTATATGGTTTCAGACGGGATTCAACTCAACCGTAAGTAGTGGAAGCAGCGAATACTGCCACTACGCCATACTCAGAAAAATGAAAATAAGTTACTCGTAACATAAAAGGCCGAAAACAAGTTGCTTGTAACATATCTGAGCCGATGTAAGTTACTTGCGACTTATCTCAGGTAATTTAAGTTACATGTAACATATTGGTGGGATACTGTGTGCGCTGCGCCTCCGATATCTTACATGTAACTTAAATGACTTGAGATAATTCGCAAGTAACTTGAATCAGCTTAGATATGTTATAAATAAATTATTTTCAATTTCTGAGAGGATACTGCGTGCAGTGCGCCTCAGATATGTTACATGTAACTTAAATGGCACAATATAAGTCGCAAGTATAAGTCACCTGAATCGGTCAAGATGATATTTCCAAGGCTGATGTACGACGCACTCGCGGTGTCAGTCATACGACTGGCGTTGCTGTTGGTTCAGTTACCCAAGTTTGAGGCACTTGACCCCATACCAGCATGGCCTGACACGCGCCCTCTGCGTCGCGTGTCGTCTGCGTCACGTGATGGCCACCCATAGTGAAAATTGAAATGTAAATTACACGTAACATAAGTGTAACTTACATGTAATAGAAATGTAGGTTACATGTAATATAAATGTATGTTACATGAAATATAAATGTATGTTACATGTAATATAAATGTATGTTACATGTAATATAAACGTAAGTTACTTGAGACATTCAAGTAAGTTACATTTATATTACAAGTAACTTGTTTTGATTTTTCTGAGTATGCGCCCGACCAGCTTTTCTCGTCTATCAGAATCATTCTAACAGAAATGTACTGTTACGGATCTATTCTTGGCATCAACATGCATTAGATTCAAATTGAGGATAGGTCTTAGCACTTATACAGTCCTTCAAATGCACTTTGATTTCAGAAAAGCAAAAAAAATGATGGAGGTTCAAAAAGAGTCCTACCAATTGTATATTTTGAAGGACTGGATTCGGGAAAACAAATTATTCGAATTTCCTAGTGGACAGATTATTGTGATATTCTTCTGAAACCGGGTATTCTAGAAAAAACTTCCGATTTTCGAACTCTTAATTGATTTCAACATCGCAATTTACGCATTGAAAACTTCATCAACGAGAGTTTCTCTTCTAACAGTCGTGAAGCAAAAGGTTCCAATCGAATGAAAAAATCTGTGAAAATTTCATCATTATAATGCTATTATCAAAACGATTTTTTCAGCCAAATAACATACATAAGTAACAAATACGTAGCAGGCGCTCACCACGTAACGCATTTCCCACCGAACGTCTTGAAGCATACGTGAAATAGGACGATATCATTAATTGAAGCAGGAAGAACTCCAGCAATTGTCGCATCCTCATTGGTCAGCGTCGGCTCTGACGGGCTGAAGAAGGCTTGGCTTATATGGCCCGTTATGATTCATAAATCCGTTTTTCAAACAAGGATGACCAGTCGAACGTCTAAAAATGGATCAAACCTCTTCGCCATCGGCACCATGACCAATATCATTCAATCAGATGGAACACGCTACATCCAAGAGGTGCCTAACCCAAATCTCCCATACAGACTTCTGTCTTCGACGCCATAAATACCGCGTCTGGAATAGACAATGCTTGACATCAAAACATTGAAGAGATAACTTCGGAAACGATGAGCTGACTTATTCAGAAATAGACATTCTTGTTACATGAATTTTTTTTCGGGAAGTACAGAAATTTCCAGAAACAAACACTCTCTTTCGGGCGTGGCACCATGTGTCAACTTCTCTACCAGGTTGTTCAATAAGTTTTGTCGTTCGTTGAGAAAAACACAATTTTTTGGTCCAAAATACACTTTATTATTCAGTATAATCTCCCTGAACATTACTACGGTTGAAAACAAGAAAAAATAAAATTCAAGTCTCATCCATAGTGATGAATCGACGCACAATATCCACTTTATCCTATTTAAAACGCTCCAAGTGTTGCTGAAAAAGTCGAATTCGAATGTGTTTTTGTTCCATTGTTAGCGAATGCGGCACCCATTGTGCACGCAGCTTTCTAAAACGCAAAATTTCACTTAAAATATGGCTCACACTGCCTACTGAAATGTGTAAAGCCTCTACTAAATCTCTATCAGTCAATCAATGATCTTTCAAAACCATATCCTGTATTTTGGCTATGATTTCTGGTGTTGATGCCTTTTTGGACATCCTTCACGTGGATCGTCTTCAAGACTTGTACGACCACGTTTAAATTCAGCAACCCGTCTTTCTACTGTTCTAATTGTAGGTAAACAATCATTATACACTTTCAACATTCGTTCGTGAATTTCTTTTGGTGCTACACCTTCCAAAAATAAGAATTTCATCACTGCACGATTTTCAATTTTTTCCATTGCTGTGACACGGCGACCCTAAATGGCTTGTAAACAAAGAATGAATTGACAGATTGAAATGAAACTTCACATACGTTCATATGAAGAGTGTACCAACAAAACAAAAAAAATTTGGGCTAGTAGCAACGCCCTCTCTTTTCGAACGACAAAACTTATTGAACAGCCTGGTATATTCCGTTGTCCTCTGTCTCTTAAAGGCACAGGACACCCAAAAAATAATTTTTTAGATTCCATGCTTATCTTGGAGAGAGCCACTCCCTGATCACAATGGTATCTCTGAAATCGTCCAAAACCCCCTACGAACGGAGATATGGCTACTTTAAAATGCCTGCATTTTGAGGGCAAAAACCTCATGGACGAGTTGTCTCAGGCCTGTATTTCTCTTCATTCGCAATCGCTGCACGAGAGCAGCACAGGATGAGGATATAGACCGGCAATGAACCGAAGAACAACGACATGTTGAGAATTCATCCATTCATTTAGCCACTATCGAGTTCATGAATCTGGTAGGGGACCGAGCCTGTGGTGGTGAGCGAAGGAGGTCGGGCCTGTGGTGGTCGCCTATTCCTCGCTTATTTGAAGGAATTGAGATCTCGCAGTTGGCACGTGTTTACAGAAGGGGTCTTCTACACAATTACCCGAAAATCTCTAAATTCATATCTGAGGGTGTACTGTGCCTTTAAAGGCAATGTTCACGATGATTGGGCCACCGAGTTTTCCACATAAAACAATGCGTTGGTCTCCAAGTGTTATCAAAATTACGAAGAAACGACGAGAAACGCACTAAAACGTCGTATTTCAGTGACATTATTCCATAACATGGACTAGTTGTCCGGTTGGTTGAACATATTCATGGTGGTTATCACCGGTGGAAAATTGGGTCGATCGAAAATAGAAGAATATTTCATGCAAAACAGGATTAGTTAGGGCCCTAAGGAAGGAACGAAGCAATAGAGAGTAGAGAGTTGCAGAGGACGGGTCCACAAAAGATTTCATTGTCACAACAAACACTTTCTGTGATACTTCAGGGGCGCGTTGATACTTGAAGATTTCGCGTGCTTCTGGTACGTTTTTCTCTATTTCTTCGTCATTTTAGTTCTACCCGTGGGCCACTCAATCAATATGGCGAATAATCTCAAAATTGAAGATTATCGTGAACACTGCCTTTAAGTCCGCTACACACCATCATAGAAAAGTTCATGGGAAGGAGCTCACTGGATAAAAACCGGAAGTCCCGTGAATTCTCCACAGGGAAGGACAGACGAAGGGAACAGCACCGCGCGCACGCTCGGTGAGTGATGGAAATTTCGTTTATTTTACCCAAGATAAGCAGCTCATGGTGCGCAAATTTAGGAGAACAAACTTCTTAAAATCAAAATGAGTACAATAAAACTCGGCCTTAAAGACGGCCTTTCAATGACTCACAATAACAATAAGTGGAGCTCATTCTAAAATTTAAAAAAACGAGATCGCTTATTTTACCTATATTTGAGATCTCACAGATAGTGCTAGAACGTTCTCTCTCAGCTCCTTAATTGATCTCAGAGTCATATAAATAGCACATATTTCAGGCACTCTTATTCATACTACACTCCTTACCCTACTGACGAGCCTCGAGGAGTGTCAGTTTCTCATTTTTCCTTCATACGACTCTTTAATAACCACTCACAATCGTATAGGGCTAAGAGGCGAAACGAGTTTCATTCTTTTTCTATTGGAGAATCTGAAGTCGAGAACCACCAGAAAAGAAAAAGAGTTTTTCGGAGTTGTAGACCATGCGACATCGTTACGAAAACGAAGTAATCAAATTCGACAACTCCAATTCAGTATGTAGAATTTCGTTGCCAAATAGCTTTTGATGACAACTGTAGAATCTGTCCAAGATTTAGCAAAATAAAAAAAAACGATAAATCGACTAGTTACGGACATCAGCCTGCCGAAATCAGAGTTGTTCATCACAATACATGTACCAGTCCACAGCATGTCGTGAAAGTTTGGTACAGTTGATTAAGTATCCTTGTAATGTTTACACAAGGTGTTGAGTTGATCGTAAAACGCTTGGCTCCGGGCGAGATTGAATCAGCATATTCTCCCCCGGAAAGGGAATATGCTGGTTCGATCTCGCCCGGAGCCAAGCTTTTTGCTATCAACACAACACCTTGTGTAAACATACCACAACGTGCACTGCGACGTTAAACTGCAGTTACGAAAAAAAAAACATCCAAAAATCGTGTATCCTTGTAATACTCAACGACTTCAGAAAATGGTTAAAGATGGAGTTCTTTCAATTTTTTTTGGCGTATTTCAATCCCTCTGGGGATGTGCCGCACATTCGACTTCCTCTCAAAATCGTAGAGACTTTTGAATAAGTATTAAGCGTGTGTGATGACTTGCGAGGACCAGCTGATGTTCAACTTAGTGTTCGTATCCTACCGCAAAAGTCTGTTACTAAGCTACCGAACCCGGAGGGGTGGAAGGCTTGTTGGAATCGGGCGCGGATCGATCGCTCGACCGTGTGCGTGACAGTGGTGCCTCTTGCCACTGTTCCACATGCGCCACGAAGGTTAAAATATTTGATTCATTCGACATCTTAATTTTTATGTAGACTTCTGCTATATTTAAGCAGTCGACTGCTCCGAGATTTTAGATTATCAGCGTCTACAGATATTTGTCTTATCCAAGAATCTAAGCAATCCATTGTTTTAATAATCAGTTCACTCGAAAAGTTAAATCATGCAATTGATTGTTTCACGATTCTATTGATTTGCATTTGAGTCGGTACTTAACTGTTTGATTGATGCTATTTCCATGTTGATTGTGCACCATGAGTGCTACATAAATAAATAAATAAATAAATAAATAAATAAATAAATAAATAAATAAATAAATAAATAAATAAATAAATAAATAAATTTTCCGGTGAACTGGTCTTTATGTTTGACAAAAAAAAACCCAAGTACTCGGTTCTCCTGAGTGTTCGGACGAACACAAATGGAGATATACGGATATTCATTCCATCACTTAAAAATTGTTTAAAGGCAGTGTTCACGATGAAAATCGTTTTTCTGTGTCTCCTCCTATCTTGAGAATGGCCCCATGCTGATTCCAATGATGTCTCCGGAATCGTAAAAGACTTTCTGGGAACGTAGTTATGGTCCCTCCGAAATTGAGCTAGGAAAGCATGGTGGACGAGTTGTCCGAGGCTTGTAGCTTCCGTCTTTTGCAACCAATGTATGCGAGCTGACCTGAGTAAAGAGAGCAGTTGAGAATGAAGGGAAGAACTAGGCTATTGATCGGAGACCATAGCTCATCTCACGATCTCGAAGTTTCATTTGTTCACGTTGGTGGGCGGTCATTGCAGTTTTGGGGTTTGCCTTGCGCTCAAAGTGACAACTTCGGGCTCATTTGGGGCTCTTCCAGACTCGTTTTCATGCGTTCTTTCGACGCTAACGTTACAGTGTGGTCCTCCACTACCCATTCCTAGTCAAAACTGAAATAAATTTTTTATCGTGAACACTGCCTTCAATCATCATTTTTTCCGAATCTAAAAGGTGAGTATTGCATGAGTATATGAAATTCTCTTCATCCCATTGTAGAGCGAAGGGGACCGATTGAGAAGTTTTTCTATTTGGTCAAGGATCGCAGCAAGTATTCATGCTGCAAAGTTGGAATTTCTTCGAGCGGACTTCTAAATGCTGCTCTTTGTTCAATCCCCGCCTTCTGATAAGAAGCGCGCTGCAATGAAATCCATTAACACTTGGTTGTTATGAAAATATAAACTATATCTTCATAGTTCATCGCAATCGAACTTGCATCAAATTCCAAAAAATCGTCACCATATGTTGCAGTCCACCGCCTCGGCGGAGGGCTGGGGTGCGGTTGCGGCCAACGCACCACAGCCCTTCGCCGTATTGTTCCTATAGGATCCAAAACCTGAATTGTGCATATGTATTTTCCGCGGAGACCGAATTTGGCATCCACTTCGGACCGCAAAGTTCACACTGTTGCGGAACCTCGAAAATCATCCCTTCCCTACACTTTTGACGCGCGTTGTGAGGTGAGCCTGTTTTGTGCTTCTCAGGGCCAAATTCCGGTCCGCGATTGCGTCTGGACACGCTTTGCGAGCCGCACGCTCCCAAGTCGGGCTAGCTTTCAGAGTCGTAGCCGCCGATTCTAGGTGGGTTTTGGAAACTGGAAACTATGAACAATTGAAGAAAACTGTATAAAAAGCCACCTCGAGTCGGCTTCGGCGATGGAAGCTCGATCGACTCGAGCGCGTGAGACTGCAAAGCGTCCCGAGACGCCATTGTGGACCGTAATTTAGCCCCGAGTAGCACAGTAGATATTCTTCAAATTAGAGTTCATCAATATTGAAATGAGTTACGGTGACGCAGCACTTTGAGAGCGAAGGACTTGCCCGGAAACGTCGTTCCTGCAAGGAACATGTGTGGTTCTGTAGTGAACTTGGACATTCGCCTAAACTTTACAAAGATGAACGAATGAAATTCCGGACTTCGAAGAAGCGCGATTGGTGTGAGCGATTTTAAGGACACATTTCAAACGAATGATAATTCCGAGCCTCCCTTTCTCAACACTTCGAAAGAAACAATCTATCTGTAATCTTAAAATGAATACACTTTTTATATGTTGCCTAATTTCTAAAAATAAGGTAGTTATTCAGCGGGTCCTCTAATACAGGATCTTTTAGTAAGTAATCAAGCGTTCAACTATTTTCTGAACAGTGCAACAAAGCTAGCTGATAAAACTTTCTGGTGGAAGAAATCTCAGACACCTCGATCTATAAATGTTTTAGGTGCCTTATATTATAGCGCTACGAATCAATCGAATATTCGGTATACCTAGTGCTATAATTTGTTGGCGGATTCCAATTTCCCAAAAGATCAAATAGTCTGGATGCCCAAGTAATCATGCAATCATGAAAAAGTAATTAGTAAAATTCAGAAGTGAAAGAATATCCAGACGAAGAACTAAATTCATGATCCGAATTAAAATAGAATTTTCGAATGCTCTAGAAGTTAGAATAAATGTTTCATTCGGTCTAGATTCTAGTGGTTTAAAATATGTACTGTCTGAGTAAAAGAACGGCAACAAGTACTATATACATTTTTTTAAACTATCTCTCACAGAATTACGTACAATACCCGCGCTAAGAAACGGGGAGCATTTGCGAAATTCGGCAAAAAAGCGTCCGGTGCATGTAACTTTTTTGAACGAAGACGTTTTAGGATCCTAAAAACGCTATCACATTCAATGCTTCAATTCCTACATATTAATGTGCATTGTGGACCGAAGTTCCCTAAAATAGCTTTGTTTTTGAGTAAAATTGTTTTTGCGGTCGTTTCAGAAAAACGTCGCGCGTGGCAAAGTGCGGCGAAACTTCGAGTAGTAATTCTACAAGTAATAGAAGAGCAATTTCTACATTTCCATCGTGAATTAGATGGGAGGTGGGCTATCTCGAGATCTGTGCAGATTGAATTTCCGAAATCCTCCATTTATCGGTCTGGGGCTTTTGCAACAAAAGTCCGACTATTCAGGAAGCTCCCGAGAGTGTGCACAAATCTCGAGATAGCCCCACTTTCATCATTTTCACAAAGAAAAATAGAGATTGTTCCTTCTAATACTCGTACAATTACTACTCAAAGTACTCAAAGTTTCGCCGCACTTTGCCGCGTGCGACGTTTTCGCAAAACGACCGCAAAAACAATTCTACTCGAAAACAAAGCGATTTTTGGGGACTTCGGTTTACAAGGCACATTATTATGTAGGAATTTGAGCTTTGATTATGATAGCGTTTTCAGAATCCAAAAACGTCTTCGTTCAAAAAAGTTACATGCATCGAACGCCTTTTTGCCAAGCTTGGCAAATGCTCCCCGTTTCTACAAAACTTAGCGCAGGTACATATTGTATGTGCTATGCAGTAAATCACCTAGGATTTTCATGAATTTTGAGGTGGGTATGAAATGTTCCCTGTACATCCCAGGAGGTCGGAACCCCTTTTTGAACTTTTTTTTTGATGCGTGAGTGAAACTGTTCGTAAAATCTCTCTAAGAAAAATCGGAACAAGTTCTCAACTTAGATATGAACTCAACTACTCATGGCGTCCATCTATAGTCTTTATTAAAAGGCAGTGATTACGATGGAATGTTGCTCGTTTTCCGGCGAAAACCTAAGCGCTGGGTTTCTCTGAGAAGAGTAAGAACGGAAGTACGACGAAAAGTGGTAGGAAAGTAGTTGAAACTCCCGTGGATCAACCGACTCATGGGATCACCTCGCTCACATCATGGCTCATGGTTAGGTCCGTGGCTCGTTTTTTAACCTCACCAGCTGAGATTTAAACGGCCGCGCCATCCGCGGTTCGAATTTAAATGTTTTCTTTTCTTTAGGAAACAAGCCACGGACCTAGCTATATATGAGTTGTCCACCCAAAAGAACAGTTGCCAAAGTTTTGAATATTCTTCACACCGAACGATTCTTAACTTCTAACGGAATAGGTGCATTGTTCCCTTATTTTTGAAGAGTTCCCGGTACAAGAATCAGTAAACAAAGTATCTTACCCAATAATTTCTGAGCTCAAAACCATATCAGACGTTAGGGCTGACTTTTGGCTCTAGTACCCAGGAACACACTAAACAGGCATAATTGATTATTTCAGAGGTTCCCCGCTATCCCAGAGTTCCGTGTGGACCTTTTCCTAGTAACCTATACTTCGTGGACTTACATACCCAAAGAACATCTAAAACTAGAATACGGCTCTTTATCGTGAACACTGCCTCCAAGAGCCTCGGGGTATCAGGTAGACTTGGGACGAAATCGAACAGCATGCAATCCAATGAGTCCTGGCGTGTAATTTTTCGAAATCCTGATAACTGATCTTATTCCCCGGTTTAGAATGCCAAATAGCCTCTGCAGGCAATTTTTAGCCAAAATCTATCAAAGATCAGCTGACTTGGCGTTCAGCTCACTAGGCAACCTCGCATGGTGTTCCCCGAATCAGAAAGTTGACGAATGTTGTCTAGTCAACTCTGGTACTCTTCGAATCTGAACTCGGGTTTCGTTGCGAACTTCTGCATTAAGAGTCATAGCATGTCAAAATTCGTATCTCCTGCGGCTAAACTGAACGTGACGTTTGTAAATCTTGGATGAATTTGGCTTAGAAGTTCAATAACGGGTTATTTGACGTACTGAGCTCTAATTCTAAGTAGGTCTCTTAATTTTCAAAGAAAAGGTTAAAAGTCTCTAATTGTTTGTTAAGCGCATGTTTTCTATCAAAAACGCGCATTAGTGTTTGGAAAGTCTGCAAACGGACCTCACAATTGTTTTCAGCGCCCGAAACTACTCCACTGAGCGAACTTTGGGTGAAGGCACTTTTTTCCATACTTTGTCCAGACTGACAGCGTTTTGGACTTGTACGGATTTTTGCTTGGGCGTTTATTCGTACCAATTAGAGGGCTCTGAAAGCGTTAAAAAAATGTTCCAGTTTTCACTCAAAATCCTTCCAGGTAGGTTATTTGGGGCGCTGATCACGATTGTGGGTTTATTCGTAAAATCCCGATGTTGTTGACTTGACTCGTTCAAAGCTTCCCATCGGGGCAAAATTTGATGGCAGCCGATTTCCGGAGTGCTACGATAGATATGGCCCAGCAGTGCTGAACACGAATTTGCAATCCGTTTATTGATTTTCAATAGTTTAGTGTACGTTACAATGGGTATACGGTAGTCTGGTCAAAGTCTCAGATTTGGCTCAAAATTTCTCTGTGGGTATTGTTTGGGACGCCAAACGCCAACTTGAGGTCCACTTTTCTATTTTTGAAATATTAAGGTAAGTAACGCCAGTTAAAAAGCATTATGCCTACCGTAACCTACAGTAACCCTAGGTATAGCGAAAAACAGACCACAGATTCGTGCTCAGAGCCATGAATAACCCACAGTTGAAAGTTTTGAGTCGAATCCGAGTTTTTTTTTCACACACCCTGTAATTTGGCTGATTGGTACCATTACCTTATCGCAGAGCTTTAAAACGCTTTTAATTTCGTTCAGCGGTGTCCGCAGCGAAATCCGATGTCAGATTCGTAGACAGCGATCCAGAATTGACCAGAGAACATTCATCATCTTTGAAAAGGTGGGGATGGCCCTGCGAGGTTCCCTAGCCGGCTTTGGAAAACACAAACTTTTACTGGCCCTAACTCGTTTCTCAAACGTCCTTAACGAAATCTGATTCCAGTTCCGGAGAAAACGTGTCAGAATTGAACGGAAAACATTCATCAACCTTCATAAAAACAACACAACAATAGAAACATAACGAATAAAGAGTACAATATTGAACAATAATGAACACTTCAGTAAAAAAGTAACTCATTATTACGGTAAAAGTTCATGCATTCTTTTCTCATTTCCAAAGGTTTACCTCTTCTTGCGTCACTAAGATTATTCAGCCAGCAGCAGATAGCTTCTTACGAGTTTTTCAGTCCAGTTTTTGATCTAGAAATAATTCTCTTTGGGATTCCTAGTAGTGCACTGATTTTTCAAATCCCATTTCAAAAGGACAAGCGGCGTTCGATAGTTCTTTGTAGGCCAAGTGAGCGAAAGAGCGCACGGCGAGAGACTGGAGTGTCACAGAGAAATAGACGCCCCGCCTAGACAGAAGAGGGTGCTGGGCTGTTGAACGCTATGGTGAGACAGTGGAGCGTGCTGGACAACACAGCGCCCCGGCGAGACCCATATCTGCGGCACGAGACGTCAGACAGCGCTACGTCCCCGCAGGTGGCGAGACATCACTGTGTGTGGCGTGCACGAGGCTGTGGGTGGCTTTGGCCGGCCGCCAACAGTGCGCATGCGGTCGCGGGGCGGTCCGTGCGGGGGGCCAGCAGCAGCAGCAGCAGTCGGTTGCGCCTCATTTCTGTGCGGTGTGGAGGGTATGCTGGCGCCTATCATCACCAAGGACATGAAGCTGTTCCCCACTCGACCGTTACCTGCCGGTATCAAGAATGTGCGCAGTCGTGCACAGAGTCTTGATCACTTCAATCAGGTCCAGAACAGTGGCAGTGCTCGCGGGCGGATAGTTCCCGTGAAGCCGCGCAGCTCGCAGTCCACCGGCAATCTACCGGCTGCTGCCGCCGCGGCTGCTGCCGGTGCCCCAGGCACTGCCACCGCGTCCACCACCGCGTCAGCCTCATCATTCACTCGGAGTCCACCGAAGGGGTCACTGCATCGGAAGACCACCTTGACTGCTATTCAGGAAGGCGTTGAAATGGGCCATGCACATCGTCCGAATCGACACAACACGGAAAGGTGATACACTACTATCTATCTAACTATACCACAATTAATTCTAGTTCTTCCGCTTTACCTTCATCATTGTTGTTTGTTTAATCTCTATTACTACACTGATCAGCTGATATCGGTGCGTCGTAAGTTTCTACCTTATGTCACTTCTTCTTGGTCTACAACTCGCACATAAACCGACATTACCATCGAAAAAAGTTCAGATCTCGCTGGTTTTTTATTGTTTTTATTATTCGGGTTTCGCTTGGGTTTCTTCCTCCGATATTTTCATCATTTTGTATCCAACCCTCCATTTTCAAAAAAAAATTATCTTCGTTTCCTTACATTTAGCGACCTATGGGATGGTTTTCTAGCATTGTTTTACACAACTTGGAGCGTAAAAGGTGCCTTACCAATTTTTTTTGTTGGTGATAAATTCTTGATTATTTTTCTATAATTTACTGTAGTGTCCGGAAGTTTTCGGACGCATGGTTTTTGTTTAAAAAAATACTGCTTTGGCACGTATCTCTGCTCAGGCTTTTCGAAACTTCGATGAAACTCTTATATGCTATAGGGCATCGCAACCCGTACTTTACCCACACACCAAGTCGAATTTTGAATATAATAGTTTTCAAGTATCGAAATCGCTGAAGATTTCGTGATTTAACCACTAAGCAAGGCTACTCCCTCAAAACATGGCCATTAAATTTTCTAACCTTTCAATATTTATTTGCCGTCTGTAGACCTTCGAAAACCACCTTTTTAAGGAAATAGTCTGAATTTGTAGTGATACCCATAGGTCGTTTTCAATTTCCTTATTCAAGGAACTTCTCTTTGAAAAATCCAGTTTTGAGTATGAGGAAAAAGTTATGGTTTTTGAAGCACTATAACATACCAAGGTTCCTCACAGTTTAGGTGAGCCTGAGCCGAGATTCATATAAAAGCAGTGACCCATATAAATATTGTGTTCGAAAAATTTTGGACGTTACTATATGTACGAGCAAAACTTGTGGCCCTATCCTTATAAGGGAGGGGGGGGCGCCCATCCACATTCAGCCATTTTCACAAATCTGCCGATTTTTCGGTGAAAATACAAAAGAAAAGAGAATTGGCAATGAAGCGCAAAAGTACCTATGTCCCATATTTTTTCCGATTTTTTTTACGTTGTCCGCTTTTTAGTCCATTTTGGAATTTAAATTCACCGTTTCCTGGTAAAAAAAAATTCCGCACATTTCTGGTTGGACTTCTAGGGTAGGTGAAAATCTGAATTCAGTCCTTGAATCAAAGATACTTTCTCGGTACAAATAGGACCTGTGCTTTGAATTTCGGTCTATAATTCTTTGAAGGTTCAATTTTTAAACAACACTCATCTCTGATGCTCAGCTTTTTTTCATGAAAACTTTTTTTTCACGTTTCAGATACCGTTTCTTGTGCATTTTTGGATGTTCCTCATACGATTTTTGATATTCGAGGAAAGTTTTTTTCTGAAACCTGACTTTCGAATTTTCATAATTATGTTCATTCCGTTCACTCCTGGCGCTAATTATTCTATTCTAGCCCTTCTCTCCACAGTCGTTTTTGCGCTAATTTTTAAAAGCTCTGAGGTGGGGGCTCATAATAATACATATGATATCTCTATGTTCCCTTTGTCTCTCCGAAGACAACCGAAAATGCTCTGAAACGCGGAAAATGTGCTCATAAAAGTGTATAATAAAGTTTCAAACGCATGATCCGTTTTTTCCGCATTCTGTATTTTTGAGCGTTTCGCTTCCGACTTATGTCATCTACAAAAAATTGTTTTCAAACCTGATTTCCGAATATCCGTGATTATACCCCGTTGATCTCTGACTTAAATCCTTCTTCCTCAAAACATTTTCTGTGATTTTCAGGAATCGTGGAGAATTTTCAGACCATATTTTCAAATACGTTTCTTCCTCAGCAGTTTTCAGCACTTGTTTACGAAGATCTAAGAATATTCAGTATCTGGCTGAATTTTTTTCTTGAAACCATTAAGAATGCCATTCTAAATCCGTCTGCTAATCCGCTTTTTTAACCTTATGGGAATCGCAGGCTTTTTTCGTGACCTTTCAGTTCAGTGTTATGCGGAACGTTCTGAAAAGCTTTCGTTCGTTAGCGCTAATCTTTTTTCTTCTTTTTTTCTGCATTCATTCTTTTTTCCTGCGTTCATCACTATTCGCTTTGTCACTGTGGTATTTTATCACAGGCGAAAACATGCGACTAAGCGATTCATATACGAAAGAAATGTCAGTATGCTTCAATCGTCACATATCTCATTAATTTATTTATCCACACTCTTTTTGGGCTAAGGCCCGAAAGCTAACATTCAGACGATAAGTTCCTAACGATTAAAAAATCTTGTTTTTTTTTCTCAAAACTTCTCAAAACGGAGATCCTAGAGATTTTTTTCGCAGCTTTTTCATTATATTCCTTTTTTGATTTTTTTTGTCCGATCGAGAAGTTGAAGTAGAGAATCAGAGAAAATCGTGCTTCCATGTACTAGTTTTCCTCTAGGCCTTCTTTCTTCCCTATCCATTACATTGCTCCTTTTGATATCTTTGAACGACTCCAGCTGAGCATTAAATTTAAACGACCCAATTTTCGTTTTTGTGTAGCTAGCAGTATGACTTCTTGTGTATGCAATTCACAGGTTCGGAGTGAATTTGCATTGAACTTTGAGTTCTCCTCTTGAAATTTCTATTTTTTCATACTCTGGGCACAATTATTTTCTACTTAGAAGGCTTTCCCTACCCACATTAGCTACATTTATATATGCTTACAGAAGGCAGTTCCAGTGGTTTTAATCTAACAAAATCCCAGAATTTATATAGGAACACATAAAATTTGAAAAAAAATTGTGTCTTTTAGACCACCACTCTTTCCAGGTTTTCTACTTTTTTTTCAAAAAAATTGGGCCTGGTCCCTCTAGGACGTTAATAAATGCAGATCGTTTCTCTGTCTCTACCCTTCTGTTGCACGACCTTACACTACCTTGCGAAATATCGATAACAAAACAAAGGTTTCGTGTATGTGAAAACTTGACCCTGAAAATCTTACAAGAGTTCTGAAAATCTTCACGAAATTCGTAAACGTACTAAAGTTTCTAATGGTTGGATGAATTTCGAGACTTCAATTATTCGAAGTCTCCAGCTAACCATGTGAAATGTTGGAACCAATTTTTTATTCTTTTTTTTATTCTTACCCACATTAGCTTTTTTTTCTAAAAAGTATTCTAAAAATTGAAAAAAAGTTTGAAAACATAGAACAATTTCTGGAAGCCGTCTAAAATTTCAGCCGCTCTGGAGAAACCTCAAATCCCGGGTGGTGGCTGCTAGTAATGAAACATTTTCAAATTATGATGTGGCTCAGGGTAGAATTTTAGCAGTTTTCTGCACTGGAACCATTATATAGATTATATGAAAGTCAGTTTTCCTGTTTTCTCAATGAAAATTTCCAGGGTGTTCAGAAAAATTGTTCCGAGTTTGGCTCAGAACAATCTGGAGGGGGGGGGGGCTGTTCGGGATTCCGTACACGATACAGGGGTCTTTTTAACGCTTTTCGCTCCAGTAAGGTGGCACACAATGGTCCGCTTGACCCTGCCTAACCTTTCCACCCATCCGAGGAAATCCGTCATAGCTCGGTTTATAGAAGTCTTCAGCAGCTATAAACAGGTTCGAACACGTTATTTGAAAACGTACGTGAACTTGTACGAATTTCGTTGGAGACTGTGTTTGCGGTTTAACACTTTGAATTAGATATAATTCCCTGTTTTATTCTCTACTCATAAGTACCTGGATCTCATTCTGATATTTTCTTTCAAAACATTGTAGTTAGATTTAACAGTCCTAGCCTGTTATATTTCGGCAAGTGTTTTATAAAAAATTGGTTGCCGTATAAATAATTGACAAAAGTAGAATTTATCAATGCGTTATGAATCATGATCACTTCTGAGAATGCCTGATAATGTTCTAATGGGCTAAAAAAATGTAACGCTCTGAGAAAGTTTTTAAAGGTCTAGAAATACAGTAGAAATCGCTCCAGCCGCGAAGCGGCTGGAGAGGTTTGGTACAGTAATGGTTTTGGTGGAAGACTTGATAAACTTAGTTGAAAATCCACTACACCTTCTTTTCTGCCGAGAAAAATTACTTTTGTCCCTCACTTGCTATCTCCCTCAGAAGACGTGTTCATTCCGTATATACTGTCCTATAATGTGGGTTTACGTGCGTGTTCGATCTTCGTAGGTACACTACTTTTTGTAAGAGCCGGTTTTTGTCATATTTGCTAGACGAGAGTCATTGTTGGTATTTCAGTAAAACAAACGGCAAACTGCCATCAACAGACGTTCCGCGACGGAATTCTTCGAGAAAATCGCGTAAATCTGCATCAGAAGACGAGAACGTGACCCGTAACGGTCACTGTGAGAATCATCGCGATAGTGTCGACTCGACGGCCGAGAAAAAAGAGAAGAAAGGCGTCGTGAAATGGCTCACGTCAGCTTTTCGAAAGTCAAAAGACAAGGACTCGTCGGACAATTCCAGTGTCAATTCTAGCTAGGTTGGTGTAGTTATCTGTTTTCTTTTTCGTTTTTTTTTTCTTATATTTTCTCTGTTTTTTTTTGAATATTCGTTTCATGTTTTCGTTAGTCAACTCATCTGCTGCCCGGACTTTCCGATTACTTTGAGAGTATTTTGTAGCTTTTAGGTTATACCCCCATATTTCTCTCCCGGTCCTGTTTTTTGCTGACGACAAAGTGAACTACGGCAAGAGCGACGGAAAATTTGCAGCCTTCAACCAAAGCTTAGTTTTTGCAGGAATCCCCTTCAACTAATTTAATTGCCCGTATGCGCTATACGTCCGTTAAGCCTAGTTTTGACTGCATCGCCGCTGTTTTTTATCGCGGCGATTCTGCATCCGCTGCTGCAGCGATTTAGCAGCGGCAGCGATTCTGTTCATAGTACATATGTAGGTCGAGGGATGATAGAAGAAATTCAATCAATCAGTGAAATTTATGACTGGTATTCATCAATAACGCGTTTCAACTCGAAAATACTGATCTTGTCATGTGAAGGAGTCAACGTTCATTAGACGAAACATGTCATTCGCTGGCAATCGCTCCATCGCTGCCATTTTGGCCGCGATGGAGCGATGGTCAGCGATCATTGAGAATCGCTCTTCAAGCAGCGATGCAGTAAAACATAGGATTCCGTCGCCGCGACCCAGCGATGTAGGACGTTTGCCACGAAGCGATCACAATTGGAGCGGCTTTCCATCACGCGCGATGAAAAAGGAACAGTTGTCCCTCGCATGGCCGCAGCGACCACCTGCACTCAAAACTAGGCTTTAGTGTCTATCTAAACGAAATTTCTGTCCGCAGCTACGGACAACCGCTGTTGCAGCACGCAGCACGAAAGTAATATGTAGTGTTCGCACTACGCAGTCCCAGGACGATTGCGTTCATGCTGCGTGCTGCAATAAGGGTCGTCCGCAAATGCGAACCGGATTAGGACAGTACCTGCCGTAATTTTCCGAATGCCAGAAACGACCCTCATTCTCATGTTCAGCACCCGAGATTCTTCTCCTGGTCGAAAATTCTGAACGGAGATTTCCAACACTCGGACTACTTTATCGAATATTTCGTTTCTTATTCGAAGATTGGGACCTTATCTCAGTCGTTATCCGAGTATTGCGCAATTCGGTTTTCGAATGATGATCAATTCAGTGAAACATTGTTCTACCCCTGAAATCCTAAAAGCGAAAGTGCTCTCTGAAAATCCTTGCTCACCGTAAGTGAAGCCGCATTCTTAAAGATTATATTTGATAATCTATAAGTGGATACTTCAACAATTTTGTATAAAACGAATATTTATTTCTCGGAAATTTTGTTTAGTTCAATGCTTGATTTACCTTTCGCTTCTCATCCCGCCTTTTCGAAAATCTCGAATGAATAAATTTTTCGAATACATATAACTTTTCGGAATTTCCGTGCGAAGAACTCTTTTCTGATTCCGAAATCCGATTCGTTTTTGTATTCCTGCATCGAATTGTGCCATTTATTGAGTCGAATCGTTTATTGAAAAAGTTAAACGGATTCTCAAATGGTTCTCGAATAATATTAGGAAACGACTGAACATTTTTTGTGATCAAATATTCGAATACCGCTACCTGAATCGAACAAATATTCGAAAAGTCGATATCTTGTTCCAGGCTATTTCAAAACCTGGATAGTCAAATTTTCTGAATGAATCAATTAGCGAAAGACCGTACAAATCAAATTCCCGAGTAGATCAAACACTTGAGAAGAAATAGAGAAAAAGTTGAAGTCTCTAACTAATACATTGTTCGAATAAAGTTAAATTTGAAATTTTTGAGGGAAGCACTTATTCGAGTAGTTGTTCCATTCGATCTCAGAGTTAGGCTGCATCCCTACATAAGATTTTTTCCCGAGCATTCGATTGTCCTATTAATTTTACCTAAAAATAATGTTAGGCCTCTTTCATGTCTGTCATCTGCTATTCTGTCGCTCTTGGAATAGTGTTTCGCCTCCAAGTCGCGAATTAGTGTCATGGGAATAGACAATTTTGGAATTTTCTCTGTTCGAAACTCGGTTTCTGGGTGGGAATCACTCAAAATACGGCGAAATGTGATTTGGTATCATAGCTTAACTTATGGTTTAGGGTAACAATTTAGCGAAACTCAAATGTTTAGTGTATGGAACTGCACAGAATCTGTCTCAGTATGCGTGAACCATTGACCTGCGAGGTTAAGGTGTATGTTACTCGGTAATCTCAGCTAATCCTGTGCTCCCTGCATGTCTCTCTTCTTCGAGGAGGTGGGAGACAGACACATACTCGGAGAGTTTTGGCCGAGAATTAGCCGCGAAATAGCCCACCAGGCTCCGCAGCGGCTCCTGGTGGGCTATTTCCCGGCTGTTTCTCGGCTTCTTACGAAACGGACTAGAAGTAGCCGAGAAATAACGAGAAGCAAACAAATGTAACCAAGACGCGAACGTCGCCGACTTGCCGAGCCACAATCCAGGGCCTCCAGCGGTTGGACGGGCCCTCCAGAAGCTGAACGAGGTCAAAATACCTCAAACTCGGGTAGTTGAACCGACGGAGGTGTAAGGCCCCGGTCATAGTTGGATGAGCGGACGTCTCCAGCCCGGTCGATACACACAGAATGCATTGGAAATGGGATGCAAAAATCACTCGGTGTATCCCCCCGCACCCCGCGCACCCCCCAACACCCCCCAGGTCGATACGTATGAACAACATGGTGAGGTGAAGCTGAGAAAATCACTCGGTGTATCCCCCCGCACCCTCCAACACCCACCCGGTCGATACGTATGTTTAAAACGATGGAGTGAGGTTGAGAAACTCACTCGATGTATCCAACGCGGTCGATATCCATGCAATACGTGGATGACGGCGGATGAGAAAATCACCGGGTGGGCGGGTCGATGATAAAACATTGCGTATCACTAGAAAGCTAACCTTACTGCTACCTCCGTTACTTCACCCTACTCTCCTTCACTATTTCTCTGAACAGGTGCAATCCTGTTGGCCACGTAATCATCGTCATATCTAGTTGGATACATCTAGTGATTTTCTCAACCTCACTCCATCATTTTGAACATACGTATCGACCGGGTGGGTGTTGGGGGATGCGGCGGGGGGGGATACAGATGCAAATAGCACCAACTCTGACCGGGGCCTAATATCTGAACCCTGTCTCTGGAATGCGCCGTATACCTACCTGGAGAGCATTATTTCTCGGCTATTTTGCGGCGAGCATTATTTAGCGGCTATTCCTCGGCTATTTCTCGGTCAAAACTCTCAGAGTAGAGCACAAGTATTACAGAGATTCCGTGTAACATCTACCCTTATCTCGCGGGGGAATCGTTAATGAATACGGGCCCTGTCTAAAGTTCACCCTAAATCGACGATGAATCTGACCTCCTGTCACTGGAACCACTTTCGCTAAGAATCACGGTTTCCGATTTTTTTTTTCTGTATTTTGTCAAATTTCGCCAATTTTCGCAGAAAACATACATCAGAAAAACTCGGGCTAAATGGGGAGAAAAGTGAAAATTTCGTATACCCTGGGTAACGTCCGTTGGACTGCAGACTTTATGCAATGAGATTTCGGTGTCAGACCACTATTATTAACTCCAGGTTATCAGTTGTTGACGTCCACCTTTTTCTATTTTGATCTTATCACTTCTGAAGTCATCTTCTGAAAAACGAGCCACGTGAACGCTAGCAAACACTGTGTCGGGGGGTTGCCTGGTGACTGCGTGGGGGCGAAACAGTTACTTGCACTCTGCCATTAATAATTGTTGTTTGTTATGCTTCATCTGATGGAATGGGCAGTTGCGTAGTGTCATACCATTCGGCGGCTACGTCATCGTTCTTCATTCTCTAGTCCATGTAGTCAGCCCCAGGGTGGGTGTGGGCTGTTTGGCGAATACTCTTCTCTATCTACCCCAACCAAAACCCGTGCCGTGACGCTTTTTTTGTGATGCTGTGTAAATAGGTTTTAGGCCAGCGTTACATCAGACAAACTTTTGTGTATGTGCTGTTCCGCCTGATTGTCACATTTCATTCTTGCAAATTGCAGTTTCGCTTGCTGGCCACGCCACGCCTAGTCGTCGTCCGACAAGTTCTTTGTGCACTTCACGTTCCATTCAGTGTGAGTTTTTACCACATTTTGCCGATCCTTTGTTCGTCACAGCTGACTTTGGAGGCAATTTTCCCAACGATATTTAACCCTGGCCGTGTTCTTAGGGAGCGGCAATGGACGTGGCCCATTTTGGGACACGTCCATTCATCTGCCGATTTGGGGCATGGCCAGCCCTTTGTGATTCCATTCCCATCATGAAAACTACAATTTCAGATTTGCTCTATTCCAGTCGCTGTGATTACGTCTTCTCACGGTCGTGTTTTCCTATTTAAACAGCTTTATGATGTGATATATATCATGTAGTTTTTTTTTGCAAAGTTGTACGTACATAGTGCGGTTCGCTCCCGTTTTGTTTCTAATAGAAATCGTTCTATCATTCTTTCATTTTTTTATATGGTTTTGTTTTCTATCTCGGGAATCATACTGGGTTGATCACGCAGTCCGGCTGGAAACTTTTATGGCCCGGAACCTGCTTATTACACTGAGTTCAAATATGCATTCCAGTTCTGCCAGACTGTTCTCTGAACGGAGTTAGATTACTTTGCTGGAACTGTCGACATCACATAAAAGGTTTGCGCACAGCTGGCCTATTGGTAGACGTCTAGCTTGATCGAAATCAGTCCAGAGTTCGATTCTGCTCTAAGGCAGAAATTTTCGTTTTTTCGCGCAAAACACTGCTTCGCATGTTATGATTCATTCGTAACAAGAATTTTAGCAAATTATTTTTGGATTGAAAGTTTTCAAGCGCTTTAATCGACCGTAGTTTAGTGACAATGATTTTATGCTTTTTTTGTCAACATTTGAGTCTCCTTGTCATGACCCAGACAAAAGCTTGGGGAACCCCGTTGCGATTTTGGGCTTCTTGGGGGAATATCTACATCTTAGCATTGTTCAGAGAACAGCTTAGGAAATTTGGGTTGCATATTCGGATTTAGGATCCTGGATAGGCTTTAGGAACATGAAAAACGGCTGAATTTACGCAAAACTCGACATTTCTCCGGTAAGTTACCCACAGTCCTCCAGAGTTTTCACCGAATTCACCCCAAGCTGTCCTTTGCAATGTTTGGCTGGGCTAAAGTCTATTTCGTGTGTATGAGTCCGGGTGGAGCAAGTCGTGGAGAGGTCGGTCATGGCAAAATACAACGTTGATATGGCGAATTAAGGGTCGTTTATACTTCCGCCGCGCAGCTGGGAGGTGAAGTGCAATCCTATAATATCGATCGTGCCGCGCTACGTGATCAATATTACAGAAATACACAATGTTGCGCGGCTTAGCGGCGGAAGCACAAACGACTCCTTAAACATTATAAGCCAGATTAGTCTCGTTTCGCCCGTCAAGAAATGAGAGGGCAAGGCTATATGTATAGTCCATTCGTCAAACTTAGTCTAGTGAATAGATCTGATCGCGGCGGTTGATCGCCGTTCGCGATCGAACCCCGCCGACTGGTAGTGTCGCGAACGCCACAAATGATCGCGTCTGGTCCATTGGCTCGAGTATATTGGGCGGAGGACCTACATATGTACTCTCGGCGCGTCCCTTAGGGGTTCAAGGGCGTCCTCGGTGCTTTCCTCCGGACTGCTGCGGCTGACCTTTTCCATTTTTTGCCGTCCCAAGATTGAAACCGTGCAGATTCGCCCCATAGTGTGATTCTCTTATGAGATGATATGCATTGAAAACCAGAATTTTTTCGTGGTCTCTTTGCCCTTTCAACGGTGGGTTCCTAACTTGTTAGTGAACTCCTATTATACAGTTGTATATACATTTTTCATGTTACAGACTAATTGTAGAGATTCAGATTGAGGGATGACATTCGTCCGGGTCATATTTATACTGCTTTGCTCATATACGCGCTAATTCTAACACGTTAAACGCGATGAATGATGAATCGAGAGTTCAGATAGTCGTTGTGATCGTGTTGAGGCTCAATTCTACTCATTATCATCCTCATCACTCCCTGTGTGGAGGTCAGCCAAACTCTATATCATTACCATGAGTACTTGAGCCCAATATCATCATGTTCATACTGCGACCACCAGCTCAACGATTTGTCAGATTTCGATTCCCATGCATGTGCGCTCGGATGTTGTTGTTGAACTAAAAACTAAAGACCAGAATGTTTGGTGGCTGTTCAGCTCACGTTTACTTCCTTCTTTGTTGTTCTTCTTCTTCTAGTACCCAGAAAAAGGGGAGCTGCGCGTACGAGTAAATCACGAGTTGTTGATGAGGATGCGGTAATTTATCGGTGATCAATATTGTGTATCGATCGTTTTTTATCCTTAATAAATATATTAATTATTATTATAGTGTTCTCTGTTGCTACTTCACATTGCTATCTTGTGCTGGCCACTTCACAATAGCAGAAAGCCACATTTGGTTTTTCTTCTCAATCCAGTTTTTGATCCGAAAGGGAGACAGTATACAAAGCATGAAACCTCAATGTTACGTATAAATAATAGAAAAGCCATACAAAAACAACTCTGCGGTCTGAAAGGGCGTTTCCCCGGTCATTATCTAGCACGAGGAACAGAAGCCCCACAACGATTTTAAGGTCATTTAAAGTTGACGACTTCTTATTTCAACAGATCTTTTAAGAGTTTCCAACATTAGAAAGGTAAAAACATTCAATTAACCGGAGAAGAGTAAGGTGCTAAACTATTTCTAGCCTTACCTTCTACGTTTGTGTAGTACACATTTCACACCAAGATTGGCGTCAAGAAACGTTGGGTGCTGCGAGATTTCTAAACGAGGTTTTCTTCAAAATTTGAATTTGATTTGACCTATTCGCCATGTAACAACCTCGTAGGCCTACCTGCGCAAATTAGGGGAAAATTGGACACTGTTTTTGCCCTTCCGCTGCTTTTAATTCGATTGGGCGAGAAGTGTCTGCATTTCTATCTGGTTGTAAGGAGGAAAGAATATTAAAGGGTTCAATCGCTTAGGGTTAAGCATTTCAACCGAATTTTCAATGGTTCTCATGTTTTTAATGGTTTCTACGGCTTCTTGTAAGAACTTCAAGGCGTTCTTCTATCAAGTTGCACAGGATTTTGAAGAAGAAATTGAAACCAGTTTTTTATGCACTTGAATAGTCATATTAAGTTGAAAGCTTCTAGAGATTGCGGTATTGGTCCCAAACATTCTAAGTTATCAGGAACTTCGTAACTCGTTTCATGATAGTTTTCCATCACTCCCAAACTTGCATTAGGTTTTCAAAGCATACCAAAATTCACGCAGGGATTTCGGTTTTTGCTCTATCTTTGCAAAATTTGCTGTAACAATGCTATGACCTATCCTATGTTTCTATAGGTACCCTAGCACGCCTAAAAGTCTTCGACAAGTTTTGAGACTTTTCTAGATTAGTTAATGAGTTCCTGAAGTTTCATTAGAGAGCGTCAAAAGCTTCAAAGTTGTGTCGGAATTTGTTCGAAAGCGATTCTGATTTGCGGAAGTTGTCGATAGTTGCAAAAACTGGAGCTTCAAACGTTTTTCTATATTCCCGAAACTTCTGTGCCAGGTTTTCACGTACGATTTCAGGCTTAAAATGATTTTGCTGACTTTACTTTTTTATCTCAAGCGGTATTATCTCTCTGGATTATTGGAGTGTTTTCAGGGTTCTGAAATTGTCGAGTTTTGAAATCAGTCAGAGGTACAAACGTTTTTTTTTTTCAATTTTTCGAAGCTTGCCCCACATTCTCAGGAGTACACCTTTAAGACTTCAAGGGCTCAGGAGTTTTGAGCAGTCCAAAAAAGGCTTCCTCTTTTTTCGGGGGTTGGGGTAGAGTCAGGATAGACCATCTCTTCCAAGTTTAATGACTGATTTCTATAGTTGTACACGAACGAAATTTTCGAAAGATTTTTCGAAATTTTTTTCGTTCGTTTTCGTTAGTTCGAAAACTCATCGAACAAATTTTTTTAGATTCCGTTCGTTCGAAATTTCGTCAAACGAAATTTTTTTCAAATTTCGTTCGTTCGAAATTTCGTCTAACGAAATTTTTTCAATTTCGTTCGTTCGAAATCCGATTTTTCGAAATTTTTTTTTCGAAATTCGTTCGTTCGGAATACTTTCAAACAAATTTCGAAAAAAATTTCGAAATTTCCGACAAATATCGAAAAAAGTTCGAAATTTCAGACGAATATCGAAAAAAAAAAACGAAATCTCGAAAAAAATCGAAATTTCGATTAGTTTCGAATTTCGTTCGTTCGAAATTTTTTCGAACGATTTTTTTTCAATTTTCGTTCGTTCGACATTTTTTCGAAATTGTACAACTATACTGATTTCCCACTTTTGAAGATTCTCTAGCCCATCGAGCATTCTCTCACATGATCTAAGTTTTTTTTTTGCCGGATGCGAACTGTTCTAGATTTTCTATAGTTTCCTTGAGTTTTTTCATCTGTCCAGGATTCATCGACATTTTTTAGATTTCCAAAACTTGGGTTAGCCTAAGAAAATGGATTCCATGATTTCCAGAAGTTTTCTTGTCATATGACTACAATCGAAAAGTTTCGAGATCTCTGAATGGCTGTTGGTGTTCCATTAATCCCAAAGTGAATAGAATTTTTCTCATTAGAAAGCGTCGAATTCTGTGCACTTACTTGATAAAAAAAAGTTGATTGTCCGGATGCAAATTTCAAGCTTTGCTCTTTTGATAGAATAGTTTGTTCGACTTTGTTTTGAACGTTCTGTTCAATGCCCCGAAGTCGAATCGATGAAAAAAGTCTGGGAACTATATCCAATGATGGGGTGATAAGGGGAGCCGCTTTCTAAGTTTCTGTCGCATATGGAAGACCTGGGATTTTTATTAGTTCTAACGCTGGTTTCCGAACCTAAAAGTGAAACATCTGGTTTTCCCTCGGATGGGACCCCATAGGGGTGCGAAACGTTGACATCGCTGCGAAATTTTCTCCACCCCATTTCGGAAATAACTCCAAAATGATACTATCCGTTTTCAAAAATTTCAAGACGGGTTCCGACTTCCTTACCCAAATTTGTGATATCGTCGATTCGATGCCCTAAGCCCGATCTGTTGCGGTTTTTGAAATCGAAGCCATTCTAAACATTTTTGCTGATTTTTTTTCCTATCGCATAACAATCTTAAAACGTTGACAAATTCTTTTCTTCCTTTGAATTTCTTGCGAGTATCATAATTAGAATTAGGGCTTACGGATAACTTTCTCCATCCTCATAGTAGTAAATTTAGACTTTCGGAAACTGATGGTTTTCAATTATACGAAAAGCTCTTAGGAGTATTTCTTGTGCCTCGAAACGTTTTTTTACCAATTAGGCAGATCGGCAATCGGCACCCCCGGGTAACCTTATCTTCCATGAAAAAAAGTTCAGTTACAAGCATTGAATTCGGAACGCTACATCAAAACTTGTTCCATGTGAAGCTATGACTCTTCAACCGAATCCTCTCTTTGGGTTCCTATCAAAATCATCACAAAATCACATTTTGCGTGCAAATTTCCGACTAATTGAGCCATTAATTGCCGGATTGGAACACTCATCTGTCCTCATGCTGCTCACTCGTCATTTCCAACGGATGGCCAAACGGCAGGTGGCTAGTTGGTTGCTAGTCAATATTTGTGTGCGGGCGAAACCCTCCTCCGTCCCCCGCCACACACACATACACACACACGTGGGGTCTAACGTGTGCGTCATAGGCTGACGACGGACGGGCGCCCCGACACTGAGCGGGTGTGTGTGTGTGTGTGTGTCTATGTCCCCGTCTATTTCTGCTATGCAATCAAAATCACTCCCGAAAGAACACACCACGTGAATGGTTTTTCCTCACCGTTTTTTAATGACTCATTAACCATAGAACGCCATAGATCCGGTGATAATTGTCATGGGACTGGTCTTACAGGGGTGGTCTGCGTCTCATAGGAAGCTATTTAGATCCTTTTTAGTATACGTTATTCGAACATTGTATACTTTTGGAATTTAAATTTATTCGCTACTTCAAATACTTGAAAAAACAGCTAGTTAAATAAAATATCCTATCCTTCAAATTCTCGTTTTAGTAAAACGGCTTTTTCCCACATTCACAGCAAAGCGAATTTCGTATGTTGCACCAAATATTCAGGGTTGATGATATCAGGAAAATCCTTTAGCCCTGTGAGGAGAAGATGATAGCATTTGGAACAGACCAGCGCAGAATTCCGCATTTATTTTCAGATCGATATTGTGGAAATAGGGACTTTCCTAGATTTTTTCTGTAGAATGACCTGCAGATGTGATGACATTATAACCATTTATTGTGCTTTTCTGGGCCAAATTCCGGTCCGAAGTTGCGTCTCGACGCGCTTTGCGGCCGCACGCTCCCGATTCGGAAAATTTCCCACGCCGCAGGCGCCGTTCCCTTGACTGTACGTGGGTTTTGGAAACTGCAAACTAAAAAAAATTGGAAAAAAACTGCAAAGAAAAGCTATATCGAGTCGGCTATGGCGTTGGAAACTCGACCGACTCGAGCGTGTGCGACCGCAAAGCGTTTCGGGACGCAATTGCGGACCGGAATTTGGCCTAGACAAGCCAGGTACTACGAAGAACTTTGCATTCAAAAATATTTCATGGCCAATTTCATTGCTTAAATTGGAAAAATTCGCAGAATGGAATAATGAAATTATTTTAAATAATAATAAATTTGAAGTTCTCACAAATGCTCCTATCTTCGCCAGGAACTCTGAGTTATGTAAGTAATAGCAGATGGTTTGCAATAACAATCAAAACTAAAGGCCGTTGCATAGTCTAGCTGCGAGAATCGCTCCGCAATGATGGGGAATAAGGGGTAGGCACTATACATTGGATCCGACTCACTCATTTTCGGATATCCATCCGAATGAACCGAAATTTTCATGATTCAAAATCCGATTCACCGAAAAAACGTCAAAATCCGAATGATCCAAAATCCGAATCACCGAAATGTGCCATGAGTCGGATAATGATTCGGATACCGAATATCCGAATAATGTCATGATTCGGATCGGATAATGAGTCGGATATTGGTAGATTCGGCATGTCCTGTGACTCAAACAAGCGTATCTTATGTCACGACTCGACCTTCCATTCTACAGTAGCCATACAGGTGCGTAGTTACCCACTATAAAACGTCGTAATTCACATCAATCGAGGCGCGAGCGGTGAGCGAGACGCCTCGGTCTCCGTCTGCCCTACGCTCTCTCACTGCCTTTACCCTCCGCTTCACACCAGCACGCGTAGGAACCAAGTGAATTTCGCCCTTTTATAGCCTGTACGCTGCAGACATCCAATCGGCGCGCATCGTAAAATTTACGCCGCATTTTCTGCTCATCATCAACGCAGATTTTGCGCATAATTGGCTTTGATTCTCTTGTTTTGAGTTGTCTGTGCGACTATAGGGCCTTTCAGAGTGGCGCTGCTGCAAAATTTGTGACGTCGCTCTCCAGAGCGAGAGAAAGTGGCGTGACCATGACTGGTCGCCGAATCATATTTCTGTCTCTGCGTCTCTTACCTCTTCGCCGACGTTTGTTTGATTGGAGAAAACAGTGAAATAGGGGAAATAATTATTTTTATAGAGAGCTTATGAACAGGTAGTAACAAAGTAACATCAACAAGTAGAAAGAAACCAAGGCGGGACGGCAGAGACAAAAATGGTCGAAATCATTTCCACCGCGCGACGTTGCTGCCGTCGCTGCTAGCTCGCGCACTCTAAAAGCGCGGTCGCCTTCCTCGCACGGCACAGTTTGCGCTGCGTAGCACCCCTCACCCCACATCACTCACACCGTCACCGCGACAGCGAGTTTTGCTGCGACGCCACTCTGAAAGGCTCTTAGGGGTATGGTATACTTTGCCGCTGTCATGACCGACATGTATGCAATCTAGCACTGCGGGACCTGCATCGTAACAACGGCATCGGTCGTCGTAGGCACGATTGTCGCGCGTCTGTCGCAGCGACGTGACGCGGAGAGCCGACATACTGCGAATGGGCTGAAGCCTGTCGCTGCCACTGTCCCTGTCGCGGCCGGAGCTTGCAACACACTGCGATAGCGACAGGTTAAAAGGGTAGAAGCTCCGCGACCGGCGGTCGCTGTCGCTGTGCAGAGCGACGCGACAGTGTGTCGCAAAAATATACTATACCCCTTATGGCGCATTGAGGGTTCGATCGCCTACCAAAAACCATGTGTACTGATCGAACGGCAATCTTTTTTTAAGTGGATTAGACAGTAACTCACGGGATTTACGAACTCGATGTGAAGGAAAGATACTCTTTTAGACTAATGCTCTAACATTACTCTCACTTTGAAGAGATTGTGAAAGGTGATCACATCTGTTTGGTTTGCAAAGATTTCGCGATAAAGATGATTATCAATGAGTTCGTTTATCATAAAAAAGTATAAAAATCTCTTTTTTCGAGGATTTTCACCAGACTATCAATTTTCGATAAACTTCTTGAATTATACCATCTTGTATCCGACCGGATATCCGACCCGGATACTCGGATACCGACTCACCGAAAAAAGGTCAGAATCCGAGTGATCCAAAATCCGAATCACCGAAAAAACATAATTTTCGAATTGATCCGAGAGCCGAATATCCGTTTCGCCTCCCTATCCGATTGACTCGGACTATCCGATCTTGCTATTTTGAATCTATTCGTTTGAGTCGGATATCCGCAACCTTTGAATTTTGAGTTATCCGAAATCCGAGTATCCGAATTTTTTTGATTCGGATCCAATGTATAGTAGGCACGAAGGTGCGTAGACGCCCTCTATCCTTCAAACCGTATCCCGGCATTTGGCGTTTTTGCGTAGCTATGCGAACCCCTGTTGTAGCCTTGAACTGTGAAAACCCCGGCAAAGATTGTCAATTTGTCAAGAAATTCACTTTTTGAAATATTTGAAGAATAAAAAAAAAGTTGGAGTGCTAGGTTTTAGAGATGCCCCTTTATTTGTTATTTTTCTACATAATTTGAAAAAAAATTAATTGAAATTTAACTGGAATTTTTCCTTAAAGACAATCAAGTTCTTGCGAGAACTCATTCAAGTTTCTTATGACAGGGACGGTCTCTAGAGATTATGTATCAATTGCCCATTTCACCAATGTTACGAAGCTGGTTACCAACATATAGATGTACTGAAACCGAAATTTCTCAGATCTTCAGATTCTAATTTCGAATTGACAAAAAAAAATCATGAATTGACAGGAAATTGAAATGTAGGAGCTAAAGCTCTCATGCAATTTCAATTTGGTTGAATTTGAGTTTCTCATTCGGAGGTTTGTTGATAGAACCTTTACCTCTATTTGGTAATAGTTTTTATCGCCATTGCCGTTTTTTTTTTATTGAAAATAAAAAAAAACATATTCACGAGTAGCAAATTTGAAAATGCTCCTCCATTTGTCGCTCGTAAATAAAAAGTAGCCAGAAATCAATTTTTTTTTCGAGAAGTCGAGAAGCAATGAAATGCCAACGGCAATGTATTTAGGTAGGTCATACTCGAGTGTTTTTTGAGGTATTTACATATTTGCCGAATGCTACGATTTGGCCTCCAAATGATAATTGAGAGGGTTTGTTTCCCACTTACTATAAAGATGCCGAGAAACCGGAATTTTCGAGATATCTTTGTTAGGTAAATCGGTCAGAATTTTTCTCATGGATATGAATAATCAGTGCAGATACCCATAACATTTGTTGATACTCCGATTTGAAGCTTTCCTCTGTCAGTTTTGCCTGCAGATTCGTCAAATGTTGTCCAGAATGTGCTCAATCAAATTTTCAAAAGTGTTAAAACCCAAGGCAAAAATCAGAATGGAAAATTTTCCACGTACCGACTCAGCGTCATTTCCAAATGTTTTGTCCTGAGGTAGACAAGGCTCCTCGGAAGCTTTTCACCTTTATTTCAGGTTGAAGGTGTCGGTTACGAAGATTACAAAATTCGATTTTCTTTTGAAATTTAACAATTGTCGAGGATTGAATAAGAAAATTGAATAAGTAGAGTGCCATATGGTAACTATTGGAGCACAAACCGAAAGTCTGTTGCATGTACAGTTAGGTCCATGGCATGCTTTCTCAAGAAATGAAGACATTTTAATCTCACCCGCGGCTGGCGGGGGCGGTTTGAATCTCACCGGCGGCAGGGGGTATCAGGGGTGTGCGCTAATGAAAAAAAATTCGTTAAGCGTTAGTCGTTAATTTTCGAGAAAGAACTGCGTTAACATTTTAATATGTTAACACAATAATTTTGAACTTCGTTAAAAAGTGGTTCCAGAAAGAATGAAATGGACCTCCAAATGACGTCAGCAGGACGTCGTGGAAAGTACGTAGGGCTCCAGAAGTCGTAGGTACGGATTCATTGGAGGCAGGCAGGGCTCCAAATGACGTCGTCATGACGTAGTGGAAAGTGGGTGGAGCTTCAGATGACGTGGTCAAGACTTCGTGGAAAATGGAAGGCCTTCAGATGATGTCAAGGGAAGTATGTAGGGCTCCAGATGACGTCAGCGGATCCCCATGGAAAAAAGGGAGGATTACAGCTAACGACGTCAGGACGTTGTGTAAAGTGGGTAGGCGTTCAGATGGTGTGAGCAGGACCTCGTGTGGTATCTTACTCGACCGCTGAGAGGTGGATTAGACCTCACATTTCCTTTTTTAAACACGACTTTGATTTATTCGATTTTGAGAGGAAATAACTAAAATAGATAAACACTGGAATGGGAAACACTCGGGTCAGCAATATGTATATTTCACAATAAGCGAAAATTCAACGCGCCGCGACACGTCGCGACTTGCACGGGTCCAACTTGGGAATTTGCCATTGAAGCAGCTCGGTCAGTGCCATAATTCCACTGCAATTAACGAACCCAGATTGACGTATTTTTAAGACTTCTTCGTTAAGCGTTGATCGTTAATTTTCCAAGAAAATCCGCGTTAACCCATTAATGCGTTAACACGTTAACGTTATAATGCACAGCACTGGGGGGTATGGTAAGCTGATCAGCTGCACTCCTCTCTCGGCCCGAATCGATTAGCGGGCCGGCTTACGCAACCGCCGCGCGAGCCGCGAGTGGAATATAGATGTTTTGTTTTTCTTGAGGAAGCAAGCCACGGACCTAACTATATGTACTTTGAAAACAAATACTGAAACCGCGAAGCGAGGGTGGAGACAGCGAGAAAGTGTGAGGAGAAGGAGACGCAGCGTACGCGCGCAGACGCACGCGATGAACAGAAATAAATTTCGCTCGGAAACAGAGGATAACTCGAGTGACATGTTTCTTTTTAGGAAATCAGCCGTGTTTTCGAATTGTCCTTAGCATTCGCAGTAAAAATTTCGCTTTAGAATTCCCTTTCCAGAAAGTTTCTTCAGAAATTCATCGAATATTGCGTAGAAATGCTCAATGAAAATCTCTAAAAAAAGAAGCTCCTCTAGTTTTTCATTAACAAACATGCTGTCCTTCTCTGGGCCAAATACCGGTCCGCATTTGTGGACTACGGTGGCACGCATGCCGGATCACATGCCGGATGCAGATGCATGGCCACATGCCGGATAACGTGCCGCATGATGCAACAGCCGTAGTCCGCAACTGCGGACCGGAATTTGGCTCGGAGACCGATAGTGCATATTTAAGGTGTCAAGCTACATAGTAAACTAGCGTGAGCAACTCCTCATTCGAAAATTTTTAATGTCTAATTTGCTATTTTTTGTCATAAAAACCAGCTAAAACTTAAATTCCAAAAGAGTTGCAAAAAGTGTGGAAATTTGTAGGTTTCCGAGTGTGTTGAGGTATGCAACTAGGAAATGTTACAAGTCTTCATCAAGACGGTAGTGGAATGTTTTTTTACGCATGCACTATATAAATGCCTTGAAACTACAAATTCCACAAAAAAATTATAATTTTTTTAGGAAAATTGGCAGATTTTTTTTTGGGGGAGAATGAATGATTGTTAGAGCGATAGCCTTGTGAAATTTAGTTTAGTGAATGGCCCGGAAACGCGGAGGAATATAGATTTATACTTCCTCAAGAAAAACAAAACATCTATATCTCACTCGCGGCTCGCGCGGCGGTTGCGTACGCCGGCCCGCTAATCGATTCGGGCCGAGAGAGGAGTGCAGCTGATCAGCTTACCATACCCCCCCAGTGCTGTGCATTATAACGTTAACGTGTTAACGCATTAATGGGTTAACGCGGATTTTCTTGGAAAATTAACGATCAACGCTTAACGAAGAAGTCTTAAAAATACGTCAATCTGGGTTCGTTAATTGCAGTGGAATTATGGCACTGACCGAGCTGCTTCAATGGCAGATTCCCAAGTTGGACCCGTGCAAGTCGCGACGTGTCGCGGCGCGTTGAATTTTCGCTTATTGTGAAATATACATATTGCTGACCTGAATGTTTCCCATTCCAGTGTTTATTTATTTTAGTTATTTCTTCTCAAAAACGAAGAAATCAAAGTCGTGTTTAAAAAAGGAAATGTGAGGTCTAATCCACCTCTCAACGGTCGAGTAAGATACCACACGAGGTCCTGCTCACACCATCTGAACGCCAACCCACTTTACACAACGTCCTGACGTCGTTAGCTGTAATCCTCCCCTTTTTTCATGGGGATCCGCTGACGTCATCTGGAGCCCTACATACTTCCCTTGACATCATCTGAAGGCCTTCCATTTTCCACGAAGTCCTGACCACGTTATCTGAAGCTCCACCCACTTTCCACTACGTCATGACGACGTCATTTGGAGCCCTGCCTGCCTCCAATGAATCCTTACCTACGAATTCTGGAGCCCTACGTACTTTCCACGACGTCCTGCTGACGTCAGTTGAAGGTCTATTTCATTTTTTGTGGAACCAGTTTCTAACGAAGTGCAAAATGAACGTGTTAACATATTAAAAGGTTAACGCAGTTCTTTCTCGAAAATTAACGACTAACGCTTAATGAAATTTTTTTCATTAGCGCACACCCCTGATACCCCCTGCCGCCGGTGAGATTCAAACCGCCCGCGCCAGCCGCGGGTGAGATTAAAATGTTTTCATTTCTTGAGAAAGCATGCCATGGACCTAACTGTACATGCAACAGACTTTCGGTTTGTGCTCCAATAGTTACCATATGGCACTCTACTTATTCAATTTTCTTATTCGATTCTCGACAATTGTTAAATTTCAGAAGAAAATCGAGTTTTGTAATCTTCGTAACCGACACCTTCAACCAGAAATGAAGGTGAAAAGCTTCCGAGGAGCCTTGTCTACCTCAGGACAAAACATTTGGAAATGACGCTGAGTCGGTACGTAGAAAATTTTCCATTCTAATATTTGCCTTGGGTTTTACCACTTTTGAAAATTCGATTGAGCACATTCTGGACAACATTTGACGAATCTGCAGGCAAAACTGACAGATGAAAGCTTCAAACCGGAGTATCAGCAAATGTTATGGGTATCTATGCACTGATTATTCATACCCATGAGAAAAATTCTGACCGATTTGCCTAACAAAGATATCTCGAAAATTCCGGTTTCTCGGCATCTTTATAGTGTGTGGGAAACAAACTCTCGATTATGATTCGGAGGCCAAATCGTAGCATTCGGCAAATATGTAAATACCTCAAAAAACACTCGAGTATGACCTACCTAAATACATTGCTGTTGGCATTTCATTGCTTCTCGACTTCTCGAAAAAAAAATTGATTTCTGGCTATTTTTTATTTACGAGCGACAAATGGAGGAAGGAGCATTTTCAAATTTGCTACTCGTGAATATGTTTTTTTCATTTCCAAGAAAAAAACGACAATGGCGATAAAAACTATTACCAAATAGAGGTAAAGGTTCTATCAACAAACCTCCGAATAAGAAACTCAAATTCAACCAAATTGAAATTGCATGAGAGCTTTAGCCCCTATATTTCAATTTCCTGTCAATTCATGATTTTTTTCCGAAATTAGAATCTGAAGATCTGAGAAATTCCGGTTTCAGTACATCTATATGTTGGTAACCAGCTTCGTAACATTGGTGAAATGGGCAATTGATACATAATCTCTAGAGACCGTCCCTGTCATAAGAAACTTGAATGAGTTCTCGCAAGAACTTGATTGTCTTTAAGGAAAAATTCCAGTTAAATTTCAATTAATTTTTTTTTCAAATTATGTAGAAAAATAACAAATAAAGGGGCATCTCTAAAACCTAGTACTCCAACTCTTTTTTTTATTCTTCAAATATTTCAAAAAGTGAATTTCTTGACAAATTGACAATCTTTGCCGGGGTTTTCGCAGTTCAAGGCTACAACAGGGGTTCACATAGCTACGCGAAAACGCCAAATGCCGGGATACGGTTTGAAGGATAGAGGGCGTCTACGCACCTTCGTGCCTACCCCTTATTCCCCATCATTGCGGAGCGATTCTCGCAGCCAGACTATGCAAAGGCCTTTAGTTTTTGATTTTTATTGCAAACCATCTCCTATTACTTACATAACTCAGAGTTCCTGGCGAAGATAGGAGCATTTGTGAGAACTTCAAATTTATTATTATTTAAAATAATTTCATTATTCCATTCTGCGAATTTTTCCAATTTAAGCAATGAAATTGGCCATGGAATATTTTTGAATGCACAGTTCTTCATAGTTCTCTGCTTCTCTGGGCCAAATTCCGGTCCGCAATTGCGTCTCGACACGCTTTGCGGCCGCATGCGCTCGAGTCTGTCGAGATTCCAACGCCATAGCCGACTCGATGTGGTTTTTCCTTACAGTTTTCTCCAATTTTTTTTAGTTTGCAGTTTCCAAACCCCACGTACAGTCAATAGAACGGCGCCTGCGGCGTGGGAACTTTTCCGAATCGGGAGCGTGCGGGCGCAAAGCGCGTCGAGACGCAACTTCGGACCGGAATTTGGCCCAGAAAAGCACAGTAAATGGTTATAATGTCATCACATCTGCAGGTCATTCTGCAGAAAAAATCTAGGAAAGTCCCTATTTCCACAAATTCGATCTGAAGATAAATGCGAAATTCTGCGCTGGTCTGTTCCAAGTGCTATCATCTTCTCCTCACAGGGCTAAAGCATTTTCCTGATATCATCAACCCTGAATATTTGGTGCAACATACGAAATTCGTTTTGCTGTGAATGTGGGAAAAAGCCGTTTAACTAAAACGAGAATTTGAAGGATAGGATATTATATTTAACTAGTTGTTTTTTCAAGTATTTGAAGTAGCGAATAATTTTAAATTCCAAAAGTATGCAATGTTCGAATAACGTATACTAAAAAGGATCTAAACATGCCGGTGTCATGTATGTATTTTGACCGTTTTTCGTTCTTTTGAAACTTGATTCATTTCCTACCAGAATTGGTGCGACAAATTTCTTCGAATGGAGAATTTCTCACAGTACGCTATGATGTTTGACATCTCGGAGATGTCTGTTGAAGAGAAACCTGAAGAGTTGCTGCTTCTGAAGAATCCTGTAGCTAAACAGAAGATTAAGTCATTGAAATTTTTGTCAAACATCTTCAACGACAAATATGTAAGATTGAATAGATTAATATAAAACGTTAAAACCTACTTTGGGTGAAATAATACACATAAAGGCAGAACTATAGTAAGTGAAAAAACTCTACACCGATTTTCTTCTGGAATGTAGCCCATTGAGAAGAAAATTGAGCACTTTTCAAATCACTTCTAACGAATTCGAGAATGAAATCTCCTAACGAGAAACCTCGAATTCAAATATGTACGAATTTCAAGAAGGGTTTATGTACATACGGTCTCCTTATCAAGTTTAGTCCAGTGAATGGACAAGGCGGGATCATTACGGCGGGCTATGCGGCGCTCGCGAAACCCCCAACCGTAATGATCGCGCCTTGTCCATTCACTGGACTAAACTTTATAAGGAGACCGTATGTTCATAAACCCTTCTTGAAATTCGTACATATTTGAATTCGAGGTTTCTCGTTAGGAGATTTCATTCTCGAATTCGTTAGAAGTGATTTGAAAAGTGCTCAATTTTCTTCTCAATGGGCTACATCCCAGACGAAAATCGGTGTAGAGTTTTTTCACTTACTATAGTTCTGCCTTTATATGTATTATTTCACCCAAAGTAGGTTTTAACGTTTTATATTAATCTATTAATTCTTACATATTTGTCGTTGAAGATGTTTGACAAAAATTTCAATGACTTAATCTTCTGTTTAGCTACAGTATTCTTCAGAAGCAGCAACTCTTCAGGTTTCTCTTCAACAGACATCTCCGAGATGTCAAACATCATAGCGTACTGTGAGAAATTCTCCATTCGAGGAAATTTGTCGCACCAATTCTGGTAGGAAATGAATCAAGTTTCAAAAGAATGAAAACGGTCAAAATACATACATGGCATCGGCATGGATCCTAATGAGACTTTGCAATCCCCATTGGAAGTTGGCGCCAATTCGGTGCACCTAGCGTATGGCACCGAGTGCGTGCCAACCTTCAATAGTGAACGCAAAGCCTTGATAGGGCCCATGCCGATGTTTTGTGTATTTTAGCAGGTATGTTTTCATTTGAAAGGCTTGTTTAGGCATGCAGCAGATGTGACATAATCATTATGGAGCCTCTTGTCAGAATCGTGGTTGAAGGTCCTGTGACGAAAATTTCAACATCGCCGATATCGGTTTTTTCTTCGGGAAAAATGTGACAAATCTTGACGGCCGTTGTTTGAAATGTGCTTCTGTCTGTCATTTCCTAAAATAAAAATAGACAGGACGCTCGATTTTTCAAAAAGTCAGTGTAATAAGTATGTCGTATATACGTAAACGTGGGTTTTTGAAAATCAGGATGCTCTCTTCAGTTATTTACAGATTTCTCAAATATTACGAATCGGCAGCGGAATCAGGCACTGATTCCGACCTTTTGCTAGGAGGAGATTCTCCGCCCACTTTCTCGCCGCAAGCCTGTCACAGCAACCCTGGCCTTCGCGATGATTCGTCAATGACGAGAAAATGGGCGGAGAATTCCTTCCTAGCAAGAGGTCTAAATCAAATCCTGGAGTTATTCCGGAATGTAGGAATATATCAAGAATTCAGAATTGCTTTTTCTAAAAATCGGGCAGAACTTTTTCACTACTTGGACAATTTTCTGTCAAATGTGCTACATCCAAAGCCAAAATGAAAATGATTTTTTACACCGTGTTTCGGCTTATTTTGTTAGTAAATCTTTTCAATACAGGCTGGGTTCTAACAGAAGCCCTGCGTCAATAACTTTCGTTGAAGGAGCCGCCAATGATAAATTTAGTAGAAAGAACTTCCTAATTTTTTAGGAATGTTTTAGGTATTGCGACTCTTTGATTACTCCCTATTCGACGCATTTGGGGTGTCAAACTCCATAGCCAGCAATTGTGAGCCCCTCATTATTTAGGTATAATTTTTATAGCCGACGTCAGTTTTTTTCTGAAAAAAAAAAGAAAATTTCAAGGACAACCTTGAGATGTCTCCCCATGTACTATTATTCAAATATGTAGGCGTAAATTTGATTATGATTTACCTTGAAAAGTAGGGGCATACGGGTGTTTCCAAATAGACACCCCTGCAGAAATGTACAACCGTCGACTAGAAAGCACTGTCTGCAGGCACCGACGAAACGCGCCATTCACGCGCAAAAATTTTTTAATTGAGGCCGAGTGATGATCGTCGGTTTTTCTCATTTTCTTTGTGTTTTCCTCTTTTTTCCTGCTCTCTCTTCTATTGTTTTTTGTTTCTTCTGCTTAATTACGAAGAAAAATAGTAATTTCAGGGGGTTTCAGTGATGGTTAGGGTGATAAAATCCTGATTTGATGCCAGGGAATAATCGAAATATCAATTATGATAATTTTTCATGGAATCACTATTTCTTATCCTTATCATTTGTACCAAGCAGAAGATACAAGACTATAGAAGAATGGAAGGAACGGCGAAACACCAAAAATATGACATCGATCATGACTTGTTAAAGGCTGGAAGAAAAGAAAAGCTGAAGGGACGCGTTTTTTTCAATTCAGTGTTTATAACCGTTTTCACAAGGCTGCACCGTCCAATTTGGATTTCCCCTGATTCGCACCACCCGGAATCGCTAGGGTAAAAGATTGGCCCACACCTTGGGTTTTCCTCGCATGCCGCCGTCCAATTTGGATCTCCCCTGACCAATTCGGTATTCTCCTGAGTCGCCGTCCGAATCGGGTTTCTACAATTGGCCCCCATTGAAGAATGGTACTTCAATATGTAAAACAATTCACCCTAATATTTTCATGGTCTGAAAAATGGATTACATGGTTTAGTTCTGCGCCTCAAATTTCTGGATTGAACGCTTCAAGATGAAAAAAACTCACTTTGCTTACTACAAGGTTAGATGTGTAATAATCTGAAGATTTCCTCCGTAATACGTTGACACAAGAGTAATTCATAATTATTCATTGTGAAAAAACTCTTCTGTGCTAAAAATCCTCGAAAACAACTTCCCATCCAGTGAATTCGTATTTCGAAAAATGCGCGTGTAGTATGGTGCACGTAGGCCGCAGTTGCGGACACATTGGAATTAACGGTTGTACATTTCTGCAGCTCAGATAATTTTTGGGCACGGCGCCTCGGCGAAAGAGGGGTTTTCGGCGGAGCCTCGTCAATGGTTGGCGACGCCTCAACCTGTTTCAGCGACGCCCTGGCAGAGGGGACCGCGGGAAGTTTCAAAATATGAAAACGGGCCGACGCCTCAGCGAACAACGTGTTTTGTCGACGCCTCGCCCTTGTTCAGCGACGCTTCGTCAATGAACTCACGGCCCTTTAATCATCAATACTGATTCAATAACAAACATTTTAAGACGTCGACTGCAAGCAGCCGGTGCTCTTTTCTTGATTTCGCTGTTGCTTCTATCTTATCCAAAGCTTTACAAGTACCAAGTGCACCACTCACCACCCGTTTTTGTTTCTGTGCCTGCTTCCAATGTTGTGTAATTCGGTAATTTGCAGCTACTACGCAGTCATTTCTCTTATATGCCTGTGTCTACTTTTTGATTCTCCTATATATTGCGACAGCCGCCCGGTTTTCTGAAGCAGGACCTGCAAACCGAAGACAGAAAATTTATAAATTATCTTAATTAAAGTATCTCGTCTCGAAAGGGTGAGTCAAAACTTCATCCTATCTCAAAGGGCAAAAATTTTATGTGCGAAGAACACGTATTAGTTTCTCAATAATCGCCTGGAAAAAAAATTGAAATTTCCGAAAAACCACTTTGTACTCCTGTCTGCCCCTGTGCCAAAAAAATGATTTGAACTTCATTTGTTTTCAGTGTGTATTATGTATGATTGTTCTTTCTTTCCTATATTAGTGATAATAATCAGCCATGCCGCATGCTTACGCCCATCAGTGATGTCCGCCCCCAAAGGTACGGTACCATGTGTTTTTTGTATGAGAACTGCGCCTTTTCTGGTTCAGGAACGTCAAATATTATTGTGAGATCTGGTCCTTTATGCATTGGCATACCTGGTAATGGAAGCGAAACATGATCATATTTGGCTGGAAAAGAGGGAGAATCGCTCTGAGGAGATGTCCTGTCTTGCATGGAAGGGTGTGTTAACCGACATTTTAAGAATAAGTTCTATAAGAGATGCAGAATACAGATTTTTATAGAATTATCTTGATGTTTCGGATTGTTTCCATTTTCTTGTATGTGTGGCTAAAAAGATAGAACTGCTTCCTTCCTTCCGCTGCAGACAGAGCAAAGCGTCCACTTCAGGGTGGGTTTTTATCCCATTTTCTTTTTCATATTTGGTCTTTGCTGATAGTAAAGTTACTATTTCAGATAGACTACAACGCTAGATAGTTATATTATATGTAGAGATGTTGCACAGTGATTTGCTGAAAATTTTCTCCCAACCCCATATATGGAATTTCAATATCAACGAGATAGGTTTTCTGGAGCTGAAACATTGTTTGACGGCGATCTACTCAATTTCTGTATTTCAGAGCTCCCTCAATACATCACGCGATGGTGCTATACGTTACAATGAAGGATCCTGATGAAAAATGGGGACTGATGCAGATTTTAAGCCTTTTTCGTCGATTTCATTCCCTACTGCCATCCTGGTCACTGGACATTATCCTTGATTGTGATTACCAGTCACGAATGTACCATTGCATTGAGTGAAATTGCTGTTATAAAATGTTATGAAATAAATAAATACTTGTAATATTTCTGTTATGGTGACTTGGGGGAAATAAGGACTTGTATTTGGAAAATCTGAGCAAGTTTGCAGCTCAATGTAAGTTTCGGGGCAAAAGTAATAGGAACGAAGGGAAGGAGCGCAGCGAAACAGTGAAGAAAGCGCCTATCGTGCTCTGATGATAATGCCGCTGCATACGCGACGCAATCGACGAAAATTTGTGCGGGTGTAGTTAACGCGCTCCAATGACAAGACTTTCGGCGACGCCTCGGCAAATGGTCGTCGACGGTTCCCGGGGGGGTTTCGGCCGCCGACCATTTGCCGAGGCGTCGTGCCTCAAAACTATCTGAGAGGGGTGTCCAGCTGCCGACAGCCGGGGCATACATGCTATCCTATAGGAGGAGTCGCATTTGAGGACAGCCGCTGTTGCAGCATCTTCTCCGCCAACGCGTAGCTAGATGCCTCACACGGAAACCAGAGATGCCCAGGGTTTCGGAGGCATCCAGTCTGATTTTGACACGAGAATTTACATAAGTTACGGAAAGTTTAGCCTCAGTTGGTGAAATTTCAGCTACGTGCCCGCATATTCTACGTAAATTCTCGCTACAGCACCCGCATATTCTACGCTTATTCTCGTTCCAGCACTGGGTCGATCGACCCACCCAGTCTTGATCTGTACTAGAAAGGCGATCCCCGCTGCGATCGAGCGCATCGCCATTTCTTCCCCACGGCCTGCAGCATCCCAGCGGCCAAAATTATCCCTAGCAAGGTCTTCCAGAGAGCGACACGGGGTCACCCTCCACGACCACCCACAGAGTGTCAAGTTATCTGTGGGTTGACTGGGCCAACGCTGTTCAAACCACATCCCTGCGTTCCGCGTAGCCAACGCGGGTTGAGATTGCATTCCAACACAGGCTGTCGCTAAATCCGTAGATTCTCGCTACAAAATTATAGCGAGAATATACGGGTTTAGCGTCAAAGAGATCAATGTTTCGAATTTAGCCTTCGTTTTTACGTAGAATACGCGCAGAATTTGCACCCTTGTAGCCTTGACACAAGAATATGCGGGTTTTAGCTATCGTAGCCAAAACCCGTAGTTTACCGCTACATGGAATGGGGCGGCGTTTCAGGCCGCGCCTTCGGAGGCATCTAGCTACGCGTTGGCAGAGTTGCCGGAACCTCGTGGTCCCAGCACGACTACCCGTTCTTCCGGCACGATTGTGGGAACAAAGTAAGTTTTGCTCCGAAATAGAGGACAAATATTGCTCTACAATAACTAAGACACTGCAATTCAAAGGCTAAATCCAACCGCACAGAATCCCAGATCGCTGGAATTTTTCTCCACTATTGGGCGGGGTCTTAGGCTGAATCATCGGCAGAACTCGCATTTGACGCATCAATGTTGAAAGGAAACCAGAGTGAATGTGAAAAATGTAAGAGAAATAAACTCACAGCTACTCTCCAGTGACATGCGTAGTTGACTGATGAATACATGACCCAGACCTGAATGAATCAATTGAACCTCCAATAGGAACTGATCAGCCCTCCCGTTTTCCAGTAAAAAATGATCTTGTTGCACTATCGACCACACATTGAGTCCAAACTAACTTTTCTGGCTATCGGTTTCGGGTCCTCTGAAGACTGTAAGCTTTCCGGCGCATTGGGATATGTCGAAGATAGAAACATCAGATAAAGCCAATCATTCAACTGGGAAGGCTGAACGTGTGATTTTTCAGACTTGCCGTTCTCTGAGTCGTTCGGTTTCGAAAAAAAAAGAAAATAATTACCCTAGCACGCCCACTGCAAGACGCTACGTCGGCACGCTCCCTATGACGACCTCTATGGCCTAATAGTGGCTAAATACGCGATGGATTTCAGTCAAGATCCTCGTTCTTGCCTCCCTTTTCAGATTTTCTCTTAATTCAGGTCCACTCACGTGCATCGGTTGCGAATGACGGAAAATACGGGCATCAGACAACTCGTCCACCATACTTTATCCGCTCAAATTTCCGAACTTTTTGTGGGGTCATAACTCTTCTCGTAGACGGGTTCTGGGCGATTCCAGAGGTAATTGTTGGGACCAACGTGTGTTCGTTTTTAAAATAAGCAGAAAATCGAGAAAAGCATTCCCTGGGTGTACTGTGCCTTCAAAGCCACAGGATACCCCAAAAATAAATTTTCACATAAAATGCCTATGTTGACATTCTTTTACTGAAAAATGTTCAAAAATTAGAAGCTTCCGATGCGCAATTTTAGATGCGAATCATTCGAGATATTGCGTTTTTGTATTGCAATGATGTGAACTAATTACACCGCACCATACATGCTCGATTCAAATACTGCAAAGTTGTTGAAATAGTGAAGTCAATCTACTCTCACGGTCTTTACTATCACCGCCAATTAATCGAAGTGGCGGTATTCGCGCAATGAATTCAAACAGCTTTATGTTGAGGGGTGGAAACTGTAAACGAAAAAAGGCGGAAACTGTTAGCTGGCTCAGTAAGGCTTAAATACTGCCATTTTGATCTGGCGCTCTCAAGAACGTGAGCGCTGCTGCCTTAAAGGCAGTGTTCACGATGATTTTCGTCCCTGAGTTTTCCACATAAAACAATTCGTTGGCCTCCATTTGTTACCAAAATTACGAAAAAACGGCGAGAAACGCATAAAAAGTCGTATTTCAGCGACATTACTTCATAACATGGACTAGTTGTCCGGTTGGATGAACATGTTCATGGTGGTTGTCACCAGTGAAGCATTGGGTCAATCGAACATAGAAGAATATTTTATGGAAAGCAGGATTAGTTAGGGTCCTAAGGAGAGAACGGAACAATAGAGGGTGGAGAAATGCAAAGGACGGGTCCACAAAAGATTTCATTGTCACGACAAACACTTCCTGTGATACTTAAAGGCAGTGTTCACGAACAAAAGTTGCACGTTTTTTTTTGCTAAAACGTAAGCTTTGGGTCCCTCTAAGAAGGTCAAGAACGGAAGTGCGACGAAAAACGGCCGGTAAGTAGGTGAAAATCTCGTGGGCCAGCCAACTCATTGGGCCACTCCGCCCACGTCCTATAACAGTTTCCCTTAATTTGTGGTTAGATGAGAGATGGTTTCCAATCGAAAGCCCCTTTCTTCCCTTTAGTCTGAACTTCTCTCTTTACTCAGGTCAGCTCGCATACATTAGCTGCAAAAGACGGAAGTTACAAGCCTCGGACAACTCGTCTACCATGCTTCCCTAGCTCAATTTTCGAGGGACCATAACTCCGTTTTCAGAAGATCTTGTACGATTCCAGAGACATCATTGGAATCAGAATGGGACCGTTTTCGAGATAGAGGAAAAAACAGAGAAGGAATTTTAATCGTGAACACTGCCTTTAAAGGCACAGGACACCCAGAAAAGTAATTCTGATATTTTATGCTTATCTTGGAGAGCGTCACACTCTGATCACAGTGGTATCTCTGAAATCGTTCAAAACCCCTTTCGAACAGAGTTATGGCTCTTCTAAGATGCCTAGATTTTGAGGGTGAAAATTGGTGGACGAGTTGTCTCAGGCCTGTATTTCTGTTCATTCGCAATCGTTGCGTGAGAGAAAGCCAGGATAAGGAGGCAGTCCGGTAATGGACTGAAGAACGACGACTTGTTGGAATTCATCCATCCATCGAGCCGCTATCGAGTTCGAAAATCTGTTTGGGGGTCGGGCCTGTGGTGGTGAGCGAAGGGGGTCGGGCCTGTGGTGGTCGCTTATATCTCGCTTTTTGGAGGAAATGAGACCTGGCATTTGGCACGTGTTATGCAGAAGGGGTCTTCTACACAATTACATGAAAATCTCAAAATTCATATCTGAGGGTGTACTGTGCCTTTAAGGGTTTCGTGTACTTCTGCGTCATTTTAGTTCTACCCGGGGACCACTCAATCAATATAGCGAATAATCTCAAAATTGAAGATTATTGCTAATGCTGCCTTCAGATCTTTTAGTGGCCCTCTTGTCTTACGAATTGAAACACTTCCAGTTGGACTCGCGGTGGGATCATATAATTATCCAAACAATAGTAAGAGTGACTCGATTATCTCAGAGCCAAAATGTTCGATTCTTCGAGGATTTCGAAGCTCATTTAAGTCAGTCTTCGCTTCTTTCAAGATTTTCATTTAGTCACTTTTTCGGATACTCTGATATGATATGAATACTGAAAAGATTGAAACACTCGCCTTTCGTCATAAGCTCGTTTCACCCACTTTTTTACATTATTTCCATCAAACGACGGAGACGGAAAGCGAAAACCGGCGAACGCCATGCTTACGCCGCGTGAGGCGTTTTCTTTGCGGCGATACGACATCGCGCCGACAGTGCGATGCCGCACTAGTGCATGGCGCTAAAAAGGTATACTCTGTTCATAACGGAGTGCACGGACTAATGGTCCGCTACTGAACCCCACTGGCCATTTACTACAGTAATCGACGCGTTCCTGGCGTGCATCAGCCACCCCGGCATGCATTAGCGACCCCGCGGGCGATCGATACGTCACTGCCGCCACTCAAAACGCACCAGCTGAGCGGCGGAGTGGCGAGTTCGATCCGAAACGAATGGTCAAATCATCATCCGATAAAAAAGAGTCGACTGATTGAATCGATTCAGTTGACTGTTTGGAAAGCTGAAATTCCGGATGTATTGCGAAGCCGATCATTCGAGAAAGTGTGATTTTCGATCGACTTTTTCGAAAAAGCCGATCATTTGAAAAAAATCCAATTATTCAAATATAGTGGGCGGGTGAGTGGCGGCATTGACTTATCGATCGCTGACGGGTAGCCATTGCATATCAGGCGGCCGTGAACGCTTTGATTACCGTAGTAGAGGACTAGTGGCGGACCATGAATTTGTGCACAATCAGTGCCGCAATTACGGTAGCAAAGATGTATTTCACACTTCTGCGCTATAATTTTTTCGCACAATTTTCAAGAACTGACATAAACTTTTGGCCTGATGTGAACGAGTAGCAGCTCATAGAAGGGCTCCTTCCCACTGCAGATTGGTCTTAGCATTTTCTTCCCATAGGTAGAATTTTCGCGCTGATTAAAATAGTGTAACGCATTTTAGGAACAACCGATTATATTCTCGCCGTCTCACATTGTAAATTATCCTGATTAACGACTTGTCAAGTGGTGTTGAACACGAGGCGATTAGTTGTTGCTATGGCGTCATAAAGTCGGGGCGGTGGAATGTTTTTCCTGTGCACAGAGACGTCCTCCGGCTTACGGCAAATCTATTGACAAAAGCACACCAATCAATTTCCCCCCACCACTCCTGCTGCTGCTGCTGATGCTGGTCGTCATCGTCGTTGTTAGCATCAGCATAGTCGGAGCGTACCACGTGACAGGCTAAACTTTCAAGACGTGGCGCCTGAATCCGTTCCGATCAAGGGGACGTCCACCGTGGGGGCGTCCGCTGTGATTTTTATGAGCAGAAAAAAAACTGAGTGGAACGAGGAGGAGCAGAAGACCAACTCGCAAGAGTGCAAGCTAATTCACTGGGCTGCAGCCTTGATGTGACACTGAAAAAAATGTTGCGGACTAATTCATTCGGATCTTCTACTTGCAACATCGTGATGGATTTTGATCTCATTTCGCAACGCTGTTCCTTCATATACTGGAGGGTCAGCCGTGTGCATGATCGACCACTGATCACCTCCATCCACGGCTGTAGTTCACCTTAGGATGTGCATGAGGCCATTGTTATACCTGAAGTTTGCGACCGCGACAGGTGCGGTCAACTGTTACGAATCGTGCCGGGACCAGGCCTACACAGTAGAAAAATGCTGTCGCAGGAGCAGATTGCAGCACCTGTCGCGGTCGCTGGTTCGAAAGGGGGTGTCATGCCTGAAATGTGAAAACCGTGCGGTAATCGGTCGCTGTCGCGGCCGTCCGTCGCAGTGCAGTGCACTGCGACAGGTGTCAGCGACAGCGACCCAGCCAAATCCGTCATCGTGCCGGGTGTTTCTTGGCCCTGAGCGACAGCGACGGCTGGCCCTCAGCGACAGCGACGTAGCAGTGCTCTGCGACCGCGACAGGCCTGTAGTGGGGTATAACAATGGCCTGAGAGATTCACTAGCATTGTACGATATGAAAGACGCATCGAACAGAAAATTCAGATGCCATTCATGGTTGTCTCGAAATTTCATGTCTAGTGAATGGATGAATCAGCGGCGGTCGATCCTTGTGTCGCGATCAACTCTTAAAGGCAGCATACACGCTCGCAAAAGTTGTTGAGATAATTACATTAGTGGGGTCGTATGGGCCCTAGAAGAGCCCTCACGAAGTTGGAAGAGTTGAAAACGAGTTAAAATGCCCGTACTCGAGCCGTATTGAGTCAAAAAATCATCCTTTCCCCGCCCACCGATACGGGCTCCGCCCCTCAATACAGATGTTCAATGCTCGATTACGGTCATTTTTGCTCACTTTTCTAACGTCGTAAGCGTTCCAGAAAGGGTCGTACGAATACATTAGCGTCGTTATCCCAACAAATTTGTCGCTAGCTCCGCTATTTCAGCCAATGCGGTAAAACTCGTCCACTTCTGGGCCAATATAGAACGAACCGTTATATCTTCATTTCAACTGATTTTTTTCCGGTTTTTTCGTTATCTCTGAATATTAACAGCATCAGACCTTCGATTCATTCCATAAAATTGATATCATTTTTGAGCGTGTATGCTGCCTTTAACGCTGGACGGCGGTGGCGCGAACGCCGCACGATTCGGCAAAATAATCGCGACCCGTCCATTCGCTAGACTACAGTTTACGAAACGAGTACATACATCCGGTTCTTAGACTTATATCAAGAGGGCTTGCGTCGCGTCACCAGTCACAAAAACACCTTGCCAATGGGTAACTAAATACACCACACGAAAACAGGAGAAGCCCAGGGATTAGAAGGCATCTAGGCTAATTTTGTCGCGAGAATTTAACGAGACCACAGAATTTTTAATTTTTGGCCCTAGTTGGTGAAAGTATACTATCGTTCTCGGAGCTAAATTCAGGTCCGCGCTTGCGGACTACGGCTGCTGCATCATGCGACGCGTGATAATCGTGCTGGGAGAAAGGTGGTCCCAGCACGATTATCACGTGTCGCATGATATAACAGCCGCAGTCCGCAAATGCGGACCGGAATCCGGCCCTGAGAACGACAGTACGTAAAGTGGTGGCTACATCACCTGTATAGTACACATAAGCTACGGAATTTGCCGCTTCTAATAGGGAAAATTTAGAGAATTTCTCGCCACATGGCCTGTACAAACTACTGAATTTGTCGCCCCAATGAGGGAAAACAGTGCAATATTTTGGCATCGATCGATCCACCCTGTCCTAACCCGTACCAGGAACGCGATTGGGCTGCAGTCAATGGTCGTTTCCTGCGCTCGGCACACGGCGAATCCATAAGGCCCCTTTATAAGCGGCCGATAGGCTGTAGCCAGCTCAGTCGATAAGCATCTACATCATTGGAATCGGGGATGTGGCCGGACTGAGCCGCCTGGTCCGTCATGATCGAGCTGTGGCCGTCCCGGCCGAGACGTATGCACTGCATTGCTTACTGTACAGGGAATCCCCCGTTGCGCCTGACTTAGCCATCAGCAGTGCGCTCGAGTGCGCCTGCATAATCGATTGGATTGGTGCCAAAACACTCTCAGAAAAATGAAAACAAGTTACTTGTAACATAAAATGCCGAAAACAAGTTACTTGTAACATATCTATGCCGATGTAAGTTATTTGCAACCTACCTCAGCTCATTCAAATTACATGCAACATACCGCGTCCATTGCGCTTTCGAAATGTTAGATGCAGCATAAATGACATACAATAAGACGCAAGTAACTTAAAACGGCCAAGAGAGCTTTTTCAAGTGGAGTATACGGCGCACTCTAGGGGTCCGGCTCAGGGTAGGCATTGTTGTGGGTTAAATTACCCAAGTTTGAGGTACTTGAGTTTGAGGTACTAACAGCGAAAGCCTCGCACAGCGTTTTTCGCCTAGCGTGTGGTCTTGGACGCGTTTTCTGCGTCGCGTGTCGTCTGTGTTACGTGATGGCTACCCATAGTGAATATGGAAATGTAATTTACACGTAACATAAGTGCAACGTACATGTAATAGAAATTTAAAGGCAGCACACACGCTAAAAAATGGTATCGATTTTATGACATAAATCAAAGGTTTGGAGCTGGTTGTATTGGGAACTGACGAAAAAACGAACGAAAACTGTGTACAAATAGAGAAATAACGGTTATTGTGTTATCAGGTGAAAGTGAACGAGTTTTACGGCGCGCGGTTAAAACAGCGAATTTCAGCAACAAAACGGTTGAGATAGAGAAGCCGATATACTCTTACAGCCTGTACTGGAACGTTAAAGTCGTTGAAAGCATCAAAAACCAGCCAAAGGGACCGTATTAGTACTATCAATCTGGACGAGTTTGGATTCTGGGGCGGGGTTGTAGAAGCTCGGGAGCGGGATTGTAGAAATTTTTCGATATGCTTTGCTAAAAATTAGTAGTTTTGACTTGTTTTTGACGCTTCCAGCAGCGTGAGCAGTCTACTAGGAGTCATTCGACTTCAGCAACGTAGTTATCTCAACAACTTTTTCGAGCGTGTCTGCTGCCTTTAAGTTACATGTACTAAATGTGTGAATGTGTATTACATGCAATATAAATTTAAGTTGCTTGAGATGTTCAAGTAAGTCACATTTATATTACAGTAACTTGTATTTGTTTTTCTGAGGTTGGGGCGGCGCAGGACGTCGCAGGGTCTCTAGGGACGTGAGGGGACGGTTCAGTCCGGCCTTTGGCCGACTATGACTGGGTCTACCCGCGGCTGAAATCAACCTTGGCAGGGTCTAGCACGGAGCGACTGGGGGCCACCCGCCACGAACAGCCACATAGTAGTGCCGCGTAATCACTCCGTTGGATGACCACACTAACAACGAACAGCGAATGCGCCTCACTGCGTTCAGCGCAATCAGCGCGGACTGAGGTTGCTGTTCAAAACTGGTTGTAGCCAAATATACGGAACTTCTCTCTATATTTATGACGTGGAATTCCGGATTCATCGACAGCGAAGAGGATAAGGTGAATTTATACCTCCTTTCACCGCGAAAATTCCGTGCGAAATTCTTGCCTTGCACCTCCACAGCTAAAATTTCCGGGTTCTGGCGAACTTTCGGCAAGTTAGTTGTAGGAAGTTTGAAAACTCGTATTCGAACCCAAGAGTTGCTCGCTCACAAAAGTACAAGGCGGATCGCGGACGCAGTTTTGATGACTTCCCGTCTTGCTGAAGCAATGCTGCCATAGCCACCTTACTTTTCACGTTTCAGTGTAGAACAATTCCATGAATATCACGTATGAAGTGCTTGGGGACTTCAAGAGCGCGTGACTGCTTGTTCCAGGAACTCTCACTGTGTAATTCAGAACTCGAGTTAAACATAAATAAAACAAAAAACAATGCCTTTTGTCGGGGCATTACAACAGGTACCCACAATCTGGCCTCGAAGCGACAATTTCATGTGCAGCGCCTTTGTCGCTGCGGTCTCTATAATCAGCTAGAAATCAGTCAGATGGGTGATATGAACTTTATGACTCACTGATAGAGTGATATTTCCGGTTTGTTAGTTTCTATGGATGGTTCTGACCAGGGGTTCGAAGGTAAACCTTTCACATATGAATCAGGACTTCAAAAAAAGTATTTCAGTTCACATCGACACATTTGTGTGAACGCAGCGTGAATTGATTTCCCGAAATTGCAGCTGAAAAAGGCCCAAGTGCGTAGGAACTTCTGTTTCCGTCGTGCGTCGTCCGTCCGAATGAATTGCAGATACACAACCCGTGATCCGCCCACGCCGAATAACCTTAGCAATCTTGTCGGGAAAGTGGTGGAATCTTCTTGATGAGGTAAATGCTATGAATTTAGCGTCCTTAATGTCAGTGTTCACGATGAATTTCACTTCCGATATCTCCACGGTTTACGGAAGGTTCGGTGCCCTATATAGCAAGGCATGCCTAAAAAGGACAACAAAGGCGCGTTTTTGAGCAAAAATAGGTCCTCTCATGTTTACGTTGATTTTTGAGCGTGGAGGAATTGACCGCTAGAAGGATAATACCTATCAGCGCAATGAAACAATCAGCTCACTTATCAGCACTTCCTTGATTTGATCATTCCTGTAAACTGAGTCTTCATTTGTTCACTCCAAGGGGCGGATCTGGGGCACGAGGCGTGTCTGGGGCACCAAAACGCTTGTTTGCAGCCGTTATTTTGCCGCTCCTGGCTCGTTTTCTACCGTTCTTTCGAAACTGGGAGCCTACAGTCCTTCTCGCCTATCATTTCACTGTGGAAAGTCAACGAGGGTGATCATCGTGAACGCTGCCTTTGAAGGCACAGTCCAAGCTTAGGTATGAAACATGAGATTCCCGCATAATTGTGAAGAAGGCCCACCCCATGTAACAGCTGCCACGTGCAAGCTTTCGATTCCTCCGAATAAGTGAGATAAAAGGGGAAGCCATCCTGGGCGCCCACACCAGGAAGCCGCTTTAGCATCCCCCTTCTACAATCTTTAGAGCTCAACAGTGGCGAGACGAGCGATAGTTTCCGATCAGGAGCCCCGTTCTTCCCTTCATTCTCAACCTCTCTCTTTGTTCAGATCGGCTCGCATACATCGGTTGCGAATAACGGAAGTTACAAGCCTCGGAGAACTCGTCCACCATGCATCCGCAGCTCAATTGTTGGGGGACCATAACTCTGTTCCCAAGGGGTCTTGCGCGATAACAGAGACATCATTGGAATCAGCGTGGAACAGTTTTCGAGATAGGCAGAAAAACAGAAAAATGATTCTGAGGATGGACTCTGCCTTTAAGCTCTGAGACGAAATATCAGATTTTTTTGAGAAGTTAACTCTCTGGGGCTATCTATGCAAAATCGCGCAAAACCCATGACAAACGGAGTTGTGGCCCTTCGAAGAATGTGCACTTGAAGAGCAAGAATTTCGCGGACGAGTTGTCTCAGGCCAATATTCCAAGGTCATTCACAGCCATCGTACTGGAGTGGGTCGCAGTATGAAGCTGGACCAATAACAAATGCAAGAACACAGATTTTGAATGAAATCCTTCGCGCGTCTCGTCCTTATTGAAGTCGAAAACTTGTCGGTGGGCGTAACCCATTTTTCTTTTGTGGGGGGCTTGGTCGACCTTTTCCTAGTTTTTCCTCGCTTATTCGAGCGAGTTGAGACTCCGCTCTTAACAGGGTTGCTACAGATGGCGGTCGGATCAATATATAAAAATTTACCCCTGAGGTTGGACTGCGCCTTTAAAGGCAGTGTCCACGATAAAAACCATGTCTGATTTTTTGGTGGAGATCTGCAGCTGCGGGGCCTAGCGCAACCCTAACGTTGAAAAAACTAAGAAAATTGAGCTTGGAACGGTCCCCTACGACCCCAAAGTTGGACACCCGTCAGCTCGTCACACCCAGGTGCACTTTCCACGCCCACCGACGTGAACAAATGAATGCTCGAAATAGTGAGATGAGCGATGATTTCCGATTAATAGCCCCGTTTTTCCCTTCATTCTCAACTTCTCTCTTGACTCAGGTAAGCTCGCATACATCGGCTGCAGAAGACGAAAGTTACAAGCCTCGGACAACTCGTCCACCATGTTTCCTTAGCTCAATCTTTGAGGGACCATAACTCCGCTCCCAGAAGGTCTTGTACGATTCCAGAAACATCATTGGAATTAGCATGGGACCGTCTTCAAGATATGCGAAAAAGCAGAAAAACAATTATTATCGTGAACACTGCTTTTAACGATGGGGACGGCGTGTGTACGGATCAACCACCCCCCCCCCTATTTCTCCCATCTGAATATACTTGGGTATCGAATAATTTCGATTCATCCGATGAATGATTTTTTTCCTCAATGTTACAACGAATCGAGCGGGGAATCTTCTCATAAGTTAGGTTAGAGTAGAATCAATTGCATTCATTGAATCACATTCATCAATTATTCGAAAAAAATAGTCGACTTTGACTATTAGTCGACTTATTTCCTGATAAACTGATATTTGTGAATTTGTGAATCCACAGACTTCTACTTTGCCATGAATTATGAGAAGACTACCCCTAAATTGAGGCCTGAAAACCAAAATTAGCTCAAGCCATTCTGACTCCAGAGAGAAAATTGATTTTTCGGATGATTCGAAATTATTCGATGCCCAAGTATAGTAGACAGTAACCGGGCGCAAATCATCAAAAACTGAGAGCGAATGTTGTCTCCGTGTTTACCACCCCAGACTCATCCCCTGATCAAGGTCTTGGGTTGCACCTTTTCGACTTCCGCGGATCCCAAATTATGTCACATGGGGCGCTGAATAAGGACATCGAATCCATTTTATGTTTTTCTTTTGTCAGCCGTAGATTACGGCAGCTTACTAACGGATTTATGCGAACATATGGCTTTCTGCGTTTTTTCATTTCTCTTGTTTTCCTGCACGTATCTATGATAAAGACTCTAGAAGTATTGATAATGTGGCTGTGTAGAGAAACTCACCGTCTTAGCCGTTTCCGGTGTATTCTCTTGGAAATTCAGAGAACAACCAACAATTTGCCGCAATTAGGAACCGATCAAGCCATGGCTACCGTATGCTTAGTGCAAACACGCAATCGCACCTTTTTCCGTTGCCGTAGGCTGTACGCCATATGCATGACATCCCATATAGGCACGTTATAGCAGGTAGAACAGACTGATCTCTGAGCTACGGGTGTTTTACAATGAGCAATGCCTTTACCTTTCTTCTCCAACTGGTGGAATATTCACTTGCAGGCCACCTACGCAACCTCCGAATAATTTATAAGTTCGGTAAAGCAAAAAAAGCCACAAGCCCTTATGCTTGCAGCTGGCCGGAAGTAGAAACTTGGGTTTTTTGATGGATAAATGACTCACAAGTACTAACCAGCGAAATATGAGAAATCAATGTTGTGCGGCGATGAGGTATAAAAAAACCTAACTAATACTCACTGGGAAGAACAGGGAGATCTCCTTTACCATGTGCTTCATTCATCTCTTTAGCCGGATCTATACCTAGTCGCAGCGACAGCAGTCACCCTAATGTACGATTTGTTAATTCTGTTACTTTCAGCTTCCTCACCTGATTGCAGACACACATACAGTCGGTACGGATCGCACGAATACTTTGCATCCTTTGTTGTGCATTTGCGCAAACTTGGTGCTTGTATGGTATACTGTGCTTATCTGGGCCGAATTCCTGTCCGCAATCGCGTCTCTACACGCTTTGCGGCCGCACGCGCTCGAGTCAGCCGGGGTTCCAGCACCAAAGCCGACTCGATGTGGCTTTTTTATGCGATTTTCTCCAACTTACTTAGTTTCCAGTTTCTAAAACCCACCTAGAGTCAGCAGATTGGCGGCTGCGGCGCTGAAAGCTCTTCTGACTCGGGAGCGTGCGGCCGCGAAGCCTGTCGAGATCCAAACGCGGACCGGAATTTGGCCCAGATAAGCACAGTATGTAGCATATGTGCACCGAGTTTGCGCCATCGCAGAATAAGAAACGCAAAGTATCCATGCAATCCGTGTCGACTCTATGTAAAGACTTTAAAGGCAGTGGTCACGATGAAAAACGTTATAGAAAAAACTACAAAAATCAGCTTAGATAAAAAACAGCTGAAAAACTATAAAGGTAGAGCGGTGAAAAACGGGCTAGAATTAGAGTTTCTAAGGCCCAAAGCAGCCAGTTCGTGCACACGTGCACAGCGATGACGAATTAGATCGCAGTCTTATGCCGAGCAGTCAAAAATCATCGACATTCAGAGGAAGAAATAAATGCAAATTTACCTAATAAAAACAGTTGAAGAATGAAAGCAAGCACTTCAGTCAATGTTTCTGACTAGATGTGTACATAAATCCGAAGCTGCATTGATTGAAATTCAATTTCAAGCCAGCTTATGTTCTTGATATAAGAGGTCATCGATGCCGATGATATGGAGTGAGCTCGTCCATCGTCAAAAGACAAGAAAGTTCAGGCTTCAAATTTTGCCCAAAACAATGGTTTTTTCGCGATTTTTTCTTATAGGTCCTACTACTCAAGACCCAGAAAAGGGTTTAGAGAGACAAAGACGACAAGCATATTTGATCGCGACCACTGCCTTTAATGAAGATGAAAAATCGCGCATGTGCGCTGATCGATGCCAGAAACTCCTAACGGATATGATCCAGACATCAGCTGTACCTGTCACGAGATAAGTGTCGTCATTTTTATACACAAACGAGTGAAAAATCCGGCATCAAAAATCGTATGGAGTCTGTCAAAACAAATGCGTCGATCACTGCAAAACAATTGACAACTGCTTGAACATGAAAAGTCACTCCGTATATAATATATCTACTACAAGTGAATGATAGGAAACAAGATGGCACACACAACCCTGAGTAAGACTATGCACCTAGGCTTTTTGCAAGTCATCTGAATAGTCATGGCGACGACATGTGGCCCAAACTCCCAGCAACATCATGAAAATCACCGAAACAGCTACAGCAATCGCTTGAATAATCAATGTTGTGTTGTCCGGCTCGAATTCGAGCGCAATAAGATCCTCAGTCTGAAAATGTTCCATGAAGTTCTATATTTTTCAGTGGCCGGAATAGCAGCAACACATCAGTGATCAGACAGCCATCGGCTACTGGTATTGACCACTGATCCCGGACTCACGAGCTTATCACGCCTTAGTACCGGAAAATACGAAAATTTAGACTGCCATCGATTCGCCCACCGTTTCGAGTGTTGCCCGCTATCAGCCCGGCGCGCTCTTCTTTGCCCGCTATCCGACCGAAGCTGTAGTGGTTGCTCGTTGGATCAGATCGACCCAGAATTGTTGCGGCAAGCCCTGCCCTAATGTCGACCCGCGCCTGCTACCCCAGAAGTTGTGAGCGCCATAGGTTCTCTTGGAGTTGTTGCTTGAGTCGTTCCTACCTATATTTCTGGTTTTATCGCACATGTCATTGAGACAAAAAATGTACATAATCGTGGCCGTTCTTCTAGTAGTGGTCAAAACGGTGAAAAAGATCCGAGCGCAGTCAATACCTTGGGTGGAGCGACACCAACTGGCATTGTCCAGCGGTTAACGTCGGCATGGACCCGGAAGAGACTTCGCGTTCAGTGTTGAAGGTTGGCGCCAACTCGGTGCCATATGCTATAACATAGGTGCACCGAATTTGCGCCAACATCCGATGGGGAACGCAAAGTCTCTTCAGGATCCGTGCAAATGTTACATCTTCTGCCTGTCAACCGAATTATTCAGGTTCTGTCGCCTTTCGAGCGAAAAATTACGCAACGTTTCTTGGAATGTTACCAACATTCCACTTCTTGAACTCCAGAGGTTGCATGAGAAATTTCTACTCCTCGCCCCTTTCTGCCTCTTACTCGTTGAACTCTTTGTAAGTTGTGGTCGAGGGCGTTAAAGGCATCGTACGGGCAGAAGACCGTATAATATCTTTTATGCTTTTGTGTACATACCTTGGCCTCTCTAGTGAACAAAAATGTCGAAGAGGCCCATAAAAAACCTTCTTCTGAGAGGAATGACAATGGTAACACCTCGTAAATATGAATTTGAAATTCGCGCCCAAAATCGTTTCTGAAGGTTTTCTGCGTTTGAAGGCCTCGTCACTGTCATTTTTAAAGTTTTTCCTCTGCATGTGGGGACTGTGGTGCCCCAACTGTTTTTCATGTTGTTTGACGGTCGCATAAACATTCTACGAAAAAGTGCTAGATGACTGGTGAGAACTGGTGGCGGATCCTCATCTATAACCCCTTCCAACCTTATTATCCTATGTTTTTGACGCGCCGAAGTTTACCAGTATGGTGTACCGGGCTCGTTCATGGAATTGAGCCTGAAAAATAAAATTCGATTTTCAGCGCGAACCATGCATTTGAACACGAATCTGTGCTTTTTTGACAAATCATAGAGCCGAGTTTCTAGAAATGGCGGTACACCACAACAGGTCAGTGCTTCGGATTTGATACAAAGTCACTTCAGACAAGCTAAAGCAAAAGTTTTTTAGTGCTGAGCACAAGTCCAGTTATCTGTTTCCAATTCTTTGTGGTAGGTTCTAGCGCGTATGGTAGCACTTCGTCATCAGAATCCATCGGAAAATCCGGAAAAAAAATGAACAGACGTCAAATCAGCGATCAGCACCACAAGCAAATCTTTCGCGAGTTTAGGGCAAAGCAGGATGGAACCGTCGAAGAAAGATGTTGCACTCAAGTCAGAATTTCGTCCACATGAAGGTTTGAACCAGGGCTGTGCGGGTCTGTTCCGTTTCCGATTCCGTTTCCGTATTTCCGGTGTTTTTCGGGCAGTTCCGTTCCGCTTCCGCTTCCGACTTTTTGGGCCCGGAAGCGGAAAAAAATAGTGCTGCACGACTAATGGAGTGGGTCTAGGCAAGGGTGCTCGAAGACATCATGAGGGGCTGGAAAACATTTTCGGTCTCTTGTGTTCAATCGAATATCTGAGCCTGGCCGAGATCCCCAACAAAGTTCGGGTTTCTAAAATTAGAGGTAGATCAAAAGTGAATTTTCCTATTGTCATCGAGTAGTTTTCTTTTACTTTTTGGATTTAATCGTGCGGTATTTGCTTCGACAGGCTTCAAAATATAGGTTCAACAGAAAATCTAGAAAGTCGCCGGTGTGAACCTGAAGGTTGACTCCTATCGGACTTGAACACGCAACGCGGTCGGCCGCTTCATCTGCACCTGGTACAGTCTGGACTGCTTTCTGGAGGGCAGGCTGTATACTGTTTCGTAGAGGCAGCTACATATGCGAAGTAATTTTTGAAACTGCCTTTTCGACTTTTTTAGGGGCGAAGATTCGAAATCGTGGAATGACTCATAGTGATTTTATGTAGTTTGAAAAATTATCAGTTTATTCACTGAAACCAAAGGTTATGGAATGAGAACTGTAACCAATGAGCAGCAACGGAACGTGAAAATGAGACAACCCATAGTTTTTTGATCTCTTCCGTTTCCGTTTCCGAATTTCCGTTTCCGGCGTTTTTTGGACATTTTTCTTCCGTTTCCGTTTCCGAAAATCTTGGGGAAGATTTCCGCACAGCCCTGGTTTGAACCCTCGGGAAACCACAGAGACGTTCCGCAACGACTTCGGAATTTACGAAAATTTCAGATGCCCGACATCGTGCAAAAATCGTAGGGCAACGTTGTTCGCACCCATTTCAACGGATGCAGTTCCATTTTTTTTGTTAGCCACACCCGATAGGTTTGAAAAGCCTATTATTTGAAAGTTGTAATGAACTAGTCTTCGAGAAAATACAGTGCAGAAAAACCGTAGCGATATAGGGCGCGCTTAGGGCAGTGGAAAGAGGCGCCACTGTCACGCACACGGCCAAATGAACAATCCTCGTCCAAGACCTACCAAACCTTTCATATTTATTCAATCGATTATCCCTACCCAACTGTTCTTTTTCATCAGACTATTCGGTTTGCTGACGGAATCCTCCAAATTTCACTTTTCTGGCTTTCGGACATTTCGGATACCGTTTTTTCGTCTGGTCGGGTTTTGGATTAATGCGAGTCAGATCGGATTCGGGATAACTACCTGATCGGATAATCCGGCCAGATATCGTATAGTATGCATGGTATGGTTCATAATCAGCATGTGTTGTCAGGCGCTTATTTCGCACCGATCACATGGCACATGTGTTTGGCCAGTTGTGACTCAGTCCGTCAGTGTGACGCAATGGGCGCTGTTGTGTCGTTTTGAACCGCTTATCTGTTCAGCGACCAGCACTTTCTGTTTCCCTACATCTGTTCAACGATCCCATTCAGTTCCCCCGCCTTCGACAACGCACAGCGTCAGCAGGCAATGCTGGTCTTTCTTGCAACGGCCGTGAAAACGCCAGCAGCAGCAGCAGCAAAGAGCAGCGGTGAAGTGCTGACGTTCAAAAGGGCGTGGGTGTGGGGAGGCAAGGGGCAGCCGATTGCTGCTGTTGGCCGGTGTGAGCGTGAATGACTGTGTATTGGAATGTGTGCGACACGTCACGGACGTCAGACAAAGTGAAAGGCGAATATCGGTCGTGATAATGACTTCGTAACGCCGAATCTGCGTCGGGAGCGTTACTCTTTATGTCATGTGGATCACACCGCTATCGCACGCCGCTGAACACCCCACGTGGGTTTTCCAGATGGAGGGAAAAGACGTTTCCTAGCAGTACCACAGGCGATGAAACAAGGAAGGTTTACGTGCTGACAAGAGGCTTTTTCCAGCGGGAGAAATGCTTATTTTTAGGAACATTTAAGACGTTAGATCCGATTATGCCCCCCCACGGCTGATTAAACTCACTTCGAATGAAGTTGTAGACGCTTTTCTGTAATAATGTTTTTATAAATTGAATGAGACTGGCGCGGATTTTGAAAAAAAATTGGCTAAAAACTAGGGCCACTTCAAGTGCTGAACACTAATACAATGGGAGTGTGTTGGGTCCCAAAAGATTGGGGTAGGGTCGATCAGTTCCAAGCACGTACAGTTCGGAAGTCTACTTTCGTTTGTTGAAAGGCAGTGTTCACCATAAAAAAACCGTATTATAGTTTTTGATGTTTTTGGGTACGTAGGTCCATTAGGGAAAAGTCCGCACAGAACACTCTGATAGAGGAACAAACCTGTTCAAAGAAATCTCCGAAGAAATTAATCATGCCTGTTTGTGTGTCAGGTTCGATGCGTTATCCGTAGGAAGACTGCGGATAATGGTTTCGTGCTTCAAAATTCTTAAAGGCAGCGTTCACGATAATCATTCTCGTTGACTTTACTCAGTGAAATGATAGGCGCGAAGGATCCTAGGCTCCCAGTGTCGAAGGAACGGTAGAAAAAGAGCCAGGAAGGGCAAAATTACGGCTGCAAACAAGCGTTTTGGTGCCCCAGACACGCCTGGTGCCCCAGATCCGCCCCTCGGAATGAACAAATGAAGACTCAGATTACAGGAACGATCAAATCAAGGAAGTGCTGATAAGTGAGCTAATCGCTTCATTGCACTGATAGGTATCCTCCTTCTAGCGGTCAATTCCTCCACGCTCAAAAATCAACGTAAACAAGAGAGGGTTTATTTTTGCTCAAAAACGCGTCTTTCATGTCCTTTTCAAGCATGCCTTGCTATATAGGGCACCAGACCTTCCGTAAGCCGTTGAGATATCGGAAGTTAAATTTATCGTGAACACTGCCTTTAAGTAAGTGGCTTTGTTTCTTTTTCCTGTACCAAAAATTGTTTAAAAATAAGAAGGGCCAATGTACATTCTGGGTTGTTAGAACCTTTCGCGATTGAGAATATTCGAAAATTCGGTGTCTGTTCCTACGGTGACACGAATTCAGGGCAACTGGTGTAGGACGTGGGCGGGGTGGACGAATGGGTTGGCTGGTCCACGAGATTTTCACCCATTTCCCTGCAGTTTTTCGTCGCACTTCCGTTTTCAATCTTCTTAGAGAGACCCAGAGTTAACGTTTTAGCCTAAAAATGGGCAACTTTTTTATCGTAAACACTGCCTTTAAGCCCATGTCTGGCTCTGGAACATCGGGGTATCGGGCCTGAATCCACCCTTCCAATAAGAGTTATTTGGGCGTGCTGATCACGAATCTCAAGGACGAAAACCTTTTTTGAGCTATCCTAATGAGTTGGTAGATACGGTCATCTCGAGAGTAAAAATCAATGAAAAGTCGTAGAGAAAAGTGAAAAGACGGCAAAACAAGCATCCATAAAAATGTCGTTGATCAGGGCGGGCTGACGCTAGGTGATTCTTTGAGAGTTTGGACCGCGCAATAGCCCACCAGGTTCCTGGTGAGCTATTTCTCGGCTATTTCGCGGCTATTACTCGACTTCTCACGAAGCGGACGAGGATTAGCCGAGAAGTAACTATAAGTAAAAAGGTAGCCAAGACGCAGCCTTCGCCTGCTCGCCGAGCCGTCATTCGGGGCAACCAGGGGTTCGGCGGGGCCTGCAGAAGGTAAGCGAGGTCCAAGTACCCCAAACTTGGGTTATTGAACCCACGGAGGTGTTGTCATCTGAATCACGTCTCTGGAATACGTCGTATATGTACTTGCCTGGAGAGCACTATTTCCAAGATATTTCGCGGCTATTTCTCGGAAGAAACTCTCAGAGTTAGCTGTCCTACCTTATTCCTGCACGTTTTTTTTTGTCCGACTTTTCATTGTTGTTCACGTTCGTGATTACCAGTTCTACCTTCTTATGAGGGTAGCACTACAGTCGTTTTCATCGCGAACCCTGCCTATGAAGGCACAGAACACGAAAACATTTGTTTTTCAGATTTTACGCATGTCTTAGAAAGAATTTTATGCTAATTTCCGAAAAGACAAGAAGAACTTGAACATCTGCTTTACGCTGACGATTGCGTTTTTCTGCAAACATTTCGGAGGATCCACAGAAAAGAATGCAGCAGCTGTCAAATCTGTCCAATGACACAAGTATAAAAACCGTACGGCACTCGGCACTGTCCTTCCGAACAAGCATTGAAAAACTGTGGCTCTGACGTGACTCTAAGCTTTCAGTCTCTGGTAGGTATCGCAATGTTCCCTATTAGGTAAACGATGGCTACCCAGTGGACGACTTAGGGAGAATGCCTTCCACATACCCCGGTAATTTGGAAAACCATGTACAGGGTGTCGTGGGTATAGCCAATAATCCTTGTCGTCAATTTCCTGAACGCCTCAGGGACTTCTTGAAAGGGGCGTCTTCATAGGTATGCGAGGGGAAAGGGGTACCCGAAAGGCCTTTGTCAGGTTGTTCAGAAAACTTATTGCGGATTTGGCTCGAATCTTTTTCCTAGAGGTTGATTTGTGAGCTGATTATAGATCTGTGGTCCATCATTGAGTTTTTTCAACAAATTCTGGATGATTTGTTCAAATGCCTCGGGGATGTTTTCCTGGCCAACCGCGAGTTTTGGCGATTTTGGCTCCGCTACGATAAACTGCTCCAAAATTCTCCATATGAATATGTAGATTACTTAACACGAACCTGTGATCACTTCATCAAAAAATCTAAAAGGCAGTGGTCACGATGAAAAAAATAGAGTTTCTAGGGCCCAAAGAAGCTAGTTCGTGCACACATGCACAGCGATGAAGAAACAGATCGCAGTCTCATGCCGAGCAGTCAAAAATCATCGACATTCAGAGGACGAAATAAATGCAGATTTAACGAATAAAAACAGTTGAATAATGAAAGCATCACTTCAGTCAATGTTTTTGACTAGATGTGTACATAAATTCGAAGGTTCATCGATTGATATTCAATTTCAAGCCAGCTGATGTTCTTGATATAAGAGGTCATCGATGCCGATGATGTGGAGAGGGCTCGTCCACCATCAAAAGACAAGAAAGTTCAGGTTTCAAATTCGGCCCAAAACAGTGGTTTTTCGCGATTTTTTCTTATAGGTCCTACTACTCGAGACCCAGGAAAGGATTTGGAGAGAGAAAAACACGACAAGCATACTTGATCGCGACCAATGCCTTTAAAGTCAGTGTTCACGATGAATATCATACTCGAGTTCGATTCAAAAATGGGTTTGTTTGGTCGTGAGGTAACTAATAGTGAAGAAACAGCGAAGAAAAACATTCAGAATAAGCTAAAAGAACGGTTTTTAACGTTCAAGGCGTGGACGAGAATCATGGGCCCTGGTGATTTCCGCTAGCGCGCGCTAATCGCGTAATCTGCACGAATCGATAATGCTAACTGCGGCAGAGTTGCTTGGCAATTTGCCATCGAAACGTGTGCGGCGCCTCAAGCTCGTCCGAATGGGGGCCGGACCGGGATAGGTAGTACACTTAGTAACCGAATCACTCCTTTTCTGATATCCGACCGGATATCCGAGATTCGGATAACCCAATATTCGGAAATTCGAAAAAACGCATTATCTGAATCGAACCAATATCCGGGAAATTTAAAATCGGCATTATCTGAATCGAACAATTATCCGAATGGTCGAAAATTCGGATAAAATCGGATAAAATTCGGATAAATTTCGGATAAATCGGATAAAAAGCGGGTAAAATTTCGGATAAAATCGGATAATTTTTGGATAAAATCAGATAAAATTGAACTAAACAACGCCCATTTTTCCGCACAGCCTTCTATTTAGTACATTGACCCAGGGTTTTCCTCCTCCTTCCGAAATCGGAAGGGTCGTTGTGGCGCCGAAAAATGGGCGTGGTCAAGCGAGATGACAAAGTGGCTAGTTATTCAGTGTAGAATTTTTTTGTATAGTCGCCTTACATACTTTTTACTTGCTAGTTGTCCTTAAAAAATTGTGGATGGACAATACTGTGCCTCTTAACGACGATAGAGTAATTGTAGACTTGTTTTCATATTTTTATTAATATGCATATATGAAGATTTGAAGTTTGTATGTTACAGAACATGCTGCAAATGCAATGAAATACCAGTGTTGGTTCAAGTATGGATGTTTTCAAAGGCTTGCCTTGAGGACTTGCTTTATTTTTCACCGTTACTTTGTTCCGAAAATATCCGAAGTTATCCGAAATTATCCGACCGTATATCCGTATCCGAATCATGGAAAAAATGGCATTATCTGAATCGATCCATTATCCGAAAATTTGCAAACACGCATTATCTGAATTGAACCAATATCCGGGAATTTTAAAATCGGCATTATCTGACTCGATCCATTATTCGAAGAATTAACTTCGGATAACAAGTATAATAGGTAGGCGGACTGGTATAGCTTTCAAATCCGTTTTTATCGATTGCTGGCCCGTTTTCAGTGCTTTCTTCGACCCTATCCTCACCATCATCTGCCAACATAGTGTTTCACGCTGAAATCTCAAGATCAAGATTCATCGTGGACACTGCCTTTAAATCACGGTCTTCTATGCTGGGTATACGACAGTTTGATCTAATGTCCAGATCTGGCTCAAAACTTCTCAGTGAGGACTAAATTGGGACTTTGAACGCGACTTTGTGGTTCCATTGTCAATTCTTCGAATATGATAGTGAGGTAGGTTGCCTATCGTGGCGTACAGTCAGGGCACAGCAGGTGTGGATAGGTTGCTAACGAGTTGTGAGGAGGGTGGTGAAAATTTCCGTGGAAAAACAGAAATTTGGAGGGATATCGTAAAATTTTCGTGAAGGAGATTATATAGAGTTCATTGGAAAAGACAAGAACGTAGTAGGATATGTAGAAAAGTGGTTTCTGCGGATTAAAAGGGAATCGCAACTGTTCACAACCTGAAATGAACCAGTTCCCAGTCCATTCACCTGTTTTTAGTCACCTTGTGGGCGGAAACTTGCTGTTCTTCATCTTCAAAATCCACTTTAAGACGTACGACCCCCATTAGAAATCAAATTTAAACTACAGAAAAAGAAGCTTAAATCCTCATAGAATTCCCCACAAATGGTCACAATTCCATTTCCCTACCCAACTGGTTACAAGGATTCGGGCGAGGTAAAGTGATGCACGTTGGCAAGCCACGTTGGCAAATCGCAGGGTTTTCGCCATCACTATCCAATGGGTGGCACCCTTCAGCCAAAGAATTTCCGACCACCAAGGGTCCAGACTTGGAGGTAATTGGACTGTGTCAAAATTTGCACAGAGCTTTTTTTCCCAGCTGCTCAAGCTCCTGAAATGACTTACTTTTGACTTAATCGGTTGGCTTTCGCCTGACGCGGTCATTCCGCATCTTCACCGAGGTGTACCGTCCTAGTAGTCAGCCGTGTCCAATTTTCACGGTCTTCAGCCACAATTTGAACACATTCCATCCAGCTGTCACTATTCCATTTCCTGCGAAACGAAACATCGCGCCTGAACTGTCTTTCGATGCCGAGTGACTTCAAATCCTCTTTAACCACATCCGTCCAGAACTTTCGCCTACGCCCAGGTGGCCGTTTCCAGACAGGATTTGGAAGCATTCTTAAAGCGTGTTGTACGAGACGATCCGGCGTACTTCTTAGTATATGCCCGAGCAGTCGAAGTCGACTTTCCATTGCTGCTTGAGATGGCTTTAGGAGATGCTGGCACCTCCCTCGTGTCAAGCGTTGATGTACTGCGTCGATTTCCTTGTAAAGTTCTTCGCTATGGCATACACGCGGCCAGAAATACCCAAGCAAACGCCTAAAAAGCTTCCTGTCCGTGCAATCCAACCTTTCCATCTGCGTCTTCGGTGCTGCCCACGTCTCCGATCCGTACATCATGATAGGGCGAATAGCGGATAGGTAGACGCGCAACTTGACTTCCTTCGTGATAGCGGTAGACCACAAGCACTTGGTCAGAGAATTAAATTGTGGTGAGCGCGAAGCGCTCACCAGGGTTTGGCTTTGATCTCTTCCCGCGCGGATGCCCCACAATGAGATCACCTATTCATACCGTCACCAGAGGTATGAGCTGTACACCATTCGATGCGCTGCAAGAAATTACATATGTGTGCAACTTTTCATCCCAACTGGTCCCCGCTTTCTAAAGTTATGACCTCTCAAAGTACGCAAAAACGTTCTCCACCACCGCCTCCGCCTCCGCCTCCGCCTCCGCCTCCGCCTCCGCCTCCGCCTCCGCCTCCGCCTCCGCCTCCGCCTCCGCCTCCGCCTCCGCCTCCGCCTCCGCCTCCACCTCCGTCCGTCGAAAACCATTTTTTTGGAAGGCGTGGACCAAATCGCTCGAAAATTTGTGACTAGAGGTAATCGGCCACGGGAATGACGAAAATAATTGTCAGAACTCACCATGATGACTTCTGGGCCCGTAACCGGCGGTTCAAACTCGGAAACCGGCCTGTCAAGATTAGTTTATAAAAATGACGGGTTTTTCGTTATCAGTCATTGTTTTCTTAGAGACTCCATATAAATACCTTGCTCTCTAGGGTGGTGTACTCTAAACGTCCGGCTTGGAAGAGGACGCTATGCGGAAGGGTTGTTTTTGAGCGTGGCGCGTGTTTGTACCATGCGCACCAAAGATAAGAAGTCGTCGCAGGGTGTGCTGAAGTGTCGGTTGACTATGCGAGACCGCAGTAGGAGTATGCAAGACGTCGTGGAACTACAGCAACCCCTCAGTAGGGGTGTGCAGGACGCCGTAGAATGTGTGCAGGACCTCAGTAGGAGTGTGCAGGACCTTAGTAGGAGTGTGCAGGACATCATGGGACCTGTGCAGGACCCCAGTAGGGGTGTGCAGGACCTCAGTAGGAGTGTGCAGGACATTATAGGACCTGTACAGGACCTCAGTAGGAGTGCGCAGGACATCATGGAACGTGTGCAGGACCCCAGTAGGGGTGTGCAGGACGTCGTAGAATGTGTGCAGGACCTCAGTAGGAGTGCGCAGGACCTCAGTAGGAGTGTGCAGGACCTTAGTAGGAGTGTGCAAGACATCATGGGACCTGTGCAGGACCCCAGTAGGGGTGTGCAGGACGTCGTAGAATGTGTGCAGGACCTCAGTAGGAGTGTGCAGGACCTTAGTAGGAGTGTGCAGGACATCGTGGGACCTGTGCAGGACCCCAGTAGGGGTGTGCAGGACCACAGTAGGAGTGCGCGGGACATCATGGAACGTGTGCAGGACCCCAGTAGGGGTGTGCAGGACGTTGTAGAATGTGTGCAGAACCTCAGTAGGAGTGTGCAGGACCTTAGTAGGAGTGTGCAGGACATCATGGGACCTGTGCAGGACCCCAGTAGGGGTGTGCAGGACGTCGTAGAATGTGTGCAGGACCTCAGTAGGAGTGTGCAGGACTTTAGTAGGAGTGTGCAGGACATCATGGGACCTGTGCAGGACCCCAGTAGGGGTGTGCAGGACCTCAGTAGGAGTGTGCAGGACATTATGGGACCTGTACAGGACCTCAGTAGGAGTGCGCAGGACATCATGGAACGTGTGCAGGACCCCAGTAGGGGTGTGCAGGACGTCGTAGAATGTGTGCAGGACCTCAGTAGGAGTGCGCAGGACCTCAAAAGGAGTGTGCAGGACCTTAGTAGGAGTGTGCAAGACATCATGGGACCTGTGCAGGACCCCAGTAGGGGTGTGCAGGACGTCGTAGAATGTGTGCAGGACCTCAGTAGGAGTGTGCAGGACCTTAGTAGGAGTGTGCAGGACATCGTGGGACCTGTGCAGGACCCCAGTAGGGGTGTGCAGGACCTCAGTAGGAGTGCGCAGGACATCATGGAACGTGTGCAGGAGCCCAGTAGCGGTGTGCAGGACGTCGTAGAATGTGTGCAGAACCTCAGTAGGAGTGTGCAGGACCTTAGTAGGAGTGTGCAGGACATCATGGGACCTGTGCAGGACCCCAGTAGGGGTGTGCAGGACGTCGTAGAATGTGTGCAGGACCTCAGTAGGAGTGTGCAGGACTTTAGTAGGAGTGTGCAGGACATCATGGGACCTGTGCAGGACCCCAGTAGGGGTGTGCAGGACCTCAGTAGGAGTGTGCAGGACATTATGGGACCTGTACAGGACCTCCGTAGGAGTGCGCAGGACGTCATGGAACGTGTGCAGGAGCCCAGTAGCGGTGTGCAGGACGTCGTAGAATGTGTGCAGGACCTCAGTAGGAGTGTGCAGGACCTTAGTAGGAGTGTGCAAGACATCATGGGACCTGTGCAGGACCCCAGTAGGGGTGTGCAGGACGTCGTAGAATGTGTGCAGGACCTCAGTAGGAGTGTGCAGGACCTTAGTAGGAGTGTGCAGGACATCGTGGGACCTGTGCAGGACCCCAGTAGGGGTGTGCAGGACCTCAGTAGGAGTGCGCAGGACATCATGGAACGTGTGCAGGACCCCAGTAGGGGTGTGCAGGACGTTGTAGAATGTGTGCAGAACCTCAGTAGGAGTGTGCAGGACCTTAGTAGGAGTGTGCAGGACATCATGGGACCTGAGCAGACCCCAGTAGGGGTGTGCAGGACGTCGTAGAATGTGTGCAGGACCTCAGTAGGAGTGTGCAGGACTTTAGTAGGAGTGTGCAGGACATCATGGGACCTGTGCAGGACCCCAGTAGGGGTGTGCAGGACCTCAGTAGGAGTGTGCAGGACATTATGGGACCTGTACAGGACCTCAGTAGGAGTGCGCAGGACATCATGGAACGTGTGCAGGACCCCAGTAGGGGTGTGCAGGACGTCGTAGAATGTGTGCAGGACCTCAGTAGGAGTGCGCAGGACCTCAGTAGGAGTGTGCAGGACCTTAGTAGGAGTGTGCAAGACATCATGGGACCTGTGCAGGACCCCAGTAGGGGTGTGCAGGACGTCGTAGAATGTGTGCAGGACCTCAGTAGGAGTGTGCAGGACCTTAGTAGGAGTGTGCAGGACATCGTGGGACCTGTGCAGGACCCCAGTAGGGGTGTGCAGGACCTCAGTAGGAGTGCGCAGGACATCATGGAACGTGTGCAGGAGCCCAGTAGCGGTGTGCAGGACGTCGTAGAATGTGTGCAGAACCTCAGTAGGAGTGTGCAGGACCTTAGTAGGAGTGTGCAGGACATCATGGGACCTGTGCAGGACCCCAGTAGGGTGTGCAGGACGTCGTAGAATGTGTGCTGGACCTCAGTAGGAGTGTGCAGGACCTTAGTAGGAGTGTGCAGGACATCATGGGACCTGTGCAGGACCCCAGTAGGGGTGTGCAGGACCTCAGTAGGAGTGTGCAGGACATTATGGGACCTGTACAGGACCTCAGTAGGAGTGCGCAGGACATCATGGAACGTGTGCAGGAGCCCAGTAGCGGTGTGCAGGACGTCGTAGAATGTGTGCAGGACCTCAGTAGGAGTGTGCAGGACCTTAGTAGGAGTGTGCAAGACATCATGGGACCTGTGCAGGACCCCAGTAGGGGTGTGCAGGACGTCGTAGAATGTGTGCAGGACCTCACTTAGTAGGAGTGTGCAGGACATCGTGGGACCTGTGCAGGACCCCAGTAGGGGTGTGCAGGACCTCAGTAGGAGTGCGCAGGACATCATGGAACGTGTGCAGGACCCCAGTAGGGGTGTGCAGGACGTTGTAGAATGTGTGCAGAACCTCAGTAGGAGTGTGCAGGACCTTAGTAGGAGTGTGCAGGACATCATGGGACCTGTGCAGGACCCCAGTAGTGGTGTGCAGGACGTCGTAGAATGTGTGCAGGACCTCAGTAGGAGTGTGCAGGACTTTAGTAGGAGTGTGCAGGACATCATGGGACCTGTGCAGGACCCCAGTAGGGGTGTGCAGGACCTCAGTAGGAGTGTGCAGGACATTATAGGACCTGTACAGGACCTCAGTAGGGAGTGCGCAAGGATATCATGGAACGTGTGCAGGACCCCAGTAGGGGTGTGCAGGACGTCGTAGAATGTGTGCAGGACCTCAGTAGGAGTGTGCAGGACCTCAGTAGGAGTGTGCAGGACCTTAGTAGGAGTGTGCAAGACATCATGGGACCTGTGCAGGACCCCAGTAGGGGTGTGCAGGACGTCGTAGAATGTGTGCAGGACCTCAGTAGGAGTGTGCAGGACCTTAGTAGGAGTGTGCAGGACATCATGGGACCTGTGCAGGACCCCAGTAGGGGTGTGCAGGACCTCAGTAGGAGTGCGCACGACATCATGGAACGTGTGCAGGACCCCAGTAGGGGTGTGCAGGACGTCGTAGAATGTGTGCAGAACCTCAGTAGGAGTGTGCAGGACCTTAGTAGGAGTGTGCAGGACATCATGGGACCTGTGCAGGACCCCAGTAGTGGTGTGCAGGACGTCGTAGAATGTGTGCAGGACCTCAGTAGGAGTGTGCAGGACTTTAGTAGGAGTGTGCAGGACATCATGGGACCTGTGCAGGACCCCAGTAGGGGTGTGCAGGACCTCAGTAGGAGTGTGCAGGACATTATAGGACCTGTACAGGACCTCAGTAGGAGTGCGCAGGACATCATGGAACGTGTGCAGGACCCCAGTAGGGGTGTGCAGGACGTCGTAGAATGTGTGCAGGACCTCAGTAGGAGTGCGCAGGACCTCAGTAGGAGTGTGCAGGACCTTAGTAGGAGTGTGCAAGACATCATGGGACCTGTGCAGGACCCCAGTAGGGGTGTGCAGGACGTCGTAGAATGTGTGCAGGACCTCAGTAGGAGTGTGCAGGACCTTAGTAGGAGTGTGCAGGACATCGTGGGACCTGTGCAGGACCCCAGTAGGGGTGTGCAGGACCTCAGTAGGAGTGCGCAGGACATCATGGGACCTGTGCAGGACCCCAGTAGGGGTGTGCAGGACGTCGTAGAATGTGTGCAGGACCTCAGTAGGAGTGTGCAGGACTTTAGTAAGAGTGTGCAGGACATCATGGGACCTGTGCAGGACCCCAGTAGGGGTGTGCAGGACCTCAGTAGGAGTGTGCAGGACATTATGGGACCTGTACAGGACCTCAGTAGGAGTGCGCAGGACATCATGGAACCTGTGCAGGACCCCAGTAGGGGTGTGCAGGACGTCGTAGAATGAGTGCAGGACCTTAGTAGGAGTGTGCAGGACATCATGAAACATGTGCAAGACCCCTGTAAGGATGAGCAGGACTTCATGGAATGTGTGCAGGACATCATGAAGCGTGTGCAGGACCTCATTAAGGATGAGCAGGACGTCATGGAATGTGTGTAGGACCTTAGCAAAATTCTGCAGGACATCATAGAACGTGTGCAGGACCTTAGTAGGAGTGTGCAGGACATCATGAAACGTGTGCAAGACCCCTGTAAGGATGATCAGAAATTCGTGGAATGTGTACAGGACATCAGTAGGAGTGTGCAGGACATCATGAAACGTGTGCAAGACCCCTGTAAGGATGAGCAGGACTTCATGGAATGTGTGCAGGACATCAGTAGGAGTGTGCAGGACATCATGAAACGTGTGCAAGACCCCTGTAAGGATGAGCAGGACTTCATGGAATGTGTGCTGGATCTCAGTAGGGGTGTGCAAGACCTCAGTTTAATGTTCAGGACACCGTATGCAAGCCAGGCCTCCGAATCTACAAGAACGATAGTTAAGTCCGCCAGAACAGGGCTACCGTAATCTCACTCGAGTTGGCTCTAAAATTTTCTAAGCTCTGACTCCGAATTCGCTTCATCTTCCCTACAGGTGGTGATGTTTTCCTGCTTTTTAGTCCAGGCAGATCCTCAACTGCTGACCCCTGGAGAAGGACGGTGTGTGAATCAAGACACACCGCTCTTCACTTCTTTTATACTTTATCATTGATCAATTGGGTATCATCAAATTTGTTTACGAGAGCCGAATAACATCATTCCTAAGATTACGGTAGTCCTCTTCTGGCGCACTTAACTATCGTTCGCGCTGGAAATCAATTTCCATTTTTCAGGCTCAATTTCATGATTGAGCCCGGTAGACCACACTGGTAAACTTTGGCGCGTCAAAAACGTTGGACGATGAGGTTAATATCCGCCACCAATTCTCACCAGTCATGTAGCACTTTTTCCTAGAATGTTGGTGCGACCGTAAGATAACAGGAAAAATAGTTACGGCACGAACTCCACATGCAGAAAAACTCCGAAAATGATTTTGGCGCGAAATTCAAATTCGTATTTACAATGTGTTCCGATTGACTTTTCTTCACAAATGAGGGTTTTTCTTGGGCCCCTTCAACATTTTCGTTCACTAGAGGGGCCAAGCTACGCAAAAACTCATAGAAATGATGAAAAACTCTGATAAAAGAGGCCTGATACTGCGCTATCAATCATTGTTTTTATTAGAGCTCTACGGAAATACTTCGACTTTTAGCCTCACCAATTGGCCGTTCATTTCATTTCTGTCTTGAATGGTGCGTGCCCCCCCCCCGTCTAGAAGAGTGCCTAGAACCTGTACAATTGGGTCATTTTGAAACTCATTTCTTCATTTTTCGACTTTTAAATTCAAAAAGTATATGCCTTGCATCTATTTGTAGGAAGCCGCGTTGCAACAAGTATCTTGCAGTCTTAGCAGCAAAGCGGTTGTTTCTTCATTTCTACCTGTATGTTTTGAAGAAAAACAACTTGACTTTTAGAGCTTGACGATATTGTAGAAGGGAAACCCTTGTAAAAAGTTGTGAAATTTCTGAAAGTTGGGCTCCGCAGAAAAGGTCAAGGATTTGGCATTGCTCTTAAATATCGTGAAATTGTTTTATTGGATTGGGCTCTCAACTTGATTTTTCAAATGTAGTGAAATTGTCGAATTGATTTGGCTGTGATGATACTATATGCAGATAACATAATCATTAAATCTAGTGAAATTGTTGCAAACGAATTTGGCAGGAGCTCTATGAATTATCACAGTCAAATCACGCGTCAGAAGGGGTTTCTCTTGGAGCGCATATTGAACCAAATGAGAACAAGAATAACTCTAGCAGAAAAACCTTCTCATACAATGTGAACCGTGAAAGCGTTCAGGACACGAAGACATAGCATTAGTAGCTAATAAATTGCGTTAGATTTCGTTTTCATGATTTTTATCTAATCGGGGAAGGAAGGTCTGGTACCTTAGTAGGAGCTACACTGAAAAGGCAGAATAACATTCGAAAACCTTATTTCTAGTCGATAAGGCCAGGTTTCGTTCATTGTTGGCTGTTTTCTTTTTGTCTTTATTTGCTCGCCAGAGGACCTTCTGACGCGTGATTTGACTGCGATAATTCATAGAGCTCCTGCCAAATTCGTTTGCAACAATTTCACTACATTTAATGATTATGTTATCTGCATATAGTATCATCACAGCCAAATCAATTCGACAATTTCACTACATTTGAAAAATCAAGTTGAGAGCCCAATCCAATAAAACAATTTCACGATATTTAAGAGCAATGCCAAATCCTTGACCTTTTCTGCGGAGCCCAACTTTCAGAAATGCAGACGTAGCTTTCGCACATCGTTGTCGAATATCCGCTGCATAACTACCATCGTTCTTCAGCAAACAGCCCAAATAACAGAAATCGTCCACCAGTTCGATACGTTGTCCGTCCACACAAACTCCCGTTGAAGGCCTCTGAGAGACCCACATCTGCTTGCATTTGTCGGGACGAAGACGAAGTCTATAGGCTGCGGCATACTTCGAAACGAGGTTCACAATCCTTTGCAGTTTTGCGTTGTTTTCAGCGAATAACACAATGTCGTCGGCGTACTCCAGGTCGACAAGGGAGCGTCCTGATGGTGTTAGGATCACATCCGCAGGAAACTGTTCTGCAACTCTACGCATGATGTCATCAACGGCGAAGTTGAAAAGAAAAGGTCTTGCAACGGCTCCTTGCCTTACTACTGTTTTCACCTCGAAAGCTGACGTAAATCCGACAGGTGTACGAACTGCTGCTGTTGTTCCTTTGTTCATGTCCTCGATTAACCGAACATACTTTTCCGGGACTCCATCTGTTCGCAGAGCATTGAGCATTCGATCACGATGAGGAGAGTCGAACGCGGCTTCAAAGTCCAAAAAAGCAAGCTGTAATGGCTTCGAAATCCGCTGCCACGATTCAATTACTCTTCTCACGACGAACACTTGGTCGATGGTCGATCTTCCAGGTCGAAAACCGGCTTGCTCATATCTGGTCGTTCTTTCACGATGTTTGATAAGTCGCTCGAGAATGATACGTTCTAAAACCTTGTACATGACACGAAGTGGAGAGATTCCTCCGTAGTTCTTAGGATCCGTGACGGATAGCTTTTTTTGAAGAGGTACGATGATCGCATGTCTCCACGAATCGGGTATCCTTTCGCTCATCCATATAGCACGGGTGGTGTTGGTCATGTCACGAATCCCAGACGGAGGAAGAGCTGTCAGCATTTCAGCAGTGATGTTGTCATCTCCACCTGCCTTTCCATTCTTCATTTTCCGGACACAATCCAAAACTTCAGACTCAGTCGGCAGTTCCTCATTGACATCGTAATGTGCTCTCTGAACATGCGGGAGCTCAGGTACTGATGGCGCTGGACGATTCAGTAGTGAACTGAAGTAATCCTTCCATATTGGCAGCGTCGCATCACCAACTGCAACTCCATTGGTAGTGTTCAAGACAGGAGAACATCTCTTCTTCTTCCCGCTATACTGTCGCAGCAACGTGTAGGCTTTCCTCGGATTCTTCTCCTCCCAAGTCTTCTCGAACTCCTTAGCTCTACTCGTCCACTCTCGTTCGCGGTCCTTTTGAAGCTGCCGACGCAACTTTCTCCTCAGACGCTTCTCCTCCAAGAAGTTTCCTGCAGTTCGGAGAGCACATACTCTGTTGTAGGTAGATGTTGTTTCTTCTGAGACGTAGGCGAATTTCTTCTTAGGCTGTACAACCGGGAGTGCCTCTTTCGAAGCGTCCTGGATGCACTTGACAAAAGAATCCGCGTCGCAAAGTTTCTTCTTAGTCCGTACTCCAATGTGAATAGAAACGCGTTGTCGAAAATTTCTTCTGCACTCTTCATCTCTGAGACTTGTCATGTCAATCCTCTGGAGAGGCTGAGCCCCTCGCTACCTCCTATGAATCCTCGCAAAGAAGTTTAACAGAACAGGACGGTGATCCGAATCGAATGCGACATCCCACACAGCTCTAGATCTTCGAATGTCCGATACTGGAATATTCCTCGTCAGGACATAGTCAAGCTGTAGTTTCAAAGTTGTCATCTTCCGCTTCCGCTGCTCTTTTGGAGATAGCCGGGTTGGTCCCTGCCACGTAAGCTGATGGCGGCGATGATTCCTCTTGAATGTCGATGCAATAATCAGACCACTGCGTTCACAAAAGTCGACAAGGCGGTAGCCATTGTCCGATGTTTGCTCCACTGGGTAGAACCATTTACCGAGTACTTCGGATTCCTGATCAAGTCCCATCTTCGCATTTGCGTCAATCCCCACGACAACAGCATGTTGACAAGGTATCCTGGCCAGCAACGTATTGAGTTCCCCATAAAACGCATCTTTCGAATTGTCTTCGGCGGTTTCAATGGGCGCATGAGCACTCACTATCCACAGATTGAATCCTCTGTGATCCCGCAGTCGTACGAATGCATTCCGGCACGACGTTGAGCCGAACTTCTTGACCATACCATTGAAATCCTTCCTTACAGCTATTGCACAGCCTCCCACTCTCCTATCGCCAGCGTTACCGCAGTAGATGGTGTACTCTCCGACGCTGATGACGGGTCTATCCTTGAGGCGGGTTTCCTGCAAAGCAGCAAACGGTGCATGGAAATAGCTCAGAAGTCTGGATAGCGCAGTTTTTTGGATATCACTCGACACCGATCGACAGTTCAGGGTGGCTAAATTGTGGCTGGTGGCCAAAGGCTCCATGACTCCTTAGGTACGGATCCTAAGGTGTTATGGACCAGAGGCCTTGGTGTGCCGGACGGCGACACCTTTATGCAATGTGCGGGATACTTTCGCGATATAGTTGTGCACGCTATATCGCTCGAACGTTCCCTGTGTACACTCAAACCTCTGCTGGGTTCAGTAGAAGCAGGGGCACCAGCGAGCAGGTACCAACAGACTTGTATACACACCCCCAGCTCCTGAAATAATGATATGTAAGGCGCCATAAAAAGGGCGCCACGCCCGGACGCCATTGCGGGAAGGGCGCGAGGCCTGGGCGCATTCTATTATAGCCATAACACCCTTGGTCGATCTTGCTAATTCTTCGCCCGAGTGGAGGCGAATCGGTGCTTTTCGAATTCTTCTAATAAATTTTTACTGAAAAATAACATCATCAATCAAGCAAAAAGTCAAAATAATGAATACAATCTTCAATTCGTAATCGATTACAAATGCAAATTCCCGAAGTCATCTTATTTAGGCGTTGATATCTCAGAAACTAGCTGAAATTAAATTTTTTTTTGGTGAGCACTTTTCTCCTAGGCCAACAACTTTTTCGATTTCAGAAAAGGAGGGAAACTCTGACGTTTGGCTAAGTTTGGGATGGGTAAAAAAATTAGACATGGACAATTTCTCCGGAAGCCTTCGTAATCCAGTTAATCACACATGTGTAAAATACAAGGTAGAGCGAAAAATCTATTCGCATAGAATGTACTGATCATTCATCGAGTTTTATTCGCCCCTAAACTTCACCACAGTCCCAAAATTCACGATTAACGACCGCGTTTGAACGGGCGTCGGGCTGTTTTTCTTTACTTTTGCATATCACAGCCTACCCAATTTTTTTTCTGAATAAAATTTGGACGACCTAGTGGTGAATTTCTGGGAATTCGGTAAAATTAGCCTACTGCCGAATTTTTCCAGGATGATTTTTGATGGGGCTACGGGCGGGCTGTTTTTTATACAGTTCCATTTTATTATTTTTTCTTTGATTCTATCCGCAATCGTTCAATGAAAAACGGAAGGACCAAATTTTTCCTGAATGGAGGGGTTGATATAATTTACCATATTTTTGGGCGCGGACCGACCTCCGAGGGGGGGGGGTCGTAAGCGTATTGCGGCCTTTGCCAACGGGCTGCTGGACCCTGCGTACAGTTACCCTCGAACAGCGACAAAGGGCCCCAAGATTTTATGTTTAGCGCCCCGAATGACCCCCAATTGAAGGTTTCGAGCCGAGTCCATAGAAATTTGCTGAACACCATGGAAATTCCCAATGGCAGCCTTCAATCTTCGCTAAGCTAAACATTGATTTCGCAATGCCCTATGGCATTTAGTGGTTGTCCCGATTCTCAAGGCACGGGTAAAACAGTCCCTTATGAGCGTGAGAGGAAATCAGGAGCACATTTTTCTCTTTTTTGGATGTTCACTTGCTAACATTCTACTCGCGTGACGTACCGCTTGAGTCAACAAAGAGCATAGTTGGACCTCCGGGTGGCGTCGAGCACGCAACACGAGGATAATCGCACGAGGACAAAGTTTGGTCGTGCAGGGATCACGTGGACTCAGCACGATTTTCATCTTGTCGCAGCGATTTTCTGTGACTGCGGACCGAAGTATTGTTTCGATAAGGACATTACCTCCTCAATCAGCATTCGGCGACCTGGCGACAGAAGTAGCGTGAAGCGCGGCGAGGATGCACCACAGAGTGCTTGTGCTTTGACACCGCGGCGAATTTGCAGCACAGCCACCGAGCAGCAACCGACGTCGCGACGATGATGTTTGAGAACATTTCGGTCGCCGCGCCCAGGCTGACACTCGGCGATCACCCGCTAGTCGCAACAACTCTGCAGACCTCTTGAGGCAGAGTCGTCGCGGCGTCAAACATTTATGCGGTCCCACCACCCCCCCCCCCCCTCGTCGTCCTTAGAGCCACGTCGGTCGGCTCCTCCCCGCGCAAAATGCACTCAGGGAACCTCCGCATTCAATGCGTGTCGAATATGCATTGAACTCGAGTGACCACACCCACCGAAAGGCTGTATCACAGGGGCACGTGCTCCAAACATCAGCACGTGCGGAAAATTTGATAGCAGGAGCATTTGCCATAAAATTCCATCGCAGGAGTACTTGCTGCGAGGTAGTCCAGCGTTATCGTAGTAGCACACACCAACGTGCGACGCGGCCAGCTCTCCGAGCACCTTCGGGGGCCGTCAGCGGTTTGACGAGGCCTCCAGCGTTCGGGTGGGTAGAGGGTGGGTAGAGTACCGCAAACGTAGATGATTAAACCGGCGAAGCTGCGGACCTCTTAGCTCCTTCTCAAAAGTGCATCGTATACTTTCCTTTTTTGGATAATCGTTTTGTTATCGAACTGAATGTGTATCATGCGCGCATTGGACGCATTATTTGTTGGGGCACGTGCTGTAATTTGAAGTACTACATATAAGAGCACGTGCTTCACTAGCAGCACGTTCCCTGACTGTGCTCGAAACCACCTTGTCTTCGAGTTCAATGCATATTCGACACGCATTAAATGCGGCGATCGTCTGAGTAATCTGCACTGCATCACATAGCCCTGTTTGTTGCTGCAAGCAACACCGCGGCTCGAACTCTGTAGACCACTGCAGCCCAATTAGCAAGCGAGTTTCAAACAGCTCGAGTTACGGATTAGGCTGAGCTCTAGAAAAGCGCAGGGCTGCTTCACAGCCATGCAGACAGCACGCACTACATTCTATCCCAGTTATCGTTTATCTTTCAAAGAGTCCGCACGGTTGTAGAAGCCGGCGGCGGTCGCCGAGCGCCAGCCTTGAAGCAGCGATAAAAATGCTTCCAAACACTATCGTTGTGGCGTCGGTTGCCGCTTGGTGGCAGTGTCGCAGGGACTTCGCGCCGTCAAAACACTCTGCAGTCCAACATCTTTGCCTTTTGCGGTTGCCGCGGTCGTTCGACCTAATCAATACTATATTCTCCACCATAGTCAGTCGCTGCGAGCGATTCGAACTCTGCCATCCTTTTCACCTAAAGTCTTGATGCCGCTCCAATTTCCCAACGCCATGTTGACCGTGCAACATTATCCTAGATGTGTGCAACCTCAAGTTTGCGGCGGCTCGGTGGGTTCTTTGAACCATTGGCGACCACTGCTATATTTCTGTCCAAGGAAAATCTCTGGGACGCATGCATGAACGCCAACGAGGAGGGCTAAGGAGCTGCCGCGCCCTCAAAGGCACAGTACACCCTCAGATATGAATTTTGAGATTTTCATGTAATTGTGTAGCAGAACCCTCCTGTATAACACGTGCCAAATGCCTGATCTCATTTCCTCCAAATAAGCGAGATATAAGCGACCACCACAGGCCCGACCCCCTTCGCTCACCACCACAGGCCCGACCCACTAACAGATTTTCGAACTCGATAGCGGCTCGATGGATGGATGAATTCCGGCAAGTCGTTGTTTTTCAGTCCATTACCGGACTGTCTCCTTGGCCTGGCTCTCTCTCACGCAACGATTGCGAATGAAGAGAAATACAGGCCTGAGACAACTCGTCCACCAATTTTTCACCCTCGAAAACTAGGCATTTTTGAAGAGCCATAACTCTGTTCAAAAGGGGTTTTGGACGATCTCAGAGATATCACTGTGATCAGCGTGTGACTGTCTCAAAGATAAGCATGAAATCTGAGAATCAATTTTCTTGGTGTCCTGTGCTTTTAAAGGCAGTGTTCACGACGAATAACGCACTCGAGTTCGACCCAAAAATGGGATTGTTTGGTCGTGAGGTAACTAATAGTGAAGAAATAGGGAAGAAAAGCGTCCAGAATAAGTCAAAATACCGGTTTTTTTAAATTCAGGGCGTGGACGAGAATCATGGGCCCTGCTGATTTTGGCAAGCGCGCACTAATCGCAAAATCTGCGCGAATCGACAATGCTAACTGCGGCAGAGTTGCTTGGCAATTTGCCATCGAAACGTGGGCGGAGCCACAAACTCGTCCGATTGGGGGCGGACCGGGATAGGTAGGCGCACTGGGAGAGCTTTCAAAGCCGTTTGTATTTATTTCTGGCCAGTTTTCGTTGCTTCTTTCGACCCTATCCTCCACAGCACCTGCCAACTTAGTGTTTCACACCGAGACCTCGATAACGAAATTTATCGTGAACACTACCTTTAATGCGCGGAGCGTCAATCCAGGGACGACATCAGAATGCACATGTTGCAATTTTCGAAAAGAATGGTGTTCTACCTAATGTAACCGCTGTGGCTTTCTGTGTAAACCCAAGAAGTAGAGTCTCAATGACTCCTCCTGCCCCGAATTTCGGAACTTTACAGTTCTCAGGAGGCGTCCAAAGTATGATACCCGTTTTCCCATGTCTGTAACAGCTATTTTCCGGAGCTGTTGCCGCAAAACAATGAACAGTCGGAAAGAGTTGTTACTAAGATAATTAAAAATAGAATGATGATCACTTGGGATTCTGATAGGAAATAGTTTAGGGTCGTTGTGCATTCGAATCCGTTACGCAGTGGGCACGCCAAACGCTCCATGGTGGCCCCAGGCTCAGACGCATCTTGCATATAACGCTAGGTGGCTTCGTAGCCCTCTCTGTTAGCATTAAACGCACAGTACACCCTCAGATATGAATTTTGAGATTTTCGTGTAATTGTATAGAAGACCCCTCCTGTATAACACGTGCCAAGTGCGAGATCTCAATTCCTCCGAATAAGCGAGATATAAGCGACCACCACAGGCCCGACCCCCTCCAGCCACCACCACAGGCCCGGCCCCCTTCCTGAATTTCGATCTCAATAGCGGCTAGATGGATGGGTTATTTTCAACAGAGTCGTCGTTCTTCACTCCCTTTCCGATCTATCTCCTCATATTGTTTTGCTCTCGTGCCGCGACTGCGAATCAAGAGAAATACAGGCCTGAGACAACTCGTCCATCAAGTTTTCGCCATCAAAATACAGGCGTTTCAAAGGAGCCATATCTCGGTTCGTAGGAGGTCTTGGACGATTTCAGAGATACCATTGTGATCAGAGAGTGGCTCTCTCCAAGATAGGCATGAAATCTCGAAAATAATTTTTCGGGTGTCCTGTGCCTTTAAGTGGAAGTTCTGCTACTGATCAAATTTAAATCTTGGAGCGGACTCCGATTAGTACGGTGACCACTTTTCCAATGGAAGAAGTTTAGGAGATGCGCTACATTATAGAGCGATTTGTAATTACGTGCCAATATAGGCTTCTGACTTTTAGAAGAAAATCAATGAAGGGAAACTCACAAACTCAATAGAATCCACTTGAAGATCGGCGATTTGGCTCAGATGGCCCATGGCCTTCATTCGAGTAGCAACCGACTCAGCGTCGACGAACATTTCCGGTTCGTACTTGATGGTCTCGTCGTCATCATCGTCGTCTTCATCATCATCATCGTCATCATCGTCATTATCATCATCGTCGTCGTCGGCCTTACCTGTCTTCTTCCTTCTCTTGTCGTCGTCATTCTTGTCATTATCGTCGTCGTCGTCGTCGTCGTCGTCGTCGTCGTCGTCGTCATCGTCATCTTCATCAGCCTTGTCGTCCTTGCTCTTCTCTTCCTTTTTGCTATCTTCCTTCTGATCATCGTCATCATTGTCATTGTCTTCATCATCGTCATCAACCTTCTTCTCGATTTTCTTGATCTTCAACTGTTTTGCTTGCTCGGCGGCCTGCTGGAAAGTAACACTGTGAGTAAAAAAAACTGCTGATTAGAGTGGAAACTAACCTTTTTGAGCACAGCAAACTGCACAGTCAGTGTGTCTTCGGTTCCCTGACAGTTTACTCTCAGAATGAGTATATCTGTCTGAAGAAAATCTGCTTCTTATTGTTTTCGAAGTAGCTACTTTACTAAGTGTTAGCGTTCATCCATCCTATGTACATCCATCAAGTTGTTAGGAAAATGAAAATATACTTACCGAGCTGACTCGAAGAGCACCAGCAACGGTGTCACGGAAAGATGCTTCCGGGAATTCGTCCATCTCCGGGGAATCTTTCAGATTGAATGTGAGCGAAACGACTGGGAATGTACCATCATCCTCGTCTAGCTTGATGAAATTCGTACATGATTGTTCTGGAGCTGGTTTATCCTGGAAAAAGCTTAATCGTTGGTTTCTTTAGTCAACCAGTGAGGCCGAGACCATACTTACTCCAACAAGTCACGCAGCTCATTGCTTATCATTAATATCACACGAAAACGATTAGAATTCTATCCGAATGAGGACGCCTACCCACGCGGTCAGCGTGCGTGATGAGCGGCAGTCGAGAGGGCATTTGTCGTAAAGAAGGCTCTTCTGAAAATGCCTTTTCCAAGGCCGTTCGATACCCACGCCGACCGCCTGGGCGGACAGTCTCACTCGAACAGACTTTACATGATAAACACTGGCGCTATCGCTGGTTGCGGGACGTTTGATCCCGGAATAAATGTGGTTTAGGGCATGGTACGAGCATGAAATCAGTTTTCAATTCTCGTATTTCTCTGAACCTGTACCCCGCTCAGATAGGCCAGGTACAGTTAGGTTTATGGCTTACCTCCTCAAGAACAAAACATTCAAATCTCACCCGCGGCTGGCGTGGGCAGTTTATATCTCACCGGCGGCTGACGGTATGGTAAGCTGATCAGCGTCGCTCCTCTCTCGGCCTGAATCGATTCGCGGCCCAGCGCACGCGACCGCCCTCGCCAGCCACGGGTGAGATTTAGATTATACTTGAGCACTTGCAATATTCGAATAATCAGATAATTCAATCTTTCGTAGCAGTCTCAGATATTACTCTAACTTTTCCTGTTTCCTCAAGTTGGTCTAGAGTTACCGCTCCCACTATCGATGATATAGAACAAATTTCCGGTCATTCATTAAATTACAATTAGCATTTATTCGAAATTATTCGAATATTCAAATAACTTTGAAATAACTAATGATTTGAGTTTCATGAAATGGTATAAATCTAATTCTCATGAATCAGGGGAGCCCTGCCCCCTGAAGTAATGCTTGGAAACAGAAACGGTTCGAATACATTCTGTTATTGAGGCGAAAATCCAAATTATTTGAAATTTTCGAATACTCGGTGTGCCCAAGTATAATTTAGATGTTTTTTTCTTGAGGAGGCAAGCCACGGACTTAACTATACATACTCCACGCGATGGGTTACGCGACCTATGTACGTAAAGTCCGTCCGGAGGAGATTGCTCGCCACAGCGGTTGGGGTAACTGTCGAGCCGCAAACATTTTTCGGACTAGTGAACCGATTAGCAAGAAAATCTGACAAATAGTGAGCACTATCTCAGTCAGCTGTTTGCAGCGTTGGGAAGACTCGTCCGAAAGCTGCCTTCACGAAATCGCTCTACACGCGCGCTGAACACGTGGGCGGATATTCCAATGCGGACAGACTTCAATGTCTATCATCTCAACGGCCGAAAATCTAAATGCCCGACATACACTGTCGCACATGCGCGCTCCTCTGAAATCACCTTAATTGAAATTTTCGCGTGAACGCTACAAAGCCCACTACTCGTGTAACTGTCCTAGTTATTGTCAAGTTATTAAGAGCATTTGAAGCATTTGAAGCATTCTCGCCCGAAATTTGCTTAGGAGAGTTATTTTGGGGGCTGAACACGATCGTGAAGTCCGTTTCCTGATTATCGGAAGATTACTGAGCGTTATAAAATGCACAATGCGTACAGAAAACGACCGTTTTGAGCTTATAACTTCTTGTAGCGAGCACTTTGGGGCGGGATATTAAGCTGCGCTCCGAACGATCATTCCGCGTTGACTGTAAGTGTACAGTAGGCACTAGAGTGAGGACTTTTTGAAAAGAGACCGAACAAACGAATTTCGAATAAATTCATTAATTTTTTATTCTGAACGAACGAATTTCGAAGAAAACTCGTTCATTTTTTATTTTGAACGAACGAATTCCGGACAAATTCGTTCATTTTTCATTCCCAACGAACGAATTTCGAATAAATTCGTTCATTTCTTATTTCGAACGAACGAATATTCGAATGACGAATAATTTAAAGGCATCGCACACGATGAAAACCATACTTGGGTTTTTGACGTTTTCGTGTTGTTATATCCCTATAGTAACTGAAGGTTGCAAAAAGCCCCCTCAAAAACGTCAACTTTTCAAGAAAAACCCATTTCAAGAATGCTCAAAACAAATTTGAAGTTCCCGTCGACATCAGCTTGGAATAGCTGCGCGAAGAACGCAAGGAACACTTTTACGATTCGTTCCTTGGCACAGCGTTGGAAGCAATTCACCGAGGACGCCGTTCAGACGAGCGATCATTTTTTCCCGAACGAAACTAAAAAGGGTTCTTGATCTGCTGCGTCCATTGCTGTCAGCTGCTTTCGTTCGATGTCGAACGTAAAATCGAGTGGCGTGTGAATTGCGCCCTACGACGCGTCAACGCACGATCGCCGGTAGCGACCACAGAGTTTTGTTCCTTGTAACAACGGATCGACCCCAAGGCCGGCCCCCCAAACCCAGGAAGCCCTTTTGTGGTAAGCAAATCTCCATTCAGAGGCGATTTCGAAACTCCAAACTTTCTGAGTGACATTGTTATGACCCACTACTCCGACTGAACACAAAAGCTGGAATTCGGTTTTCATCGTGTACGATGCCTTTAGAGGCAGTGTTCACGATGATTTTCGTTCCCGAGTTTTCTACTCAAAACAATGCGTTGGCCACCAAGTGTTACCAAAATTCCGAAGAAACGGCGAGAAACGCACTAAAACGCCTTATTTCAGCGACATTATTATCAGGATCGGTCTAGTTGTCCGGTTGGATGAACGTGTTCGAGGTGGTTGCCGCCGTTGAAAAATGGGGCTAGCCGAAAATGGACGAATTTTTTAGGCGAATCAGTATTAGTTAGGGTCCGAAGCAAAGATCGGAGCAACAGACGGTAGAGAATTTCGAAGTACGGGCCCACAAAAGATTTCACTGTCACAACGAACAGTTCCTGTGAGAGTAAAAAGGCGGAGTGAGAGTAAAGGAATTCGGGCCCTTCTGATGCACTTTTCTTAATGTCTTCGTCATTTCAGTTCTACCCGAGGGCCAATCAATCGACTTAGTGAATAATCTCATAATCGAAGATTATCGTGAACACTGCCTTTAAGCATCCGTAGCAATATCGCGCAACTACGAAGTGAGCGGCAATAACAAGTTGAATTCTTCCTCTAGAGCTTTATTTCCACCTACAATTGAAATTAATAAGGCATGACTCATCTTTAAACCTGTACGGGCTAGAACGCAACGAATGCTACGAAATCAACTTTTCCGCTCTAACTTAGCCTAAGGAGATTAATCGAGGTGCCTAACTAACTTTGCTTGCCCCATAAGCCAGCCAGATCGTTGGAGCCGAGCTCCATAGTTATCTCCATAGGGTGCTCTCGCCTCTGTGGTTTGAATGAGAGGCGCAGAATTCCGCTGGAGCCAGCAACGGGGCTCGGCTCCACCGAACTGGCTGGCTTATGGAGCGAGCAAAGTTAGGAACCCGATATACCATTTGACGCAGAATTTTACGTAGATTTCAAAAACAACCTCCACCAGGTTAAAGAGTCATAGGCGGAAAACCGGTGTTTCGTAAAATGAATAAGGCTGAAGAATCGGGAAAGTATTTTTTTCAAAACGGAAGCACAAGTTGACGCAGAATTCAATCTCTAAGCACAAAAAAGTTATGGGCGAAAAACCGGCAGTGACACCCACCCAATCTTGAAATTAACTTGCATGAGTGTTGGGTCACTTTCATTCTTTTTCGGTGCGTTTCACCGGTTGTCACCGGTTTTCCCAATGATGTTCCCCCTTCACCTACCCAGAGGTGAAGGTTGGTGGAGTACATGGCTCCACCCAACGAAGCTATGGTTGGTGTCATGCGCAGCGGCATGAAAAAATGTGCGTGGCCAAGTGCGTCTGCCATGTGGCTCCCTCGGTTGAACCGCCCTAGTAGCCTCATCAGACGATGTGAAGAAAAAATTTAGCTCTTGCGTTCGGAAAATTGGAACAATCGAGTAGTGAAGAAAATGAATTCAGTCTTGAAAGGTATGTCTATTCCTTCATACTTCAGAGCTGATTTTCATATTTTTTGTTAAATCAGCTCGGGTATTCAAATTCGAATAACGTTCGAATATTCACCTCTACGAATAATCGAATTTGAATAATGTTCGAATATTCACCTTTCGCGAATAGTCGAATTCGAATAATATTCGAATTTTCACCTTTTCCAAATAGTCGAATTCGAATAATATTCAAATATTCACCTTTTCCGAATGGTCGAATTCGAATAATATTCGAATATTCACCTTTTGAGAATAGTCGAATTCGAATAATGTTTGAGTGTTCGAATAAAAATTCGTCCGAAAAATTCGAATATTTATTCGAACTCGAATATTCGGTCCTCATTCTAGTACGCAGGACCTCCCAGTGGCGGAACAAAATAACAGGCGCTTTTCCAATGAATGTATGAACATTCAACTGTTCGATAGTAACCGGTAATGATTACTTGGCCGCTATGCAGATGACGTCATGCGACCGAAAACGCTTTTACTTTCCGTTATCAGTTCATTAAGAAGTGTTTCAGTGTAGTGATAAATCACCCACCACGTGACTTCGTCACATTCAACAGCTTGCAACACTTTTCGTTACGAAAAAAATCAGCGGTGAGCAGGGATGAGCGGAACAAAAATATGAAATTTCGGAAATCCGTTTCCGGGTTTCGGAACTGAAATTTTTTTATCGGGTTTCGGAAATCGGGCGCGAAACGCCTGAAAATGCGCCAAAATGCGGGTTTCGGAACGCGAAACGCGGAAAAATTCAGAAGTTTTTTGATATTTTCTTCCTCCCAGATGACCCGATATTTCCGCATTCCGCAGCGTTTTTTGCGGGTTTCGGAACGCGAAACGCGGAACTCCGCTCATCCCTGGTGGGGAGTCAAGGTCCCCTCATACGGCTCGCCAACTTTTCCCATTGTGTCTGGCGCCGGTGTTTGCAATGCTTTCTGGCGACTTATTCGAGCCTTTGGTTAAATTCTATGCTATGTCTTAACAGCAGGCCGAAAGTTCAGGTCAAAAACAAGGGAGTTCACATAGGGAATCGCAACAATGTATGTATTTGATGCCATTTAGGAGGGAAATCGTGATGAATTATAAATCATTGCAATGTCAACCAGCTGACGCTGCAGAATAAGACTCATCGACGCCCATCCAGCACAGAATTCGAATTTTTGGGTGCGTAGCGAGGATATGCGATTTTTAAAGAGATACAACTGGTCGATTAATTGTCGTCCAGCAAGGTAAAATCCTTGCTAGCCATTGATCGTTAGCCGTCGTAAAGATAAGGCTCAGCTCATGCTTAACGCGACGAGCGGCGAGAAGCGTACGTAAAGTGCTTCAGAATGAGAATGTTCGCCCACGCGGCCGATGAACGTGTCAAGCGGCCCTCGCGGCATGGTTTTATGAACGATTTCTACCTGGCGGGAAGCAGCTGACTGCAGCTGTTAGTATGTACCTACTACTTTCGTTTCCTTTTCTTTTCCCCTGGATTTGAACTGAGATTCTGCTAAGAAGTGTTTTTAACGACTTTCTCGAGACGCTGGTAGCCATGGAATGGGGTTCACCCCCTTTTGGTTTAGGGGCGACAGAAATAGAATTAGTTTTTCCCGCTTCCTTTGGGCTCGAGACTTATTCGATTTGTTTATAAAATTCCGTCCTAGCACTGTGTGAACTAATCCGTTTGATGTGTTTTCTGCCTCTCAGATTCTCTGCGTTAAAGGCAGCATACACGCTCGAAAATGATATCAATTTTATGGAATGAATCGAAGGACTGAAGCTGTTGATATTCAGAGATAACGAAAAAAACGGAAAAAAATCAACTAAAATGAAGATATAACATTTTGTTCTATATTGGCCCAATAGTGGACGAGTTGTTCCGCATTGGCTGAAATAGCGGAGCTAGCTACAAATTTGTTGGGATGACGACGCAAATGTACTCGCACGGCCCTTTCTGGAACGCTTACGACGTTAGAAGCGAAACAAATGAGCCAAGATGACCGTAATCGAGCATTGAGCATTTGTATTGAGAGGCGGAGCCCGTATCGGTGGGCGGAGAAAGGATGATTTTGCGACCCAATACGGCTCAAATACGTTCATTTTACCTCGTTTTCAACCCTTCCAACTTCGTGAGGGCTCTTCTAGGGCCCACAAGAACCCACTAATGTAGTTATCTCAACAACTTTTTTGAGCGTGTCTGCTGCCTTTAAAAACAATCCGAAATTGCGTGGCTAGTGCATCCTCTTTGAAAAAAAGCCACGCCACTACATTAGGCTTCCGACCACGTTTTTTTCGAGTAATATTAGTTCCCAAACGCCCAATAATTGAACTTGACTCGCAATTCCCAACTGGTTGGGAAAGGGGCTCTCTACGCACAGGGAGAGGAGTAGTCCCGTTTTTACACTTCGAAAATTCAGACTTCTCAGGCCCCGAGTGGAATAAGAGCCGCAAAATCGAGACAACTTCTTCCACGGTGTGTAGAGGGCCACTATTCCCAACAGGCTTTGCGGAAATAGCGCCAAGAAGTTAACACACTACCCAATTTTGGAATGTTTGGAAGCAAGAGAGGGTCTAGTAGAAAAAAAAACGAATCAGTTAAACTAGATTCATTCACAAGATGTAAGATAAGAATAAAAAAAACTCAGACGAGAAAGGAAAGATCGAAAAAGATCTCCTCCGCCCACCCAACTACACATATACTGTATTTCCTCTATTATAAATACACCTCTATTTGAAGTACACCCCTAATAAAAGTACACTAAAAAGAGAGGTCGAGTATTACAAGTACACCCTCTTTTTGAAGTACATTTCAAAATAAGATAAGGAATAAAAATTTGGATTCTTAAACGGTGTTAAGGGCTTAGAAAAAGACGACAATATTAACTAGCGTGCATGCGATGACTATTCGGAACTGGAATAGTTGACTTTTCACGGTTGTTGATAGCGAAAATCACAGTTTTATTAGTAAAAGTCCCACTATGACAAAAAAAACAAGGCTGAGTATTAGAAGTACACCCTCTATCTGAAGTGCTTCTCTATTGGAAATATACCTGAAAAGGAGGCCTGAAAAATAGAAGTGCATGTAAAAAAAAGAAAATACGTTATGTGAGTATCTTTGACAAGGCAGCAATGCACAACTTGTTTTCATGATTAAGGTCTTCTGAGAGAAATCGCCGCTGCGGCTCCGCGATGAGGCCGCTTTGGCGCCTACATGCGCCGAAGCGGCATTATCGCGGAGCCGCGGCGGCAATACCGCGGATCCGCGGCGACTCTACGGCGGAGCCGTAGCGGCGATGCGGCAGCCGCTTCTACTCCGCGATAGTGCCGAAGCGGCTCCGGGAGAGTATCTGATATCAAGTTATTGAAGAATTATAATACAACTAGGGGGCCTATGAACAAAAATACGCACCTGCGGTCGTAGCGTCCTCTGTCTGATAGGGACAGAGGTTATCGCCGGTTTTTCGCTCAAGGAAATACGAAATGTACCTCAAATTCGGGTCATTGAACCGGCGACAATCTCGTTTTATCACGTAGGACAGTACGTCATACTCCCTCGGGTTCGCTGCTGCATTCTCGCGGAACCGCGGTTCTAGCGCGGAGCCGCTGCGGTACTATCCCGGCGATGTCGAGGCTCAAGACACGGCAACAGAATCGCCCGATCACGAAGCCACTGCAGTACTATCGCGGAACTATCGCGGCACAGTCGAGGGTCGCTGTACTTTACCGGCACTGACGCGGCAAATTCTCTCAGAGACGCTGCTCACATTTGCAAAAAAAAAGCCGGCAATGTAACATGTTCTTTGAAACTGTGGCTAAAACTCAAAGATTGTTGGAATGTTCCCTTGCAAGTTACGTCTTCACAATCACAATAACATTCAGCGATAATAAGCTATGCATGAGAAGTAGCGAACAGAGAGTTCAAAATCGAAAAAAAACATAAAGCATCAGTAAAACCCCCTTGTAGAAGGTGCGAAAATCGAAATGTCGTGAATTGGGTGGTGGATCGTTAACCGATAATTGCAGGTCAAAGTGAGACGGTTCGCTTTGATGATTTACAGAAATTGCACACGGAGGTGGAAAAAGACTTCCTTTTTTACGCTTATCTTGGTGGATTATGAGTAACACACAAACATCGGAAACTTGTACATCTAAAATGATTCAGCACTGCAAGCTACCTACGTTGACTAATTATTTTTTTTTGTAGAATTGAGTTCCTAAGTTTCGTCAACCACATCCACTCGGTTCGAACACTGGATTGAGAAGAAAAACCCGAATGTGGTTCTCTGCGCTAACGCTGCCTTTAAATGTCTGTTCACTGCGGACAATGCTTAGAGCGCCGAAGTAAATAGAGCACAAAGTAATGAAGTTGTCGAATCTAAAAACTTCTATGGTTTCCGTTTTCAATCTAGTCTGACGCATGGACCAGGCGGCTGGCCGTGCGGGGTTGGCGGCCTCAATGGAGAATGCAGTTTTGATTCGCTCGGCATGATCTACCGCCGCAGCCTCGTCCATTCATCAGACTAGAATTATTGCGCGCCCTTTATGTCTACGTCAAGGGCGGAGTTTTGGGGCCGAAGTCTGCTCCGCAGTGAATGGGAACAGCAGAACGCATGCCATAAACGGCGGGCATGCAGTGCAGTCTTTGACGCTTCGTTGGACGATAAACCTTAGAATAATATGTTCCTTGCGCTCGACCACAAATGTTCTACAACCCTTCTCTCACGAAATTCGGATGCGTTTCTCTTTTCTTTTTCTTTTTCTCTTTTCTTTTCTTTTCTTTTTCTCTTTCTCTTCGGATATGAAACCACTACCTTTCAGAAGTTTATTTCAATGGGAGGAGGGGTGGGGACGGGCTCCGAAAATTTCCATTCTCACCAAATGAATACCGTAACTTCTCGCTTCACTTTACAAGGAGTTCGATTGTGAAGGAGGAATCAAAATACGAAAAAAAGGACTTCAAACGTACCGATGCGGCTGTGACCGCGCAGGTGCATTGATGTTTATTGCCATCATCGTTGTCATCGTCGTTCATCACATTACAAACTTGATGATTTTGTAATGGACATATCGCTGCCAGCGTCAACGGTAGAACGACCACCCACTTGAGAAACATCCTGAATTTAGGCCCATCAGTTTAAAGTACACGATTTTCATCTCAACTCGAAACGTATGGAAACTATTCAACTTTCATCGAGCATTCAGAAACTTCCAATCAGCTTCATTGTCTAACAATGGAATAACAACTAGAAAATCCAGCCGTTTGTAAGAAAATACATGCAAATCGTCATACATGCGTTGGAGTTTTTAAATCCAGGGTTTTAACCGCAAATCAAATCTACCAACCGAGTTATGGACGTCTTCCACAGACGCCTTCGTCAGTGCATCCATAGAAAGAGCGATCAAACTTAACACTTTCAAAAGTAATTGCCACTGCAGAGTGCTCACTTCTGACTAAATTCTGCGCCGGATCCAGACAGGATCAGGCAGCCGTAGTTCAGGACCTCACCATTTGATCCAAAAATTTTCGAAAAGTATCCAATACTTTACGTCTTCCTAGGCAAAAAATGGTGGTTTTTTTGCAATGAAAAGTTTTTTCAAGCTAAATTTTTCGTTCGATAATTGCTGCACTTTCCTACCCTACTGTTGAGCCTCGAGAAGTGTAGTTTTGAGTTCCTCTTCAAAGAGTTTCTGTGGCTTCAACGCTCCAGAGCCATCGACGTAGCTCGGTTTGGACGGCCTGCCACGATGCAATTTGGAATATTGCTCATAATTACCTTAAGCTGAGCGGTATCCGATCATCTTACCGTAGTTCTCAGAGGGTAGACCACAGATAAAATAGAAGCTTTGAAACCTCAGGGCTTTCTTTTCAACAGAAAATTCTGCGGTGTCCAGTTTTGGTGGTAGGCGCGGTTCATTGGACAATGGGAAAACAGACTTTAGGCAATTTTTCCGTAACTTTGAGGTTATGGGAGAGGTGTTAGGCAGCAGTTTGTAGAGAATCCCACAAAGATTCAAAATCTTTCTTAAGAATTATGAAAATCTGAAATTTTATGGGGGAAGTACTGTGCTTCTCTTGGCCAAATTCCGGTTCGCAATTGCTTCTCGGCGCGCTTTTCGGCCGCACGCTCACGAGTCTGAGAAGTTTCCAGCGCCGCAGCCGCCGATCTGTTGACTCTAGGTGGGTATTAGAACCTGGAAACTAAATAAAAAAAATGCAGAAAACTGTATGAAAAAGTCATATCGAGTCGGCTCCGGAGCTGGTACCTCGACCGACTCGAGCGCCTGCGGCCGAAAAGCGTGTCGAGACGCGATTGCGGCCCGCAATTGGGGGTGTGTATACAAGTATGTTGGTACCTGCTCGTTGGTGCCCCTGCTTCTACTGAACCCAGCAGACGTTTGAGTGTACACAGGGAACGTTCGAGCGATATAGCGTGCACAACTATATCGTGAAAGTACCCCGCACATTGCATAAAGGTGTCGCCGCCCGGCACACCAAGGCCTCTGGTCCATAACACCTTAGGATCCGTACCTAGAGAGTTCATGAAGTCTTTGGTCACAACCCAGAGTTTCGCCCCCCCCCCTGAACTGTCGATCGCTATCGAGTGATATCCAAAAAACTGCGCTGTCCAGACTTGTGAGCTATTTCCATGCACGGTTTGCTGCTTTGCAGGAAACCCGCCTCAAGGATAGACCCGTCATCAGCGTCGGAGAGTACACCATCTACTGCGGTAACGCTGACGATAGGAGAGTGGGAGGCTGTGCAATAGCTGTAAGGAGGGATTTCAATGGTATGGTCAAGGAGTCCGGCTTAACGTCGTGCCGGAATGCATTCGTACGACTGTGGGATCACAGAGGATTCAATCTGTGGATAGTGAGTGCTCATGCGCCCACTGAAACCGCCGAAGACAATTAGAAGGATGCGTTTTATGAGGAACTAAATACGTTGCTAGCCAGGATACCTTGTCAACATGCTGTTGTGGTAGGAATCGACGCAAACGCGAAGATGGGACTTGATCAGGAAACCGAAGTACTCGGTAAATGGTTCTTCCCAGTGGAGCAAACATCGGACAATGGCTACCGCCTTGTCGACTTTTGTGAACGCAGTGGTCTGATTATTGCACCGACATTCAAGAGGAATCATCGCCGCCATCAGCTTACGTGGCAGGGACCAACCCGGCTATCTCCAGAAGAGCAGCGGAAGCGGAAGATGACAACTTTGAGACGACAGCTTGACTATGTCCTGACGAGGAATATTCCAGTATCGGACATTCGAAGATCTAGAGCTGTGTGGGATGTCGCATTCGATTCGGATCACCGCCCTGTTCTGTTGAACTTCACTGCGAGGATTCATAAGAGGAAGCGAGGGGCTCAGCCTCTCCAGAGGATTGACATGACAAGTCTCAGAGATGAAGAGTGCAGAAGGAATTTTCGACAACGCGTTTCTATTCACATCGGAGTACGGACTAAGAAGAAACTTTGCGACGCGGATTCTCTTGTCAAGTGCATCCAGGACGCTTCGAAAGAGGCACTCCCGGTTGTACAGCCTAAGAAGAAGTTCGCCTACGTCTCAGAAGAAACAACATCTACCTACAACAGAGTATGTGCTCTCCGAACTGCAGGAAACTTCGTGGAGTAGAAGCGTCTGAGGAGAAAGTTGCGCCGGCAGCTTCAAAGCGACCGCTAGCGAGAGTGGACGTGTAGAGCTAAGGAGTTCGAGAAGGCTTGGGAGGAGAAAAATCCGAGGAAAGCCTACACGTTGCTGCGACAATATAGCGGGAAGATGAAAAGATGTTCTCCTGTCTTGAACACTACCAATGGATTTACACGATTTTTGGATGTTTTTTGCCGTAACTGCAGTTCAACGTCGCAGTGCACGTTATGGTATGTTTACACAAGGTGCTGAGTTGATCGCAAAACGCTTGGCTCCGGGTGAGATTGAACCAGCATATTCCCTTCACGGGGGAGCGCCTTATCACTGCACCACCGTAGCCCCAGCGCCGCTCTCACTCAACTGCTCGGTAAATCTTCACCGAAGCAATCATCCTTTCACCCGCATAACGGGATGAAACAGAAATACCGTCAGAGACTATCTAACAGTCGTAGACCTGTCAAGATGATGCCCTAGTTAAGTCTTACACGATTTTTGGATGGTTTTTCCAAAAATCGTGTAAGACTTAACTAGGGCATCATCTTGACAGGTCTACGACTGTTAGATAGTCTCTGACGGTATTTCTGTTTCATCCCGTTATGCGGGTGAAAGGATGATTGCTTCGGTGAAGATTTACCGAGCAGTTGAGTGAGAGCGGCGCTGGGGCTACGGTGGTGCAGTGCGATAAGGCGCTCCCCCGGAAAGGGAATATGCTGGTTCAATCTCACCCGGAGCCAAGCGTTTTGCGATCAACTCAGCACCTTGTGTAAACACTACCAATGGAGTTGCAGTTGGTGATGCGACGCTGCCAATATGGAAGGATTACTTCAGATCACTACTGAATCGTCCAGCGCCATCAGTACCTGAGCTCCCGCATGTTCAGAGAGCACATTACGGTGTCAGTGAGGAACCGCCGACTGAGTCTGAAGTTTTGGATTGTGTCCGGAAAATGAAGAATGGAAAGGCTGGTGGAGATGACAACATCACTGCTGAAATGCTGAAAGCTCTTCCTTCGTCTGGGATTCGTGAAATGACCAACACCATCCGGCCTATATGGATGAGCGAAAGGATACCCGATTCGTGGAGACATGCGATCATCGTACCTCTTCACAAGAAGCTATCCGTCACGGATCCTAAGAACTACAGAGGAATCTCTCTACTTCGTGTCATGTACAAGGTTTGAGAACGTATCATTCTCGAGCGACTTATCAAACATCGTGAAAGAACGACCAGAGATGAGCAAGCCGGTTTTCGACCTGGAAGATCGACCATCGACCAAGTGTTCGTCGTGAGAAGAGTAATTGAATCGTGGCCATTACAGCTTGCTTTTTTGGACTTTGAAGCCGCGTTCGACTCTCTTCATCGTGATCGATTGCTCAATGCTCTGCGAGCAGATGGAGTCCCGGAAAAGTATGTTCGGTTAATCGAGGACATGAACAAAGGAACAACAGCAGCAGTTCGTACACCTGTCGGATTTACGTCAGCTTTCGAGGTGAAAACAGGAGTAAGGCAAGGAGCCGTTGCAGGACCTTTTCTTTTCAACTTCGCCGTTGATGACATCATGCGTAGAGTTGCAGAGCAGTTTCCTGCGGATGTGATCCTAACACCATCAGGACTCTCCCTTGTCGACCTGGAGTACGCCGACGACATTGTTTTATTTGCTGAAAACAACGCAGAACTGCGAAGGATTGTGAACCTCGTTTCGAAGTATGCCGCAGCCTATGGACTTCGTCTTCGTCCCGACAAATGCAAGCAGATGTGGGTCTCTCAGAGGCCTTCAACTGGAGTTTGTGTGGACGGACAACGTATCGAACTGGTGGACGATTTCTGTTATTTGGGCTGTTTGCTGAAGAACGATGGTAGTTATGCAGCGGATATTCGACATAGATGTGTAAAAGCTACGTCTGCATTTAATTCTCTGACCAAGTGCTTGTGGTCTACCGCTATCGCGAAGGAAGTCAAGTTGCGCGTCTACCTATCCGCTATTCGCCCTATCATGATGTACGGATCGGAGACGTGGGCAGCACCGAAGACGCAGATGGAAAGGTTGGATTGCACGGACAGGAAGCTTTTTAGGCGTTTGCTTGGATATTTCTGGCCGCGTGTATGCCATAACGAAGACCTTTACAAAGAAATCGACGCTTTACATAAACGCTTGACACGAGGGAGGTGCCAGCATCTCCTAAAGCCATCTCAAGCAGCAATGGAAAGTCGACTTCGGATGCTCGGGCATATACTAAGAAGAACGCGGGATCGTCTCGTACAGCACGCTTTAAGTATGCTTCCAAATCCTGTCTGGAAACGGCCACCTGGGCGTAGGCGAAAGTTCTGTACGGATGTGGTTAAAGAGGATTTGAAGTCACCTCGAAAGACAGTTCAGGTGCGATGTTTCGTTTCGCAGGAAATTGAATTGTGACAGCTGGATGGAATGTGTTCAAATTGTGGCTGAAGACCGTGAAAAATGGACACGGCTGACTACTAGGACGGCACACCTCGGTGAAGATGCGGAATGAAAGCGTTAGGCGAAAGCCAACCGATTAAGTCAGGTAAGTTAGTCAAATTTGGCCCAGAGAAGCACATTACGTTGTCTGATCTACGAAGTGAAGAATTAAGGCCTTGATAGGTTCTAATAATGCATGTAACTGGTCTGAAAGTACGTCTTATTAGCTGAAACTTCGGCTACCGTCAAAAATACATTTTGCTATGTAGTTCATCGTTATGTCTAAAGACGTTTTTCTCTTGTACCGTTTTAGAGTTGGTACTGTTCTCTTTCACTTTTTTCTTCCTATTAAAATATGAATGCCTTCCTTTTCGCAGGAGTTTTCGTTATTTAGCCTTGTCAGAAGCTATTTTCTTCATTGGAAGCAGCTCCATATTTTTTCCATTTTGGCCCAAATATTCTGAAGTTCCCCTGAAAAATGTCAAAACTTTGAGAATTTTTACGTACCCCACCCCTTGTCCAGCCGGACAACACCTGCCTGACTCTGGATCCAGATATGTACATCCTGTGTCTCGTCTCAGCAGATTTACAGGATTAGTGACCCTTTTTTATAGAAATACATCACTTGGAGACTACGAGAAAGACTATGATCAATGAAAAGAAAGCGAAATATACATCAAAATGAGAGCATTATTTCAACGTAATGAAACGATGGGGATTGAACGTAAACAAGCAGTCTGTTGTGAAGTAGTATAGCTTGGTAGCATATGTCGAGTTTAGGATCAGTCCTGGGGTACTCTCCTGAATTTGACCTTTCTACAATGTTGATCCTCAGCAAATCCGGTCTGGTATTCACCTGCGCCGGACTTCTTGCACTCTTTCATGATATGGAGGACTGAAGAACTTCAGGCTAGGTAGCGTGCAGCTAGCGAATGCAATTTGAGGTATTTTAACTTAAACGAGACCACTTGCATGTTTTTCTTGCGTTTCTGAGCATTTTGTAGATTTATTTTGAATCAGGTTTCGCGAAATTTTAGGCAAGGTCTCACTTCCAATGATTTGTTATAACTTTGAAAGTTCTTTTGAAACCAGATTCATCATTGGGATAACGTTGGGTCTGCGGGCTTGGATTGGATTTAGCTCGAGAAAACACTCGTCAGCGCTCGCGCTAAACCCAATCCATATTGACAAATTCAGGGTTACTTGAATCATTAATATGGCCTCTGCTCACAAACGCTGTGGGATTGAAATTATTAACGTTCTACGTTTACCGCAATGTTAAAAGGAAATAGTGCGGCTGCAGTCACACACTAAAACTACGGTGGAAGACGCCAGATTTCATTATCGATCGACAGCACAGCTGATTTTTTGGGTGAGTCACGGTTTCTCTTTTTTTTTCTTGTTTGCTTTGGCATTATTTTTGTTTCTGACCCTTATAATATTACGATTAGTGTGCGATAGGAATTAGCCGTTTTTTTCATTTCAAAACTGAATTTTGAAAAAAAAACACTTCAAAGCCTGAACAAACGGCTAATTTCCCTCACGCACTAATCCCCTATTCGCAATAGTTAACCAGTCAGAAACAGAAATAATGCTGAAACAATAAAAAAAAGAAAAACCGTAACTCACCCAGAAAATCAGCTGTGCTGACGATCGATTACGAAATCTTGCGTCTTCCACCGTAGTTTTAGTGTGTGACCGCAACCACACCATGTCCTTTTAACATTGCGGTAAACTGTACAATCTTACGAGAAAATCTTCAGATTTCCGACGATGCCTACAAATTCCTTCGAACTTACGTATTTCCTAAGATGGACACTGAATTCTCGAGTTTGCATGTGAGCGTTACAGTGTGTCCGAATGAGACTGTCTGATCTTACGGCCAACGGCTGCAGACGGCTGGCTGGGATATTGCTATTATCCTTATATTTGTCCATTGTTCCTGCCGATCGATATATGTACAGGTCCAGAAAATGCGTCCAATATGACCTCTCGATAAGCACGCCGACTACGTGGGTGGACAATTCTTTTCGGATCGGCCTTGAAGGCAGGGTTTGCCATAAACAAAATGGTTGTTGTGGCATACTCGTTAAAAGGTAGATCTGGTCATCACAAATGTGAAAATAAGTAGAAAGTTGCAGAAAAAAACGTTCCGGAACAAATTATTGGTGCCCACAAGGCCCCCAATTATCGGGATTTCTCTAAACGCCTGTTTGCCATATGTTATATGGCTTCCAAAGTAATTTCTGAGCACTTGTAGAGACTACCGACTACTTAAAGGCAGTGTTCACGATAAGAATCGTTTTTCCGTTTTTTCGCCTAACTTGAAGACGGTCCCATGCTGATTCCGATGATGTTTTTGGAATCGTACAAGACCATCTAGGAACGGAGTTATGGTCCCTCAAAAATTGAGCTAGGGAAGTATGGTGGACGAGTTGTCCGAGGCTTGTAACTTACGTCTTTTGCACCTAAAGCATGCGAGCTTACCTGAGTAAAGAGAGAAGCTGGGAACAAAGGGAATAAAGGGGCTATTGATTGGAAACCATCTCTCATCTCACTATCTCGAGCATTCATTTGTTCGCGTCTGTGGGCGTGGAAAGTACATCTGGGTGTGACGAGCTGACGAGTTTCCAACTTTGGGGCCGTAGGGAAACGTTCCGAGCTCATTTTTCTTAGTTTTTTCAACGTTGGGGTTGCCCTAGGCCCCGCAGCTGCCGATCTCCACCAAAAAATCAGACATGGTTTTTATCGCGGACACCGCCTTCAAGGAGCAGAATAAAAGGCGGATCAACAAGCATCAAAAACCTCTCTGTTAAAGGCACAGTCCAACCTCAGGGGTAAAATTTGATATTATGGTCCGCCCACCGTGCTTAGCAACCCTGCCAAGCGCGAGATCTCAATTCGATCAAATAAGTGTGAAACTACAGGGAAAAAGTCGGCCCCGCCCCCAGTACCCTAAAAGCATAATCAAGCGTTTCGCCTCGGATAGGAAACCAAATTCTTTGCAAACGGAAAAATTGGTTTGTGTAGCAATGCTCAAAGGCAAAAAGTACAATAGCAGAGCTCTTGGTTCTCTTTCCGGGGCGGTATGCCCGGCTAGGCTTTTGGGGTAAAGTGGGCGGAGCCGACTTTTTCCCTGAAGTTTCTCACTTATTTGATCGAATTGAGATCTCGCGCTTGACAGGATTGCTATACACGGCGGCCGGAATATAATATCAAAAATTACCCCTGAGCTTGGACTGTGCCTTTAAAGGCAGCATACACGCTCGTAAACGTGATCGAGATAACTACGGAAATAGATTGGTATGGCCCAGACTACAACGCTTACGTATTTTGAAGTGTCAAAAACGACCCACAATGCCGTTACCTGAGTAAGAAATTGGCCCCGCCCTGTATTTTCACGTCCCCTGTATTTGCCCTTTTCCTGCAACGCAAGGTTGCTGGGTCATATTCACCGTTGGTATTGTTGGTAGATTGCCTAACAAGTGAACCACACACGTCACTGACGGCGAAGATGGCCCAACAACCGTGCTTTGCAGGAAAATGGCAAATACAGGGGGCGTGAAAGTACAGGGCGGGGCCAACTTCTAACTCATGTAGCGGCATTGTGGGTCCTTTTTAACACTTCAAAATGCGTAGGCGTTATGCTGTAAGCCTTACGATAATCTTCAATTTTGAGATTATTCGCTATATTGATTAAGTGGCCATCAGGCAGAACTAAAATGACGTAGAAAATGCGAAAAACGCACCAGAAATACACGAAATCCTCAAGTATCACCCCGCCTCTTAAGTACCACAGGAAGTGTTTGTTGTGACAACGGAATCTTATGTGGACTCGTCTTTTGCAATTCTCTACTATCTATTGCCCCGTTCTTTCCTTGGCGCCCTAACTAATCCTGCTTTGCATAAAATATCCTTATATTTTCGATTGACCCAGTTTTCCAACGGTGACAAACACCATGAACATGTTCATCCAACCGGACAACTAGTCCATGATATAGAATAATGTCACTGTTTTATTGCGTTTATCGCCGTTTCTTCGTAAATTTGGTAACGCTCGGAGGCCAACGCATTGTTCTATGTGAAAAACTCGGGAACAAAAATCATCGTGAACACTGCCTTTAAGGAGGCGTGCGAACACCTGTATTAAGCTATTGTACCTTGTTTTTGTGCGTTTTCCCGCTCTTACACTTCCTTGAAAAGAGCTCAGAAATCGTTTTGATCGCTAACCCTGCTTTTAAAGGCTGTGTCCACGATAAAAACCATGTCTGATTTTTTGATGGAGATCGGCAGCTGCGGGGCCTAGCACAACCCTAACGTTGAGAAAACTAAGAAAAATGAGCTCGGAACGGTTCCCTACGGCCCCAAAGTTGGACACCCGTCAGCTCCTTACACCCAGATGCACTTTCCACGCCCACCGACGCGACCGAAAAGAATGCTCGAGATTGTGAGGTGACCGATGGTTTCCGATCAAAAGCCCCGTTCTTCCCTTCATTCTCAACTTCTCTCTTTACTCAGGTCAGCTCGCATACACCGGCTGCAAAAGACGGAAGTTACAAGCCCCGGACAGCTCGTCCGCCATGCATCCCTAGCTCAATTTTTGAGGGACCATAACTCCGTTCCTAGAAGGTCTTTTACGATTCCAAAAACATCATTGGAATCAGCATGGGACCGTCTTCAAGATAGGTAAAAAAGCAGAAAGACGATCCTTATCGTGAACACTGCCTTTAAATAGGATTTGTGGTGCTCAATTGAGGCACTTTTGGACAGCTTACGTCAAATACAGTAGTGATATCTCCAGTAACATACACTTAACACTTTGTTGCAGGTTACAAAGGATGCTATCTGTTACGTAGAGTTCAAACCATAATTTTAGTCTGCTGAACAGACGGGGCTGTGACAGTAGATCACTCAGCTCTACTCGAAACCCCATTCTCCTTTCAGGCAGTAACGCCGGCTGAGGGAGCAGGCAATACCGGCTGACTAAACATTGTACCCGGGCATGCCCCGGTATTCACTGCCCCCTCAGCCGGTAGATGGCGGAGCGCTCAGCCGGCGAGTGGTGGCCCCCTCAGCCCGCATTCACTGTCCCCTCAGCCGGTAAATGGCTGCCCCCTCAGCCCGCATTCACTGCCCGCTCAGCCGGTAAAGCCATGCCCCTCAGCCGGTAAAATGTATGCCCGCCCGCTCAGCCGGTAAGACGCTCCGCCCCCAAAATAAGCCTGCCCGCTCAACCGGCGACCCTACTTCTCCGCCCGCTCAGCCGGTGTTATTATCTGAGCAGTGAGGCCGCCAACCCGGCACGGCCAGCCGCCTGGTCCATGCGTGAGGGGTATGGTATACTTTGTCGCTGTAATGAGCGACAGGCGTGCAATCTAAAACAAATACCCGCATCGGAGCGGGACCCGCATCGGAGCAATGGAAACGTTTGTAGTAGGAACAGATGTCGCGTGTGGGTCGCAGCGACGTGTCGCGGAGGCCTGACATACTGCAAATGTGCAATAGCATGTCGCTACCACTGTCGCTGTCGCTGTGCAGTGCACTGCGACAGCGACAGATTTGAAGGGCGGGAGGCGGTCGCTGTCGCTGTGCAGAGCGACGCGACCAAGTGTCGCAAAAGTATACCATACCCCTTAGACTAAAGCGAAAACGGAAACCATACATGGCACATGTACGTTGTTGTATTACTTACAGGTGGCACGGATCGCACTGATGCTTTGCATTCCCTACTACGCGTTGGCGCGTACTCGGTGCACGCATGTTATGACATAGGGGCATCGCGTTCGCGACAACGCATATCTGCGCGACCCGTGCGGACTGTACAATTCACTTGCTTGCAAACAGCGAAGGTAAACCATCCACTATATAGTATCCTTCTCTGACAGTTTGGCCGCGAAATAGCCCACCAGGCTCCGCAGCGGCTCATGGTGAGCTGTTTCCCGGCTACAACGCAGCTATATCTCGGCTTCTCACGAAACGGACAAGAAGTAATAGCCGAGATATACCCGAGAATTAACTAGAAGTAAACAAATGTAACCGAGACGCGACCGTCGCCGGCTCGCCGATTCACCATCTGGGGCCGCCAGCGATTGCGCGGGGCTTCCAGAGGCTGAACGAGGTTCATGTACCTCATACTTGGGTAAATAAGGCGACGAAGGTGCGGACATCTGAATCATGCCTCTGGAATGCGCCGTATACCTGCCTGGAGAGCATCATTTCTTGGCTATTTCGCGGTGAGCATCATTTGACGGCTATTTTGCGGCGAGCATTATTTAGCTGCTATTTTCCGGCCATTTCGCGGCTATTACACGGCAAGCAGGCATTTCGAGGCTATTTCGAAGGCTATTTCTCGGGCAAAACTCTCAGAGTTGGGCATCGAATAATTTTGAATCATCCGAAAAATCAATTTTTTTCTCCAAAGTCAGAATGGTTTGAGCTAATTCTGGTTTTCAGGGATTATGTTAGGGGCAATCTTCTCATAAATCATGGCGAAGTGGAATTCTGTGCATTGACAAAATCACAAATATCAGTTTTTCAGGGAATAAGTCGACTATTAGTCAAAGACGACTATTTCTATTTTTTTATTTTTTTATAATTGATAATTGTGAATCATAGAATGTAATTGGTTCTAATCTAACCTAACTTATGAGAAGTTTTCCTCCTTCTTGTTGCCTGAGAACCGGCGAAAGCTCGATTAGTTGTAGCATTGAGCACCCGCACCAATTTACTCAAGAAAGTCGCGAATTTGCGACTTCTCGTCATAACTCGGCTCAGTGTGACCCGTTCGGGGAGCTAGGGGGATATTTGAATCAGCATCGAGAGCTCTTCATTTTGAGCACACACACTTCTTGACCTGCAAATAAGGCATATAGAGTTAACAGAAAAATCGAGTGAACGAAAACACCACCGACGCCCCGTACTCAGCTCGAACGGAACCAATCGACCTGGGACTTGTCCTACAACTTTACTTTCTGATTCCTTTTAAATAAGCACTGCGGCAGCCCAACACGAAAAAGTCGATTTTTCAGCCATTTCACATAAGCCATGTCCATTCTCGCTTCAAACGGGACCAGGTGAAGAGATGTCTGTGCTCAAAATGAAGAGCTCTCGATGCCGATCCAAAATATGTCCCTACCTCCCGGAACGGTTTATTTTGAGCCGTGTTATGACGAAAAGCCGCAAAAGTCGCGATTTTGCGATTTTTGCGGCTCCTTGAAAAAATCATTGCGGGTATTGTAGTAGTCACTGGTAACTTATTCTTAAGCACCTGAGTATATAAGACTCCTTGTCAAGAGAAACTCTTCAAAAACTTTTCTCGACAAGGAGTATATTGTATGTTCGAGGTAAGTCAAAACAGTTTATATAAAAATCCGATGGGATGTTTTTTTGTTCGGGTATAGAGTACATACAGAGGCCTCGAACTTCAGGCAGCAAGAACCGTCTACCCTATTCACGCAAAGTTCTACAGGGAAATCTAAAGGATGGGGAGGTCGTAGGTAAAGTATGACGAAACACAAAAGAGGCCATGAGTTTTGAGCTACAAGCCATGGCACGTCAAACAAACATCGAAAACGCACTCCTGCCTTAATATATGTACCTCAACTCAGAAAACCGTGAAACACATGTAAAAAGCAGCTGCACGGCTGCGAAAGAAATCAACGAGTCAAAATGTGTATGACGGAAACGCTGGCAGCACGCGATGGCTTCTGCGCGAAAGCGGTTCTGTTTGAACAATGCCAGTCTTGAGAGTTCGAAGAAAAGAGAGCTGAGAGGGAAGAGGACGAGACCTGATCGACTGTAACCGGGGCACACACTCCTTACCAACAATGTTATTTTAACGTGCAGAAGAAAAACTGTGTGGGACCTCAGCACTTGACATGCTGACCAGCGTTTGGTATATGGTGAACTTCCGGAAACTTACTGTGCACTGCTGTAGAGACGTATGTATCTAGGAGTGGTGTAAGCTGACACGTTCCTTTACAGCGATTTTAGAGTAAGAAATCAAAAAGTTGCTCCTTGTCCAGGAACTCGCGGGCCGTATTACAAAACCGCTCGTTGGGGATGGTCAGAATGCGGGTCAGGACGCATTTTCGCGTCTTCAGCGTCCTTTTTCATCAACACTCCCCGAACTCAGCTTTTTCCTGATCTGAAAAATTCTTCTAGACCCCGGTAAAAAGGGCTTTTCGTTGATGTACAGACTGCTAGAGCTTAGGCCAGAAAAAAGTTCAGAGTGAAATTTTTGGGTTTTCATACAGTACACAAATACACTTTTTCAATTGCACATCGCTATGTGTGCTTAGAAGGCATCACATTGATGGATAGCCTTCTCCACCCAAGCCTCAAAGAACTTTTCAGATCCGGAAAATAGTCAGTTTTGGAGGAAGATATTAATAAAGTTAATAAAGGACGTCAAAGACACGAGAACGCGTCCGCAAGCTTCTTCTGCCCAAATTCTACGAGCGGTAGTGTACTTTGCTGGTAGAAAGACATGTCTGAACACCATAGTCAAAGAAAGTAGATATGAGAAACGGTAGATAGCTTCAATCACAAATCACGGCTTTTCAAGTTTTCCAAGAATTTATTTTTGCAAATATGTATAGGTTAATCCGCTTGTGATAAATCATTCCGCATTTTTTTCTGATGTGATCTGGCTCAAAATGTTTTATTGTAGCATTTATAGGAATGAATCACTAATGTTATTTCCTCATGCTAAGTACATACACAGGCAAATGAATACCCTTGCTTAGAAATGTTCGAGAGTAACGTACTATTAGAAAATCGCAGTGACGTGAAGAAGGTTGTGTGACTTGGCTGAGGACGGTTGGCAGACTTTCCAGCGCTCGATCTCTATCGGAAGCTTCTCGAGCATGTCAAACACTTCCAGGCTCCTCTAGATCAAGCGCGACGCAGATTGGTGAACATCTGAGGAGGACAGCTTCAAGCATCCAATATTTATACAGTGGCAGCATGGAACTGATGTCATTATGGGAATATGTTAATTTGAAGGCATCGTACGCGCAGAAAACCCTATACTATTTTTTAAATGTTTTTTAGTAGCTTGGCTTCTCTGGTGAACGAAAATGTCGAAGGCGCCTATGAAAAACCTTCATTTGTAAAGAGAAGCCAATCGGAAGATATTGTAAATACGAATTTGAATTTAGCGCCAAAATCCTTTTTGAGGTTTTTCTGCTTTTGGAGGCCTCGTCACTGTCATTTTTGGAGTTTTTCTGCATGTGGAGTTCGTCCCGTAACTATTTTTTATGTCGTCTTACGATCGCACCAATATTATAGGAAAAAGTGCTAGATGACTGGTGAGATTTGATGGCGGATCTTCATCTTTGACGCCTTCCAACCTCATTGCTCTACGTTTTGGACGCGATCAAAATTTACCAGTGTGGTTCACCGGGCTCAATCATGAAATTGAGCCTGAAAAATGAAAATTGATTTCCAGCACGAACGACGCCTTTAAGGAGCCACCAATCCTACAGACCTAAAACTTTGAAATTTTTGTGGGTAGAACTGACAGTGGTTACTTGCTTACCCAGAGTCCGGCCCCTCGCCAGTCATTTCTCAAAGCTTAATTTCCGCCATCCCATACTAGCCTTTTCACATAACAGAGGGGTATATTCACATAAAATATGAGAAAAAGCGAATATGGTTCTCTGTATACACGATTTCCCTGACAATGTCTTTTTGAATGCTCTTCATTCGGTATTCCATCCAGCTGGACTCATCCTTCATAGGAGTTTGTAAGAATAGCGTTCGGGGCCCATTCTGCTATCATGACAGAACCGTCAACTTTTTTTTCATTTCAGACGGTTTGATGAACTGTGATGCTGATGATTCCATTTCTCCGTCTGTCATGGAAGGTAACACCAGTCGGAAGCATCTCGTTTCGTCCTTTTCTTTCTCTTCTGATTTTCAAAATTTTTTCTCTTCTGTCCTTTTCTTGTTCTGTGCCGGTAGGGCTAAAGGCGTCGTACGTGCGGGAAAAAGTGATTTATTCTCCATGCTCCTAACCAGGCAAGCCCATGAGGTGCAATATAATAGCAAAGAAGCCCCACGGAACCCTAAACAACCCTGTACTGCCGCAAATTCAAAAGTAGGGCTCATCCCTGCCCACTACTCACAGCAGCCACTGATCAAAGCAAACAACTGAAAATCGACAAAAAGAAAAAAACATTGCAAATTTTGTCTACACTGGTTTTTGTTCAAGTTGGGATTTCGGGGAATAACTATAATATGAAGACGACGATTGGGTCGAAACGTCAGGCCAAATAAAGATCCACCGAAAACCTTGTATGGCATAGAAGTCACTTACAATAACTATAATCATTTGATCATCCGTTGCTTTGTTGAAGTTGATCTTCCGGTAGTTTGCTTCGATCGGTGACCGCTAGGGGGAGTGGGTAGTGCGTGCGCCATACATCAAAGCTTAAAGGCAGTGTTCACGATGAGTATTACACTCGAGTTCGACTAAAATTGGGATTGTTTGGTCGTGTGGTACCTAATAGTGGAGAAACAGCGAAGAAAAATGTCCAGAATGAGCTAAAGTAATGGTTTCTAAATTCAGGACCAGGACGAGAATCATGATCCCTGCTGATTTCGCGCTAATCGCGAAATCTGCGCGAATCGATCGTGCTGGAAGCGGCAGAGTTGCTTGGTAATTCGCCATCGAAAACGTGCGCGGCGCCACAAGCTCGTTCGATTGGGGGGGGCGGACCGGGATAGGTAGGCCAAGGTCAGGCGGGCGTTGTCCAGCTGTGCAACAGGGGGGGGGGGGACGTAAAAATTTTGGAAATTTAGAGTTTTTCTTGGGGGGAGGTAAAAACTTCGGACCAAAACTTCAAAAAAGAATCGGGGGTTGTTTCAGTCGCGTTTCTCTTTCTGTGAGGAAAACAGGTCCTGGAACGAAGGGTTCGGTCGTGGTTGCTCACATATTGTAATAGCAACAAATGATCAAAGAGAACAATATTACAGCACCACAACTGTACATATGAGGAAAGTATCTATACATAACGATGCAATGGACATATTTTAAGCAGTTTTCAAATTTTTAGCCCATAAAAATTTTTTTAGACGAGCTACATTCATTAATCGGGCCTATTACTGCTTAAATTCTTTACTTCGAAAATTGGACAACGTACGTCCCCCATAAAATTTAAGATTTTCAAAGTTCTGAAAAAAAAGAATCAGATTCTTCATGAAATTTCCCACAAACTGATACCTAACACCCCTCCCACCACCTTAAAATCACGAAGAAAATCGCCTAAAGGGCGATTAACCGTTTTCCAGAGCCGTTGTCCAAAACCGCGCCTTCGGCCTAAATTCGAGAGCGGTATTTTTTTTTTCAAAAAAGCAATCCGGAGATCCTGATGTCAAAATTTCTATCCATGGCATATCTTCTACTAACTACCCCAATTTCGCTAGGAAACTCCTCATTTGAGAGCATTCCGGAGCAAGGGGTTTAATTTACCACTGCGGCGAGCCGTCGAAAAATGTCGCGCTCCAATGCCAAACCGCTGTACCACTAGTGAAGAACAAAAACGAAGAAACTACTATAGTATGTAGTGGTCCCTTCCAGCCTTGGGAGGTTCTGCCATGAATGATATGCGCGATGGAGAGGGATTTCGGACTAGTTGTCGTAGCAATCAATAGCGCAGGAAAATTGGATTGGAGCGCGCAATCCTTCTGTTTACATTTTTCCTTTTTTTCTCTGCTTCTTTCTTTTTTTTTCGAAAGCTTGTTTTATTCGGTGTCTCGATTCATTTATCTTTTCTGAACACTTTTTTTATTTAGTAATCACAACCATTCGGATGTACGGATCTTTGCTTTACATGCGAGTGGCGTAAACGGATTCAGTATTGAGGGGGCCGCAGCGTGATAAGCAGGCGTACTGGGATAACTTTCAGAGCCGTTTTCATCGATTGCTGGCTTGTTTTCGCTGTCTTCTTCGGACCTATCCCCTCCAGCATCTGCCAGCTTAGTGTTTCACAATGGAACCTCGAGAACGAGATTTATCGTGGACACTGCCTTTAAATGCAGCGGTCGCGATAAAATATTCCCCTTTTTTTTCTCAAAAACCTTTTCTGCGTTTAGAGTAGTAGGAGCTATGGGAAAAAATCGCGAAAAGACCGCTATTTCGGCCTAAATTCGAAACTTGAACTTTATTGTATTTTAATGTTGGACGATCCCACTTCGCATCATCGGCATCGATGATCTCTAATATCAAGAACATCAGCTGGATTGAAATTGAATTTCAATCAATGAACATTTACCTTCGGACTGACCTGCTCGAATATTTATTTACTCATCTAGTCAAAAACGTTGACTAAAGTGCTTGCTTTCATTGTTCAACTGTTTTTATTGGGTATATTTGCATTTATTTACTGTGCTTATCTGAGCCGAATTCCGGTCCGCAATAGCGTCTCAACATGCTCTGCGGCCGCACGCCCCCGAGTCAGAAGAGCTGACAGCGCCGCAGCCGCTGATCAGCTGACCTTAGGTGGGTTTTGGGAACTGGAAACTAAAAAAATTGGAGAAAATTGTATAAAAAAGCCCCATCGAGTCGGCTTTGGCGCTGGAAACCCGACTGACTCGAGCGCGTGCGGCCGCGAAGCATGTCGAGACGCAATTGCGGACCGGAATTTGGCCCAGATAAGCACAGTATTTCTCTGAATGTCGATGATTTTTGACTGCTCGGCATGAGACTGCGATCTTTTTGGGCGGCGCTGTGCACTCAGGCAAACTAGGGATCGGAGCGCCGTAGAATACGTCAGATATGGATCGGGCTGGCGGACAGCCGGTGCACCTGCCGAAAGTGCCAGCGCTGGCTTTTGGCCGGCAGGCTGTGCGAGCGCAGGCATTCAGCAGGCACCCTGATGAACAAACTCGCGGGTGTGCTGAGGCCTAATTGATCGACATTTTCTTATCGACTTCTGTTAACTCGTCACAGCATTCTATCTCTCGTACGTTCTCATCACGAGCCCTCGCTCTCACTTAATGTTTGGTTTGCATGTTCTGTATTCTATACACCATTCGAAACTGAGGTGTCGTTTGTATTCAATCTCTAAGAAGCCGCGTTGCAGCTTTTTTTATTTTCTCGCTATCTTCGAAGCGAAGCGGTTGTTTCCCCCATTATCATCACTTTGTTTTCTTGAAAACAACCATTCGGATCTCATGATGAAGCTATCATAGCAGCGTCGCGGCTTCCCCGCATCCACAGATGGACGATAAGTGTTGCGCGAACCACATAAGACACTTTTTTCATCTGTGTGAATTGCTTAGGAAGACGCAGCTACGCGGCATTCATGACACAAACGGAAGCGAAGATATCATTACCTCATCAATGATATCTTCGCTTCGGCTTGTGCCACGTAGGAGTGTGACGACTTCCTACGAAAATGACACAGACCCCACCACATCAAAGATGATTATTTGAGGAAATTTATAGTTTGGAATTCTCGGTTAGTTCGGGACTCTCAACTTCTAGTTCTTTCGAGTACTTCATTCATTTGTAAATTTCTTCTGAAAAATCTATTCACTCTGAAAACTCTGAAAACTATTCACTCGGCGATTTCGTGTTTACAAGAATTTAATACGTGCCCAAATTTAAATTATTCGGTTTTCCAAATTTTCGATTCATTCGGGAATTCAAGGTATTCAGTTTCTTCAAAGATTATCTTTACTCAGGAATCTGATATACCTAATTTTTTGGGTATTCGATGATTTTGAGTGAACACCTTCAATTTTCCGCCACTGTAGAGAATTTTCAGAGTATGCATAAATTAATCGGAGAGAGTTTGAAATCTCGAATTTTCAATTGAAATTCCGGAGGAATTTTCCGAACACCCATTCAAATCAATTCTGGAGACAGCTCTTCAAAATTCGGCTCTCAGAACGATAGTACGCAAAAACTTCTGAAGTATTTGCAGCTTTGAATTGGGAAGAATTTTTTTTCGAATGCGGGGTCCACGATAGACATCACTTTTGTGTTCTCCCAAATATGCGGAAGTCCTGGAGCTTCATAGGGTAAGGTAGGTATACCTAAAAACAACAAAAATAAAAACATGCCGTGTTTTCGCGCTAAAATAGTATTGACTTCTGAGTGTCAGAAATGACCGCTGTGAGCAAATGGTACCTATCAATGCAAACAAGCGCTATAGCTCAATTGATAGTACCTCCTTGATTTGGTTATTTGCTGTTACTACTCCGCCAACGCGTAGCTAGATGCCTTCCACGGAAACCAGAGATGCCCAGGGTTTCGGAGGCATCTAGACTGATTTTGACACGAGAATTTACGTAAGTTACGGAGTTTAGCCTCATTTGGTCAAATTTTAGCTACAGCGCCCGCTAATTCTACGTAAATTCTCGCTACAGCACCCGCATAATCTACGCTTATTCTCGTTGCAGCACTCGGTCGATCGACCCACCCAGTCTTGATCCGTACTAGAAAGGCGATCCCGCTGCGATCGAGCGCATTGCCGTTTCTTCCCCACGGCCTGCAGCATCCCAGCGGCCAAAATTATCCCTAGCAAGGTCTTCCAGAGAGCGACATGGGGTCACTCTTCACGACCACCCACAGAGTGTCAAGTTATCCGTGGGTTGACTGTGCCAACACTGTTCGAACTTTCCGCGTAGCCAACGCGGGTTTGAGATTGCATTTCAACACAGGCTGTCGCTAAATCCGTAGATTTTTGCTACAAAATTACAGCGAAAATATACGGGTTTATTAGCGTCAGAGAAATCAAAGTTTCGAGTTTAGCCTTTGTTTTTTACGTAGAATACGCGCAGAATTTGCACCCTTGTAGCCTCGACACAAGAATATGCGGGTTTTAGCTATCGCAGCCAAAACCCGTAGTTTACCGCTACATGGAATGGGGCGGCGTTTCAGGCCGCGCCCTCGGAGGCATCTAGCTACGCGTTGGCAGAGTACATTCTCAAGTTTTCATTTGTTCACGTCGAGCGGGCAAAAAAGGGCTTTGAAGCGTTTCGAAGATACAAAAACCTGTTTACAATCTTATTTTGACCACTCCTGGCTCGTTTTCTGCCGTTCTCGCGACACTAACAACAAGATCCGAAATTCCTTTTCGTCTTCCAATTCACTGTAGAGCTCGACGATAATTTTGATCGCGAACGCTGCATTTGAGCCGAATTTGCACTAGAATGAAATCAGAGTGGGGTCGAGATACCCTTCACAGTCGGTTGTGAAAGGTATTCAAAACTTATGCAACCTCAGAAACGGTTTTGTTTTCAGGAATTCTTGTCGTTCTGGAAGAGCGCAATTTTTGTTGACGGAAATTCCGCATTCAAGGAACAATTGCCGTTGAAACTGGTGTGGATCAGAAGCGTCTCCATCATCATTCACAACGGTTAAAAGTTTCTCCCATATTTCTGACTAAATTTTGCGCACTCAACAATCCTCTCGATTTTCCACTCAGTATGTCTTTGGCTGGAAAGTTCTGCACCCAATAATAGTCAGTAAAGTGTCCTTTGTCCGTCTGTGATCCTTCCACCAGGTGTGGTATACCATTCGAAAACATAACTCATCCTCTATCTAACAGGTTCAACTTCTTCTCGAAATTGCTCGACCTGGTTTAAATTTGACCTCAAAATTTAGAGGAAGACGGGCGCGAAAAAGTGGCATGTGGATCGAATCCACACCGCGGGTGTGGCTAAGGAGCAGTTCGGCTAGCACACGTGACGCGCGACGGAAAGGCGCTGTGCGCGCTCATCGTCCTTGGGGCGCGTTAACCGAGGACCTCCGAAAAAAGTAGTCGTTGTCCCATTGTAGCCGCCCCCTTTATCATTTTTTGCATTTCATTCATGTTTTTTGTTTCTAATGTGCTTTTTAGACGCAATGCTTCTCGTACATACCATCGTTTCAATGGAATTCGCAACTTTTTTGAGAGCCCTTGATTAACGCGCCCCAAGGACGATGAGCGCGCACAGCGTTTTACCGCCGCGCGCGTCGTATGTACCAGCCGAACTGCTCCTTAGCCACACCCGCGGTGTGGATTCGATCCACATGCCCGACAAAGTTTGAATGCCTCTCGTTCTCTTCTTTATACCATACTCATCAAGTGTATGGAACGCTTGAACCAATAACTACTAGTTCATAGCACCAAAACGGGTTCGCGAAATCTCTCCAATGGGGGCGACTTTCGCATTTTTCGAAATTTTGGAGTCAGTGCAGGCAAGCAGTTCGTACTGGTTAATGAAAGTGAATATTCCTTCGTCAAATTCCACAATCTATCTGGAAGCATCCTCAAAGCATTATTTAAATTCTCCTCAAGCCCCATGTCTTCGCGAATGTCGGCTAGATAAGTGGACAGTATACTGACTAAAACATTCGTGTTCGACTGTACAAATATACTTTTGAAGCGTCATGAACGAGTAAGCACTACTGAATTTGAGCAATATCAAATCAAAAATTTTGGTGACTCAGCCCTGAGCTTCGCCAATCCCACCCCCCCCCCCAAACAAACTTGCCCAGACTGATCGTTTGAATACGGTCACTTTCGCGAGTTTTTGAAGCTTCCCACGAAGTAAACTTTCCAATATAAGCTGTAGCAGTACTAGCTTCGCTAGTTCAAGCGTTTTGTCCCTCCCCCCCCCTTTTTGTCCCGGGCATGCTGTGGTGTAACTCATCCACTTTCATTTCATAAAAAGCAATCCGTCATAAATTTTTTTCATTCAGTTTGCTTCGACTTTTCTGTGAATTTCCTATACTTCCAGCTCCGAATCTTCGAGTTGTGTCATAGAATCGATATCATTTAAAGCGTATACTTTAGGCATCTTCCACAGTCCTGACCGCAAGCGCGGGATGAGCAGTGTACTATGAAACTTTTCCCACTGCGGGACGCGCGGAAAACATGAATTCTCTGGCTGCACCGTCAGCGCGACATACACAGAGATTCCTGGCTTGCATTTCCGTATACTGTGGCGTAGGATAGGCCTAAAATTACTTATGTTGGAGTGGACCTAAACTGAGACGCTAGTATTGATTCGAACGTTGAAACCGTCACGGCTGCTTGGGCGGTGCCGCTATGGCGGGGCTGAATAGGCGGCACGCGCAGCCCGCGCATGCAGTTTTATAGTCCACCGCCCGTCGCGCGCGTCGCGCGCGTGCTGCGCTTGCGGTGATGACTACGAAAGATGCCTAATGCAAGTGTGACATTGAGCTCAACTTTACGCATGCAGCTCAGTTTATGCCCTAAGTTTTACAATCGCACCCTATCACACAATTTAACAACAACCAAGCTGCAGTAGGAAACAGAATTTCGGCTCTTAATCCGACGATTGAGAGGTTAAGGGAGCCAGTCTCCATTTTTTCGCCATAGGTTTTGGACCTGCGGTTTCTATGATTCGTAAATTATATGCAGAGTGTTCTCTAATTTTTCCCGAGGGGTCGGTGCCCTAGCTGAGAGAAAATCTCGAATGGGTGTGGAATCATCCTTTGACTCCCTCCACTGTCGAAACTAGTTCTGGAATTTTCTAATAAAGCGACGAGGAAAACATCATCATTCAAATAAACTGTCGTATATTTCTTCGAAAAATACGGAAACAGTATACTCTTCCCGACAATTTCCCCATTTCGAGGCGAGAAGATTCATTAGTGCTACATGGCAATCGAATATTTTTACATTATTTCAGATGCGCAAGTTCCTCAACGGAATGTGCAAGGTCGAAGATACAATGAGGAGAAGATTGTACGCCGAAACACGCTACATTCGCTATGATTGAGTTACGAGTCACCTTGAATGAATGATGCTACAATTAGTTTTCGTGTCGACGTTGGTGTTTGCGGTTTGAAAAGATAATTAAAATTTTATTTGAAACTTCTTTCGTTTTTTATTACAATGTATGGTTTTCCCTCACATGATTAGGGACTTTGAAAACAGCCGTGTTGTTGAAAGAGCCCGAGAAGGGCCGAAAATGGAAGCAACAGAGGCATCTTGAAAGCCCCGGAGCAATGGCACCGAGAGCGGTAGCAGGGACGTTTTGAAAGGGTTGGAGTAGGGGCACCTTAAAAGTGCCGGAGCAGGGGCAACAAACACAGCTGCAGGGGCACCTTAAAAGGGCTGGAGCAGAGGCACCGAACACGGCTGCAGGGGGCTTTGAAAGGGCTGGAGCAGGGGCACCAAAGGCAGCAGCAGGGGCGTCTTAAAAGTGCCAGAGCAGGGGCACAGAACGCGGCTGCGGGGGCATTGAAGGCAGCAGCAGGGGGAAAGACTCCGCCCACTTTGACTGTCGGAGCCGACGTCCTCGACCGCTCCGAAGGCCGTTGGACGGGGTTCCGATCCCCAGTTTGCCTGAGCAAGTGTGCACGAACTGTCGTTTCTGGGCCCTAGAAACTCTAATTCTAACCCGTTTTTCACCTTAGGGGTTTCTCAGCTGTTTTCGATCCAAGCTGATTTTTGTAGTTTTTTCGATAGCGTTTTTCATCGTGACCGCAGCCTCTAAAGCGTGGCAAGGAGAAAAAATCGGAAAGAACGATATGCATCACAGGTATAATATGCCAGACGAAAATCAGTAAGTGCGAAAAACGGCAGCGACTGGAAATTGTGGCGCGAAACTCATAGAAGGGCTAATAAATCGTATTGATCGCATGATGAGTTAATGCAAAGTTGGTGAGCCATAGAGGATTAGTTCTCCGGCACAAAGGGATTAACATCATCCGTGGTGTAGCTACTGCTAACAGCAGGAGCTGCTGCCAACGAGCAGGAGCTCCTGTTGGTTGTGCTGGAGTACTAATACTTTGTTTATCGTGGCTTGCGTGAGATCGACAGGAGGGATAAACAAAGGCTCAGTATTCCAGCACAAGCAGCAGGAATTCCTGCCAACTAGCAGGAGCTCCTGCTGCTTGTGCTGGACCACTGACCCTTTGATTACCCTGGCACGCGTGATATTGCCAGCACCTCTCTCTTAGTGCCTGCTGACACTCTCCTCCATTGATTTGTCTGATACGAATGAACATTGCAGCACCTTCTTGTACGACGGCGGCTGGTATATAAGGCGGCCAGACTCGCCGAGGGGCAGTTGGCCGCTTGAGGCCGGTGCGAGAAAGTGACTCTGCGTCACATTCTGAACGTAAATTTTGGACGCTAGGGGGATCGTCCCCATGGTCCATCACGAGGAAAGCCTCCCCGTTTTGAACCGTGGCGAAGATGATGCCCTTGTTGCGTACCGCGGCGAGGTTGGCCTCCTTGCTGCTGGCCGTGACAAGGATCATACCAAACACCGGTTAGGAAGGTGGCAGTCCAAATTCTTTCTCCGTTTGCAGAACAGGCTGTCGATAACGAGGGGTAGAAAATCAGCATATAGATGTTGGCAGAATTTGCTGTCGTTTTTAAATAGGCTCCGAAAAAAAGCTACCTAGCTCTATGAAGCGAATAATTCTGTCCGATATGCCATTAATGTGCCGGAACAAAGGAGGATATGAAAGTTCCAGTTTTGCAACTGTATCAATTCACAAACAAAGGATCCTAAAAGCTACATCATTGTATCGTGGTCACAAGAAGGGAACGCTTTATCAATGTCATGGACCTTCAATTTAGATATGGTTTGTAACGCATGGGCGTGTATACAAGTCTGTTCTTACCTTCTCACTATCAGAATCTCACTATCGGAACGGGCCACGCGCTAGCAGTTGTCGGCCTCCGGGCTATGGGTTGGCCGCCACCTCGCGTGTAGAAGACAATCGGTCAATAAGGGCAGAGAAATGGAGACATGGTCGAAAGAAGGCTTCCACTGCCGTCGACCAGTTTGTAGTCTGAAGCGCGAGACGGCCGCGAACTGGTGATCAGTTGGCGACGAACATAGATCGTCAGCGACCGGGCGACGACACTCCTCTCACTTGAAAATCTGCATTCAGTCAAAATTAGACATTTAGTTGGCATGCTCGATTTATAGAAAAGGAGGCCACAAAAAACAACTTTGAGACTGCCAATCGCGTGCGCAGGAGTGCTGTAAAAGTAATATGTAAGACAGCCGGAAAGGGGTGTAGGATGGTCGGAAAGATGTATAGAGCTTTTGATAAGTTGTGCAGGACTACCGAAAAGGTCGGCAGGAGTGCTTGAAAAACGGGCAGGGGCAGGATTGGCGAAAAGGTGTTTAGGACTGCTGGAATTGTGTGGAGGACTGGGAATTTGTGTACACGCTGATCACGGCGTCGAAAGCGCCACAAGGTCTGCCGCTGAAGATTACCCATATTTCGACGAGAACTTCAGGCGTGCGTAACTATACTTTGAAAAGCTATTTGATATCCTTTCGGGCAGACACCTGACAATTCGTATGAAACACAGCAAAGTTTTGTAATGCGTTTATTTAAAGCTTTTTTTTTTCGGGCTTGTCATTTCACTGTGCCAATACTTGCTCATCCAAGTTTCACCATGGATCATCATAACCAGCTGGCTTCCTCACTATAGGGCAGACTCCTGAAAGCGTTTTCGTAAACGTGATTTGGTTCCGAAAGAGTGCAAACGACAGAGAGGGAGGAGACGACATAGAGGACAAACACTATTGGGAACCTAGCCCGCAATCAGGGATGTGCGGAAATTTTTTTGTGAGGAGAAAACAGAGAATTCAGTTTGACAGAGAACCAATAACGGAAAAAAATCCTAAAAAATGGGCAGAAAACAGAAAACGGATAATTTTTCAAATACCAATAATTAGTGTTCAGTGTACAGTATTCAAGATTGTTTTCAGCATTAAACTTTAACACAATTTTTCGTGATAAATGGTATTTTCGCACAATAATGAAAGGTCAACAGTTGGCCAGAGTAAGAAATGTAGACTTCCAGAAGAGCAGATTATGAGTTCTAATTGTCCCTCTATTTCCCTTTCTCTGAGACAATAATACTCAATTACTTAATAGAGAAGCTCAATATGTGCAAGGCGTAGATTAAGTTGGAGCAGACCTGCTGTCCCCTATTGTACATATTTCGAGGATAATTCTGAGATAATTACTGGGTTGAACACTGCACTACTCCTCAACACCTTGAAGTAACGCGCGGGTATGCCGCGAGAGTATAAATGTCCCAACGCGGCACTCGCTCCACCATGGTGCGCTCGCTCGTAACCATATGACGGTTTGAACAACTACATCCCCGCCCACTGCAACTTCATCGCATGCAACCTCTGTACTATCTTGCGCTGGAATGAATTGAAACACGAACTTAGAATTTGCGTGAATGGCACAGTTGGGGCGAGTTTTCACTCCGCTCAACCAAAGGGGTGGCACTGGAGTATTTTCAGCTTCTGCCCACGTGAAGAAAGTATTGATACTCGAACACGGGCCAATGCGGATACGAATAGCGGGCGCCAAGTAGTAATAAAGCTCAATGTTGTTATTGAACAATGAAATTGGAGTTTTCGCGTTATTTATGTATGGCATATCTTCCAAGGATATCTATCATCAACGGTGAAAATCTTGGTAACGGTAGCCACTACAAGATAAAAATGGAGGCTCGGCTTTTGCAATCCACTCTGGTATACCCAGCGCTTTCGATGTTTATTTCATAGAGGCCTGAATGCTTATCAGGTCTATACAGTGGCATTCTGGGCCAGCCGACATCTTAGTCAGATCCTTCATCACCTTATATGAGTTTAGCCGCAACTCGAGGACTCCGTAGGGATAGTAGATTTGGTGTACCCTGCAGTTTCGAACAAACAGCCGCGCCTCCTGCCACTGAGGGTGAGGTTTATTAGAACTTATGGAGTCATCGTCTCTGGGTTCAGCCACTTGTCCCTGGAGTGAATTTGTCCCAAGTCGAGGTTCACGTTTTACCTGTTTTCGACAAGTTTTTGCCTATTTCTGTGAAAACAGAAAAAAAAGGCTAAAACTGGGCCCAAAACAGAGAACAGAAAATAACGCACACCCCTGCTCCCAATAGTTTGAAGTAAAAAACACTAGATGTAGAAGCATTGATTGAACCTGTGTGTTGGCAGATCCACCGGAGGTGAGGTCGCAAGTCCGTAAAGTAGTTTTTGCCGTCTGAAAAAAATAGCATTTTTATTGAATATTCCAAGAGTTACACTGTGCACTACATTTAGGATTCATGTAATAAATGTAGTCTGATGAGTGGACGGGGCTGCGACCAGGGATAAGCGGCGATTGCCGTTTGCCGGTTGCCGATTGCGGTTTGCCGGCTCTTTTCGGACGATTTTTGTCGATTGTCGTTTGCCGTTTTTCCTCTCACTTTTCGACAAAATCCGGCAGAAACGCGCCAGGCTATACATACTTTAAAACTCCAAGCCATTGATGTATCCTACTGTGCGGTCACGTCAAAGCAACTGCTATTATTGTAGAGTCATGCTCGTGTGGTTCCTCTTGTCTGGAAGACAACCGAATTCCCCACCCCTCTTTGTTGAGTCTTGAGCAATTAACGTAGGTCTCTTCGGGACAAGCATTACCGCCCTGAAGATTTTCAGGAGAGGACACGAAGAGTTCAGGAAAAGCTCTGAACGTCTCAATTTCTTTCAGATATGAATCAAAGCCTTGGGTAGAGGATGTTGGACTTCACTGGCAGTTTGTGGGCTTATGCTTTTCGCCCTATTCTATTATGCTCACAGTTGCGCTAAAAAACATGATACCGAGTTGAAAGTTGGAGTTCTGAGTTGAAAAGATAGGAGAGGGTGTGCACGGCGTGGGAACATCCGTTTTGAGTAAATTCGCTGCTTGACTATAAACTGGATGCACGGAGTCGGGGGTATCAGTTGGGAATAAGGGCTGGCGTACAGTTTGGGAAGGAAGTGGTCACGCGGATTTTTAGGGGTCGCATTTGTGGAGAGCTTGAAATAACTACCCAGTTGCATGTATTTGAGTTTGAGTTGTTAGCGCGCAGTTCAGAAGAAATTCAAAGGGTCGAAGGGGGGGGGGAGGAGATGACGAAGAAGTTTTCCAAGAACGCTTTCAAAACTGTCCGAAAACGTGCGTTTTAGTTGTATTTGTCCAAGTCATTATCTTTTATCTGAAATCCGGTAAAACGGTGCTGCCACGCTCCTTAGAAAACATTCACCTAAAGTAGGACAACAAAAAGCTCCTCTTTTTTTTGAATGAATTCGAGTGTTTTTTTTCTCTTAACTTGGATTGCGCGACACTCTGAGTTCTGTGCGATGAATCTGGAACACGCAAATCAGCGACTACTACATATTCCGAAATAGGTTGGCATTGGGGAACCTCAAAAAAATACAATCCTTCCACCACAACACTTCTATGTATTACCAGTGTTAAATAGAATGCTGATTCCAATGCTGTTTTGAAAATCAGGTATTGAACTAACGCAAGAGATTCAACTTCTTATGGTATTATTGAAAAATCATTTTTCGTCTGGTTATTGAAATACGAAACGTGCATGAGAAAAAAGTATTTTTTCCGCTACTTTTAGAACATCTGTATCGTTTTTGTAAAAGATTTTTATTATTTTGCCGTTTGTCGATTGCCGTTTGTCGGCCATCTTCGGACAAATTTTGTCGGTTCTGTTTTCCGTTTTTCAAAATCGTTTGCCGCACATTCCTGGCTGCGACGGTAGATCGCCGCGCGCGAATCGAAACCCCGTTGGTGAAGGAGTCGTTTATACTTTCGCCGCCGAACGGCGCGGCGTAGTGCAGTTCTATAATATTGATCACGCGGCGCGGCACGATCGATATGGTGGGGTTGCACTCCGCCGCGCCGCTCGGCGGTGGAAGTGTAAACGACCCCTAGGAGATGCCGCCAACACCGTTTGGGCAGCCGCATGGTCCATGCGTCAGACTAAATAGAATACGGAAACCATATGCAGATAACAGTGTTCCTAATTTGATGTTTTTTGTCGTTGTGCGATTGAAATGAATGAATAACATCACACAGCAGCTTATGCAGGCTCACCTGCATTATGACTAATCAAGTCTTTGCAATCGTGTCCACCTCGAAATGTTCCAAGAGCGGTGTATTTACCTCTTGAGTCATGTTGAAACAACGGACCTCCGCTATCTCCCTGGAACCTTATGTGAAGCACTCTGGTTCTAACTGGGTAGCAAAGATAAAGTATCCACGTACTCTACATGCTGAAGCGTGTTTTCCACTTGTAATAATGAACTCGTTAGAACTTTCGGCGTATGTTAGATTCACCACTTCTATCCGATCACCGTCATTTCGATGAAGCGCTGAAAAAATGTACAAGCAGGAAGGTAAACATAGGCAAAGGTAAATTTGGTTTTTTAGCCCTCAACGGTCCGCCATTTTGTCGCTAGCGTTGCTATCTTGCCAGAGCGAGTTAGCGGCGGTGTCATAGCTTCGTTGGATGGAACGGGTTCTCCATCAATCTTCACCCTTGGGCAGGTGAAGGGGAGAACCCACACCACTGGGAAAATCGGTAGAGTCCGGGGAAAAGCCCCGGAATAGGATAAAAGTGATCCAACATTTGTGCGTCATTTTCAAGAATGAGATGGGTGTCATCGCCCGTTTTTCGTCTAGACCGTTTTCACTCGCGACCGTTAACCTTTTTTTAGATTGTTTTTGGATTCCCCAGAAAAATCTGCATCGAAAGAAATTTTCAGCTTTGAAAAACATTTTGTCGATCTTCCAGCGGATTTCAGTTTATAAATGGGATTTTCTCGTCTGAAGCTATCGGTTTCTCGCGCATAACCTTCTAATCTTTCAAAGTGGACCTTTGGTAAGGGCTGCCTGTGAAGTCTCCGTGAAATTCTGCGTCGAATAATATATCGGGTTCCTATCGCTGCTTGCCCCATAAGCCAGCCAGGTCGGTGGAGGCGAGCTTCACAGTAATCTCTATAGGGTGCTCTACCCCCTATGGCGTAAATGAGAGACGCAGAGGTTTACTGGAAAAATTAACGGGGCTTGGCTCCACCGACCTGGGATCGTTTTCACCATTGAAATTTCAGGTAAATCATGCTTCACTTCCACCTTACCCGGAGACGATTGCTTACTCACCATTAAACAGCATTCATCAACCACATACACGGGTAAGAACCCGCGCAAAATGTGTACCGTGTGCACTCACCGAAACACTGAATAGGCGTCATCAATTCAAAGTTCTATCGCTCTTTGAAAGGTTCGAGTAGGTAGGCTAGAGAGAAGTGAATGGGTTCCGTGATTATCAAAAACTTCGAAGTACATCAGACTCCTCATAGATAGAAAAGAACATTATTTAACATTGATGACTTTTCCATTTCCTCTAGCGAGATTTTTTTCAGTGGCAATCGTCGGTTTTTCCTAATCGGTGTTCCACTCTATGGTAGAATTTTTCCTTCAACATAGAGGGTATTAAGTAGTAGCTAAAGCGTTCCATTACTCCTTTTTGTTTTTATTTAGGAGCACTTTTTTCAACCGATTTTGATATACCTTTCAGAAGCGCAAATCTGTTTCTATCTGAGTTTTTTTTTCTATCAAAGTTTTCGAATTCTCAGCTACACTTGATGGGTCTAGAATTTCAAGCGGAACTTCCTAACATTTTCTGGGAATGTTCACCGATCAGCCAACAGTGAATGTACCCTTTCCTGATGAATATACGGAAAAAAGCCAAGAGATCTTTTTTCATATCGGATCGCGCTTATTTAATTGGACATTTGCTCCTAAATATTAGATTATTTGGCAGAGTTTAATACTGCAATTGAAATGCAGCCCTTCTTCTGTCGCATACTGCTAGAAATTTCCTTTTGAAATGTATTTCATTTCAATTTTTCGACTGTTTTTCAAAAGTTCGAAAAAAAAAACAGAAAATGGTTTAAAAAGATCGATTTTTTGCGAATTGTGTATGGTGATGAGAAAACTTTCTTTACCGCTATGTTGTGAGGTTTAGGGCTTCGAACTCATTGTACAGATGAAAATTCAGGCAGTCAAAACATTCATTACAAGCCACAAATAGAACTCGAGCGCGAGGCTCGCATGTCATCGTGTTCTATAAGGAGCTTCAGAAACATTAGGTAAAGACGGAGTTTTCAAACGTTGTAACGTTGTACTACTAATATATGACCTGAGAAATTCAATCGGACCAGGAACATAGTCTTCTTACAACCACTGTTTTTGCATCAACTCCACAAAACCCAATCCAGTTCGAGTTCGATGAAGAATCGCGCGAGGAAGGGAAATTCGAAAACAGAGAAGTTTCTTGTTATTTGCACTTTCTGATGTATTCAAAGTTCAGAAAAAAATCAAGTGAACAGAAGGGAAAAAAGTTTACCGCTTATTCGCGACTCACAACAAGATCCCTAGAGAACGCGCCCATAGAAAAATTAATAACTTTACGCGGAGTGCTGTGGGGGTGACCCCTGCTGCGGGACGTGACTTGGACCGGATCCCTGTTGGGGGGAGACCCCCTCCCATCGAAGGGGTGGGACCCCGCCCCCAGCGCCACTAAACATGAGAATCAGCAAACAAACTCACGATTGATTCCGAATCCTGCGGCTTGCAAATGTTTTTGGATCTTGATACCTTTGCTTGGTAGGCATACCGGTGTTGCCTCTTCAGTGCTTACACTTTGTTCCAGCTCAACTACAGCAATATCTTTTTCCGCAGTACATACATTGAATCGTTTGTGGTAAGTTATCTAAAAACCCAAGCGTATAACAAGCAATAGATGTGGATAATTAGCTATGAACTTTTGATACGTTGTTAGCGTTTATGTCTCCTTTGGATATGACACGAATTATAGTAGATGAAACTTTTCAAAAACCCATCGAAATCGTACTCATTTTCTGTCACACTCAAAGTTTACGCGTTTTTGAGCGGGCATCTTTTTCCAAGAGACTCGGTTCCTCCTCTGCTATGGATGTGCCTCATAGAGAACCTGGTCTACGTTAACTTTGTAGCTTACGAGCTGAGTAGGGTGCCATGTCTACTTTAATGTTTTTGCCTATCTATACTCCGGTGTACCTGTTGCGATTTTCAAAGTCTAAGATTTAGGCTTTTTTTGAGAGTCCAGCCGTTGCGCAGCACGTTCACACTGCGAGGATCCGTATCGATCGGGTAGCGACGCGGCATCCCCTCCAGAGCCGATCATGCCCGCGATTGAAGGTTCCGCCACGATCGGCCATCGCGTCGCAATCGAGCTCTCTGCTTGACAGTGGGGCGCCAGACGCGATAGCGAGGCGATGTCCAATGAAATCTGAATGCATTAGCCTTCCGTTTCAAATTCAAAGAGTTTTGCATTAATTATCCTCTCTACCCTAGATGAATCCAGTAATAGGATAGGGTTTTATTCAGTTTCTTGCAAAAAATACTTGATTATTCGAACTGTATAAAATAAAACTCCTCATTTTTCTCAATTTTTCTCAGCCCCAGTATTAACTGTTTTTCAAAATATCGAGATGCTCGAAACTTCCGATTTTGGAGCTTTTCAATGCTCCCCTCTCCGAGAATGTGATGTTTGAATCCTTCCTCAGGATATTCTTACAGATTGTGGTGACGACGAGAAATTATGCGATCACTCATAAATTGCCTACTTTTATATTTTCAAATGTTTCTTAGAATGTTCACACAAGTATTCTTAACCTTTTTTTCTAACGGAGAAGTGCCCTAAAACCTTTTTATCCAGTTTCATTTAAACACCCTCTAATAATCTGTATATCATTAAAGAGGAACGCAGGGTGCGAATCCGAAATCCAGAGGGACTTTTTCGAGGTCATTTACGGATACATAATTTATTCGAAAGATTGGGGGAAAAATACTCGAAAAACAAACATACAAGTACAGATATGCATATACACATATCCACAGTACATGAAACATATAGGCAATATCACAGATAAGAGGGCACTTACGCGTAGTGTACGTAACAATCCTTGTTTCATGGCACAGCTTTTAGAGAGTGGTGCGGGGCGATTTTCAGTGCGATGCGCCTATCGCTCTGCATCATTAGGAATCGCGCCGCTGCGCGATCGGACTCTAAAAAACCCATTACACTGCTGGGGGAACAGGACACCGTCCCATTCGGCGAATCCGACAACTGCTGTTTTGAGAATCGGTTTCTGGGATTGAGGGTCTGAAGTGTTCGGTTCCAGAACTCGTCCGAAAAGGACTCCAATGAATTTGGGGTTGATCCAACCTAGGCAAAGAAATATCAGGAAACTGATACGCTACCTAGGATGCTATAAAAGCAGCATTGAAACGTGTTTTTAACCAAATTACGACATAAAAGAGTTTGGGACCGAAAGGGTAATTCTAACAGCGTGCTGCACAGATATATTGATGCTGGAGAAGCGATCTCGAATGTTACCCTCTATTGAACATAATTCACATCATTCAAGGCGCGCACGACGCCTCAGCCTCCGTCTGTCCTCCGCTCTCTCACTGTCTCTGACCTCCGCTCCGCAAAAGCACGCGTAGGAACCATGCGAATTTCGCCGTTTTATAGCCTGTATAAACCATAAGCAGTATTTCAGAGACTTGGTCGTGGCCTTGTTAAAGGCACTGTTCGCGATGAAAATCGCTTTTCTGTTTTTTCCTATCTTGAAACCGGTCACATTCTGATTCCAATGATGCTTCTGGAATCGTACAAGACCCACTGGAAACGGAGTTATGGCCCCTCAAAATTCAGCTAGGGAAGCATTGTGGACGAGTTGTCCGAGGCTTGTAACTTCCGTCTTTTGCAGCCAATGTGAGCGAGCTGGCCTGAGTAAAGAGAGAAGTTGAGAATGAAGGAAAGAACGGGGCTTTTGATCGGAAACCATCGCTCAACTCACGATTTCGAGTGTTCCTTTGTTCACGTCGAGGGGCGGGGAGAGGCGGGACTTCCCCGCAATGGCGGGGTTTTCCCACTTTTCTAAGCCGTTTTGCGGCTTCTGGGTAGCCTTTCGTCCCGTTTTTTCGCTCTGTTCTGCTTCTGAGAGCCACGAGAAGCGTTTGTCATGGAAAATTCGAGAATGAAGTTTATCGCGAACAGTGCCATGGATGTAGTGAAAGTTGCGCTCACTCACGCCGTGAAATAGATATTTTGTTGTCTGCTCGAGAAAATTTTTTATCGTTTCAGCTGGAAGACCTGTACTAAAAGAACGTACGTTACTGGTGGGCTGACATGAGGCACCATAAAACTATTCTATGCAGGCTCATTCATAGGGAAAATACTGGGTCTAAAACCCACTGAATAGATTGTGCCGTTGAGGACGCTGTCGGCTGATTACCAGTGGGGCACGCAGTCTCCTAAAGGCAGCGTTATTGAGGAAGTATGATTTTAAATTTTTTCTAATTCAAGTATTTTTTGGCTCGCTGTAGTACGTTCTATGAGCAAAAACCACGAAAAAGTCCCATTCAAAAATAAAATAACAAATTGCAGAGCGCGATCGACGAGCTGGCGTGTTGGTCAAGCACGTGGGAGCTGGAGATATCGCTCGAGAAGACAGTTATTATGACTTTCGGTAGAACCCACCCTGAAGTGGTATTCTCCCTGGGTGCGACGGCTTTGAGTGGAGCCGAGAGTGTCCATGACTTGGGCATAAGTTACACCAACGCGTTTAGTTATGATGGTTACATAGCCGACATAGCGAGTAAAGCCAAGGCCAGGTCTAACTTTATTTTGAAGGCCTTCATAACCCGGAGCCCTAACATTCTTTTCAAGCTTTTTGTGGCTTACGTTAGGCCGTTGCTTGAAAACTGCTCACCTATATGGTCGCCGTACAAAGCCGCCCTGATCAAGGAAATTGAGAACGTTCTGAGATCCTTCACCTATAGATGTTTTGCAAGAAAAGGAATGTTTCGACTTGAGTATGAGCAAAGACTGAGTAGGCTAGGGGCTTTGTCGCTCCTCGATCGTAGAAAAATAGCAGACTTAGCTCTAATGTACAAACTCACAACACCTGAACTTGATATAACGCTCTGGGACCTATTTGAAGCCTCGCCTTCAGCCTCTCGTACCCGAGGTCACCCCTTCAGGGTGCGCCTACCTGCTCCCAAGACTAGAGCTTGTAGCAATTCTTTTCTTTTCAGAATTTTAACCCCATGGAACAATTTAGGGACAGAAGCGTTCAGATATCGATGGGCAAGTGGTTTCCAGGATTACCTTATCAGGATGATCAATCAAGATGCGACCTAGAACTACTATGCGGTGTTTTTAAGATCGTCCAATTTGATGCCTTTGATCTGATTTTTATTCGAATTTTTTTTTGTGTGTGATCGTATGATTTAGATTCCGGTTTGAATGAGTTTTTTTGCGTATACATTATCAAGAGCCGTTTTTTATCAACAGCAAAAATTATGGATGTTCCGTGTCCTTGGGTTTTTGTCTTTTTTTCGACTTAAAGGCACTGTTCGCGATAAACTTCATACTCGAATTTTTCATGACAAGCGCTTCTCGTGGCTCTCAGAAGCAGAACAGCGTCGAAAAAACGGGACGAAAAGCTACCCAGGAGCCGCAAAACGGCTTAGAAAAGTGGGCAAGTCCCGCCCCTTTCCGCCCCTCGACGTGAACAAAGGAACACTTGGAATTGTGAGTTGAGCTATGGTTTCCAATCAAAAGCCCCGTTCTTCTCTTCATTCTCAACTTATCTCTTTACTCAGGTCAGCTCGCATTCATTGGCTGCGAATGACGGAAGTTACAAACCTCGGACAACTCGTCCACCATTTTCCCTAGCTCAATTTTTGAGGGACCATAACTCCATTCCCAGAAGGTCTTGTACGATTCCAGAAGCATCATTGGAATCAGAATGGGACCGGTTTCAAGATAGTCAAAGAAACACAAAAGCGATTTTTATCGCGAACAGTGCCTTTAATTCCCATATATTTTGCTTTAGATGGTTTTGTATATCATCGAAAACTGTCTGGTTCGACACTAGCTGTTCGCAGATTCTTTTTCGTTTTCCTCAGAGCGGATCGGCCCAAACAATCGCCTGGGATTCGTATTAAGATCAAAGAGGCTTAGATAGGCCCACCCCGGTATGGCTCGGCCAGTTGCGTGATTGGTGCGAGAATATTCACTCTGCGGCTCAACTCGTACGCTCCAGTAGATATCGGCGCAAGCAATCGCCCGGGGTTCGTGTTTAGATCAAAGAGGTTCCTATTGGCATGTCCCGGTATGGCCACCACCAGTTGCGTGCTTGAGCGAGAATATATCTCAGACTGTGTACGAATGTTTAAATCCAAAACCGAACAGTTTGCATCCCGGAACTAAACGGAAAATCCACTCTGAGTATCTTAACCCTAATTCTTAGATCAATTCAGTCAACTGCAAGTATATGGAACGTCCTCAGCTCACATGTGAGCACTGGGTCCGTCTAAGAGTAGCAGGTTATACCAGTAGATAGTTCCACCACTTTTATTTTAGTCAGGTTTCTTCCCAATCAGTTCCTAATTTTGAAAGATTTTTTTTTGACTGAATAAATTTTGAATGAATGAAGATCTAACAATTTGAAAACGGTCGATTTTTTTTGGTCCAGGACTCTAGTGATGTTGGGTAGTACCAGAGGTCATCAAGCGGCTCAAAACTGATGATCAGTGATTGACTTCTAGTTGTCGAGTTGGCCTTTCTCGAGCTCCATTGTTCACATCTATTTAACACTATACAATACTTTTGTTTGCTTTCGTTTGAAAAATTGTTCCTGTACACTCTAAAGTTGCTTTCCTAGTTGCTGCGCGCCTCGCGGAATTCAGACCAGGCACAGCAGCAAATTCCACCTTGTATGGGCGGGGCTGTGGGGCTGTGCACCTGTGCACGGATTGGCATATTTGTGCCTTGAGGGCACCGGTCGCGATCAAATATGCTTGTCTTCTTTTTCCTCTCTAAACTCTTTTCTGTACTTCGAGTAGAAGGACCAATAAGGAAAAATCGCGAAAAAAAACCGCTGTTCTGGGAAAAAAAAATTTTAAGCCTGAACTTTCTGGTCTTTTGATGGTGGACGAGCCCACTCCACATCATCGGCATCGATGATTTCTAATATAAAGAACATCAGCTGGCTTGAAATTGAATTCCAATCAGTTAACATTGAATCATCTAGCCAAAAACATTGAAAGAAGTGCTTGCTTTCTTTGTTCAACTGTTTTTATTAAGTAAATTTGCATTTATTTCGTCCTCTGAATGTCGATGATTTTTGACTGCTCGGCATGAGACTGCAATCATTTTGGGCGGCGCTGTGCTTGTGTGCACGAAATGGCATCTTTGGGCCCTAGAAACTATCAATCTAGCCCGTTTTTTACCGCTCTACCTACCTAGTTTTTTAGCTGTTTTCTATCTAAGCTGATTTCTGTAGTTTTTTCGATGACGTCTTTCATCGTGACCACTGCCTTTAACAACTCTATTCTTAGCGAATTTGTCGCCGCGGGACCTTCGCAGTCCAGCTTTTTTTCGAACAAACCGAATTTTCGCAGTTTTCCCAATTACTTTTCCCATCGCGAACACTGCCTTTACGGCGAAAAAGTCGGGTCCTTCCCCAATACCACATGAGCCGAACCACCCATCCCGCCCCGAAAAAAAAACCAGGGATTCTACCACTGCGCATATTTCCATTATTATTTTTCCACACACTTATTTTTCCGTTCACAAGGATCTTGGTTCCCTCTTCGCAATGGAACGCGTGGTTTTGTTTTGGGGGTATTGGAGGCGGACGAACTTTTTCCTTGTAGCTTTTCACTTATTTGAGGGAACTGAGACCCCGTGTTCGACAGAATTGCTACAGAGGGTGCCCCAAGTGTAAATGGGTGCACACACATACACACAAAATGTGAACCCATGTCTAAGCTAGCGCGTAGGTTTCAATGGCGTTCTTGACTCAGATTCAAATTCGACAAGAAGATTAAGGTACAAGCCAGTATAAGCACTCACCTTTTTCACGTAAAGATCTTCTTTTTTAGTGCCAATCTTTACAAAGAATTCAAAAGGTTCAACGCGTCTTCCATCCACCCTGAGCCAAATGCTTTTAATTAGTCTAATAATTATAAATTCTGAATGTCAGGATTAAACACTTACAATTCAAGTCTACCCATGAGGTTATCATTGTGTCGCTTGCAAACTTCTACAGTTTCATTCCAAGTCCGGGTTTTAAATACACAGTGAGCCGCCGTAATGATGTGACGAGGCGAAATTAAAAATCCGCTACAACGACCGATTCCAAATCCAACCGGTGTGACTGAAATAAAATTCTGTGCTTCTCCTGACTACTGAGTTAAATTTGGTGCACAAATGTTACACCTAACTGCATCTATCTTTTGTTGGATAGTAATGAGCTTCAACGAAATATGTACTAGCTTTAACGCTCATGAGTCCACCATAGAATACGGAAGATCTGGAACCCCTCATAGCAGTTATGCCTAGGAAGAACACGAAAGCCGTCTTTCGGGATCAAATAGGACCAACCTTGTTCCGTCAACCTTTGAGCATGGAAGGATAGCTTACTTCGGAGGAGTGATGCTTGCTAATGCGATTCGGGGTGTTAGCCTACTCGATAAAACTCAATTCTTCTGATTACTGGTCGTTATCACAATCACGAGCTTGTTCACATCCACTAGGTTTTTCGAGGTTTGGAGGCGTTCCGGATACTGCAATACATTTATTTGCAGCAGTTTTTTGAGCACTCCACGCTCTTTTTCTATCACTGAAACTTCAGGTTTTTCTCTGGACTATCAATAAACTGCGGAAACTCCGATAAATATCTAAACTTTTGCCTCTAAAAAGACACTGCTTTGCCCTTCCCATGGCGATTTGGAAAACCATGTTGTCATTGCTGTAGGTCTGTGTTAGTACATAAATGACATTTTCGTATGTTCAGAGAAAAATTTTTGGATTCGGCTCAAAACGTGTTACTGGGGTATATTTAGGGCGCTGAACCCGAGTCTGGGGTATAATCCTCGCCAGACTTAGGGTTCCTGTAGTTTACGGTAGGAATAATGCCTTTTAACTGGCGTTTCTAACCTTAAAATTCCAAACATTGCAAAATGGATCTCAAATTCGTGTTCAGCATCTCAAATAACACCCTCAGTGAAATTTTTATATATCATAAATCTGAGACTTCGACCGAGAACGGTATACTCACTCCTACACATCGTAATCCAAGGAAAATCGATAAACCGGCCACAGATTTGTGTTAGGTAGCCCTAATACCTATGTAGAAGTTTTGTTGAGACAAATTCAGCGTAGCAGTCTCGAAATCGCCAAAAAGTCGCCCTTGGCCAGCAAAATTTCCCCATCTTAAAGTTTTACCACAAATCAGTCGGAATTTTTCAAATATTGACAAATGGGTCTCAGATTCGTAATCAGCACCCAGAAAAACCACTGGGAAGAAGTTTTAAGCTCAATCCGAGACAGTGTTTTGAACGCCCTAAAAATTGCCTTTCGTGTACCCCTCTTCTCTTCGCAAAGCTATGAATATGCCCTCTTTGAAAATCTCCTGTGAATCTGTGAGGCAATTTAGGAATTTTGAAAACGGTCTATCAATATTGTGTCCCATACATATGTACATCTATGAACACATGGTTTTATAAAAGCCAAGCCCTTGGGAAATGTAAAGTAACCCCTAGTAAGAAGGCTAACACAAAAATGTGAGAAAGTGAACACCGCGGATCATATATACAATTCACTTCCGCACTGCCGTTCAGTCCGCAAAGTGCGCGCTATAGGCGAAAGCGCGCTGCGGCGCGGTCGCGAATATCCTCAGACAGGGATGTGGGATCATCCGGGCGGTTTTTGCCTTTGGTGCCCGGGTGATCCCACCGCCCGGGTGATTCCACATCCCTGTCTGAGGATGCTCGCAACCGCGCCGCAGCACGATTTCGCAATCAGCGTGCACTTTGCGGACTGAACGGCAGTGCGGAGGTGAGCTGTAAAGTCGTTTGAGTCATACAATCCAGTCTTACACCCTCATCTCTCTGCGAACCTCCCCTCCTCAGCGCCGGTAGTAAACAACCTTCTGTTGTCATAACAGCTTTTGTGACAATTATTCCGCGACAGTTACAAGAAACGCTTCTCAGACACGAGAAAAAACTATGGCTCGCGTCTTTTTCGGTCGTGACTTGTCGTGGCAAACTTTGCCATGAAACTATGGCGGTTTACTAGCAACTTTAGTGAATTAACACAAAAATCTGAGTTCAGCAACGGGTGTACAGTCCACCGCCGGTGAGCAAAAAACGTGGGTACGCGGTATCGGCCAGTGCCCCAAGAATACTCTTGTGTTTGCTCTCTCAGTCTTCCTTCTTGAACGGCCGAGATTTGTCGGTGAGTTATTGTTCTCACTGATGCAAACAAGGCTAAAGTTCAGTTAAAGGCAGTGTTCACGATATTCTTCAATTTTGAGATTATTCGCTATATTGATTAAGTGGCCCCGGGTAGAACTAAAATGACGTTGAAATTGAGAAAAACGCATTAGAAGTACACGAAATCCTTGAGTATAACCCTGCCTCTTAAATGCAGTGTTCACGATAAAAAATGTGTTCCAGTTTCCACTAGGAGTGGGTAGTGGAGGGGCAAACCGTAACGTTGACGTCGAAAGAACGCATGAAAACGAGTCAGGAAGAGACCCAAGAGAGCTCGAAGTTGCCACTTCGAGCGCAGGGCAAACCCCAAAAGCGCAACACACGCCCACCGACGTGAACAAATGAATGTTCGAGATCGTGAGATAAGCGATGATTTTCAATCATTAGCCCCGTTCTTCCCTTCATTCTCAACTTCTCTCTTTACTCAGGTCAGCTCGCATACATTCGCTGCAAAATACGGAAGTTACAAGCCTCGGACAACTCGTCCACCATGTTTCCTTAGCTCAATCTTTGAGGGACCATAACTCCGTTCCCAGAAGGTCTTGTACGATTTCAGAGACATCATTGGAATCAGCATGGGGCAGTTTTCAAGATAGGCGGAAAAACAGAAGAACGATTCTCATCGTGAACACTGCCTTTAAAGGCAGGGTTCGCGATAAAAACAATTTTCAAGCTCTCTTCATGAGAATGTCGATTTTATCATCACAAAAGTAAAAATAAGTGAAGGATTCCGGAAATTTGCGGGGAAAACACTCAAAAACAAGGTGTAACGGCTAATTACCGGTGTCGGCCAGCCCCCTAATCAACGCGATTAATGATTGCTTTTCCGCCTTTTAATTTGCTTGTAATGTAGTCAGTAGTCTCCAGGAATGCTAGGAATTCACTTTAGAAGCAAAATGAAAGTTGACAAACTAGGCATTTATAGAAATCTAGATAATTGGGGGCGGGAGGACATCAGGCGATAACTTGTTTCTGAGCATTTTTTCTTCAATTTTATACTCATTTTCACTTTTGTGATGGCCAGAATTACCTCTTCATAATAATAACACAACGACCGATTTTATCGTGAACCCTGCCTTGAAGTATCACAGGAAGTGCTTGTTGTGACAATGAAATCTTTTGTGGACCCGTCCTTTGCAATTCTCTACTCTCTATTGCTCCGTTCTCTCCTTGGGGCCCTAACTAGTCCTGCTCTCCCTTTAATATTCTTCTATTTTCGATTGACCCAATTTTCCACCGGTGACAGCCACCATGAACATGTTCATCTAACCGGACAATTGGTCCAGGGCAGAGAATAATGTCACTGAAATACGACGTTTCGATGCTTTTCTCATCGTTTCCTCGTAATTTTGGTAACACTTGGAGGCCAACGCATTGTTTTATGTGAAAAACTCGGGGAAGAAAATCGTCGTGAACACTGACTTTAAAGGCAGGGTTCTCGATAAAATCGGTTGTTGCGCTATCCTTATGGAAAGTTAAATCTGGCCATCATGACAGTGAAAATAAGTAACTCCTGCCCCGAATTATCTAGATTTCTACAAATGCATGTTTTGTCATTTTTTATTTTGCTTCTAAAGTGATTTCTGAGCACCTCTAGAGACTACTGACTACTTTGGCAGCAGAATAAAAGGCAAATAAATACACATTAATGAAAATATCGTTAATTTAGGTACCGGCCGACACCGGTAGTTAGCCGCTATACCTTGCTTTTGAGCGTTTTCCTTTCAAATTTCCAGGTTTTTGACTTATTTCTACTTTTGTGATGAGCAAATCTACATTTTCATGAGAAGAGACCAGACGTCGTTTTCATCGCAAACCCCGCCTTTAACACAGGGTAAAATATAGTGGCAGAGTGATTGATAAACTCGTCCGCTTCATCACGTTGAAGGCGTGGTCCGAGCAGGAATCAAATTTTGAGATTTCCCGCTAATTCGGCTCTCAGTAAACAGTTTATCCCAAGGGACTACGAAAACTGCAGGGAAAACGGCTTTTTTTGAGTAGTTTCAGGCATTCACGAAAATTGTCTATATCACGAGAAAGTGCCCGTCCTCCACGTTTTCGCCATCGTCCGCGCTTTCTTCACCGCGAGCAGTGAGAATCGTCTTCCAGCAGCACCATGATTGCGGTGACGGTGAGACGACTTTCCATATGCCGTAGAAATATCAACGTTTTATAGAATGATTATGCTGTGAATACCGTTATCCTTTACTTAGAGTCCGTTTCTCTTTGAAGGCAGTGTTCACGATAAATCTCCTTCTCGAGGTCTCGGTGTGAAACACTAAGTTGGCAGGTGCTGTAGAGGATAGGGTCGAAGAAAGCAACGAAAACTGGCCAGAAATAAATACAAACGGCTTCGAAAGCTCTCCCGGTGCGCCTACCTATCCCGGTCCGCCCCTCAATCGGACGGGCTTGTGGCGCCGCACACGTTTCGATGGCAAGTTGCCAAGCAACTCTGCAGCAGTTAGCATTATCGATTCGCGCAGATTTCGCGATTAGCGCGCTCTTGCCGAAATCAGCAGGGCCCATGATTCTCGTCCACGCCCTGAATTCAGAAACGGCTATTTTGACCTATTCTGGACGTTTTTCTTCCACGTTTCTTCACTATTAGTCACCTCACGACCAAACAATCCCATTTTGGGGTCGAACTCGAGTGCGATATTCATCGTGAACACTGCCTTTAATAGTAACGGTTCATTGCTCACAAAACTTGTATATGGGACCTTCGAGATGACCTACTTAACCCAAATTTTGAGACAGTCAAAATGTTACAGAACTTTTGCCCTGAAAGGCATTGGAGGCAACAGCAGCACCACGTCTTTCTCGAAGTGGGGGCTAATTTTCACTCTTCTACTAGCAGATGTCAATGCTATTCTCTTAGCAGCTGTGGGGCTTGAAAATTAGAGTTCCTCAGTAGATGAAAAAATCCGAAAAAATCAGTCGAACAGAAAAGAACCTCGCAGCTGAACAGGAAAAAAGACTCCGTGTTCTACCGCTGTTCATGTGGGGTCATTCCGTATGGGGCTGAGCAGAGTTACATCGCGACGCGACCTAAGGTCAATGGTATACTTTGTCGCTGTCATTTGCGACAATCATGACATTTAGCACGAATCGTGGCCGGACCAGCATCGTAGCGTCGTAGGAACAGTTGTCGAGTTTCCGCCGCAGCGACGTGTCCCGGAGTGCTGACATACTGCAAATGTGCTGATGCCAGTCGCTGCCACTGTCGCAGTCGCTGTGCAGCGCATTGCGACAGCGACAGGTCCAGCCCATACACGACTGCGTGTCCAACCGGGGGCACATGCGTAGTTTACCACTTTTGACCGCGTGTCCCCAGCAGTGGCAGACGCTTTTCGAAAATAGATATCTCCTCCACAGGAACGATTTTTCAAATTTTCATAGGACGAACGTATTATTCTAGCCTAGACTCGAATACAGGTTTTGCGGTCCGTTTGTAGTTCCACTATAGCACACTATTCGAACTTTTGTGGAAGCATCTCAGACTCATCAAACTGAAAAAACGGCTGCAAAACAATTCTCTAAACACGGAGTTGTTTTTTCTTCCTTTCATTTTTTTCTGCCTCCTAAGAAGAAAATCATAGCTTAAGTCGTTATTTTCTCCTTGGCTGGAACGTGTCAGTACTATCAAAATAACTATTATGCCTTCAGAATACCGATTGCTTAAGATCTAAACTCTCACGCCCACTATAACAAAATCTAAACCATACGAAAATGTGAAAACAGATACCTGATCCGTGAATCGCATTTAAAGGTGAGGGTTTCCCGAGCGGTTGGGTGAGAACGCACGGGGCTTCGGTGGTGCAGTGCGATAAGTCGCTTCCCCGTAAGAAAATATGCTGCTCCGATCTTGCTCGGAGCCAAGCGTTTTGCGATCAATTCAGCACCTTGCGTAAACATACCACGAGTGCACTGCGATGTCAAACAACAGTTACGGCAAAAAAACATCCTAAATTGTGCAACTCATTTAGATTAAGATCACTGGAGCGGTGGTGGCGAAATAATATTCCCGCTTGACCTTCCTGTGATTTCAAAAATTTTTTCTCGTGGGAGAAAGACTTTTATGAGTGGAAAATCTGGTATAGTAATTACCTCGCTGATAGCTACGCAATGGACCCGAAACGAAAACAGATTCTCAGTGGCGTGCGATTCAAGTAAACCTGTCTCACCGGTGGGGCATCGTATACGGTAACGCAATATAGCAAAGGTCCGAACGTGCAGTCACCCAAAATTAGGCGTGGTCGTGAATGGGTTAAAGGGCAGGAGCTCCTCGACCGGCGGTAGCTGCCGCTGCGCAGAGCGACGCGACCGCCTGTCGTTAGACTATACCATTGGCCTTATATTGGGCCGCCCTATTGACAGGTCGCTGCGATCAATCAATACGGAGATCTCGCCATTAGTAAAGCTACAGCATACATTTATTTCGATTAGATCTCTACAAGGCGAACCGGCCACAAACGCTACCCAACGAATTCTAAAATTGTATTCCGGTTTCGCTCCATTGGGAAAAAGCCAATACTAACACCTGAGGGACCGGAGCGTACCGCGGTTGATAGTTTCAGCACGCTACCTGTGTGGACACGGGATCAGCTGGGAACCATTTCAAAGTAGAGCAGACTCCCATAGTTTGCGCTAAACAGATGCTTAGAAGCCCAAACTTCCACCAAGGGGGTTGATCCGGGGTACTTCGATCTCCCGGAACCTTTCCTAACACCTTGAAAATGGGAAAACGAACACCGAATTCGTGACCGGCACCCCAAATTACTCCCTTGTGCTGAAATCGGATCTAACCCGGGACAGGTTTACCAGGGGTGATAGTAATTGGGGGTGTTAAACGCGAATTAACAGGCGTTAGGTTCGCCTTAGACGCGAGTTTAACCACAATAGAATCTGAGCAGGACTCCTAGTAGTTGGGAGAGAATTCGCTCTAATTTCACTCTAACATCCCTCAGTGGTAGGCATTTGTTACACTTTTAATGAAAACGCCTCGAAAAAGCGACGATTGTAACCTTTTTTTTTACAAAAAATTAGCGATTCCAAAACGTTTTCAGGTCTGATTCTTCTCTAAAATTCCGACATGTGGCATCCTCGCAGTAAGTTCGCGTTTTACATACTCTCGCAGACAGCACGGAAATAGTGCTGAAATGCGAGAGGAACTTGCGGTTAACGAGAAACTGCTCCCGAGGAGTTTTTGGATGCGGTTAACAAGATACAGTAGGAACAGTTTTGACCACATACGCTGAGGGCAAGTACGAAATAAATTAATGCAGAGGGTTAAGGAAGTTGGTAGCACTGTTAGCCATTTTGATTCAGGACGTCACCCTATCTTTAAAACTGAAAGGTGTTTCAAGGCATAGTCTTTTAACGGCTTCCGCCAGGGAAACGGGCGATGAGGGATCAAAAACAAAGCAGGGATCACTGCTGAAACACGTTGGCCGTCCTCTTTGGTGGCACTAATCAATCCCTCCCTATCAGCTATTAATTTTTTGGCGAGCGCCGACACTTCTCCCGCTTTTGTTTATTTTCTTCCGACATTCATTCGCTTCGCTATTATCAGGTTAGTTTCATTTTCCTAATTCATTGCATAGCACAGGCTATGAGGAGTACGTAGTGAATTATTTGCTTGCTCGCGTTTCGAACAGGTTTCCAAAACTTTTTTAGTGCAAAAAAGTGAAAATTTTCCAAGCGACTGATTCTCAAGTGAATTGATGCTTTAGTAATGTTTAATCAGCATTAGTCGGGGCGTATCGGGCGAGTTTTGTGAGAAAGAAATGCGAACTTGTTTCTAAAACTAACTGTATTTGTTCTCCTTTTTCTGCAAGATTCGAATACTCCTCTTTCATTGCCAGATCAGTGCCATCGTTGGCCTCTTTTTTTTTGAGGGTCCGCGACGCAGTTGCTTTGGTGCATTGGTAGAGCCACTCGAAGTGTTTCAAATTCTTACCTTGAAATATGTGTACAAAATCTTTTCCTTAAACGATGCGCATATGAGTGTGTAACAGTGTTTCTATATATTTTCAGCACTAACAGTGGGCGGGGGATTAGTTTCATTTTGAGAAGACGGCAGACACTTCACAAATTCAACTGCATCAATGACCGAAACCACACCATTACCCCAATCTCGGACGCCAGACTTCAGTTGCACCTTCCAAAAAAAACACTTGAATTCTTTTTCAAGAAAGAAAATAGACTATCTAGTTTATCATCATTCTTATAATTTTTTAACTATCCATTTCAGTTGAATGCAGGACATTCCTTGAATTTATGCATTACTCGACGAGTTTCGGAATGTCTTTTTCGCACCTAGCGTTACCTTCCCAAGAACACGTTGTAAATAATTCATCCAGATATTTTCAAATTTTCGTTCGCTCGAAATATCCTTTGGAGAAATTTTTTGTTTTTCAAAAAAACTTTTGTTTGGAAAAATAAAAAAAAAGGTTAACAAAGTTACTACAAATGCAAACTTTTGTCAGATCGCACGCATTTGATTGATTGAGGCTAATCATTAACCTAGCATGTCTTTTCGAGAGTGGTCCTGAGAACTCACGGCGCTCAAAAAAATACGAGAGTTGGGATTTCCGAGGTAAATTTTAAAAATTGCGTTCTGATCGTGTTTCAAACTAGCGAAATATTACGGAGTTCCCTTTGAATGCTCTTCCTAATGAATAAAATAAATAGCATTACTTGTATAATCTTTCCGATCCCTTGTCTTTCCCCCGTAAACGTCGTTCGTGTCCAAGTGTAGAAAATACCTATGCGGACGAAGGTCACGCATAATGTATGTGTAAGCAGGAACAGCTTTCGTTAAACCGGCAACAAACCGTATGTCGCGGTTCGTAGCCGACCAGGAGGTGTCGGTTTGTTCGCGTTAATTCGGCGGCTCTACTGCATTTATGTCGCGGTATGTTGGCGGCTTGGAGGTGGCGGTTTATTCGCGTTGAACACCCCATTTACTACCACCCCAGGTTTACTTTGACCGATGCCGGACGTTTAGCGATGTGTTGAGCAATTATGAGTGCAGGCTTTGAGAAGTTGCTAAAAGATCTTACCACTCAAAAACTCAGTCCTGACCACCCAGGGAAATTCTCCCTTTTCGATCGTTCTGCCACCAAATGACCTCCGGGCTCCTTTCGCGTGAAACAAGGGTTCTTTTTCGTCTTCAAGGAATTCTTCAGAGCCCTCTGAAATTTTTAAAATTATTTTGTGAGTAGTGTTAGCAATCTCTTTGATCAGCCTAACGACTGTACCGTTAGCTTTTTGTATCTGAACAAAAATTTGTTTGATTAAAAAAATTATGACCTTTGGCGACCAACTAAAGAGCTTGTCATCATTTTCCTATCCCGGACAGAGATATGAACTGTACACTGTTCTTGAGAGGCGGCTCTGTTTCTACAAAGTCGCTATTATGAAATCACTTCAAGAGTGAGCAAGTTGCTGCACAGTATAAAATGTGCCGTTCTAATCGCGTTCATCGTGCCTAGGGGAGAACCAGGGAGCTCCCGTGTTCAAGCTCTCGGGGGGCGTGAACGACACCGCAACAGAGGTTGCATTCCACGGCTGACTTAGGACTGAACACCTCGTTTTCAAGAGCATAAGCTGCCAATGCATACCTAATCGCTGCTGGATTTCGTCGCAGCGACTGGACAACCGCTGCTGCAGCGATCTGGCAGAGGCAGCGATTTTGTTCATAGTGCACATCTAATAGTATGATTGAAGCAAATCAATAAATCGATGAAAACAACGGCAGGTGGTCATTAATTACACGTTTCGACTAGTAAAGCTGATCTCGTCATGTGAATGGGTCAGTGTTCACAAGATCAAACTTGTCATTCGCTACGAGTCGCTCCGTCGCCGCCAATTTGGTCGAAATTGAGTAATTGCGAGCGACCACTGCTAAACGCTTCTCTAGGAGTGATGCTGTAAAACCTAGGATTTGGTCGTCGCCATGCAGCGATGGTGAAGTCTGTCGCGGAGCGAGCACCGTCGAAGCGCCGTTCAATCATGCGCGGTAGAAAGAGCTGTTGTCCCTCGCACTGCTGCAGCGATGAGCTGAAGTGAAAACCGGGCTTCAGCAATCAGCAGCGACGAAAACTATCATTGAGACACCCTATGGCTTCTCAGCTATTTCCCGTTTCCCTTTACGAGTTTTTTCCGAAACTTTCCGTTCATGCTTCTTCCGCCTCCGATTCCAAAATTTTGCAGACTGCAGCCCCTTACACCAGCAGCATAGACAGCAACCAGCAGCACGGTCTGCAAATGGATGGAGAACCACGGCTACCAACCCCTCCAGCTGGGATAGGGCACGTTTTTTGTCACGACCCGCATCAAAAAGGCCATCCTCGCCACGGCCTACAACGACGATTTCCTCTGAAATTAACGTCCAGAAAGTGCCGTGAGGTCCACTTCTAGGACCGGCGTCGAGCGGCCAGTGACTACCTTAGTGAGTGTGTCCACCTTATATAGCAGCCTCCGTCGTAGAAAAGGATGCTTTCGAGTTTACTTGTATGGGAAAAATGTATGAGAAAAATCAATGAAGGGGTCGAATTTCAAGAAAGGGGGATCAGAAGCACACTTGAAAAAAGGAGCTACCAAACCAAAACGTGCCAGGAAAATCAAGTAGGGGTCGAGTTCGGCATCAGCAGCACAATAGGCGAGGCTTGCAGCACACTAGCAGAAGGTGCGGCTAGTGTGCTGCAAGTCCCTTTGTCCACGGGTTCGCTTGATTTTTCTGCCGACGGGCAACCCCCTGAGTGCGTAAGTGAGGAAAATTTCCCTTGTTGTTCCCTCGATTGACTTTTTTAGACGCGCTCAGTTGTGAATAATCCGAGGGGAGAACGCTGGCACGTCCCCCTCGAGTAAGAATCCGACGAAAGCGGGTTTATTTATCTGTGGAATTACCCCCTCCCCATCATGTGAGTAGGAATAGCCAAATCTAGGTTTTCGTCTGAACCCCTCCTATCCGAACTGGCAACTTACCTTGAAAATGTGCTCCACAGATTTCCTTCAACTCCTTGTTCTCAGCACGTGAGATCTTACTCGAGGTTTTCTTAGAGAAGACAAAGGAAAAGAGAAGTATCAGGCACCAAGCTTTCATCTGAACTGATTGTTGAAACTCGATATTCTAGGCACTCTGGAAGGAACCACCCCGGAAAAAAAATAAAGGATGCGTAGTTGACTCTTTCACATTGGACTGAATGCAGAGTTTAGGACAGAAACGCAAGGTGGAGTTGCATGATACTGGCGCAGGCGATGGCCCTTTATTCTCGAGGAATAGTGAATCATTTTCTCTAACATTCCATCGCAAAGCTTTAATTGTGGAACACTCAGCCAATTCATGAAAATTGCCATCAGTCATATTGCAATAATCTTCCTTTGATGTTTAATTGAACAACAAACACACCAAACGTGTCTTCATCATGCATTCTAAGCAGAAAGAGGAGCATTTCCACGTTGCTACGCCGTTCCCGAAGCCCACTCGAGCGCGACAGACACTTCTAGCGCTCGAAGACCGTGCAAGTCGCGTAGCCATTCTGAACATGAAATTAATCCCAATGGAAACAAGTTGTATAATAATACGGCAGAGTATGTTCCACCGATTCATAGTATTCCAGACAGTTGAATCTACTCAATCTATTAATAAAGAAGAGAGAACTCGGATAGAACGTTCGAGCAATCAAAATTTCTTGGAAAAATTATTTCTCTGACATTCTGGAATTGTGTATTTCGGTCAGGACACGAGCTGCTTCTGGGATGGAGCATCAGACTTGAAACTTTCCGGTTCCCTTTTGCAGCGGAAGTGAGCGCGCGAGAGCGAGTGGGGTGGGCGCGCGAGGACGAGCGCACGAAAGCGACTAGCAAATCATTGCAAAAGACGGGTCCACAAAAGATTCCATTGTCACAACGAACAGTTCCAGTGAGAGTAAAGAAGTGTGGTGAGACTAAAGGATTTCGTTCCCTTCTGGTGCGTTATGCTCGGTTTCTTCGTCATTTCAGTTCTACTCTGGGGGCAAACAATCGATTCAGCGAATAATCTCAAAATCGAAAATTATCGTGAACACTGCTTTTAGACTAGGTACTTTGACGATAAATGTTTTGTTTCGACGACTGACGATTAGCGACTAACGTCCAACAAAGGTTTTGGTCGGTTGAGCGACTAATGAGTAACAAATTACAAAATTTCTATCACGCTCAACCGTGGTAAAGGCGCTAAAAGCTGCACGTTCGCGCCACAAGTTCCGACGATCCAGGGGTTAGGTAAATTATTCGCAGTATACATTCAACCACTGATCAGAAGTGAAGAGCTATTCACGAAATCACATGTATATGTGGAATTCTAATTATTCGAAATTTCAAATAATTCAAAGAAATCTATGTAGAAATATTCGACGTTCCCATATTATCCGAGGAGTTGTTTTGAAACCCTCAAATTATGAATAACTTTCCAGAGCCTGTTCTTGGAAAATTTGCAAGTTCTCAATAATATCATTAATGCGCTCTTAGCAAAGTTTAAAGGATTTCCATGTTCGGAATGTTTTGGAATTCGAGGTCATACGAATGCTTTCCAAGTGAATAATAATGATGCGGCCGGGGGTAGAGTTCACGTCATAAGTTTAGTCTTGTAAATGGACGAGAGTGCGACAATAGCTCGCCGCAGGCGATCGAAGCTCCGTTTGCCGGTGATGCCACCAACACCGCACGGTCACCCGTCTGGGGTCGGATTCATCAACGTGACAGTGCTGGGTGGGGTAAAGGCATGGGCACGTTTGATGATTACCCTGCTGAAGCGGAAGACCGCTGACCGACAGCGCCCATGGCCAACCCACCTATTAAAGGCAGCATACACGCTCGTAAACGTGATTGAGATAATTAGGGAAATAGAATGGCATGGCTCAGAACTCAACGCCGGCCCATTTTGAAGCGTTAAAAACGATCCAAAATGCCGCTACACGAGTAAGAAGTTGGCCCCTCCTGTACCTGCCTGCCCCCTGTATTTGCGTTCTCCTCCAAAACAGAGAAGGTGGGCCATTCCCACCGTCGTCGATGTATGTGATTTACTCGTACTTACTAATAAACGCCCACAAACGTGGCCGACGGTGGGAATGGTCCACCACCTGTTTTGGAGGAGGACGCAAATACAGGGGGAGGAGAAATACAGGGGCGGGCCAACTTCTTACTCGTGCAGCTGCATTGTGGGTCGTTTTTGACGCATCAAATGCGTGGGGTTGTCTTCTAAGATATGCCATTCTATTTTCTTAGTTATCACTGGCGCAGCTGCAACACTCACTGCTCGGGTAGGATATCTTTCGCCTTCACGGGGTAAGCATCAAACGTGCCACCTCTACCATAAAACACGCGTTGATGAATCCGGCCCCTGGTCCATGCGTCAGACTGGATACAATACGGAAACCATATATGTAGTGCGTACTGACCGCGTCAGGCCAAAGTCAGTCAATCAACTCAAATTAGTCACACACACACAAAAAGGTGAATAGTAATGCAACAGACACACTCACGATCTTTTCCGGATCCTGCGGATTGCAGATGCCGGTTTATTTCGAGGTTTTCGTTTGGTGTACATACCGATCTTACATCTTTCACATCAACACTTTCTTCCAATTCAATCATGGCGATATCCCCAGTCACTAAGCACACATTGTAAAGTTCGTGATACACCACCTGAAACTCGAAAAGTTTTGGCCAAAAACCTCAACGGAACGGATTACCGATTCTAATGAACCCTAATTTGATAATTGGCGTATATATGGTGTTAAATTATCAATGCAAAAAGAACAAAACCGTGCAACATCTGTGTATATGAAAGACGCTGAAAAAATTTGATGAAAAAAAGGTTCATAACGATCGCTAAAAAAATAGGAGTCCGTTCTCATTTCAAAAAAGGGTGGAGAGAAGTGAATCGCACAGTTTATTTCAGTAGTATTCAGAACGTTTTCTTTTCAAAATAACCAGGCGGCTGTGGTTTGAAGGCACAGTCCAACCTCGGAGACGAAATTAGAGATTTCCACAGATTTGCGAGGTAGACCTGCTGTGTATAACAACTTCCAACTGCAAGCTCTCAGCTCTTTCAAACAAGCGAGGTTTAGGGAGAAGCCACCCTAGCAGGTCCACCGACAAGAAGCCACTTTGTCACGCTCCCTGAGACCACATATCGAGCTCAACAGTGGTGAGATGAACAATGGTTTTCGACTAATAGCCCCTTTCTTTCCTACATTCTGAGCTTCTCTCCTTGCTCAAGTTCGGTTGCATGAATCGACTGTGAATGACGGATGCTACAAACAACGGACAAACCGTCCACTGTGCTTTCGCCGATCTGTTTTAGGCAAATTTTGAAAAGCCTTAACTTTGCTCCCGGGCGGTCTTGTACGATTGCAGCGACATCATTGAATTCTCCCTGGGGCCGTCAAGATGCACAGATAAACAGAAATACGATTCTGAGGTTGGACTGTGCCTTTGAAGGCAACATAGACGCTCGTAAATGTGGTTCCGTTAATAAAGTAAATCGAACCGCTAGGCTTACACCACAATGCCAACGCATTTTGGAGCGTCAAAAACGAACAACTATGCCGCTACATGAATAGAAAGTTTAGCCCCACTCGTATTCCCCGCCCCTTGTAATTACCCTTCTCCTTCGAGGACAGTCTGCCGGTCCATCTTTTCTGCCGGTGATGTTTGTGGATGGCAAAATAATTAAGTCACGCACGTTAACGACGGTGGGGATGGCACAGCACTTCGGCTTCGGATGGCTTCGGAGGAGAAGGGCAATCACAGGGGCGGGAAAATACGGGAGGGGCCAGACTGAATATCCACGTGACCGCATCGTGGGTCGTTGTTAGGTCGTTCGAAATGAATGAGTAGGCATTGCAGTGCGTGAATTCATGGTTTTCTTCATTCATTCCACTATATTTTTCTTTTTCTCCGGATATTTGAGGTTCTCTACGAATGTTTACCCTGAAACAACAGGTGGACGATAAATGTATCCATGTACATGTGCGTACAACTTTATCCAGATACTTACTCTGTTCACTCGGCGCCCTTCTGTTCTACAGCTAAGTGTATTTTCTCCATAACACTCGTTGCCAACGTAGACCTTGAATTGCGTACTGGGAACAGGCTTACCCACCCTATATGAAATGAAACGATTGTTATAAATGAGGCGGATAGAATACCTTGAATCTAGAATCAAAAATTCACTTCTCATATTTTCCTGTGAGGTCGTTGTTGTGTACTCTGCATGCTCTTTTCTGAGCCTTTTCACTCAACCTGGCGTCAAGCACACAGTGAGCTGCTGTGATGATATGACGAGATAAAATTAGAAATCCACTGCAGACAATCCAAAGTTCTCCACTCCCTGAAATATAGTTTGATCTCAGTGGTAAAGGGCGGGGTGGTTAACGGTTTTTGTGTTGTGCTCAGGATAAGATAGGTCTGGCCATCACAGAAGCGAACATAAGTGAAAGTTCCTAGAAAAAGCCAGTAGAAACAAGTTGAAACGGCTAATTGTTCGGTGTCCGTCCCTCCCCTGCCCAATGAACGGTATTTCTATGAATACCTGTTCTGCCGTCTTTATTTTGCTCCTGAAGTAGCTGCTTAGAAACCTAAGGGATAACTAACTGCTTTAAAGGCAGTGTTCACGATGATAATCCTTGTTGACTTTCCACAGTAAAATGATAGGGGAGAAGGATCCTAGGCTCACAGTGCCAAAGGAACGGTAGAAAACGAGCCAGGAGTGGCAAAATAACGGCTGTAAACAAGCGTTTTGGTGCCCCAGGCACGCCCCGGGCCCCAGATTCGCCCCTCGAAAGGAAGAAATGAAAACTCAGATTACAGGAATGTATTTATTTATTGAGTACGCCACATAAGGTCAGCGCAATAAACATACATAAAGACAACCTACAGAGATCCTGAACCGGATCAGAGCGAAAACGAATACTATTCTTCCAACGCGGACCTAAAAGCACAAGAGCCTCTTCCCTGCATCGCGTTTGAAGCACCAAGAAACAGAAGGTACAGGCACCGGCGTAACATCGAGGTTAAGAGAAATGAAAGCTGATCCGGCTCTACAAGTGAAAGAACAGGCTTTGAGATTGCCTTTTGGCGCTAAATATGAAATCTTAATCTTGCTTCCCTTAGTCCTTGAACGATTCAGCCTATAAAATCTTGAAATCTTGGTTTACGCAATGCCAGCTAGTAACTTAAACACCATCCAAACATCGCTCAGTCGTCGGCGAGATTCTAAAGTAGGAAGTTTCAACTCTCTATTCCTTACTCCAGCACTCGGGATTCTGTCATAGGCCAGGGCTTGAGATCGAACATATGTTTTCCGTGTGAAATTGTTCTGGATTTTTTCAAGCTGCAGAACATCCTTTTTTTATGAGGTGAAAAGACAGTCGCTCCACTTTCCAAAATTGGCCTGACGTAAGTTTTGAATGCTCTCAACAACACATTTCTGTCTCGAATGGACAACGCTTTGAAAATGAGGAAAGTCTTAGAAGAAGCTTTTCTGAACAAGTACTTGTAATGTTCGGAGAAGTCAAGTTTGCTGTTGTAGTGAAAACCCAGGTCTTTAACAGAAGATACGGGATTCAGCACATGCCCATCTAGACTGTAAGTACATGGCAAATCCGACATGCCCAGCCTCATGAACAAAGTCTTTTCGGGAGCCAACGGTAGTTTCCACCTATGAGACCGATCAAGAATCCCTTCCAATGCACAAGCCACCATTTTCTGATCTTCTTCGCATTCAACCTTCGTATAAATCTTGATGTCGTCAGCAAACTGTTTGCACTCAACACCACAGCGCTCCAGGAGACCCGGGAGTTCCGAAGTGTAAATAGCGAACAGAATTGGTGACAGTACCCCTCCTTGGGGTACCCTGCTCTTGACAGGCTTTATAGATGAAAACGTTGAATTTATCTTCACTTGAAAACTTCTGCCGGAAAGAAAATTCTCTAGCCACTTGATAACCTTTGGATGGAATTACAGTTTCGAAAGTTTTTAAAGTAACTTAGAATGATCCACACGATCGAATGCCTTGGAAAAATTGAAATACACCACATCACAACACTTTTTTGAGTCCTAGTAATCAGTCCAGTCATTTAAGCATTCAAGCAAGTTTGTTTCCACTGATTTACCTGGGACAAATCCGTGTTGGTTCACCGGGATGATCGAATTTTTCTCAAGATGGACCATAATGAAATTCTTGAGCCCATTTTCGAATAATCTACACAGTTGTGATGTGATGCTGACCGGCCTATAGTAATCAACACAGCTGGCAGGCTCTTTTTTCAGCAGCGGTGTGACAAAACAATGTTTCTATCTTGACGGTACTTCCGGACTGCTCATAGACTGATTGAATAGGTACTCAGGAAGTCGGAGCTCGCCACCCGCGCGCATTTCGGGCCTCGCTCGCCACCCGCTCACCTCTCATTTCAAAGAGCTCGCCACCCGCTACCCCCTCGTCCACGCTCGCCACCCGCTATGGGTATAGCGGGTCGCGAGCGCGAGGAGAGGAGGTATAGCGGGTCGCGAGCTGTTTGCTAGCGAATCGCCTGCTGAAATGCTATCGTCCTTTGAAGTGTTTCGCAACATTTCCCGAATTTTCGCCTACATCTCACCATTCTCATTGTTTTTCTGTTTCTATTTGTTGTTTTATTTGTTTTTGCAATACTGCGAAGCTCAAACTCGTTATATTCATTTTCAACTCGATGGTAGGCGTCACAGCGCCTGCGAGGGCTTTAGTTAATAGTTTCTTCACTCGCGTACACATAAATCGGTCTATTCTCTGTTTCCGAATGAAATTTATTTCCGTTCAACGTGTGCATCTGCGCGCGCCTCCTTCTCTCAACACTTTTCACTGTCTCTGCTATCGCTCCGCACAAGCGCACGAGGAAACAGAGTAAATTCGGCCCGGAAACAAGGGAATAGGTGCACAAATAAACATCAGCTAAGTTGTGTTCAGACGAGTCGGTATTGTAACGGACAACTCGTCCATCGAGCTCACTTCATAGCCTATATTGGGACAGTGCAGTCTTCGTTAGACGCAGAAAAGTTTCGCTGTCCCATAAGTTTCAACCCCTCCCCGAAATCCACGAGCAGCCCACGCACTGGAAGAGCTACACCCTGCAGCCGCCGTGAGGGTTACAGGCGAGTATATATTCATAGCCGGTGAACCTGCCTACTCACCTCATAGTGTGCCACTTACCCCCGGAGAAGAGCGGCTTGTGGATAAAACCTCACCGCTCTTCCATTTTATGACCATATCACTATAAATATATTATCGCGAACTAAAAAGCGAGAGTTAGGTTCGGAGAAAGCACACGCTGTGGTGAAATGGAGGGGGGTGGATGCAGGGTCGGGCCCCGCTGTGACGAAAGGTTCAAAAATTAGATGTTTCCGAAGAAGCTAACTGATTATTAAAACAGTTTAATAACTGGACTCTCCAAATTTGAAACGGTTTGATAATTGGACTCCCGAAATGATTAGAATATTCGAAATAAGGAATTAGTGAATATCCGGAGTGAACTTCATATACAAGAAAAAAAGTTCCTTGGCTATGCTTTCGTTCCGTTTTCCTCCTCTGCAGCTCGCCACGAAGATATTTTTAGTGAAATAATCCGTTTCATCACTGACTGGATAACTTGAATATTTGATCGATATGAGCACCCTGGTTTCCATTTAGATTTAGAAAAACGTGATCTTGTTAATGAGAAATATGGCCCTATTTGTTATACAATCAGAAGAAACACCTGAAGTTCTAAGATTTCTTTATTAATTCGAAGCTGACGGTAATAAATCATTCTGTATAAATCCTGGACTCTCTAAGATTTTTAAAAATATGTAGTGTTACTAAGAAAAATAACCGGTGCCATCGCAGCAGAGGAGGGGTAGGTAGGTCCTATGATATACTCGAACGCTAACGTCGGACAGGGAACGAAATTCTCATGCCTAAAAATAGCGTGTTTTGGTGTGTCGATTGCGTCCAACACTACTCATTCTACGACATCATGGAAAAAAATTTACAACAATGTTCTTTTAATTTGCCTGTATACACCGAAACTCAGCCTAAATTGGAAATGTTTTGCCATTTTAATCTCTTTATACGCACATTATCATATAACTTAGGTTTTCTTCTAAACTAAAACAAGGAATTCTAGGAATGAATTCCCCGAGGTAGCAAAATTTTCCAGGATGTCGTAGAATGAGTAGTGTTGGACGCAATCGACTTATCAAAACACGCTATTTTACGGCATGAGAATCTCGTTCCCTGTCCGACGTTAGCGTTTGAGTCTGTGATATCGCACTTGGCCACGCCCATTTTTTCATGCCGCAAAGAATTTTTTGATTTCGGAGTGGCAGAAAAACCCTGGGTTAGTGTTTAAATTGCCCTGCGGCACGGAAAAATGAGCGTGGCCAAGTGTTAAATCATAGCCCCCCCCCCTGCCGACGAAAACTCCGGATAACCGAAGCGAAAGTTCAAGCACGGCACGAATTTCAAGCGAAAACCACATTCAATAGCTAGTCACCCGTCGGCGACCAGCGCTAGGCGAGCGCGCCGCCGTAGTGTGGTAAGCGGGTGGCGAGCGCCAGCATGCCAATGCTCGCCACCCGCTACCATTCGGCTCGCGGGCCGCACGAGGTGCTGCGCGCCGCCGGACTTTTGGTTAGCGGGTGGCGAGCTCCAACTTTCTGAGTAGGTTAACGGACTAGCTATAACGTGGGCAATATTTCTGAGGAAAACACCAGGCAAAAAATCTGGTGTGACAGAAAAAGTGGGCGGAATGTTTGTCAGGAACTCGTACGAGGATACATCATCAAACCATGGAAAAGTTCTTATCGCTTGATCCACGGATGGATCATAAACGGGAAAATGATCGTCTTCTTCTGTGTAGACTTCGGCAAACTTATACGCCAACAATTCCGCCTTGTCTTTATCCGAGATTGCCACATCAGCACCTTTTCTTAACCCACGTATTTTAACTGAAGTCGACAGCTTCTTCACATATTTAAAAAACCTTTTTTTGTTATTTCTGTTAATTTTTTTTTGGTTTCCAGATTCCTATTGTACTTTTGTAAGCGACGATCAAAATCTCGTGAAAAATGTCGAAGGTTATCCAGTCCTCTTCACTTCCCGGAGTACTAGCTAGTTTGAATAAACAACTCCTGTGATCAACTATGTTCTGCAGATACAAGGGGAGCACTGACTTCGTACTCAGACGCTCGTAGCGTCCAACGGGTGGTCGACAAGCAATCACCTCACAGCGTGCTTCCCCACGACCGCTAAAAAGGGGCGGGACTGCTCTCCTAGAGTTGCCTGTCACCCCCCTCGAGTTGTCCATCACTCCCCTAGAGTTGTCCGTCGACCACCCGACGACCTGTAGTTGGACTCTAGTCGACCGTTAGTTGGATACCTGTCGACCGGTAGTTGGATGCCTGTCAACCGGTAGTTAGATACCTGTCGACCGTTTATGGCATACCTGTCGACCGGTAGATGAATACCTGTTCACCGGTAGTTCGATACCTGTCGACCGTTTATTGGACACCCATCAACCGTTTCTTAGATGCTTGTCCACCGGTAGATGGATACCTGTCGACCGGCGGTTGGACACCTGTAGACCTCGAAGATGAATGCCGCTGGCTCTTCAAATCCGCCGCGTTGCGGCGAAAATCTTTCAAATGCTGGTAAAACACGTACAGTAACGAAATTTTATCCTAATCATTGATCAACATTTTAACAATTTAGAATGAGGGTGGGATAAGAACTCCTGATCTCAAATAACGATTGTCAATACCCAAATATGAGATAACAAGACAACATTATGATGGATGATGAACGATATCACCGAACAGTTTCCAAAAAACGAAATAACAAGAAGTAAGACCTAATGTGCACATTGTACCGGCAAAAATATGTTACTGCTTCATCGAAGCCTCAGTTCAGTCCATTTGTGGTGCTATAATGAAATGAGCCAAAAACTTCGATAACTTTTTCCAGGTTATTTTTTGATCGACTGACTTACTTCATCAGAAATGCTACATGTTTATTCACATATATGCAAATATCTATTGATTGGACCTTGAGGGCACACTGTAACCCCGACATCGATTTTTCGTTTTTCTGCTCATCTTGGGGAAAATTCCACGCTAATCATAATGATGTCTTGACAATCGCGAAAGTTTGGAAACGGGCCTCATAAATGTGTTCAGCGTCCAAAGCTACCCCCCTGAGCAAAATTTAGGTGAAGGCGCATTTTCCATACTTTGTCCAGGCTTACAGCGTTTAGGACTTTCGGTTGGGCGAATATTTATACCGATCAGAGGGCTCTGGAAGCGTTTTAGAAAATGTTCCAGATTTGACTTAAATTCTCCCAAGGGTTTTTTTTGGGGGCGTTGATCACGAATCTGTGGTTTATTAGTCGATTTTCCAAAATTCTCGGCTAATTTCGTTCAAAACTTCCCAACCGGGAGAAATTGCGAGGGAAAAACGCCGCTTTCGAGATATATTTCGTGAGTGAAAATACACAAGCCTCAAGGAAGACGAGATCTTAGAAGAGCGTTCGTATGAAGCCATCAGAGAAGCGTAGTCGTCTTCGAAACTGTATCCGGAAACGTCTTTCCTGCAAATTTCAGAAATTATTGCAATGTCAGTCTAGACTGAATGAAATGCATTTGGCTTACAAGGCTCACCCGATTGCTCTTTCCAGCAGCGATGTCTAGTAGACTAGCTTGTCCTGTCGGTAGCCCAGTGCCTGATTTTTGTACATACCATAGAAACCAATCATAGACGCGTAGCGACTGTTTTCTGTAAAGTACATACCACTCTTGAAATTCATGATTTAGCTTCAATAAGCGCACCACTTCCATGGTAATGATATGAAAGACTATGGCAAGCGGAGAATACACAATCGCCAAACGTGAAAAAATGGCCGTAGACTCATGAATTCGTTGATCATCTAAATATCCCGGAAACTTGTGGCAGATAAAGTGTACTTGATCAAAACGGCCTGAATTCTCGAACTTCGCTTTTTCGAATATACTCAAAGAGCAAAATTTTCATAATGATTTTTCAAATTTTTGAATATTTCTTCTGATTATTTGATGTTGCGAGTTGACTGTCATATACTGTGACCACTAACGAGAAAAATATGAATAAAAAACAATCAAACAAAGAAAGGGAGAAGCAATTACACCCCTTTATTCACATACACTTCATTCACTTACTACTACAGGGTGCGCTTTAGATATGGTGACAAAATTTCTAGCCTTGCCAAGCCCAAATATGCCCGTCGCTAATCTTCCTGAGTGGTCTGTTCTTCTCACCAGACCTCTCGTTCGTACTGCACGAAGTTTTGGAGCGCAGAATGGTTTTTGCAAGAAATGGTGAGCGGGAGCATAAAGGGTCCGCGATTTTTCACAGTAGAGCTCGTCATTGAGTCGGCTTCGGTAAATGTTTCTCGCCACGGCGTGCGCGGCACACCGTATGCCGAGGTTGCCATGATTGGCAAACGGCGAGAAGGCGGGCGCACAAGACCCTTCCCAGCAAGAGGTCTTAATTAGATCTCTTATGTTTTGAATAGTTTTCAATCAGTTTATTTTATTTGCTGTTGTTTTTCCAAATGGGTCTCACTTGTAATCAAAAGCATCCAGGAAAAATGAGAATGCAACGCAAAATGAAAGATCAGAAACAAAAGCCATGTAACTACTCATTTTTCACGCAATAAAACAAAAACTCCAGAATTGTTAAAAGACAAAAAAATCGATTTTTTCTTCAGGAAATCAACCAAAAAGAAGAATCTGACGCCGAATAAAAAAAGGAAAAATTTTCTGCTTTCGTATCGAGTCAGGATGTGGTAAAGAAATAGAAAATCCCAGCAATCAGAGAGGACATGGAAGAAATCGGAAAGTTTTTTTCAAGATCTAGAAATCAACCAGAATTAGAATTCCGACGCCAAATCAAGAACCGAAAAAAGTTCTTGTTTCGATATCGAGTCGGGATATGGAAAGAATCTGAAACTCAGAAATTCAAAAAGGTTATGGAAGGTATTGGAAATTCTTCTTCATGAGCAAGAAATCAACCAAACTTTTATGATTGGGAAGACGAATCAAGAAATGACAGAACTTTCCGTTGCGATTTCGAGTCAGTACAAGGAAAGAATGGGAAACTCCGAACTTTAAATGATCATAAAAAAGAATCGGACATCTGAAAATTTTTCCAAAAACAACAAATCAACAAAAATGAGAAATTCAACGCTGAATCAAGAAATGAAAAAACATCATGTTTTAATAGCTAGTCAGGATACAGAAAGCAATCGAAAATTCGAAAATTTCAAAAAGGACGCGGAAGGAATCGGAAATTTTCCTTTACTCTCAAGAAACCAACCAAAATGTGAAGATTGGAAAGACGAATCAAGAAATGAAAAAAAAAATCCCGTTCCGATTTCGAGTCGGGATATGGAAAGAATCGGAAACTCCAAAATTCAAAGAGGACGTGAGAAAAATCGGAAATCGGAAATTTTCCATCAAAAAATCAACCACAATTAAATTTCAGACTCCGAATCAAGAAATGAAAAAAAAAACTTTTCGTTTCGAATTGGAGTCAGTATAAGGCAAGATTCGGAAACTCTAAAAATTCAAAAAGGTCATGGAAAGGAGAGGAAATCGAAATTTCTTCCGAACAACGAATCAACGAAAATAAGAAATTCTTCACCGAATTAATAAATGAAAGAAAAACTTCACGTTTTAATAATGAGTCAGGATATAGGAAGGATATGAAAACTTAAAAATTTCAAAACGGACGTGGAAGAAATGGGAAATTAATCCCTCAGAATCAGGAGGACAACCGAAACGAAAAATTCGGCGCCGAACAATTGGCGGTGCAGCGGGTCCTGGGGTCAGAAGTTTTGGACGTCAATACGCGCACAAAGGTGAGAAACCGACGAAGTGACGTCATCCCATGCTACCGGTCGATGGGTGGTCGACTGTCTGTGGACCTCGGTCGACAGACAGTCGATCGGACACATAACGGTCGACAGACAGTCGATCCGCCCCTTGCAGTCAAACCACCCAGCGACCGGTAAGCCACAAGGGTGACGTGTCAACCACCCGTTGGACGCCACGAGTGTCTGAGTAGCCAGAACGTGTTTCCAGGGCACAAAAGGATCAACAGTGTGCTGTAACACAGCTAGAAACATTTCATATTTTTCATGAACAGAACCAACCAAATCGAATGAGCCTCTCCAATCTACCGACCAGAGATACTCACAGATGGCCGAATAGTCACACCCCCCGAAATGTCTACAGAACGTTGATCCAGGCTCAGAATAATTAGCAGAAATAGAGAAACTGAGGCCTGAACTGAGGCAGATTACAGGAATGATCAAGTCAAGGAAGTGATGATAAGTGAGCTGATCGCTTCATTGCACTGATTGGTATCATCCTTCTAGCGGTCAATTCCTCCACGCTCAAAAATCAACGTAAACAAGAGAGGGCCTATTTTTGCTTAAAAACGCGTCTTTCGTCTCCTTTTAAAACATGCCTTGCTATATAGGGCACCAAACCTTCCGTAAACCGTGGAGATATCGGAAGTGAAATTTATCGTGAACACTGCCTTCAATAGCTAAACTTACGACGACAAAACAAGCAATCATTTATACCTATATATTTTAGTATATGTTCATTCCTGAACATATACTAAAATTGGAACCATATATACCGTATTTCCTGTACTTGAACGTCCGGGTGTACTATTTTTCAACCTCTACCAAAATGGGGGTTCAGTTAGAGGGAGGGGTTCAAATAGAGAGGGGAGGCTCTAGTTTTCAACCGACAATTCAGAAGTCAATCTGGGCAAACGAAGTTTATAAGGCAAACCAAAAAGAAACGGTAGTGAATTACTCGGCGAACACTAAGTGATCATCATTACTAAAGTCATTGTTTATGTCCTCCTCAAGATTATTTTCTTCAAAAAAATTAAAGGCATCCTTCACGGTGGATTTCGTTTTTGAGCTTTCCATATATAATGAGTGATCTAGTACCCTATATAACAGCTACGTTGAAGAAAACGAGAAGAGTTGCTGAAAACTTCTTTTTCAGACCGAAAACATCTCAATCGACTTTCGAGAAAGGAAAAGTCGATCGTTAAAGAACGCTTAGTTGACCAACGATCTAGCAATCTCCTTCCGTTCTCAGGTTGGTCCAGGAAATCAATAGAACCGAAAAAACAGTAAGTGGGTTTTCAGCGCGTACGATGCCTTCAACAAGGTTTTGGGTGTCGAGACCTCGAGCAGCGAGTAGCAGTCCACGTCCAGCAGGAATATGTCTCCAATGTCTCTTCTGCCGATGAAGAGGGGGGGGGCTCCAATAATGTGGGGGGGAGGTGTTCTATTTTTCAACCTCCACCGAAAAGGGGGTTCAGTTGGAGGGAGGGGTTCAAATAGGGGGGTGTTCAATAACAGGAAATACGGTATCTTGTAGCCCGATCGTATAACCTCTCCCGCGTTGGTCGGCTAACGTTGATAAGGCGCTATTCATACTATTCAACGCCAGCATTTCACGCGCGTGATGCGCGGGCGTGGCGTTGGAATGAATGGCCTGACACGCGTGGCGCCCGCTCCGCCATGGGGGCGACGGCCGCAACAACTTTCCAGTAATACATACCTTCTGCTACCATGATAGTGAACGTGAACACAGATTTCGCTTGCTTGGAATAGTAGAGCTCACTTTAATCCACTCCGCCATAGCGTCACCACTGGAGTATTAATAGTCTCCGCAATCGCGTGACGCGAGTAACGCGCATGCTGCACTTACGTTGAGGAATATGAATAGCGCCTCCCCACTGTCGCGTGACTCTTTGACAAGAAAATTTAATTTATGGTGTTCTTGAATATCTAATGCCTTTTTATGGCATGGTATATGATCACAAGATATGACAAGGTAGCTGAGTTGAGCACAAAACTTCCGCGTGGGCGAGGCGTCAGGCCATTCATACTCTAACGCCACGCCCGCGCGTCACGCGCGTGCCGCTCTGGCACTGAGTAGTATGAATAGCGCTTAATGATGATACCTTGCTGGAGCACGCTCTTTTCTAGCGTTGGAACTGCCAGATTAGACAGCAGATGTATTTACAGTGTTGCCTGGGAACTAGTTATGCCCTTAGGTGTTCACAAGATCACCACAAAGATGTGAGTTCGCTATGTGTACCTTATCCAAAACTTTACAAATGTTGAACGACCTAACTCAATAAGACAAAAATTTTCAGGTGGCGAAGAAAGTGTTCTGTCTGTGTTTCCAGATGAAAATAAGTTCAACCTGGATGACTCAGGCGACTCAGCTGTTCATGGCATGATATACGGGTTAAAACAATGAGCCTCATTTGACGTAAATTTGGTGCATAAGTGGCTGTGAACAAACCCACCTTCTCTAGCGACTCCACGATCAGACTGGAATCCTCGTGAATTCAATGAACTCATCTGACTGTCAGGCAGTACTATCACCCTTATCGGAGCAAAATTCCGCTCCGCATTTGCTGACAGCCGCTGTTGCAGCACGCTATGCGAAAATGATCGTGCTATGACCACCGGGTGCAATCGCAAATACCACTTGTCCCGGTTTGATTATCTTTTTTTGCGAACTGCAGCTGTCGCTGTCCGCCGATGCGGATCGGAATTACAAGCTGATCAGAGGTATATACTTGATCGCTGTAATGAGCGACAGGCGTGAAATCCAGCACAACTCGTGGCGGGACCCGCATCGGAGAAACGGCACCGGTCGCCCCAGGAACAGTTAACACGCTTCTGTCGCAGCGACGTGTAGCAGAGAGCTGACATACTGCAAATGTGCCGGAGCCTGTCGCTGCCACTGTCGCTATGCAATGCATTGCGACAACGACAGCTTTAAGGGATGGAAGCTCGGCGAACGGCGGTCGCTCTAGCCATGCAGAGCGACGCGACCGTGTGTCGCAAAAGTATACCATACCCCTAAAGTCAGTACAAACCCAGCTACTACCTGATCCAGCACCCCCAGCGCTACAGGACGGTGTCTTCCAGCAGGGAAAAACCACAGTCCACGTTAACCGACTAATTTTTCAGTGGTTAAAGTCGGGTGAAGAGTTCCTACCATGACATGAACAGTTTGCAGACCCGTGATCATCCTTGTGGAAGACATTCTCGGAATAAAAGTTAACACCTAATGGACCGCGTGTCCACACTGCGCACTCGGTTTTTTCGTTTGACTTCAAGAAAAACGGATTCCTTCTAATTATTGCTTTTATATCTCTGCTTAATTCAATTTCCATAACTGGTATGAAGATATTGAGCGCCATATATCTCTTTTCAACATAGGCAATCATAATAAAAAATCATTTTGAAAACTCACTAAAGTGATTCGCCGTGGATCGCGCTGGTCCGCTACGGGGGCTAGCCGTGGAACGCGCGGTCTCCTAATTGTAAGTGTTAATGGTAGTATTGATCAGGGCCGCGCGGGAATGTTCTGTTTTCTATGCCGCTTCTGTATTTCCGGTTTTTTTTTTGGCTGTTCCTGCCCGCTTCCGTTTTTGATTATTTGGACCCGGAAACGGAGTAAATAGCGCCACACGATCCACCAAAGTGGGTCTATGCAAGTGTGGATCACTGCATCATGAGGCACTGGGCACACCTGAAACATTGACGATGGAAACACTTTTCTGGCACAGTGGTTGACGAAACTGGCTAGAATATCTTGTAAAAGACCGTTTCTAACGCACTTTTCGCACATTCTTCGGGACTACCTGTAACAAACGCTCTGAGTCAGCGGGAAATTTCAGAATCGAAATTCTGCATAGACCCGGCCTCTAAGTCCACTTTTGCGTTTTCCTTCCGCCACATCAGACACGGTTTTTTGCAAGAACAGCCTGTCTTCCAGAGACAGGTATAGACGGAGACAGGTGCAGTTGGCCACTGGAAGTGACACAGCGTGTTTAACTCTGAGAGCTTGGGCCGAGAAATAGCCGAATAATAGCTCATCAGGCTCCGCAGCGGCTCCTGGTTGGCTATTTTGCGGCTAGTTCTCAGCGAGCATTATTTGGCGGCTATTACGCGGTTTTTCACGGTTACGGTTCAGTTGTTCACGGTTCACGCGGTTACGCGCGGTTTTTCACTTTTTACTCGAAAACCAGTCTACCGTTCTAAACCATTGTTGAATGGTGAAACTAGCTTTTTGCGCTCTTTTAATGCAATTTAGCTCTAATTTCTACGTTCACTCAGAACTGAGATTTCAAAAAAAGGGGTTGCGCGCGTGGTCGATTCAAAACCAAATCTGGTGCGCACCACAACACGCGCTCGCAAAGATGGTTGAAATAGCGACGCCAACCGGGTCGTTTTGTTCCTACTTGTGCGCTCATTACCTTCGAAGCTTCAGCGTTATAGGGCTCCACAAACTATCTCATGGGCGAAGCAGCAGTAGCCGAGAAGTATAGACACGCGGTTTACAGAACGCCGTATTCACGATGGAAACTGATTTCGAGTTTTCACCGGCAATCAAAAGGAACGTTGTCCATTCACTCACTCATCCCGTTAGCTGGCATCGGGTGGAGGGGACGATCTCTGCTGTGGGTGTCACTAAGCGGAACACTTTCATTCAGGGCTGGATTTCGCGAAACGATAGCCACGCTTTAGCCATGGCTTGAAGCCGGTCAATTTGCACACGATGGGCTCAACAATGGCTACGCTAGTCATGGTTAAAAGGTGGTTAGCGTTTCGTGAATTCCAGCCAGGGACGTGCGGAAAACGATTTCGAAAAATCGACAAAAGGAAATCGGCAAAACTTGTTCAAAAATGGCCGGCAATCGGCAATCGAATAACTGCAAAATAAAAAAATCCTCTACAGAAACGTTGCATATGTTCTAATAGTACCAGTAAGGAAAAACTTTTTTCTCATGCACATCTCGTATTTCAATAGGCAGATAAGAAATGGGTTTCCAATAATACCACAAGGTACAATAGGTACCTGAAATATGCTAAAACAGAGTTCCGTAATGAGAATTCTACTGAACACTGGTAATAGGAATGCTGCGATGAAAAATAGTAGTTTTTCGAGGCTCTTTAATGTCAACCTTTCTCGGAATATGTAGTAGTCATTCAACTGCTTTGTGTTTCAAATTTATAGCACTAAATTCAGAGTATCGTGCAATCCAAGTTTAGAGGGTGAGTACTCTTAATTCGTTCAAAAATGAAAAGTCAATGTGGCCCTACTTCAGGTGATTATATTCTAACGAGCGTGGCAACCGCACCGCTTCTCTGGTAGAAATCGCCGCTGCGGCTCCGCGATAAAGCCACACCGGCTCCTTTAAGCACCACAGCGGCTCCGCTGAAGTGCCGAGGCTGCTTCTCCATCGTTGGGTGCTCCTCAACAAAAACAGATTGACTTAGAGTAAATCATGGATATTTAATTATAAGCCATACTACAACTGGGTGGAGCCTACGATCAAAAATGCTTACCTACGGTTGTTTGGCCATCTGTATGATAGGGACAGAGGGTGTCCCCGGTACTGTGGGCAACAAGATACGAGACGTAGGGTAATCAAATTTGGGTGATTGAACGGGCGACATCATACAGGACAAAACATCGTAGTCGACGCGGGTTCGCTGATGCATCCTCGCGGAGCCGGTGCGGTTCTAACACGGAACCGCTGCGGTACTACCGCGGAACTATCGCGGCACAGTTGAGGGTCGCGTTAGTTTCCCAGCAGTGCCGCGGCAAACTTTCTCAGTATTCGCGGCTTACTCGTTGGCTTACCTATTGGACCGGAAAATTGAATTTAGATGAAAGATAATGAAGTGGACAAATACTATTTAAAGGCAGTGCTCACGATTAAAATCGTCTTCCTGCTTTACCGCCTATCTTGAGAACGGCCCCATGCTGATTCCAATGATGTCTCTGAAATCGTACAAGACCTTCTGGGAACGAAGTTATGGTCTCTCAAAAATCGAGCTAAGGAAACATGGTGGACGAGTTGTCCGAGGGTTGTAGCAAACAGTTACTTTCGTGCGCCACTTTATCGGAAATTAGATCATCGGAAATATGATGTCTTCTGTGAGCTTCATGGCTGAGCGTTATGTAGCTTCGACGTTTTGGATAGCTCTTGCTCTCCAATTCTTTGACCCTAACTAGCCTATTTTCAGTCAGGCCCTGACGCATAGCACAGTCCAGAGAGCTTATTGTGAAGTCGAATAGTTTTGCGTGCCAAAATGACTTTCAAAATAGAACCATCAATCAATCTTCACAGTGTTCGTCGTTCAAGGTATAACTGTGTTCGATTACGCTGCTACAAGCGTGTATGAAGCGCCTTATGCATCCGTTCCCTTCAGTGATTGTGGATATCGAAAAAAATTTTATTGCAGTTTGGCGCTATCCATGGTCATTTCAACGGAGCCGTTGAGTTTCAGTCGGTTATTCCAGCTTGCTCCAGCTTTACCTAGTGATCTCAGCTATTTCAAGATCTGCATAATACGCGCAGTCGCGGTCGTGCATCGCGAGAAGTATGAACCCGGTCTCATCATGATTCACTGTTTGCTCTTGTCTCCAAAGGGAAGCTCCGGTGGTGGCCTATTCATGTTGTATAGAGTTGAGCGTCTTCGGTGGAATACTTCCAGTTAGCGTACTGCGTGAGGGTTTTCTGAAGAAAAAAAAAACCCAATGGTTTTGAATGATACTATCGTATACATTAGCCGCACAATTTCAGTCGAGCAGCAAAGTGAGCTACAGTCTTCCACCACTATTTTTTCTTTACACAACGTGCTGAGTTGATCACAAAACGCTTGGCCGCGGGCAAGATTGAACCAGCATACTCCCTTACCGGGGGTGCGCCTTATCGCACTGCACCACCGAAGTCCCAGCGCCGCTGTCACTCAACTGCTCGGTAAATCGTCACCGAAGCAATCACTCTTTTTTCTGTTTTCGTTATAAAGTTAAATGAGAATCAACCGCACAGGAAACACTCTCTGTTATTGGCGATAGGCCCCATCTCTCACGAATAATCTGAAGCGTGTCTGTATGCGACTGTCGGCAGCTTGGCAAAAAAACACCTCAGAGGCCGGCTGCATGAATGAAGGCACCGGGGCCGGTGAAGGGCTTTAGGCGAGGGCTAAAGCGTCGGCTCCTTTCACGGTTGCCATGCAAATGGTGATAGCTAATTGATAGTGTTTAGCCAAACCCAGCTAGGATACTGGGGTAACCGAAACTCTCACAAGGGAACCATAATAAGTCATAGTGATCATTCCAAATGAAATGTACTTTTCTAGAACCATTTTTAGACGAAAAGTCCGAATATGCCCATCGCAGCTGCCTAGACCCACTCTGAAAAAAAAGTTATAGCTATTTTTTCTCTGGTTTTCGTACTTATTGTACCCTCCAAAAAGCGCATTATTTTTAGGAAAATTCGGAAACGGACCTCATATTCGTGTTCTGCGCTCAAAACTACCCCACTAAGCTATGTTTGGTTGAAGGAACATTTTCCAAATTTTGCGCAGACCAACAGCGTTTTGGCCTTGTACGGATTTTCGGTAGGGCCAATTGGCCAATTTATACCAATTAGAGAGCTCTCGAAGCGCTCTAAAAAATATTCCAGATTTGACTAAAAATTCGCTCTGGGGTCATTTGCTGTGCTGACCACGAATCTGAGGTTCATTTATCAATTTTCCGGAGTTTTCGACTGTATTCGTTCTCAGATTCCCATCGAGGGAGAATTTGAGGCAAATCGCGACTTTTGACGATTTCCGGAGTGCTTCTATAAAATATGCTCAAGCTATTTCTCAGGGGGTTATTTGGAGTGCTGAACACGAATCTGATGTTGGTTTGTAGATTTTTGGCAGCTTACGGTAGATTGCGGTGGGTATACGGTAGCTTGGTCAAAGTCTCAGCCTTGTCTTAAAGTTTCTATGTGGGGGTTCTTTGGGGTGCTGAATACGAATTTCATGTCCATTTGTCGATTATCGGAATATTGAGGTAGCTTTTGCCTCCTAAATGACATGTTACCTACCGTAACCTATAGTAAACCTTAAAATTTGGGCAAGCAAACCTCAGATTCGTGCTCAGCACCTCAGATTACCCCTACATACTTGTATTTAGCAAAATCAGGAGAAAAAATTAAAAACACCCTAAAAATTCCATTGGGGGTAGGTACCCTCACCTTGCCGCGAAGCTTTAAAAAACGTTCATTACTTTTTTCAGAGTGGGTCTAGGCAGCTGCGATGGGCATATTTGGATTTCTCGTCCGAAAATGGTTCTTGAAAAGTACATTTCATTTGGAATGGTCACTATGACTCATTGTGGTTGCCTTGTCAGCAGAGTCTCGGTTACCCCAGTCTACTAACTGGATTTGGCTAGGTAATGTTTTATCGGTGACCTCTGGTCCTGCAAGCATGAAGGGCTCCCATGAAAGGCACTAGTCACTGCCACGACCGGCGCGTTCATGCACACCGCCTCAGTGAGGATGAAGTGGGCAGTGGATTGTTATGTGCGCATATGCACAGCAGGAGTCTTCCGTCACGAAAAAATGTACCGTGGTCTGGCTCACTGATTCCATGTAGCCCGAAACACTGAATGTTGTGCAGCTGATGCTCTTAAGACTTTGGCTGCGTCTCACGGTAGATTCAGTGCATGTAAAGTGGAATATAGAGGGTTAAAGGCACAGTCCAAGCTCAGGATAGAAATCTACGGTTTTCACATAGTTCTGAAGTAGATCCACCCTATAAAACACCTACCAAGTGCGAGCTCTCAATTCCTCCGCATGAGCGAGATAAAGGAGGAAGTCACCCTGGGGCGCCCACATCAAGAAGCCACTTTGATACACCCCTTTTACAACCTTTCGAGCTCAGCATTGGTGAACCAGTGATAGTTTACTATCAGTAGCTCAGTTCTTCCCTTCATTCTCGGCCCTCCCTTTCTTCAGGTTGGCTCGCATACATCGGTTGCAAATGACAGAAGTTACAAGCCTCGGACAACTCGTAAACCATGCTTCAGCAGCTCAATATTTGAGGGGTCATAACTCCGTTCCTAGGTGGCCTTGTACGATTGCGGAGACATCCTAATAATCAGTGTGGGTCCATTTTTGAGACAGGCGGGAAAACAGAAAAACAATTCTGAGGCTGGGCTGTGTCTTTAAAGGATGGATTTCGTTTTTGAGTTTTCCATATATAATGGAATCTTCATATTCCTATGTATAGCTACATTGAAAAAAAAAGTGAAAAAATCACCGAAAACTACTTTTTTGGATCGAAATTCTCTCGATCGACTTTTGAGAAAGGAAGAGTCGATCGCCAGGTATCGCTGTGTTGACCCATGATCTCACGATCAAATGAAGTTCATCCTTCTTCCAGGGAATTTGTGGGAAAGGACAGGTGAACTGATGTATGAGTGGAAGCCATCCTTTACGTACTCGTAAAGTATATTCCATCAACTTCTTCACATTTGTACTATATCAATCGCTGATCAGTTACTTATACGATGGCTGAGAGCAATTTGTGCCAGATGACTGACGGGTGCCGGCCTCTCTACGAAATTTCGGGCATTCGAAATCATATATCTTCACCATAAAGCTTTGTTGACCCAACAAACTCTCCGTACATGCTTAGATGGGCCTAGCCAATCATTCAAACCCCAAAAAAACGGTGAGTGGGTTTAAGCGCGTACGATGCCTTTAAAGGCACAGCACACCCTCAGACATGAATTTTGAGATTTTCATTTGATTGTGCAAGAGACCCCCCCCCTATCTGGAACTTACCAATTCCGAGATCTCAATTCCTCCATATAAGCGAGATATAAGCGACCACCACAGGCCCGGCCCCCTACCAAATTTTCGAACGCGATTGCGGCCTGATGGATGGATGAACTCCAGCGAGACTCCGTTCTTCACCCCATTGCCGGGCTGTCTCCTCATCCTGCTTTGCTCTCGTGCAGCGATTGTGAATGAAGAGAAATACAGGCCTGAGACAACTCGTCCACGAAATGTGTGCCCTAAAAATGCATGCGTTTTCAAGGAGCCATAACTCTGCTCATATAGAGTCTTGGACGATTTCAGAGATACCGCTGTGATCAGCGTATGACCCTCTCCAAGAAAAGCATGGAATCTGAAAAATCATTCTTTGGGTGTTCTGTGACTTTAACATGAGCTGTAGTAGATTATAGGCAAAAGGTGCATCCATCAAAGTGTGCCCCAGAATTCTATGTGCTGTGCGGACAAGCAGACGGGTCTGATCACTTTTGAGTTGGATAGTATACTTGTTCCAAATGAAATTCATATCGAATATCCGTATTTTCGACTACAGTCGGATATCGCACTTTTTCGAATATTCGACTTTTCCACTGTGGTCTGATATCGCACTTTTTCGAATTTTCGACTTTTTGACTGTAGTCGGATATCGGACTTTTTCGAATATCCGACTTTTCGAATAAAAGGTCGACTTTTTCATCCGACTGAAACATTCGGATACTCATCCTATTATTCTATTCGGAACAAGTATAGTGGGTAGGTGGCATATTGATGTAGCAGAGTGGGGCTCCCAACACATTTATATACACTTCATGATCGATACTGGAGCAATCATTCGTCGTCGATCTAAGGTGTAATATTGTTATCCTCGTATGATCCTTGTTTCCTGATAGGGCAAACTCCTGAAAACGAAAATTTTCCATTTCGAGAATCAAATATTTATTAAAGTTTATCATTTAAATATGTACGTTTCAGAACTAAAAATGGCAACGTCAACAGTAGAGGGTAGTAGGCAAAGCAGGGCAGCTGGTATATACACTGCCTGCGTTTCATAACTATTGGTCCACCCGAGAATTTCGGTTTTTCCGGGCTTGCCGTACATTTTGGTGGTCCGTGGGCGTTACCATCGGAATCTTCGCCTTTCAAAACCTCGATAAAAATCCTCCTGTCCGTGCATCCATGAATTTTTATTAGGTTTCCGTGAATGATAGACAGAGTTGTGACCGTTTCAAAACTATAGGTCCATCGAAGGAAAATTCCCATTTCTTTGCTATTACGAATCTGACTAGAAAACTGGGGCTACATACGGACTCCCTTAAAGGCACAATACACCCTCAGATATGAATTTTGAGATTTTCATGTAATTGTGTAGAAGACCAATTCTGTATAACACGTGCCAAATGCCAGATCTCATTTCCTTCAAATAAGCGAGATATAAGCGACCACCACAGGCCCGACCCCCTTCGCTCACCACCACAGGCCCGGCCCCCTACCAGACTTCCAAACTCGATAGCGGCTCGATGGATGGATGAATTCCAACAAATCGTCGTTCTTCAGTTCATTACCAGACTGTCTCCTTATTCTGACTTTCCCTCACGCAACGATTGCGAATGAAGAGAAATACAGGCCTGAGATAACTCGTCCACCAATTTTTGACCCTCAAAATCAAGGCATCTTTGAAGAGCCATAACTCTGTTCAAAGGGGTCTTAGACGATTTCAGAGATACCACTGTAATCAGCGAGTGACTCTTTCCAAGATGAGCATAAAATCTTAGAATAAATTTTCTGGGTGTCCTGTGCCTTTAACGTCATGATTGGAATGCCTCGTGGAAATCGCCCGCGGTGAATTGTGGTGCGCGCGAAGCGCGCACCTGATTTGGAAAAGGATTGCTTCTGCGCAAACCCCTCGTTACAGAATCTCGGTTTGGAAGATAGTTCCGAACTTGGCATTTTCACAAAATGTAGAGCAGTAAAGGTTTTTAACACTGCCCAAGTTTCAGAAAAATCCGCTTTGTGGTTCTCGAGATATGGAAAAAATTGTGAATTTTAAAATGTGTGTGTGTGTGTGTGCGTGTGTGTGTGTGCGCGCGTGTGTGTGTGTGTGTGTGTGTGTGCGCGTGTGTGTGCGCGTGTGTGTGTGCGCGTGTGTGTGTGTGCGCGTGTGTGTGTGTGTGTGTGTGTGTGTGTGTGTGTGTGTGTGTGTGTGTGTGTGTGTGTGTGTGTGTGTGTGTGTGTGTGTGTGTGTGTGTGTGTGTGTCAGTCCGGTGAAACTTTGAATGATAAGAAACATGGTTGGGCAATCGAGAGAAATGGAGTGGTATTGTGATAAGAGTGAATTGATTGCAAGCGTTAGAGTAGGTCTCCTTTACGTCCATCAGGAACCGTATGCACACCGTTTATTGTGCGGGGTCCGACTGGAAGTGTGCCATGCGCAAAGGAACGTGCGCGGTACCCAACTGGAAGTGTGCCAAACCCCACAAAACGTGTGTAGGGTCCGATTGAAAGTGCGCCAAGCGCCAGGAAACGTGCGCAGGACCCGAATTAAAATTCGCAAAGCGCAGGGAAGAGAGTGCGAGACCCAACCAAGAGTGCGCCAAGCGCCGGGGAATGTGTGCGGGACTTGACTGAAAAGGCACCAGGCGCCCGGAAAAGTGTGCGGGACCCCAACGGAAATGTGCCAAGCGCCACAGAACGTGTGTGGGACCTGACTGGAAGTGCGCCAAGCGCCAGGGAACCTGCGCGGAACCCAACTGAAATCTCGCCGAGCGCCGGGAAACGTGTTCGGGACCCAACTAGGAGTGCGCCAAGGGCCGGGAAAAGTGGGCGGGATCTAACTGGGAGCACGCCAAGCGCCGGAGAACGTGCGTGGGACCAGATTGGAAGTGCGCCAAGCGACGGGGAACGTGTGCGAGACCCCAATTAAAATGCGCCGAGCGTTAGAGAAAGTGTACGGGACCCAACTGGGAGCGCGCCAAGGGTCGGGGAAAGTGGGCGGGATCTAACTGGGAGCACGCCAAGCGCCGGAGAACGTGTGCGGGTCCCCACTGGGACCCGCATACGTTCTCCGACGCTTGGCGTGCAAAGTCGTAAACAAAATTGATGATAATAAAGGGTAGGGTATAAAAGAAGTCAAGAGCGGTGTGTTTTCATACACAAACCGTCCTTCTACAGGGGTGAGCAGTTCAGGATCTGCCTGGGCTAGCAAGTAGGTAAACAGCACCACCGGTGGTCAAGATATAACAAAATTGGGCTAGAAACTTATAGAAAATTATAGAGCCGTGACGCGACCGCGTCGTGTCGAGCAATGTTCGATTAGCCTTTACGTTCTTATTGTTTCATCTAGTCGTCATTGGGTTTGGAAACCAAGAAAAAGGGTATGAACTGTGGTGGCGCTAGAAGGGGTGGGCAAGTGTTATGCAAGAGGGGTCTACTACACAACTGCATGGACATATGAAAATCATATCTGAGGGTGTAATATGCCTTTAAAAGGAAACCATCGCTAAAATAAAGTGAAATTATCTAACTGTTTTGCTTTGCTACGGATTAGTATGATTTGGAAATGTGACATTTGTGAGAAACTCGTTGAAAGAGATGAAATGTCTTATGCTACTGATTTGGCATGGGAATAAACCCAAAAGAAGCGCTAAAAACTCAGTGAAATGGTTCATCGTTGATTTGGCTGTGCACTTGTTTACTAAACAACAAAAATTGAGTGTGACATTGAAAAGCCAAATCACGCGCTTCTCTTCTGAAATCAACCTAACGCTTGCAGTTTAGGTTAACAAGTCTCAGGTCCTTGCAAAATTATGTTGTGTTCCCATGAAAGTGGAAATAACATCACGTAGTGATTTAATGCGAAAGTTGTCAACTAAGAGAATTGCTGTCACACGAATACATAAATGCTCAGTAACGAGTGCGTGATTTGGTTTTTCAATGTCACACTCAAATTTTGTTGTTTAGTGAACAAGTGCACAGCCAAATCAACGATGAATCATTTCACTGAGTTTTTAGCGCTTCTTTTGGGTTTATTCCCATGCCAAATCAGTAGCATAAGACATTTCACCTCTTTTAACGAGTATCTCACAAATGTCACATTTCCAAATCATACTAATCCGTAGCAAAGCAAAACAGTTAGATTTGGCATATTCAAACGGAAGCGCTCAACGTGGCTGGACGGTCGAGAAGGAGGATTGCGGAGCCTCTTGGACGGTCGCTCAATTGTATTAACAAATATCTACGGGGTTCTGAGCGATATCGAAAGAAGAATCCTGGCGGGCGTCCCAGACTGCTCTTGGAGCATGGTAAAAGAAGAACCGGACGCCTTCTATCGAACTCGACGATGAGTCTCAACTGCTTGCGCAGCGAACTTTCGCTTTCGAGGAGCTAGAGTACGGTTAGGAGGGCAGTTCTATCGCAAGAAAACCTTAGTAGAGAATCAGTGAAGCGTGTGTCAAGGCTGACGGAACGGCACAAGGCAACCCGCTTTCAGTTTGCTACCCAAAACATCACAAAGGATTGGCCGAAGGTAAGGCGATTCTGCTCGTACGCTGCTCCGTGGCCCCAACTACTCCAAACGCTTCAGGTAATCTGAAGCGACGAAAATGTAGTTCAATCTGGACGGACCGGATGGTGGAAGAGGTTACTGGCGTGATCTACGAAAACCACCGCGTTTCTTCTCCCGACGCAACTTCGTTGGTGAATCGCTCGAGGGTTTGGGGTGCCTTCTGCGAATCTGGTCAATTCGAGCTTGCATTAGTTTTAGATCGTATGGACTCCGAGGACTACCAGAAGGTTGTAGAGGATCTTCTTCTGCCGTTTATCCAACGGCATCGACGCCACGCCTTCACTCTTATGCACGACAACGCTGCTATCCATGCTAGTCGGTCGACGTCAGCATGGCTTGCAAGGAGCAAAGTAGAGGCTCTCGGTTGGCCTGCGTGTTCACTTGATCTCAATCCTGTGGTGAACCTTTGGGCCATCATTGTGCACAAGATTAACAGTGGCGCTATGCAGTACGCAGCAATCGACGAGCTGAAGGAGTCGATCGCCAACGCCTGGGTAGCAGTGGAACCCATCGTGATCAAAAATCTAGTCCAGAGCATGCCGAACCGGTTAGTTGAAGTTATTTCAAATTAAGGAGGACGGACAAGTTGCTGGATCGTCGATTATTGTTGGTTGCCGTAATAAAGCTTCGATTTCATTTAGTGGACCTACAGTTTTGAAACGGGTGTTTTTCAAGCTTCGAGCTATTAAAATTCATACCAAATCTTAATTCGCGTCTCCGGTTCTTCATAGAGGTTTTCGAGGACGCTAATTTCACAGGTGACCACTGCAGAACTTTTGAATTAGAGCGAAACACAAAATTAGGGGAATTCATAGGTGGACCTATAGATATGAAACGCAGTGTTTTAGAGATAAAAGATTTTGAGAAAATTTTGATAAAAATAGTCCTCCTGCTACCACTGTTCGCAATCTTCAATTTTTTTCTAAGAAAGTCACTTCTTGCTCTATGCATTAAAGGCAATGCAATGCTTGTCATGTCTGTGAGTCCTTTGAACAATTCCAGTCTTGCGGATGGATCAGACGCGACCCTATGAGGTCATCCTTGCAGCGTTTGCGACAACACCGGCAGGCAGGTTTCAATTGCAAAGGACTGACTGAATATCTACCTGGGCGAATCCGTCCAATCAGTGTGATTTTTTGAGGCAACTACATGATTGAAAGCATGAGCACATACAAAACAAGGTGAGAAATTGCAGAAAATTGAAAGAATGGATTTAACCTGTCCTCCTACAAATCCATTTGGCGTGAGGCCGCAAGTCCTCGAAGGTATGAGTCGATTCTGAAATTATAGCAGCAATCATTATTGCATGTGATTAACTTTGGTGTTTAAGTTATGCTGTTACTAAAGTTCCTTCATTGTCTATGAGTAATACAGAAACGGAATCTGCATATCGGTAACGCTGACTTTAACACTTAAGAGACCGCCTGCTCCACGGCGAATTTCCACAGCCGACCGGTGCGCTCCACGGCTAATCGTTTCCGTGGGTGACATGTGTGGACATGCGGTCCGCTGGGAACCATTTTGATCAGAGCAGGCTTTCTTACTTAGGCAACCAGTATTCCGTTTCCATTCCACCTGAGAGTATGTCGCTCCACAGAGGTCTGGGAGTGAGGCCATGGCGAAGCAATGATTCACCGCTTTTTCGCGGACCTGCTTTTTTATTTTGGAGGTTATTTCAGCTTTACATGCAAGGCTGGTAACAAAATAAGAGTTTGCTTGTCGACTTGTAGAATTTCCTTCAGGTTACAGCTAATGTTTAGGATTGAGCCGTGCTAGGCCGACCCAGAGTATTGAAAATTTGAAGAATGAACGAACTTCTCTTTTTTAATGCCCTAATAAACCTCATGTAGAACTTTCGGCGGACTCAAGTACTTTGATCTACCAGGTTGTCTGATGCAACCAACAGAAATTTTATCAGAAATCTCAAAATGGGAATCAGATTCAAGATCAGCACCCCCTCCTCCCTAATGATCACGTGAGCGAAGTCGCACCAAAACCTGAAACGTTTACAAACTGATAAAGTACGGCAGACGCCAGCAAAGCGTTAGAAAATTGTTAAATATACAACACTTCATTGTTCAGCGCCTCCAAATATACCCCGTAGTTGAATTTCAATGAAATCTTAAGCACGGAACTATTTCTGGGTTTTCACACCTTTTCCACCAAGTTACCCTCGACTCGAAATTTAGCGAAATTTTTAACAAAGTTGACCGATGGCTATTTCAGTCACAGTCGAAGGAAATTTCATTGAAAATTGAAAAGTAAACACCAGAACCTTGTGCAGGAACTCGAATAACCCTTGAGGTCAAGGCAGCGAAATTTGAAACGATGACCTACTACAGTTATCTCAAATAGGTGGCACTACTATTTCGACAATCAACGATAGAGCATCATTTTCGTTATAAGCATCATTGATAACCAGGGCTGTGCGTAATTACGAATTACTATTTGCGATTTACGAATTACGGGTGTTTTTGACAATTTTTTTACGATTTACGATTTACGAAATTTCGGCCCAAAATCGTAATGATTCGTAACAAATCGTAATAAATCGTGAAAATGGGGTTGAAAGAGCAATATAAGTTTGCGGTCCAGAACATAGATAAATGTAGCACTTCTTTCACATTCCTGATATTTGATTATTCTTTCCTATCTGTGTTTTCTGTTGAACCTTGTTATTCCCAGTCGAGCGTAGACAACAGGACATGGCGTACATAATATAATGACGAGATAACGAGGTATAATAACGAGGTTGCTAACGAGATTCTTGTATGACCGACCGCTCTGCTTCTCACCCTGACCGACTCAAGAGTATTGAAGGGTTCCAACCTTTACTTGTTTCACATGCGAGCCAGGTCGGCGGCTCAACAGTTGTGTATCTCTATGGAATGCTCTTGTTCGCCATCATGAACACGAGAAACGCAGACATATGGTAGAGCTACCGCCTATACCAGAGCGAAATTCCGGTCCGGAGTTGCAGACAACCGCTGTTACAACACTTATTGCAAACAGGGGCGTGCTGGGACCACGAGGTCCTGGCACGGTGAATATTCGTCCCAGCACGTTTATCGTCGAACTGCAGCCTGCAAAAGCGATCGTCTGCAACTGCGGCCTAGATTTCCATCCCACTATAGAAATTAAACTTGGGGTTCGGATCTGAAGGCTTATCTGGCTTAAAGGCAGTGTTCACGATAAAATCATTATTCTGTTTCCCCACCTTTCTTGAAAATGGCCTCATGCTGATTCCAATGATGTCTCTGAAATCGTACAAGACCTTCTGTGAACGGAGTTATGGTCCCTCAAAAATTTAACTAAGGAAACATGGTGGACGAGTTGTCTGGGGCTTGTAACTTCCCTCTTGTGCAGCCGATGTATGCGAGCCGTCCTGAGTAAAGAGAGAAGTTGAGAATAAAGGGAAGAACGGGTCTAATGGTTGGAAATCATCGCTCATCTCACTATCTCTAGCATTTATTTGTTCACGTCGGTGGGCGTGTGTTGCGCTTTTGGGGTTTGCCTTGCGCTCGAAGTGGCAACTTCGGGCTCTTTTGGAGCTCTTCCTGGCTCGTTTTCACGCGTTCCTCTCGCGTTTCCTGCCCCTCCACTACCCACACATTTGTCATCGTGAACACTGCCTCTAAGGAGCAAATAATGTTTGGAACCCACAACCTTTACCGCGAATGTTCAGCTGTTCAAAAGTAACGGGCGAAATCTGTTATTTTGCAAAGTGAAATCTGCTGAAGGATCAGGAAAATATTTTTCTAACCTGAAAACATTATTCGACGAAGAGTTTTACGGGGATCCCTGAAATAAGATCTGATAGATATCTATGCCCAGAGGCAAGTCAGCTGCGAGAGAAAAGTGATAATTTCCCGATTCGAAGAGGAAAGTTTTAAGAAAAGTCATGACTGCTGTCTATCATCTTTTCAAAAAGGTTATCACATGTTTTTTAAGTTGGGAATTGAGGAAAATTGAAAAAGAAAATGCGATAAAAAGAGTAAGAATTTTGTCATTTTTAGAATCAGAGAAATGGAGGGAACGTTCACCTTTTTGCATTTCAGATTCCGAAGCAACCTAAACACCGCGAACCGCTCTCTCCACCGCAACAATTTTATGTTTATAGCGAGGAACGCTAATAAATTCATTCGGAGTAACGCTTCATAAATGTAGAGGGCAGACTCGACTGGTTAAGAAAGTGGTTTCGGAAACGCACATATATCCCCTTTACAATAACCACCTTGTCCAAGTATCCTTCCTTTGATCGATCATGTCTAAAACGATCGAACCGCGATGTTTTTCCTCAAGACTGTGTTGACCTCCTTAGCTTGGATTGAACTGTGTTTAGTGAGGCGATGGCTCTTTATGTTTTTGTGCTTCTCTATGTTTCAAAACCTGGGCAGACGTGGCACAGCTTTGGTACTTGAATACGCGTGGTTTCAGTTTTGTCTATTTCATTGTTATTTATCCCACTTATGTATACTGAGAATTTTTCAAGTACTGCTTAAAACGGTTTCATTTTGAACCTCAACCTCAAACATCCTTCTATATATCTCAGGAACGTCTCAGAAGTTCACTGAACTTTTGAGACGTTCCTACATCGAGTGAGGTTCGCGCTATGTGTGCGATTATTATTCATTGTCAGTTACGAATTACGATTTACGATTTACGAATTACGAGGAATTTTGAAAATTACGATTTACGATTTACGAAAATACAAATTTCAGTTACGCACAGCTCTGTTGATAACCCTTCTTAGCCTAGTTTGGAACGATTTCTTTCCGGCCAAAGAAGTTCAAAAAAATGAAAAGTGCCATTTCCGGAGATGCTTGTAAAATTACCAGGATCACTCAAAATGCTTGACCACTGTGAGTGTGAATAGGTTAAATTACCCAGAACCTAGCCGTAATTAGTAAAGACTCCTCGCCATAGAAATATAAAAAATATTAAAAGTTTTATGGCGTGGGTGCGCAGTGTGGACACGCGGTCTCTTAAAGGCATCGTACGCGCTGAAATCCACTTTCCATTTTTCATGCTCAATCCCTTCCTCGGGCCCTTGTGAGAACGTACAACGAGCTTGGCTGCTCAAAAACGTACCATTGTGAGCATAGAGGAAGTGGAAAGTAAGGAATTCCGTCAAAAGGGGCCGGCCCTTCCGTCAGTCATTTGGCACTTTCGCAATATTTGAGCAGAACGTCATGTCGCTAAGTACAGGGCATGTCACTGTACGCTGACGCACCGTCGGACGAAAGTGGCATTATCGACTGGAAATTTCTCGTCACACAACGAGCGATTGCTTCCAACGCTGCGCCAATGGACGAATTGTAGAACTGTTCCTTGCGCCCTCCGCGTAACTATCCCGGGTCGATGCCGGCGCGAAATTCAAATGATTTTCAGAAGTTTTGTTAAAACGTTTTTTCTTGAAAAGTTAACGTTTTTGAGCGGGCTTTTCGCTACCTTTAGTCACTATAGGGGGCTAACAACTCAAAAACGCTCAAAAACGAAACATGGTTTTCAGAGCGTACGATGCCTTTAAGTGTTAACAAGCACACCCACTGTAAGCACACCCACTTTTTTCGACCTGGTATATTTCGCTGCAATCCGGACCACGTGAGTCAATTCCTACAGCAGTGTATTGACCTCGTGAATCATGTTGAAACAGTGGGCCTCCGCTGTCTCCCTGAAAGATAGTATACATGAGAATCTGAGACTGCGTGATGCAAAAGACTAGCAAATGTCGTGCCTGGCATAGTGATGCGTGTCTAGCAATGGCCGTAATCCTTCCACGTTTAACCTTGATCAGATTCAGTTTCACCACCTGTACGGGAATAGTGGAGCCACTTTTGTTCGAAGCTGAAATTAATGACATCTTTCCCCTACATACTGTTCTTTTTCAAAGCGAAATTCAGCCGCGAAGTTGCGGACAGCCGTTGTTGCAGCACACAGCCCGATAATTTTCGTGTTGGGACCGCCCAGTCCCGGCACGATTTGTTGTTTATGTTTATGTTTATGTTTACTACGCTTGCATAAGGCAATCGTTAAATAACAACGGTCGAAACGGTATAATACAGTGAGCAGACGGAAACAAAGAAACATGAATACTTCGTGAACTGTCTTGAAAAAAGGTATAAAAAAGTAGACGAAGAAGAAGATATAAGAACCGTTCCGAGCTACTTTGATGTTCCACTTGTGAGTGATAGCTTTCTAACATGCCGTCTCAACTGGCTTTGTGTCATTAATACTGCTTTATTATTTGTCAGCTTCAGATAAGCCCTTCCTGCACAAGAATCAAAAAATCTAGCACGCAAATCAGTTTCTGGGCGACCAAGTAAAATTTTGAAACGATTACCTCTTTTTTTGTGAGAGAAATGTCTTGAAAACGTTGTTAGTTGTGACCATTTTTTGTGTGAATATATTTTATCAGCCCCCCCCTGTACATCGAGCGAGTACATATTTCGTCCGTTGGTGAAAGTAACAAAGCACCTACGATCTACTCCGGACCCTGCGGCTCTCAGATGTTTGCGTATCTGTAGGTTTTCGCTCGGAAAGCAGATCGGTATTGCTTCTTCAGGGCTAACGCTTCGTTCTAGTTCAATTATCGTAATATCGTTTGCACCAGAACACACATTGTAGCGTTCACTGGGTGTTGCCTTAAATATTGAGGTTTTTGATCAGAACGACATTTTTCAAATAAAGTTCACCAGAACGTATTGTGTTTCTCCGGGCCGAATTCCGGTCCGCAATCGCGTCACGACACGCTTTGCGGCCGCACGCGCTCGAGTCAGTCGAGCTTCCAGCGCCAAGTGGACTCGATTTGGCTTTTTTATACGGTTTTCTCCAATTTATATGGTATCCAGTTTCCAGAACCCTCCTAGAGTCAACAGATCGGCGGCTGCGGCGCTGGATACAATTCCGACTCGAAAGCGGGCGGCCGCAAGGCGTGTCGAGAAGCAATTGCGGACCGGAATATGGCCCAGAGAAGCAAAGTAATAGCACTGCACAGCGACACAGTGTGTTGTTCCTTGACGCAAATCAACTAGTCTAACGTCGATGGCCTCAGTACGCACACAGTAGTTGTGGAACCGACCTCGTCGCAAGCCCCTGTGTGATCGGGTTTCGACACATATGTTTTCAGCAGGTCTTATAAGAAAAGGATGCTTGGAAAAAAGTGATATTTTCAAACGAGATGTACGTTTTTTAGACCATTTTCCACCGTGGAATTACAATTATCCTCCCGTAGCTGCGGAACAGCTCTCTGAACAGAGCTCTAGGTGTTTTTCCAGCTGTTTCCCCTTGTTGAGCGTTTGCCCGATAATCATGTTTCAGTTCTGACTCTAAATTTCTTCACGGTTTTTTTTGGGTGCCAATCACAGATATGATGTTCCTTTGACGATTTTTCAAAGTTCTCGGCACTAGATGCTATTGCAGATTTGGGGAAACTTTGCTGGAGGGGCTATTAGGGTGGGGAGGGGGGGGGCTACAGAACAAAACCTGACTTCCGATGATCGATTTTCGCAACATCAAAGGCAGGGTTCTCCATAAAATCGGTTGTTGTGCTATCACCGTAGAATGGTAGATCTGGCCATCACAAAAGTGAAAATGAGTAAAAAATTGGAGAAAAAACGCTCAGGAGAAAGTTATGGCTTGGTGTCCTCCCGCCCCCAATTATCGAAATTTGGGTAAAAGCCTGTTTTTTCAACTTTATTTTGCTTCTCAAGTAATTTCTGAACATTTCTGGAGACTACTGATTACTTCAACAGCAAAATAAATGTCGGATAAGCAAGCATTATTGGAAATCGCATTAATTAGGGGGCCGGCCGACACCAGTAATTAGCCGTTATACTTTGTTTTTGGGCGTTTTTCCGGGGGATTTCCTGGTTTTTTCACTTATTTTCACTTTTGTGATGGCCAAATCTACATTCTTATGAACAGAGCTGAAAAATCGTTTTTATCGCGAACCCTGCCTTTGATCTTCGATAGACCGCGTGTTTTTTCTTTGCTCACCTATGCCATGAACTCGAACTCTCGTTTTACTCTGAAAAAAAAAAACCGGATTCTTCTCAATTATTGCTGGAATATCCTTACCTAAAGCAACTTGCACTACTGGCATCAATAGATATTTGACACTTTATTTATTCTTCTGACAAAGTGATTTATATAGTCTACAGCAATGGAAGTAGGACCTGGTATGGTTGCGGACTCTTCCTAACATACTGTAGTCTGATTGTGTTTTAACTCATTTTTTCGAAATAACTGAGATTGGTCGGGAGAGTTTTTGTATTTACTCTCACACCTTCACCTGTTCTCATTGCTTCCACAGATGTAGTCATATCGGTGAAATCACAGACTCACCGACCTATCACAGCTGTTTCGGAAAAATGAGTGATACCATTAACAAACTACCGTAGCGTTGGACGAGTCCGCAACCTCACCAGGTCCTACCTCCATTGCTGTAGACTATAGTAATAATACAGTCTAAAGTCCCACCGAATTGATCTGCCGCGAAGTCACGCGGATTTGGCCGTGAAACACGTGATCTCCTGTGTTAAGGTGCATAGGTTACGGTGGGTATTCGGTAGTTTGGTCAAAGTCTTAGATTTAGTTCGAAACAAGTCTGTGGGTGTAATTTCAGATGTTTTGCACAAATTCAGCACCAATTTATCGACTTTCATAATATTGAGGTAGCTAACACCAGCTAAATGACCCTATGCATTTGTATGTGCTTGCTGTAATCCATCGTACCCCTCAGATCGACAAGCGAACGCTTGATTCGATTACTGCGCCCCGAAGAACCGTTAAATACAAACTTCGAGCTCAATCCAATTCTTTTTTAAGCACCCTCCAAAGATGCTTGATTAGGGCCCACTACTTATCCAAAAAGTCTAATCTCTGTTAAGTCTCTGTTAAGAGAACCGATCAGCATCTACGAGAATAAAATTAGGATTGTTCGTCAGAAAATGGTCCTAGCAACGTTAAATTCTTTTGAAATGGTTGTTTCGCCCATGTATCCTTCCCGTGTTAAGATGTGGATCGAGAGCACATTGCGTTGTGTATGTAGTCGACACGAAAAGTGTAACGCTTCTGTGCGATAGTCTGCCGTCAAAGTGGAAGCTTGAGCTGTCAGTAGACTTAGACGCCCTTCATACATTACTGCATGCTAGTATTCAAGGTATGTCCAAATGAGACTGTCTGGCAACGCGTTCGGCGGGCGTATCATGCGGCCGTCGCGAAGGCACTTTTTGCGCAAGCCTCCACACGGCTGAAGACAGCTGACTGTTATATCACTCTATTCTTTCTAATATTCCTGTCGACCGGTTGACTAGTCCGGTAAAATGTCGATGCCGCTGACGCTAAACACGCACGCCGACCTCATAATCGGACGGACTTTATGTACATACTTACCATCACCCTCGTGACTAACGAATTTCGAAGCTCGCTGGTCAAGCCGAAAACCTGACTTCCGCACCAACGTAACGTATCTGAACACTAAAAAATACCTTTCTCACGCGGTAGGCTTTTTCGTGGCTGCCAATGAATACTTCATACTTCGAACTGTCGAGAAGTTCTGCTTTCGGCCTGTGTTAACTAACTTAATCAGTAAGGTCGCTGGTCTCCTGTATTTGACACTCACGTTTTTCCTTTGTCGCAATCCTTTATTCGAACGTCATTTTGCGGTATTTCAAGAGCACAGTGTGCAGCCGTGATGACGTGCCGAGGGGAAATCAAAAACCCACTGCAGTCTCCCACTGAAAGTGAGTGTTGTGTTTTCATATCGAATAAAGGATATTGATGCTGCAGAAAAAGGAGTCATCCTGAACTCATCCGGCCCAGCGTTCAGTGTCATGAAAAACATTACCAAGCGGCCCATTCTACGCTAAACACACTCTTCGTGGTTTGTGACCCTGCATTCTGATTACTGTTTTTGGAGCATAATCACATTTATAAACCTTTCATGAAATCGCAATCTAGTAGATGGACGAGAGGCTCTCATTTGCAGAGACCTGTGCAGCGTTCGCGACCGAGCCGGTCAGCGATGTTTAGATCGCTAACGACGATCGACCGCCGAGGCCCCGTCCATTGACTTGACCAGATTTTGCGAGGTTGTCATACATAGTGCTTTATATATCACCATAACGAAAACAACAACTGACCATCAATTCAAGAAATTGGTTTCTCACTGTATTCGTCGGTGATCATGCGTTTTCGGGTAGCCGATGTTTCAGAAAAACCATTTACTATCTAGTTCAGGAAACATTGTTCTCGGATTGGGCAAATTTATTGAGATTGTTGAGAAATGAACAATTTCAAAGCATCGTCTAATCGAATGATTAAATTTTTGGGGCTCCTGTCAGTCGGTTTCGTTGATTCAATTCAAATCGACTTTTTCGATCAGATGAGCATTCAGTCATGGAACTGGATCCTATTACTAAATTAAAGACAGTATTCACGATGATTATCATATTCGAGTTCAACTCGAAAATAGGGTTGTTTGGTCGCGAGCTATCGAATAGTGAAGAAACGACGAAGAGAGCTAAAATAGCGGTTTCGAACGTACGTACATACAGGCCATAAAACGGACAATGTCTCACCGTCGAATGGGTACCACGGGCTGCCCCACCGCACGCGCGTCGGGAGCAGACGAGTTTTGGCCCCCGCGCGGCGCCCGAAACGTCGCGCGGCGGCCAGAACCCGTCTGCTTCCGACGCGCGTGCGGTCGCGCAGCGCGTGGTACGCAGTCGACGGTGAGACATTGGCCGTTTTATGGCCTGTACAGGCTCTGAGCGCGGACGAGCTTATGCGCCCTGCTAGTTTCCGCAAGCGCGCGCAAATGACGAAATGTGCGCGAATCGATCGGGCTGGACGTGGCGGAGTTGCTTGGCAATTTGTCATCGAAAACATCGCTACAAGCTCTTCAAAACTGGGACGAGGCGGGCTAAGGAGGCGTTTCGGGCGAACGTTATCTTCACTTTTCGGCCTTTTTTCAGATTTCTTGCCCGTTTTTGTGTCTTTGACTCTATCCCCTTCGGCATCAGCCAGCGTAGTGCTCCACACTAAAACTCAAAAACAAGATTTATCGTGAACACTGCCCTTAAAGTTCTCTAGTTACACGCGAGCGAAAATCTCCTACAAGACTCCACTAGGGCTTGAGCCAATGCTAAGGTATATTTGAGCACTCTAATAACGCAAATTTCGAGAGTACCTTGCTTTCTGAACCTTTTATATGGATGATTAACCTATAATGCACAATCGAGATGGAAAATTTGTAGACGGATGGATTACACTTATTTAAAGTAATAAAATGAAACTCAAAAAAACTAGTGTTATTTTTATTAACGCAAATGTTTAGACACTGTTATAGAAAAAATTTCGTAAAAAGATCAGCCTTAAGATCGCAAACTTAAACGAATAATTCCAATTTCGGGAAAATGAAGAGCTGTACTAAACGGCAGAACCGCATTGCTTGCTTCCTAGGGTTACAAAAGGGCTCAATCTGATCGAGTTATGATAAAAAGAACTTCAAACTCTATAGGCACACCTGTCACCAGAAAATTTTGCTTTCAAATATAAGAAGCACTGGGCTCTTACAAAGGGAAAGAAAAAAATCCTACCTACAGGATGCCGGATCTTCACTACCCAAGGATACTCGCCGCTTTTGCTCACTCGTCCTCCATATGATCTTCTTACTTCTGTGTCATTATGTTTCTCACTCTTGGAAACTGTAGACAGTTGAGTGTTCTCTAAAAATTATCTCTTGTTGGCTGAAGTAAGACGATCTCATTAGCAAAGTTCGTTGAAGTACAGAGCTTCCCAAAAAGGCTTGAAAACTGCTTTGTGAAATGGATAGTCCGGAACAAGCCCTTTCTTTCAATGAAGGATCCTTTCTAGGCCCCACCTTCTCAGGCATCATGGATGATCAAAGTTGAGGACTTTATACTAACAGAAAGCAAGACTACTCACAGAGTCATCCGATCGGAGCATTTTCTTGCGCGGTTTTGCACACTTGCCACACTCTTAAAATAGTCGAAAAAAAAAGTGTTTTCATGGCCACGGCAGCCGCCCATCCTCTCGCGGCCAAAAACGCGTTGACCGCGGCGTCGAAAAGGCTGCGGCGAACACACGCGAACGGTTCTTTTTCGCAGCAAAAAACAAATGAACATGTGAATGTACCCTCTGGTTCCGAGCCAAATTTATTCAGTTCCCTCGTGCACTTGTGTGGAGCGAGGGTAGAGATAGCGAGAAAGTAAGGGCAGAAGGAGACGCAGCGTGCACGCGCAGACGCACGCGATGAACGGAAGTAATTTTCACTAGGGAACAGAGGATAAGAACCAGCGTGGCAGATAGTATGTAACACAGCTTTTTGAATAAGTGATTTATAATAGTTAGGTCACCCACTAGTGAAACAATTTGTTGAATTTTCTTCAATACAAACCAGTCTTTTTCAAATGCTAGCTCACCTTGAAAATGAGGTCCACAAGCGTTTTTCAACTTTCTGTTCTCATCACGTGAGATTTGTTTAGAGTGTACAACGGAGAAGAGGAGTAACAAGCACCAAGCTCTCATCTGAAATTGTCTTTTTTACTTCTTCGTTCAGAAGTACAGGGAAGAATGCAAGCATGGAAAAGGCCGCTATTGTTGGTAAGAACAAATGACAAATAGAACGCCGTTGACTAATTTATGCTGGGCTGAGTGCATAACTAAGAATCAGATGCATGGTGTTGATGCTGCAAATGGCTTTTTATTCTGGCGAAAATATGCATAATGCTCTTTGATGTCCCATCAGAAATCCTAAATTGGACTACATTTCGCAAGAGGAAATAACGTTTTCGATGATTTCATCTACATATGGTCGTAATAGGACTTTGATAGTTGATCTTTTATGCTTTTGGCGTTTGAGGTTGTAACGATGGGTCCGTGTCAGCTGAGACAATGGGGAGTACAAACAGCGGGCAAGTCGCGTACCGACCGCGAGGTGAGCGACATTCGGAGCGGAATTTGCAAGCGGTTGGTACTCAAATTGGCGCGGTCGATACGCACTGACACGCGGCCGGCACGCGTTCATGGAAATTTAGGAGCGATTTGTGCGAAGCTCAGGCGTATTGACCGCGTGCACTATTTCGTGTGCGCGGTCAGTATACAAATGAGCGCGTTCTGTACAAACTGAATTTTTCGCTCGTTCTCAGTACGATAGGGGCACGCGGTCGATACGAAACGGGATTTTCGCTCGCGGTCGGTCCGCCCGGAGAGAATAAGCGTTTGCCGTTTATCTTTTCACAGTTTACCGATAAAATGCCATTCATTGATTTACCGACTACACCTGGCAATCCGAGTAAAACTCAAAGGCAGTGTCCACTATGAATTTTGTCTTCGATTTTCCGCGGGAAATCGAAAGGCAGGAGTCTCATTGGAGCAGTAGAGGGGAAAGAGCGAACAGAAACGAGCCCAAGAGAGCTTTAGTCGGCTCCGGAATCCGCTCGCGCTAGCGCCTTTTAGCTCGCGGTCGAAATTTCCGAGTAAAAGTTTGGTCCGCTTCTTCATTGGCATTTGAGCACGAGCGCGTTTGAGTTTTAGCATTGGAGAGCATCTGCACCAGAGATGAGCGGATTTCCGCATTCCGCATTCCGAATACCGCAGAAAACGCCGCGGAATGCGAAAATATCTTGTCATCTGTGACGTAAGAAACCACTAGATGATCTCTGAATTTTTTCGCGCTTCGCGTCCCGAAAACCGTATTTCCGCGCATTTTCAGGCGTTTCGCGCCCGATTTCCGAAACCCGACAAATTTTTTTTCCGAAACCCGAAAACCGATTTCCGAAATTTCATATTTTTATTCCGCTCATCCCTGATCTGCACACGCTGTCGACTTCAGGCCCATGCCCGCGCAACTCATCCACCGTTGAAATGTGGCATTCAAGAATAAGAGCTGATTTTGGATGTTTCACAGCGTTTTTCATGAATCTTTCTTCATTGATGAAACAGTCAGGCTCTATACCTTCGTATTCTGGTGGAAACTCGATAACGATTTTCATCGTGGACACTGCTTTTAAACTTCTCATATCCTTTTGAGCCCAATCATAGTCCTGATCGTAATCTTTGCCGCAACGAATCGCGATAGCGGGCACTGCATACATATAGTTGAAGGCACAATAACCCTCAGAAATGATTTTGTGTTTCGTTTGATTGGGTAGTAGACCCCTCCTTGATAACACTTGCAAAGTGCGAGAACTCAGTTTCTCCAACTAGCGAGATATAAGCGACCACCACAAGCCCTATGCACCTCTTCATCCAACACCACTGGCCGAACCATTTCTTGATTTCCAATTTCAATAGTAGCGGTTAGATAGATGTGTAAATTCATACCGCGTCTTCGTTCTTCTGTACGCTGCCGGTCTGTCTCCTCATTCCAATTCGCTCTCGCGCAGAGACTGCGAATGAAGAGAAACACAGGTCTGAGGCAACTCGTCCACCAAAATTTCCCCCAAAATATAGCCACATTCGAAAACTGAGGAGCCATACCTCCGTCGGTAGGTAGCCTCGAATGATTTGGAAGATATCATTGTCAACAGCGCGTGATTGTGTCCATGATAAGTTTGAAATCTGAGTAATAAATTTTTGGATGTCTTGTGCCTCAAAGCAGAACCGGCATCTGACATGGTAAGGAATTCAGGAAAGGCGTCTATTTCGGAGGATTCGATGTTACCGATGGTCACCCCACTACCTCTGATCTATCTACCTCTGTTCAAAAAGAGCGGAATACCACATATTCACAAGTCCTCCAGAGAATCGATGGCAACAAACGTTCGATTATACATATCGAACTTTCAAGGCATACAGCGTGCTCACTGTCTGTACAGATATCGAGTGTACTCTTTACATCGTATGAAAGGTGTTTCTGTTCATCCTCCCAATGTCACATAGCCTACGGCACTTCCTGTTCCAAATCTACATACCCACTGACAAGGGAGGGTTGCACACATAATATGTCGCTTCGAGATGCCACTTCAATATGTTCTAGGTTGAGCACAGTCTCCAGTAAGAATCGGCTAAATGCCCCAGAGATTCGCAGGAGATTATCAAAAGTGGGCATTTCCTTAGCTCTGCCAATAGAAATGGGGTACACGGATGACAGTTTTTAGGGCGTTTAAAAAAATTGTCTCGGAATGAGCTCAAAAGTTGTTTCTGGGGGTATTTACGAATGCTGATTACGAATCTAAGGTCCATTCATCAGTATTTCAAGAAATACGTCTGATTTGGTCCGAAGCTTCAAAATGAGGAAATTTTGCTGCCCAAACACGACTTCTGACGATTTCGAGAATCCTACGACCAAATCGCCTCAAAGCTTGTACATAGAGGCTATTCGGACTGCCTAACACGAATCTGGAAGTCGTTTATCGATTTTCGATAATATATGGTAGGTTACGGTGGGTATACGGTAGCTCGGTCAAAGTCCCAGATTTGACTTTAAAGGCATCGTACGCGCAGAAAATCGTATATTATTTTTTCATGTTTTTGTGTAGCTTGGCCTATCTAGTGGAGGAAAATGTCGGAGGGGCCCATGAAAAACCTTCACTTGTAAAGAAAATTCAATCGGAACACATGGTAAATACGAATTTGAATTTCGCGCCAAAATCCTTTTTGAAGTTTTTCTGCCTTTGGAGGCCTTGTCATTGTAATTTTCGGAGTTTTTCTGCATGTGGGGTGCGTGCCCTAACTATTTTTCATGTTTTCTTACGGTCGCACCACCATTCTAGGAAAAAGTGCTAGATGACTGGTGAGATTTGGTCGCGGATCTTCATCTTTGACGCCTTCCAACCTCATTGCCCAACGTTTTTGACGCGCCAAAGTTTACCGGTGTGGTCTACCGGGCTCTATCATGAAATTGAGCCTGAAAAATAAAAATTGATTTCCAGCGCGAACGATGCCTTTAAATTTTGCTGCGGGTGTTATTAAGGACGCTGAACACGAATTTGAGGTCCATTTTTCCATTTTAAAATTTCTAAGGTAAGTTTCGCCTGCTTAAAGGCATTATGCCTACCGCAATCTACAGTATCCATTAATCTGGCGCGGAATAGACCCAAGATGCGGCTTTAGCGCCCTAAATAACCCCCAGTTGAAAGTTTTGAGCCGAATCCGAACAAAAATTTCTGAACATGCCAATTCAGGTGCGACTATTGGTATTGTCCTTATCAGAGTGGAATTCCGATTTGCATCATGCTGCTGCGACGAGTACTCCGAGCAGAACCGTGCTGAGACCACGGGTTATCGTGGTGGGACCATGAGGTCCTAGGACGATCATCTTCTAGGTGCTTGCAGCAGCCGTAGTCTGCGACTGCGTATAGGAATTTCGCTTCGATAAGGACAGCAGGTGTCTCGATCGTTACCTCCAGTGGTGGAAAAGTTAAAGAATCAATTTTGAAGAAATCTGACCACTCTCTGCACAGAAGCCTGTCACAATCACGTACCACACAAAGTGTTCGAATGCATTTATTTAGGTGGCTCAATTTTTTGCATTATCTGTCAGTTGTCTGCCGATCACTCCTCCTCAATGGAAGAAGCAGCATCATTATCCTCAAATGATTCCTCTTTCTCAATAGGAGGAGCAGCAACATTGTCCTCGAATAGCTCCTCTTCCTCAGTGAAGGAAGTATCGCTCTCTTCGGAGATATCCTTTTCCCTTCCCCAAATGGGGCAAATTCCTGAACACTTTGAATTACAACTGAGAAAATGAAAATAATGCTCAGATCAAGTTTACACATTTCACGAGCCAAGAAACTTCAATGAAAGTGTATTGATCTGGTTAATCTGAATGAAGTGAGGTGTCGATGTAATTTCAAGAGAAGTGCAACTAGACGATCTAGCCGTCTGCAACAAAATCTATACCCAAACATGAACCTGTATTGAAAATTCTGGGGGTTATCGCGTAAGAACACGAATTTGATGTCAATTTCTCGATCTTCGTAAAATTAAAGACAGTGTCCACGATTGATCTCATTTTTGAGTTTTCGTTGTGAAGCACAACGCTGGCAGATGCTGGAGGGGATAGAGTAGAAGAAGGCAGCGAGAACGGGCCAGAATTCAATGAAAACGACCGCGAAATGGAGATTTGGCTTGCTCTTACACCTGCTTAGCCCGCCCTGCCCCAGCTTTTGGCACCGCAGACATTTTCGATGGCAAATTGCCAAGCAACTTCGCTACGTCCAGCCTGATTGATTAGCGCACAATCCGCCATTAGCGCGCACTTGCGGAAACTAGCATAACGCAAAAGCTCGTCCACTCCCTGAACCGTCAGAACCGCTATTTTAGCTTATCACGAGCGCTTTTCGTCGATGTTTCTCCACTGTTCGATAACCCATTTTTGAAAAATAATCCCATTTCTGAGTCGAACTGATATTCATTCTTCGAGAACACTTATTTCAAGGTAGGTTTCGTGCCCTTGATGGTATGGCACCAGACGTAACCTTCAGTAAACCTCAGAGGTTTTCACAGAGGAACTCCAGATTTGTTTGCGGCGCCCTAAATGACTCTTACAAATAAGTTTTGAGCTCCATCAGAACAATGTTTTTCGGCTGCCCTTACCTTCCACTGGGACGGATAGAACCTTCAGTAACTCGGTTGGGAGAATTTTTCTGCAGCTACAAGCTTGGTTTTGGAAACGTCGTTGCAAATATATCAAATGGTGCAGTACAAACCGCTAGATCGACAACCTGCACTTTCCTCGTTAGTAAGGACGGCGATTATGTCTACATCAAATCTATTTTGCTCCATGCGATTGTTTGATATTACGTTCTTGCAATTACATATGCATCGCTGCTGTTTTTCTTGAATGCTTACAGATCCCCCTAGTTGATATAAGTAAACGCTCGAAGGCATTGTTCACGACAAACACGGTCCTCGGCTTTTCACCAGAAATCGTCTGAAGAAGGTAAACAATAATGTCGAAAAAACGGCTTAAGACGAGCTATCAATAGCCGTAACCGTCCCAATACATTAATCAGCCAACAATAAGCCCGCCCCGCCCACTTCACTGTTAGCCTTTGATGAAATGGGGCGCTCGTTAAAGTTTCAGGGCTGTACAGGGCTATTCATGCCCAAGTTCTAGCCGTGTTCTCAACATCATTGTTGCGATGAACTCTCCATCTCAACAACTTTTTCGAGCGTGTCTGCTGCCTTTAAAGGCAATGGCTCTTAGTAGACTGCTCATGCCGTTGAAAGCGTCAAAAACGAGTCAAAACTACTAAATTTCAGCATTACAAGTGGAAAAATTTCTGCAACCCCGCCCCAAAATACAAACTCGTCCAGATTGATTGTACTAATACGGTCCCTTTGGTTGGTTTTTGATGCTTCCAACGAGGTTGACGTTCCAGTACAGGCTGTAGGAGTATATCGGCTTCTCTATCTCAACCGTTTTGTTGCTAATATTCGCTGTTTCAACCGCGCGCTGTAAAACTCGTCCACTTTCACCTGATAACAAAATAACCGTTATTCCTCCACTTGCACACAGTTTTCGTTCGTTTTTTTGTCAGTTCCTGATACAACCAGCTCCAAACCTTTGACTTATGTCATAAAATCGATACCATTATCGAGCGTGTCTGCTGCCTTTAATGGTTGAAACTCGCCCATTGTTTTTATCGTGAACACTACCTTCAATCTATAATCGTTACAAGTGGAAAACCCTGCTACATACATACTCCAATCGAAGTTTCAAAAATGTGCTTTAAGGGGTTGTTTATACTTCCGCCGCCGAGCGGAGCGGCGAAGTGACGCCAATGACATCGATCGTGCCGCGCCGTGTGATCAATATTACAGAGATGCACTGTGCCGCGCCGGTCGGCGGCGGAAGTATAAACGACACCTAACACAGAGATTGACCCGGAAGGTTATTCTGGGCGATGAACACGATTATGAGGTCCGTTTCCAGACCTTCGAAAGAAAGGTACAATAGGTATAAAAGCTACCGTTTTTAGCTTATACTTTCTTTGAGCCGGCAGCTCGGGGTGGATACTAAGCAGTTTTACTATTTATTTATTAAGGTAAGCTGTATAAGACACACGCTTGAAAAGAAAAAAAACTCGAATCAATAAACATGGGCTCAGATACGCTAAAACGCTTATGATTTCAGCAAGAGTTTGGCCATTCCCCGCTTGAATGTTATCATTGAACTGGAAGTGAGTGTGGTTTTACTGACACGAAGATACGCTGAACCCGCCCTTACTGTGAAGAATTTGCCTTCTAATTGTGGTTTTCGGCCTCGCGAATGATATTTTCCTTACCCCACCTCGTGTTTTTGATAGGACTATACTGAAGAAGTGTGAAAATTTAGCACCAGACATCCCGTTCAAAAGCTTGTGCACCATACAAATGTCAAACAATTCACGCCGTGACTCGAGGTTCGCTATGTTGAGATATTGGCTCCGAATTCTGGCATTTCGAATTTTAGAGTACAGAAACCCTCCACGCCGTATTAATATCTTTCTGGTAAAGTTGTTCTGCACCTTCTCTAGGAGAGTGATGTCTTTTTTCTAGCACGGAGAGAAGACAACCGTACCATTTTCAACAAGCGAGCGAACGTAAACCTTGTACACTCTCAGAAGGACGCTACTGTCTTTTGTAGTGAGAGCCTTGAAAATTTGATAGGTACGGTTGTGAGTCCTCTTGTACAACTCTTTGTAATGAGGATTGAAATCTAGTTTCTCATCATACAAGAAACCGAGATCCTTGATTGGCTCACTCTCTAAATACCCTGGGCACCTATATTATACGAAGTGGGCAGCATGGAAGAAACAATACGCATTCAGAAAGACTTTCCGGAAGAAATCGGAATCTGCCATGTCGTTGACCTTGCTTGTGAACGATCGATAGCTGTTTGCAAGCGCTCTGTATGAAGAAGGGTAGAGACCTCCCTGTAAATTTTTAGGTCGTCGGCATATTGTCCACAAACGACCCCATTTTTATGCGAAATATTACCCAGGTCAGCAGAAAAAAATGTTAAAGAGTATCGGCGACAGTACACCTCCTTGTGGCACTCCACTTTTGACCTCAAAAACATTCGACAAAGTCTAATTTATGCGAACTTGGAACGTTCTTCCAGTCAAAAACTCTTGATCCATTTCCGTACATTTTCATGGAAACCGAGCTTTTCCAGTACGTGAATGAGCTTTTTGTGGCTAACTTTATCCAATGCTTTAGCAAAATCTACATAGAGCACGTCAACACTTTTTCTGGCATCTAAGGCTAATGTCCAATCTTCAAGAGTCTCCAGCATATTTGTCGTAACTGATTTCCCACCAACAAACCCATGTTGACATGGAGGAATGAGATCATTTAGCCCTATATGTTTGAGGATGTGAGACTTCAAAATTTTTTCAAAAAGCCTGCAGAACAGAGAAGTTATGCCGATTGGACTGTAGCTTCCGGGATCACGGGACGGTTCCTTTTTTCAGAAGAGGAGTGATGTAGGAGTGTTTCCAAAGTCGAGGGACCTCGGAAAGGCTCATTGACTGATTGAATATGTAGGATAGTGGATAGGCAATTACATGCGCAACGTTCTTAACAAATATGAAAGGGATTTTATCAGGAGTGAATGAATAAGAATTAGGCCATTTCATCAAGCGTTCATAGATCGTGATTTCATCAAAATAAGGAAAATCGTGCATTGGAAATTGGTGAGGGACGCTAGACTCAGGAAAAAAGCCATCATCTTCAGAAAACACTTTGCTAAACTCGAGCCCTAATGCATTAGCCCTATCATGATCATTCAACAAAGTCGATCCATTCTGCTTCAGAGCACCAAAATGTGATTTGGAACTAAGTCTGCTTTTCATAAATTTGTAAAAACGTTACTTCTGTTTTGACACTGTGATATTTTTCTCGACATTTCTGGTGTATTCGATTAGCTGTTCTGCAAACTTTTTAGAAAAGCTTTTGTACTCAGCCGAATCACCGGAGTTTGGCATAATGAAGAAGACATTCCCTGTGATCCGACATATTACGGAGATGAAGTGGGAGGTTAGATTTGCTGGGATAAACCCAAGCCCAAGGAATAAACATATCAATAACATGCTCAAGGATGGCGAGGACACCATGTACTTTTCGTCAACTGATGAAGCCGACTCGAACGAGTCGACCCACGCAATGTTGTACAAATATAGCGAAATAGAAGTGAAGTCGCCTTTGCTGAACATTCGTTTGCGAATCGGGGGACGCTAAACTCCATTGCCACGGATATCAAAAGAAACGCTCCTGTGGTCGCTGTCGCCAACTGGTGAATTGACTGAGACATTACTTAGAAATTAAAAAAAAAATTCTCCTGTCATTATACAGGTTCTAAAGGCAGTGTTCACGATAAAAAATGTGTTTCAGTTTCCACAAGGAATGGGCAGTGGAGGGGCACAATGTAACGTTGACGTCGAAAGAACGCATGAAAACGAGCCAGGAAAAGCTCCAAAAGAGTCCGAAGTTGCCACTTCGAGCGCAAAGCAAACCCCAAAAGCGCAACACACGCCCATCGACGTGAACAGTTAAATGCTCGAGATAGTGAGATGAGTGATGATTTTCAATCATTAGCCCCGTTCTTCCCTTCATTCTCAACTTCTCTCTTCACTCAGGTCAGCTCGCATACATCGCCTACAAAAGACGGAAGTTACAAGCCTTGGACAACTCGTCCACCATGTTTCCTTAGCTCAATTTTTGAGGGACCATAACTCCGTTCCCAGAAGGTGTTGTACAATTTCAGAGACATCATTGGAATCAGCATGCGGCCGTTTTCAAGATAGGCGGGAAAACAGAAAAACAATTTTCATCGTGAACACTGCCTTTAAAGAGACCGTAAAAAGCAACAATAAACACATGGGCCAACCTGTATTTTCACAGATCCATTTGAGATGTCTTCTTAAATCCGGGTAGTTAAGTTCAATTGCTGAAAATACACATGCCGTCGGATAGCTGCATTTCGCCAGAATCGGAAGCCTCATAAGGTAGTCAAATTTGCATCGCCTGCTATTTCGGCGATTGAGTTCTTAAGGGGTATCAACACACTGCAGAATGGGGACTCGATTTCGATTATCCTGCACATAATGTTGAAAACCCAGGACAATTTTTCCGAAACGCTTTGAGGGAGCATCAATCCATCAAATGCAGCGTACGCGCAAAAAAATCCGTGATCAATTTTTTTTGCTATTTTGCGTAGATAGGCCTACCAGGTTGTGATATATCGCCAAGAAGCCACCCAATATGCCCCAATATCAAAGAAAAAAATTGTTCGAAAACCTCGGACAATTCAGCCTTCTCTTTTCACGTCCGTCCGCGGTGTTTTATGTAATACGCAAATGTCGAAAAACTAGACGTCTGAAATGGTTTAGCTCCTTTAACCTCCTAGGTTGACTATTTCTTTTGGCCTTTCCATTGTCAAGAACTCTCCAAAAATAAGAAGCTTCCAATACACACGCTTGAACGCGAGGATTTCTCGAAATGAAGAATATGGAATTCTGGATTTCGCCGGTCTGTCGAAGCTTGTTATGGCGCTCCAACTCCTCGTGCTAGATGATCGACCGAAAAAGGCCCTTCCAGACCACGGCACAGTTTTCAAGAGGCTATGGCATTATGAATACACAGCATTGAGGTTTGAAGCTCTTGACCAACCATCTCCACTTGGTTCCAACATTGGATTGAGAAGAAAAAACCAAATATGGTGTTCTGGCGGACGCTGTCTTTGAAGGCACAGTACACCCTCAGATACGAATTTGGAGATTTTCATGTAATTGTGTAGAAGACCCCTCCTGTATAACACGTGCCAAATACCAGATCTCATTTCCTCCAAATAAGCGAGATATAAGCGACCACCACAGGCCCGACCCCCTTCGCTCACCACCACAGGCCCGACCCCCTAACAGATTTTCGAACTCGATAGCGGCTCGATGGATGGATGAATTCCAACAAGTCGTCGTTCTTCAGTCCATAACCGGACTGTCTCCTTATCCTGGCTTTCTCTCACGCGATGATTGCGAATGAACAGAAATACAGGCTCGAGACAACTCGTCCACCAATTTTTCACCCTGAAAATCTTGGCATCTTTGAAGAACCATCGCTCTTTTCAAATGGGGTCTTGGACGTTTTTAAAGATACCACCGTGATCAGCGTGTGGCTCTCTCCAAGATAAGTATGAAATCTGAAGATTAATTTTCTGGGTGTCCTGTGCCTTTAAAGGGCTTGCTTTAAAAGTTGCGAGCAATCGTTGTGAACTGTCAGGAGACTACCAAACTATCCGCAGTCGTTTTTTTTCCGGAGCGTACGGAGCCGTTTGAGCAGGTTGAAAGCAAGAATGATTCTAATCAATTCAGGCAAGACGTACGCTTCTCGCCGGTTACTGTTTCGTCGCAATAGTATATTGATCCTCGCAATGGTCCAAGTGCAGTGTACCTGTTCCTTGAGTCGTGTTGAAACAGTGGACCTCCGCTATCTCCCTGAAAAGAAAAACAACATGGTTGTGATTGCTTGTGCACAAAAAAAAACACGTACTGGGCATGGAGAAGTACGATTCCCAGTCATCCGAATAAATCCGTCCCGAACTGTGATGAGTGTTAGGTTCACCACCTGCGTCATATGATCGCCGCCGAAGCCTTGCAGCGCTGTGTAATAAAAGAGGACAAATATGTATCAATCAAGAGTGCCTTTGCTACCTTTGCTACAATCACTTCGGGCCCGTTTTAGGGGTTTTCTTCACATTGTGGTTATGATAGGTTCCCAAAGAGTCTATATCCGCCAAAGAGTCAGACCTGTTTCTTCTAACGCGAGCACTGTCTTCAAATGAATAGGAGAATTTTCTAGAAGACTAGAAAAGCGCTCTGACAATAACGAACTATGTATTGTAAGTCATACTAACCATTCCAAATGAAATGTACTTTTCTAGAGCCATTTTCGGACGTAAAGTCCGAATATGCCCATCGCAGCTGTCCAGACTCACTAGGCAGCTGCGAAAGTTGTGAGCGTTTTCAGAGATTCACGGCTAGGTAAGGGTGCCCCCAAAGAATTTTTGGGGAGTTTTTAATTTTTTTGTGGATTTTGCTCAAAACGTGAGTGGAAGGGTAATCTGGGGTGCTGAACACGGATCTGGAGTTCGTTTGTCGAAATTTTAAGGTTTATTGTAGGTCACGGTAGGTAATATGCAATTTACGAGGCGAAACCTACCTTAATAATTCGAGAATAGACGAATGGACATCGAATTCGTATTCAGCACCCCAAATAACCCCCACATAGAAACTTCGAGACAAATCTGAGACTTTGACCGAACTACCGTATACCCACCGTAATCAACCGTATGCCGTCAAAAATCGATAAACTGACATCAGATTCGTGTTGAGCACTCCAAATAACCCCCAGAAGAACGATTTAACCCACATCTGTCGCCACATTCCGGAAATCGTCAGAAGGCGATTTTGCCTTCAAATTTCTCTGCCGGTGGGAAGCTCTTATTAAATTTTGTCGGAAACATTGGAAAAACTACTTATAAACCTCAGATTCGTGATCAGCACCCAAAATAATCCCCCAGTGCGAATTTTAAGTCAAATCTGGAGAAATTTTTCTTCAGCGCTTTCTATACCCCGTAATTGATATAATCGAACTCTGAACCGAAAATCCTACAAGTCCAGAACGCTATCAGTCCGCACAACGTTCGGAAAATGTGCTTTCACCCGAACTTTGCCTAAGGGGGTTGTTTAGGACCCTGAACCTGATAATGAGGTCCGTTTCCGGGTCTAGGTAAAATTAATGCGCTTTTTTGGAAGGTAAAATAAGCAAGAAAATCAGAGAAAAACGCCTATAACTTTTTTTCAGAGTGATTTTAGGCAGCTGCGAAAGGCATATTCGAACTCTACGTCTAAATATGTTCCTAGAAATTTACATTTCAATCGGAATGGCTGGTTTGGCTAATAGTAGTTTCCTTATGAGACATTTTTTTCTTTCAGAGCTGTGCCAGCTCATAAGCGGTTCCTAAAGTCACTGCTTGGCATGTTGGCTACGTCCCGCTGTGACTTTGATCCAACGGAGTCGCTTTCGAATATCCGGTCAGATTATTCGATCGAATAATTAACCGAGATTCGATACGACATCGAAACGAGAATTTTGTATCGATCCGAAACCCGTATTCGTAATTTTCAAAATTCGGAAAAGTTAAAATCGGAGGGTCCTGTAGGCGAACCTGATAATCGAATAAAAATGGCTAGAAACGCATAGTCGATCAAATCAAAATCGGATAAAAACCATCCGAATTCGGGTGTAGACAGTATAAAAGTTGGACGAATACCGGATAGAATCGGGTTCAGGTGGAGGTCGCTATGTGTTTCAACTGCGAAAAGGGCGGGGAGGAGCAAAGGGCTGGGATTGGAGCATAGGTACATACACCGCGACACTCTCGCACGGAAAGCGATGCGATGCGGGTTCGATTCCTGCCTGACACCTATGTTTTGTTTTCAACTCGGCCACCTTGTGATATCTTGACTTATGGTACTGCAATGTTTTTAGCGATGATGTGCAACACTCAGAAACAGATTCATTCTGTTGTGATCCACGCCGTCGGCGTGGAATCGTCGTAAATTCTCTTCCGTAAATGAACGGTAACCACGGGATGGTAGCAAAAAATCATGCGCTTGCAAAGAAACTATGAAACCCAGTAAGCTTTATAGAAAAGGAGCTTACCTCATTACTCACTGTCACACGAGAAAAGTCAAGAACCCTCCAAGCAACCATATCATACACGAAGTCACATTGCAATTCAAGAGGAACACTTACGGTCAGATCCGCGACCTGCGGATTGCAGATGCTTTTGAATAGCCAGATTCTTGCTCGGTAGACATATTGGTTTTGCTTCTTTAAGCACTAACACGTTGTTTCATTTCAAGCACGCCCATATCATGATTATAAACGGAATCGAGTAGATAGGGTTTCGGGACATACATCTGAAATTCTCCTATTTTACATGTTAAAAAACACTTAGCAAGACCTCCACACTACGGATACCATTTTACATAGTTTAGTCCGAGATTTTCAAAATGAAGTACATAGCGGGAACGCCCATACTACGAGAAGTATGTAAAAACTGTGAGTGGCTGCGGCCTAATCCTATATTCAAAAACCTTTTTTACAGACCCCATTTTTTGGGGGTGTGTATAAAAGTCTGTTGGTACCTGCTCGTTGGTGCCCCTGCTTCTACTGCACCCAGCAGACGTTTGAGTGTGCACAGGGAACGCTTGAGCGATATAGCGTGCACACCTATATCGGGAAAGTATCCCGCACATTGCATAAAGGTGTTGCCGTCCGGCACACTAAGGCCTCAGGTCCATAACACCTTAGGATCCGTACCTAGGGAGTTCATGGAGTCTTTGGCCACAAGCCACAGTTTCGCCACCTTGAATTGCCGGTCATTGTCGAGTGATATCCATTAATCTGCGTTGTCCAATCTTCTGAGCTACTTCCACGCACCGTTTGCTGCTTTGCAGGAAACTTGCCTCAAGGATAGACCAGTCATCAACGTCGGAGAGTACGTCATCTACTGTGGTGACGCTGATGATAGGAGAGTGGGAGGCTGTGCGATAGCTGTAAGGAAGGACTACAATGGTATGATCGAGGAATTCGGCTCGACGTCGTGTAGGAATGCATTTGTGCGACTGCGGGATCACAGAGGATTCAATCTGTGGATAGTGAGTGCTCATGCGCCCACCGAAACCGCCGAAGACAATTCCAAGAATGCCTTCTGCGAGAAACTCAATACGTTGCTAGCCAGGATACCTTGTCAACATGCTGTTGTCGTGGGGGTTGACGCAAATGCGAAGATGGGACTTGATCAGGAATCCGAAGTACTCGGTAAATGGTTCTTCCCAGTGGAGCAAACATCGGACAATGGCTACCGCCTTGTCGACTTTTGTGAACGCAGTGGTCTGATTATTGCATCGACGTTCAAGAGGAATCCGCGCCGCCATCAGCTTACGTGGCAGGGACCAACCCAGCTATCTCTGAAAGAGCAGCGGAAGCGGAAGATGACAACTTTGAAACTACAGCTTGACTATGTTCTGACGAGGAATATTCCAGTATCGGACATTCGAAGATCTAGAGCTGTGTGGGATATCGCATTCGATTCAGATCACCGTCCTGTTCTGTTGAACTTCACTGCGAGGATTCATAAGAGGAAGCGAGGGGCTCAGCCTCTCCAGAGGATTGACATGACAAGTCTCAGAGATGAAGAGTGCAGAAGGAATTTTCGACAACGCGTTTCTATTCACATCGGAGTGCTGACTAAGAAGAAACTTTACGGCGCGGATTCTTTTGTCAAGTGCATCCAGGACGCTTTGAAAGAGGCACTCCCGGTTGTACAGCCCAGGGAGAAGCTCGCCGACGTCTCAGAGGAAACAACATCTACTTACAACAGGGTATGTGCTCTCCGCACTGCAGGAAACTTCGTGGAGGAGAAGCGTCTCAGGAGGAAGTTGCGTCGGCAGCTTCAAAATGACCGCGAACGAGAATGGACGTGTAGAGCTAAGGAGTTTGAGAAGGCTTGGGAGGAGAAGAATCCGAGGAAAGCCTACACGTTGCTGCGAAAGTATAGCGGGTATAGCGGGAAGATGAAGAGATGTTCTCCTGTCTTGAACACTACCAATGGAGTTGCAGTTGGTGATGCGACGCTGCCAATATGGAAGGATTACTTCAGTTCGCTACTGAATCGTCCAGCGCCATCAGTACCTGAGCTCCCGCATGTTCAGAGAGCACATTACGATGTCAGTGAGGAACCGCCGACTGAGGCTGAAGTTTTGAATTGTGTCCGGAAAATGAAGAATGGAAAGGCAGGTGGAGATGACAACATCACTGCTGAAATGCTGAGAGCTCTCCCTCCGTCTGGGATTCGTGAAATGACCAACACCATCCGTGCTATATGGATGAGCGAAAGGATACCCGATTCGTGGAGACATGCGATCATCGTACCTCTTCACAAGAAGCTATCCGTCGCGGATCCTAAGAACTACAGAGGAATCTCTCTACTTCGTCTCATGTACAAGGTTTTAGAACGTATCATTCTCGAGCGACTCATCAAACATCGTGAGGAAACGACCAGAGAGGAGCAAGCCGGTTTTCGACCTGGAAGAGCGACCATCGACCAAGTGTTCGTTGTGAGAAGAGTAATCGATTCGTGGCAGCGGTATTCGAAGCCACTACAGCTTGCTTTTTTGGACTTTGAAGCCGCATTCGACTCTCCTCATCGTGATCGATTGCTCAACGCTGTGCGAGCCGATGGAGTCCCGGAAAAGTATGTTCGACTAATCGAGGACATAAACAAAGGAACAACAGCAGCAGTTCGTACGCCTGTCGGATTTACGTCAGCTTTCGAGGTGAAAACAGGAGTAAGGCAAGGAGCTGTAGCAGGACCTTTCCTATTCAACTTTGCCGTTGATGACATCATGCGTAGACTTGCAGAACAGTTTCCTGCGGACGTGATCCTAACACCATCAGGACGCTCCCTTGTCGACCTGGAGTACGCCGATGACATTGTGTTATTCGCTGAAAACAACGCAAAACTGCAAAGGATTGTGAACCTCATTCCGAAGTATGCCACAGCCTATGGACTTCGCCTTCGTCCGGACCAATGCAAGCAGATGTGGGTCTCTCAGAGGCCTTTTACGGGAGTTTTTGTGGACGGACAACGTATCGAACTGGTGGACGATTTCTGTTATTTAGGCTGTTTGCTGAAGAACCATGGTAGTTATGCAGCGGATATTCGACAACGATGTGCGAAAGCTACGTCTTAATTCTCTAACCAAGTGTTTGGGGTCTACCCCCATCGCGAAGGAAGTCAAGTTGCGCGTCTACTTATCCGCTATTCGCCCTATCATGATGTACGGATCGGAGACGTGGGCAGCACCGGAGACGCAGATGGAAAGGTTGGATTGCACGGAGAGGAAGCTTTTCAGACGTTTGCTCGGATATTTCTGGCCGCGGATGTGCCACAACGAAGATCTCTACAACGAGATTGACGCCTTACATCTACGTTTGACACGAGGGAGGTGCCAACATCTCCCAATGCCATTTCGAGCGGCAACGGAAGGTCGTCTTCATCTGTTGGGGCATATTTTAAGAAGACCGCCAGATGGTCTTGTTCAACACGCTCTAAGGATGCTTCCAAGTCCTGTCTGGAAACGGCCGACTGGACGTAGGCGAAAGTTTTGGACGGACGTGGTGAAGGAGGATTTGAAATCACTCGGCATTGAAAGGCAATTCAGGCGCGATGTTTTACTTCGCAGGAAGTGGAATAGTGATCAATGGATGGATTGTGTTCTAATTGTGGCTGAGGACCGTGACAAATGGACACGGCTGACTACTAGGACGGCCCACCTCGGTGAAGATGCGGAATGACAGCGTCAGGCGAAAGTCAACCGATTAAGTCAAGTAAGTCATAGACCCCAAACGCTCGGTTTTAGTTCTAAGATGGCGATTTACCTAATATAACCAACCATAAAAATCCGAAACACCTGAAACGGTCTTCGAAATTGTCTTCAGCCCCTACCTAGTGAACTAATCAAAAAAAAAATTCAATTCTCGGAGCTCGCGTAGTTAGGACTTACATGCGCGATCACGAGCCAGGGTCATATTTCGGTAGGCGGCGTTCGCCCTTTTCTGATATTTGTGGGAAAGTTCCTGAGCACAGTAGACCTGAGGCCGGATTCGTCAACAATTATACCACGGGTATATGAGCACATCGGGGTGTAATCGGCCACATAGACCCGGAAAATGTGATTTTCCAACAATTTTACCCTGTTGGTTCGGGGTATAAGTTGGAGTATAATATACCCTACTCTGAAGCTGGGGTTTACGGTATGCCTCGGCTTGTATACTCCACGAAAACGTGGCCTATGGTTGATTCGCTGGCGCCATTCAACCAAATCAGCTGGCAGACAACGTTCGCTAAGCCTTAAAAATGATTTTTCGGCAATTTTTCTGTTTCCCATCCCACAAAAGGATGAGTTGCCTTTATATTCATAAATTTTATGACCGTTTCTTGAAATTCTGGCTCTTTTGATAAATTTTTCTCGTTTTCTTAAATAGCAAACTGCAAATAAACTCTTCTTGATTTGCAGTTTCCCATTTTTAGTTCCATTTCCTTGATTAAATTTATTTATGAGGTTTCGATTCTAATTCTTATTTTTTTAATGATGTGCACGTGTAAAAATAGAAAAAAATGAAGCATATAAGGAATAGAAGATTTTTCCAGGTATTGATTTATATCTCTTGCTGGGAGGAGACTATCCGCACATTTTCTCACTGCCGGTCTGTGACATCAGTTTTTGCTGCTCCTGTGATAGGTCAGCGGCAGGAAAGTGGGCGATTAACCCCCTCCCAACAAGAGATCCAAATAAGAACTCTTTTCCAAATCTCTGTAGATTGGTAAGGATGTATTGAGAACTTTCGGAAAAGTAAACGTAAAAGCCGTGATTAGCACAGAAGGTGATCTCCATAGATAAAGTCAGGTGCGAATCTTTTTTTTTTCTGTGGAACGCTCTCAGATCCCCGCGATTGATAAAAGGAGAACGCAAGAGGGGATAACAAAGATAGACCTTTTCTCGATTCGGGGGAAACTCCCCAGTTGTTTCGAGGGGAGTTCCGTCGTCGTTCTTGGGAACATCCCTAACGATGTCTGAGTAGGTCAAGCACATTGCTTTTCGATCAAAATTTGCGCGTTGCTAATTGCGAGAAGCTCTGTGTAGACTATGATAACCTACAATGCCAACTAATCTTCATTTATTAATCCACCTACTTAAACTACAAAATTGTAAGAGTTTTGCTAGAGATTACAAACTTTAACCCTGTGATAAAGGCTCCTAAAAAATGTTCAAATAAGAGCCACGATGTGATTCCAAGGTAAATTATGGGTGTTCCAAAAAATGCTACAATTTTGTCGGGGAGGAGACTCGAACTCTAGTTCCACGCCTATGAGTCGAAGTTTTATACCATTACACCCTAAACATTCAGTGCCTGGTACCTCAGTTGCGGATAGAGGAGGCACGTTCCAGCTGGCCGCCGATGCCTCACCGCTTTTCTATAATAGTTCTCGCTTCTGACTCCTCCTGTATAGAACTCACTAAAACTTCGTCAGGGTATTAATTTGGGCATTGAACACTAATATGAGGTCCGTTCTCGGAGTTTAGGGTTTTTTAATCAGGTTGAATCTGGTAGAGCGTCAGTTTGCAACTGCAGCCAACTTTTTCAGATTTAGGGTTAGGCCGGAGCCAATCACAGTTTTAACTACTCGTAGCATAGAGATTCCTGTTGTGTACTCCACTTTGCTGAACTCGTACAACGCTAGAATAGTTTTCCTAGTCGGACGAAAAGCAGATAAGGGTCGAATACAGTCACGAAACAGTGATTTCGAAAAATAATATTCTTTCACTCGCCATTTAATACCGTTGTTTTTTGTGATAAGGTTTCTGCAAGGTAGTCTTCTTAAACCTAACTGCGCAGTCAGGGTCAAGCGGTTGATGTCCAGTTGGACAACGTAGACGACGTAAATTTTCTCGAAAATTGGGTAGAGGACGCAAAAATTTTGGGCCAAACATAAACAGCGCTCCACAAGGCTCGTCGGTTGGTTGGTGTCGATTGCTAAAAAAGCAGAGAAGCGTTAACTTCAATAAAATCAAATGAAGAATACAAAAAGAAATTTCCGAAAAATTACATTTTGAATTTTCGAAAAAGGAGTTCACCTGAAGGGGCGATAAAATTTCCAACGTTTTCAAAAAATTTGGTCATCAAGGAGAGGATACGTAGCTTCGTCGAGGTCTGAGATAAAGGTCTGCTTGACCCTGTGCGTAATGGACGCAGAACCCACTCTGGACAAAGAATACGACTATGCACACCTTAAAGGCATCGCACGCTCTAAGAACCACTCACCGTTTTTTGAGTTCAAATCATTGGTTGGGCCCCCCTGAGAACGTAGGTAGAGTTTGTCGGGTCACCGACGCATTATTGGGAAGATATGGGTGATCGAGTGCCTCGAATTCCACCAAAAGAGGCCGGCTTTCCGAAAGCCATGTGGCCTCAAATGAGAAAAGAAGGTAGCTCATCAACAAATGATATATCAACTTCCACTCATTTACGCGATATCGCTTGTTGAAAACCTTTCTTTTTGATTTTATGCCACATGGCTGTCAGAAGACCGGCCTCTTTTGGTGAAATTCGAGGCATTCGATCACCCATATCTTCCCAAAAATGCATCGGTGACCCGACAAACTCTACCCACGTTCTCAGGGGGCCCAACCAATGATTCAAACTCAAAAAACGGTGAGTGGTTTTCAGCGCATTCGATACCTTTGAAGGCAGTGGTCGCGATGAAATATGCTTCTCTTCTATGAGAAAAAATCACGAAAAAAAAAACGCTGCTCCGGGCCAAACTTGAAGCGTAAACTTTCTTGTCTTTTGATGGTGGACGAGCCCACTCCACATCATCGCAGCGATAATCTCTGATATCAAGAACATCAGCTGGCTTGAAATTGAATTTCAATCAATGAACATTATCCTTCGGACTCATCTAGTCTAAACATTGACTGAAGTGCTTGCTTTCAATGATAAACTCTTTTCATTATGTAAATTTGCATTTATTTCTTCCTCTGAATGTCGATGAATTTTGACAGCTCGGCATGAGGTGGCGATCTTTTTTGGCTGCGCTGTGCACGTGTGCACGAACTAGCATCTTTGGGCCATGGGAACTCTAATTCTAGCCCGTTTTTCACCGGGTTACCTTCATAGTTTTTCATCTGTTTTCTATCTAAGCTAATTTTTATAGTTTTTTTAATAACGTTTTTCATCGCGGCCACTGCCTTTAAGTGTCTGTTTTTTTTCTCATTCACCTAGTGTGGGCCAGGACAGGGATTTTTGACAGGATACGTGCGAATTGTGGATAACTTCGGGAGAAATTCTGACAGAATGATGTGGAAAAGCTTCTAACCTCAAAGCAGCATACACGCTCGTAAACGTGATTGACATAACTACGGAAATAGACTGGTATGGCTCAGAACACAACTTCTACGCATATTGATGGGTCAGAATCGACCCACTTTGTCGTTACTGGAGCAAGAACTTAACCCCGCCCGTCCCCTGTATTTGCGTCTTCCTCCAAAACAGAGGTGCTGGGCCATTCCCACCGTCGTTGACTTCACCTATTGTTACTATTCTACCATCCACAAACCTCGCCGACGGTGGAAATGGCCCAGCACCCCTGTTTTGGAGGAGGACGCAATTACAGGGGGCGGAGAAATACAGGAGCAGGGCCAATTTCTCACTCGTTTAGCGTCATTGTGGGTTGTTTTTACGCTTCAAAATGCGTAGATGTTTTATTCCGAGTAATACCATTCTATTTCCGTTATTTCTCGATCATATTTACGAGCGTGTTAGCTGCCTTTAAAGGCAGCGATCACAATGATCATCCTCGTTGACTTTCCACAGTTAAATGATAGGCGAGAAGGATCCTAGGCTCCCAGTGTCGAGAACCGTAGAAAGCGAGCCAGGAGCGGCAAAATAACGGCTGCGAACAAGCGTTTGGGTGCCCCAAACACGCCTGGTACCCCAGATCCGCACCCGCGGAATGAACAAATGAAAACTCAGATTACAGGAATGATCAAGTGAAGGAAGTGCTGATAAGTGAGCTGATCACTTCATTGCACTGATAGGTATCATCCTTCTAGCGGTCAATTCCTCCACGCTCAAAAATCAACGTAAACAAGGGAGAGCCTATTTTTGCTCAAAAACGCGTCTTTCGTGTCCTTTTTAAGCATGCCTTGCTATATAGGGCACCAGACCTGTAAGCCGTGGAGATATCGGAGGTGAAATTCATCGTGAACACTGCCTTTAAAGGCAGTGTTCACGATGATTTTTGTTCCCGAGTTTTACACATAAAACAATGCGTTGGCATCCAAGTGTTACCAAAATTGCGAGGAAACGGCGAGAAATGCATTAAAACGTCTTATTTCAGTGACATTATTCTATAACATGGACTAGCTGCCCGGTTGGATGAACATGTTCGTGATGGTTGTCACCGGTGGAAAAATGGGTCAATCGAAAATAGGAGAATATTTTATGCAAAGCAGGATTAGTTAGGGCCCTAAGGGAAGAACGGGGCAATAGAGGGTAGAGAATTACAAAGGACGGTTCCACGAAAGATTTCACTGTCACAACAAACAGTTCCAGTGATACTTAGGAGGCGGGGTGATACTTAAGGATTTCGTGTACTTCTGGTGCGTTTTTCTCGGTTCCTTCGTCATTTCAGTTCTACTCGGGGGCCAAACAATCGATTTAGCGACTAATCTCAAAAACGAAGATTATCGTGAACACTGCCTTTAAGGGGATCTGATGGAACTTTTTTCGCTGAGTACATATAAGTCCAGCTGCGAAATCTCGATGAATGAGACCCCAGAGTTCCTTTGTTTAGCGGAGTGGGCTCCTTTAGAATGCACCAAATGTGGCGCCCTATCACCAAATGTGGCGCCAGCAAAATCTTAATTCTCGCAGACTCAGGGGAGTTCAAAATTGACTACCACTATGGCTGACGACAACAAGCGAACGAAACGTGAGAAAGACGTTCTGTGGTTTGGCTTATGAAAGAAGAACAGGCCAGTTGTTCTGTGCGAAAGTTGTTTAATGAGAAACTTACTTCTTTCACTGCGTATTTTTTGTCACCAACGTAGACTGTCGGCTTGCCAAGAGAGGTATCCTCAACCAGCCTATACACACAGTGACCGGCTGTCATGACATGACGAGAGGAGATGAAAAATCCGCTGCAACCTGAAACTTGGACTTTCAGTTTCTAACATTGTTGCTGGTTAAGTATGACATGGTTTTAATCATCTGCTTGAACCTAAATTCCATTCATTTGAGTATTTCCAATTAAATATGCTGAGTGGACTATGGAGTACTGGTACACACTTTTGGTTCCTTGATGTGCGTTGTCACAAACTTGGTGCACATAAAGCCTAGCTGGCTCAGACGATTCCGGGCTATGTAAGGAGCGGTCAGTCATGGCAAAATATAACAGTGATAAGGAGATTTTGACATGATAAGCCCGATAAGCATCACTTCGACCGGCTCGAAATGAGGGAGCTAGGCTATATATAGGTTATAACATGCGCGCGCCGAGTTCGCGCCTACGCTCATTATGGAACGAAAATTATCAGAACAATCCGTATACACTCTATATGAAACTTAGAAAGGAAATTCTATCACTCTGATGGTGGTTTTAGACAAAGCCAATGGAATCTATCGTGCTGATCCAAGCGGATTCTACGGGTTCAACCATCTGTGTACTCTAGAACACATCTAAAGAGCTTTCTTCTATTTCAACCCACTTTCAAATCAGCGATACACCGATGGACACCTGCAACGAGTTAGGTCCACTAAACCCTGGGGCAACTTTGTGCGAAATTCAGTTTATAGCTCTTTTCGCGTGAAAGATACATCCTCTATAGGGAACCATTATCAAAGAGGAAGTGTATTCAACTATTCGAGGTCAAGGGTCCATGCAAAGAGACATCAAAGAAAACCTGACCTCCCTGTTTCGACCAGAGGAAGTTCAACCAAGGAAACTCGCCCGGCAAGACTTCTCTGCCTCCATACGATTTTTGTTTTTCGTATTGCTCGTCTGAAAGTGGTTGTTCTTTCATGTTAACACACAATATGTGCACAGTTAACGTTAACGTAGAGGCTGTTGAAAACTAACTAAAAATTGTTTCCTCTGAAAAAAATTGGAATACCGGAAATAAAAACTGAAAAATCCCGAGTCCTAGATAACCCACGCAGGACATGGTTGCAGAAACCATACATCCGATTGAAAAACATCCTAGAAATCGAGACGAGATACACTCTGAGAGCTTTGGCCGCAAAATAGCACACCATGCTCCGCTGCAGCCCCTGGTGGGCTATTTCCCGGCTATAACGCGGCTATTTCACGGCTTCTCACGGAACGGACAAGAAGTAGCCACGAAATAGCCGAGATATACCCGAGAAGTAAACAAAAGTACCCAAGACGCATCGTCGCCGGCTCGCGGAGCCACCGTCTGGGGTCGCCAGCTGTTGGGCGGGGCCTCCAGAGGCTGAGCAATGTTAATGCACCTCAAACTTGGGTAATTAAACCGACGGAGTTGCTGACATCTGAATCACGCCTCTGGAATGCACCGCATATCCACCTGGAGAGCATTAGTTCTAGGCTATTTCGCAGTAATTCCGCGGCGAGCATTATTTGGCTGCAATTTTGCGGCCAGCGTTTATTGATGGCTTTTTCCCGGTTATTTCGCGGCTATTTGGCGACGAAGCTCATTTGGCAGCTATTTGGCGGCTATTACGCGGCAAGCAGGCATTTCGCGGCTATTTCTCGGCTAAAACTCTCAGAGCAGGGAAAGCGCTCGGTCCATGGTGGCTTTCGAAGGGTTGAGCCCTGGTTGTCACATGAATCTTGCTTATGCGGAGGAATGGAGATCCCGCACTTGGCATGTGTCATACAGAATGGGTCTTCTACGTAATCACATAAAAGTCTCGACTTTCATATCTGAGGGTGTATTATTGCAGGCGCAGAATCAACAAGTAGAGTTTCGCAGCATTATTTTCTGCTGTTTTCCTTGTTTACGGCTGTTGACATTTGTTGGGACCATAACGTCTTCGCTTTGGGGTATCTACACAAGAGAAAATTACATCAACAGAAGCCGTTCCACAGAGCGGGAGAACGAACGGACCTGTCAGGCGGCTCGAGCCGATAGTCGCCTGAGTACGCCTTGCGTAAGTGTTCAAACCTCTTGGGCGGTATTAAGAAGCGAACAAGCGCGCGCCAGTTCAAGCGCAAATGCGCTACCAGGACTGCTCAGCGCTGTTTATATTAGGTATTGACCAGGCGCGCGCCACAGCTGGCGCAAGCGTCCTTGAGATAGCGAAAGCGCGTTTGAGATAGCGCGAACGCGCTGTGGCCATTCACAACGGAATGCCCTCGTTGGCTAGCCTAAACGCGCTATGGCTAGCCCAAACATGCTATCGCTAGCGCGATAGTGCGTGGTCTAGCCACAGCGCGCTATGATGGCGCTGTTTGTTATCGAGTGTTTGCCAACCGAAACGAAAAAAAACGCTAGCATTCACGTTGATATACTAGCATTCCTTACCTCTTTTTTTTCATTCAGTGCATCACTTCGACTGCTTCAACAGTTTTACTTCAACGCTTGTATGAGGTAATACTCGGAACAGAAAATGATGAGTAATCGTTACCGGGCCACTGGTAGCGCGGTACATCAAGAGCGCTAGCCGTAGCGCGATTTCCGAAGGAATCGAATGCCCTTAGTAGCGCGCTTGACGTAAACGTGATAGCAAACAGAGGCTACGATAGCGCGTTTGCGCTTGCCCAAGCGCGTTTCGGCTATCCATAGCGCGTTTAGGCTGGTGGTAGCGCGTTTGGGACGGCCATCAAGTCAGCCATATCAGGTTGCGCCAAAACTAGCACGCCCGCATGAAACTTGATCTTGCTCCTCGCTTTCGAGGAACTTAACGCCGCCCCTAAACCTTTCCAGTAAGTGAAAAGGACCTGACTCGGATCACAGGAATTCGAAGAAATATTACTTAACAGCTTACACTTCCTTGAAAGCCAGTGATGTCCGCAAGTTTTCTTCAACCTCCTGTTCTCGCGACGAGTGAGTTTCCTTGAAAACACAACGGAAAAGAGGAGTATCAGCCACAGGATCTTCATCTAAAAATGAGTTGTGTGCAAAATGGTAATTTGGGGGTAACATGAGAAAAAAGAAAAAGAGGGTCTGGCTGCAGAAAGAATAGATAGTAGATAGCCACCTCTTTCACACTTGTTTGGATGCAGAGTTGAAAGGAAGCGCGAGTTGGTTGTGTATGCCAACGTCTAGCAGAAGCCCTTTTATTCTCGCAAAAACGTGAGTCAGTTTCTCCTTACGTTCCTCCGAAACCCTTAATTAAACAGCATAGCGACCAAGACGATAATAATCCAATATTACGATTTCAACAGACCCGCTCAGATTGGAATGAATCACATTGCACTAGCCCCTTCTTCAATAATTGAAAATGCACCAACAGCATTTCTAGAATTTGATCACGGGTTATGTACATACATTGGACCCGAATCGAAAGGACCGCTACATACAGTTCAACTGCGCACTGCCGTTTAGTCCGCAATCAGCGTGCACTTTGCGGACTGAACGGCAATGCGCAGTCGAACTTAACATACAGCATAACTTCCACAGGTTAGGCCGAGTGGAGCGACGCGAGCGACCGCGGTGCGCGATAGAAGAACACGATTTCTCCTGATATCGCCCAGAACGTTTCAGTTTTTCTTTTGAAATTTTGTAGCTTATCGGACAGAATACTGGAATCCTAATCATAAAGAGTAGTTGTCGGAGAGAATAGGGAAATTCGCTTGTGATCTGCTCTAAGAGCGCGGTGCGTTCGCCAGCACCGCTCCACCTGGTTTACTTTCTGGAAGATAGGCTCTATACAGAATTCTTTTTGAATATGATGACGAAAGTCTCTGATCTCACCGCGCCTAGCTGAAGACATTCTACAGATTACCGCAATTTTAAAAGGACATGGTGCGGTTGCGGTCATATACTCAAACCATGGTGGGAAACGCCAGATTTCATTATCGATCGACAGCACGGCTGATTTTCTGGGCGAGTTACAGTTTTTCTTTTTTTTTGTGGTTTGCTTCGGCATTATTTTGTTTTTATTTCTGACTCTAATAACATTACGAATAGGGGCTTTTCTTAGTGTGCGAGAGGAATTTGCGGTTTTTTTCGATTTCAAAACAGAAATTAAAAAATAGAACACTTCAGAGCCCGAGCTAATTCGAGGCTAATTTCCCTCACGCACTAACTAGGGCTTGCCTTGCATTTGCGGTGGACTTTTATAAAACCATGTGTTGATAGTTGTCGGTATAGGACACAGCACCGATAACCCGTTTTCCAAATCCCCTGAATGCCTCAAAGATTTACAGGAGATTTACAAAAGTGGGAATTTCCATAGCTTTGCGTAGACAAAAGGGGTACACGAATGGCAATTTCCAGGATGTTCAAAAAAGTTGTCTCGGATTGGACTGAAAACTTGTTTCTAGGGTTTCTTTCTGGTGCTAATCACGAATCTGAGGCCCATTTCTCAATATTCGTTAAAATTCCATCTAATTTGTTCCGAAGCTTTGAAATGGGGGAAATTTTGCTGGAAAAACGCCACTTTTGACGATTTCGGTAATGTTGCGATCGAATCGCCTCAAAAGTTTTACACAGAGGGTATTCGGTCTGCCTAACACGAATATGCAACCCGTTTATCGATTTTTGATAGATAATGGTCGATTACTGTGGGTATACGGTAGCTCGGTCAAAGCCTTGGATTTGACTCAAAAATTCACTGTACGTGTTATTTGGAGCGCTGAACACGAATTAGAGGTCTATTTTTCGATTCTCGAAATCGTAAGGTAAGTAACGCCAGTTAAAAGTCATTTTGCCGACCGTAACCTACCGTAACCCCAAGTCAGGCGAGGAATAGACCCCAGATCTATGTTCAGCGCTCAAAATCATCCCCAGATGCAAGTTTTGAGCCGAATCCGAAACATTTTTTCCAACACCCCAAAAATTCCCTGATGCCGATTACGGCGAGAAATAGACCCCCCTTACCTTTTTTTGAAGCAATGAAAATGCCATTTTTTTTTGAATCCCCACCGCCATTTGAGGAATTTCAAGCACGGATCATTTATGTACTGTAACAGACCTACAGCAACGACAACAAGGTTTTCAAAATCTCCACGTAAAGTCCAATGCAGTCCCTGGTAAGAATATGTAGCTCCTATTCGCAATATTAAAACAGTCAGAAACAAAAACAATGTAAAAAAGAAAAACTGTGACTCACCCAGAAAACCAGCTGTGCTGTCGATCGATAATGAAATTTGGCGCATTCTACCGTAGTTTTAGTGTGTGACCGCAACCGCACCATGTCCTTTAAACATTGCGGTAAACTGTATAGTCTGTTATTCTCGCCAAACCTTTCTCTCAAAATGCACAACGTCTCGTAGCCCAAAATGGACATCAAAACGAATGGGGGAGCGAAAGCCAGAAGGGTTCCCGATTTTTAACAGTAGAACTCTTAGACTTCGATAATTGTTCCTCCTTCCCTCGTGTGACCATGAACAACTGATCCAATGTAGCTATTTCAGAGCAGATAGTGTCTACTTCAAAACTCATTCACAGCTGAAGTCCTTCGACCTGCTATGAAAAAATAAACGCGAGAGCAAGATGCCGAAATTCAAATTTAGGCCAGGACGCTATTCAGAACAGCTGCATCCGTTCCAGTTTTTCTTGTTTCCCAGACATATTCAAGGAATGAAATTTGAAGCATATGTGTTCTTGAAGAATCCCTATCGATCTGTACACATTTTACCGAACATTATCGAAAAATCAGTCGATTAACGATTTCTTTGGGAATCACTTAAGAGTATAACATTTCATGAAGAATATTCAACCGCACTCGACCGCCAGGATTCTTCAGAGAAAACAAAAAATAACGAAAATGTGGGTGCTCTAAATTGGACAGAGCCCACGCGTGGATTTCAACAACTGGCTCTCGCGTTATTTAAATAGACTTCAGCTACGACGCGTTTTCAAGTAGACACTACACTTGTTCCGAATCGAACAATCGGATGAGTATCCGACTGTTTCATTCGGATAAAAAAGTCGACTTTTTATTCGAAAAGTCGGATATTCGAAAAAGTGCTATATCCGACTATAGTCGAAAAGTCGAATATTCGAAAAAGTGCGATATCCGACTATAGTCGAAAAGTCGAATATTCGAAAATGTGCGATATCCGACTACTGTCGAAAAGTCGAATATTCGAAAAAGTGCGATATCCGACTACAGTTGAAAAGTCGAATATTCGAAAGGGTTATATCCGACTACAGTCGAAACGTCGGATATTCGAATAGTTCACAATCCGAATATTGTTGCAAAGTCGGATCTTACAACCTGACTACAAAAAAAAACTGCTAGTCAATCACACTCCTCGAAAATAGTTACGCTCATCCGGTAATCTGTATTTGATTTTAGTTATTATTTAAACGCAATTTTTATTTATATTTGCTTTCGGAAGAAACTTTGTGGGTGTGGGTCAGATGGGAGCGTTTTTTTAAGAAACCTTATTGATGTTGTTGACAGACTTCTGCTATTTGTTGGACGACTACGGTGAGTGTCCAAACTATAGAGGCACCATACATATTTTCGCGCGACCGATACATCGTTGTGGGCACCCTTCTGTGCGTCTCAAGTTTTCCTTTCGTGTTCAACAGCTCAAAACTCTGCCCGTGGGTGGCAAAGTGCCTTCAATGGAGCGGCCTGTTACGCTCTCTAATTCCGTAGTGCAGGAATTTTCGGGTCCTCGCAACGCTCGCTAAAGCCCGCTTATACTGCATCAAAGGTGTGAGGGTGCAAGCTCTAATCATACTCCACGCAAAAACAAAGGCGAAATTCTCTATTTTAATCTCGCTGTCGCTAAGCCCGTGAATTCTCGTCTTAATTGTTGCGAGAATTTATGGGCCAGTGTAGGGCAGGCTTGCGAGAGGTCGCAACTGGGGAGGTCGTGAAAATTCCGGTAATTTTTGAACAAAAATGAAAAATTGAGGGGGGGGGGAGTGGGCTCGTAAAATTTTCGGTAAAAAGTGGCGTTTAGCTTCCAACCACTTGGAAAGGTAAAATGAGGTAGGAGTAGTAAGTCGCGTAGTTAGTAAGTGGTAAGTAAATTCATTTTTTTCCAATTTTATCCATGAAAAATAACCGTTGCGTCTGTAACCCCCGGGTTGTATCTATGGCTCAACGCCGGTCCCAACGAGGATTGGCCTAAAAAAGGAATAATTCTGCGAAGGTAGCGAGTTATGTGGACTTCAAGATGTCAAATTAAAGAGATTTAGTACTAATTATAGGGGCCACGATTTTGGTCGTGAAATTTTTTTCATCCCAAGAAGGGGGGGTTGTAAAAATTTTGGTCCACAGAGGGTCGTAAAATTTTGGTCACCGGCCGCAACGGCCTGCTCAACCATGTTATGGGATTAGCGACAGCCTGTGTTGAACAGCGATCTCATCCCGCGTTGGCTACGCTGAACGCATGGATGCCGTTCGTAGTGCTGGTCCAGTCCTCTCGCGAATCGATTACTCGATACTCTGTGGCTGATTGTGGAGGATTACCCCGAACCGCTCTCTGGAACACCGTGCCAACGATACATTTGACCGCGGGGACGCTGCAGGCCGTGGGAAGAAACGGCAGTGCGGTCGATCGCAGCGGAGATCGCCCTATAGTACTGATCAGGACAGGGTGGATCGATCAAGGCGAGAATCTTCCACCCTTTTTCCCGCATTCTCGGCAAGAATTTCCGTAGTTCTTGAAGGTGACGTAGCTAAAATTCCACCAACTGGGGCTAATGTGTCCGTAGTTTATGTAAATTCTCGCGATAAAATTAGACGAGATACCTCCAAAGCCCCGGGAATCTAATGTACTCGTGTGAGGCATTTCGCGACTCGTCGGCAGAGAGCAGATTCTCCCAGGAAGAATAATTTCTAGCAACTTTTTTGAAACTTCTATGTTTTTACGTTTTTCCCAAATTGTAGATGCTCTTGTCTCCACGGTAGGAGAACTCTGAATATGTGACATTTCATAGCAAATCAAAATGTGATAGGCTTTCTACCGCAATAAATCAACTTCAAAAACAAGGTTACATATAGAATCAACCTAATTTCTTTACAAGAAAATCGGACAGCTCTGACTGATCGGCGAACGTAAGGTGCGTCCGAATGAGATTGGCGGCCCATGCGGCCGGCGTGCTTGGCAGGCGGCCGTCGCGTTCGCCGCTCTCGGACGAGCATGCGAAAAGTCCCCACCGCCATCGACTACGAACGGGGCCGGCACCGGCTGGCAGCAAGCACTGCGCCGATCAATCGGTGGGAGAGGGGATGACCGTGGTTGAAAACCTACATTCGTCCAAGGGCGGCACATGCGACGGCCGCTTGCCAAGCACGCCGGCCGCGTGGGCCGCCATTTCCATTTGGGCACACTTTATTCATTGCGAACTGCCTTTTTCACATCTAAATTGAAGAATATAGCACGCTAGCAGCATATAGCTACGGAAACTCGAAAAAACGGAAACCAGATATAAGCTCTTACCACGAAACCTGTGACAAATACTATAAGGCACGCCTAAACATCCGCCAAGCAGCCATACTCAAGCATGGGAGCGGTTATTCCGCGGGGGAATGTCGGTTGCCCCTCCCTGGTCATCCAGCGTATAACCGATACTGTTCCTCCGTACAACCGCACAGACTCATGGGCGGTTACTCGGCGGGGGAATGTCGGTTGATCGGCTGGGGCGTCTGCTGGACAACCGATCTTCCACCGCCATTCAACCGATATCACACCGCGGTACAACCGAACCAGATTTCCGGTCACGCGCTTTCCAATACATCCTGGGTATTCCCGAGTCCGCAGAGGGGACTCCGGGGAAATCCCTATTGGGGTCCCCACAAAAGAGGTGATCCCACGGTCCACGGTGGGGTGCACCCTACTGCGGACCATGAGGAGATGGCCATAAAGTTGGGTACCACCCCACCCCCCGAGCCGTGGGGAGCCCCCTCCCCTCGGAGACAAAAATGATCCTCCGGTATCCGGTGGATCTTCCGGAAGGTGACTCGAGAGGACTCGAGGAAGGTGACTCGAGGTCAGCTCCCAGGTCCGGCTCCGAAAAGCTGACTGAGGCTCACGGTGAGATGAAGAGCCTTTTATACCCCTATCAATGTTAATACTTTTGTCTAAACATGTTGATGCCGGCTCACCCATCTTTTTTGGTCCGAGTTGCGGAACGTGTCACATATTTGACGGTAGAGCACGTCCCCGCCGTTGCACCGTCAACCCCTTTTCCACCGCCAAATAACCGTCTCCAAGAATTAAATTTCTCTCTATCTGCGGTACAACCGACATATCGACCCCTCCCCATTTTGGCTTCCGCCGTCGCACCGACAAGCCTTTTTACCCCGCTGAACAACCGTCAGCGTGTCTGAGTATCGGTCTGATTTTGGTTTGAAAAGTGATGCTTTGATCTGTCGGAACGCCCGCGAGTGGATGAGTGAGAAATCGACGTGTTTTCATGTGAAAAAAAAGTTACTTGCACTTCAATTATTTTCGTAGTCGGATAAAAAAGTCGACTTTTTATTCGAAAAGTCGAATATTCGAAAAAGTCTCATATCCGACTATAGTCGAAAAGTCGAATATTCGAAAAAGTGCGATATCTGACTTTAGTCGAAAAGTCGAATATTCGAAAAAGGGCGATATCCGACTACAGTCAAAAAGTCGAATATTCGAAAAAGTGCGATATCCGACTATAGTCGAAAAGTCGAATATTCGAAAAAGTGCGATATCCGACTATAGTCGAAAAGTCGAATATTCGAAAAAGGGCGATATCCGACTACAGTAGAAAAGTCGAATATTCGAAAAAGTGCGATATCCGACTATAGTCGAAAAGTCGAATATTCGAAAAAGTACGATATCCGACTATAGTCGAAAAGTCGGATATTCGAAATGAATTTTATTTGGAACAAGTATAATACACACTGACAAGGAGGTAGGGTTGCACACATAAGATGGAGTTTTGAGATGCCACTTTGATATGTTCTAGGTGGAGCACAGTGCTCCAATAAAAACAGTGCCTCACAAGGGAACCACATTAAGTCATAGTGACCATTACAAAAGAAATGTACTTTTCTAGAACCATTTTCTAACTAAAAGTCCGAATATGCCCATCGCAGCTGCCTAGACCCATTCCGAGAAAAGTTATAGGCATTCTTTCTGTGATTTTCGTACCTATTGCACCCTCCAAAAAGCGCATTATTTCGCGCAATTCCGGGAACGGACCTGATAATCGTGTTCAGCGCCCAAAACTACCCCACTAAGCGAAGTTTGAGTGAAGGAACATTTTCCAAACTTTGCGCAGACTAACAGCGTTTTGGACTTGGATTTTTGGTCGGGCGTTTATTTATACCAATTAGAGGGCTCTCGAAGCGTTCTAGAAAAATATTCCAGATTTGACTAAGAATTCGCTCTGGGGGATTATTTGGGGTGCTGATCACGAATCTGAGGTTCATTTATCGATTTTCCGAAGTTTTCGACTGTATTCGTTCACAGATTCCCATCGGCGGAGAATTTTATGGCAAATCGCGACTTTTGACGATTTCCGGAGTGCTGTTATAGATCATGCTCAAATTATCCCTCTGGGAGTTATTTGGAGCGCTGAAGCCGAATCTAATGTCAGTTTATCGTTTTTTGACAGCTTACGGTAGATTACGGTGGGTATACGGTAGTTTGGTCAAAGTCTCAAATGTGTCTCAAAGTTTCTATTCGGGGGTGGGGTATTTGGGGTGCTGAATACGAATTTGATGTCCATTTGTCGATTATCGGAATATTGAGGTGGGTTTTGCCTCCTAAGTGGCATGTTACCAACCGAAACCTACAGTAAACTTTAAAATTTCCACAAGCGACCCCAGATTCGTGTTCAGCACCCCAGATTACCCCTACATACAGGTTTTTAGCAAAATCCGAAGAAAAATACAAAAACACCTTGAAAATTCCCTTACTTTGCCGCGAAGCTTTAAAAACCGCTCATAACTTTTTTCAGGCTGGGTCTTGGCAGCTGCGATGGGTATATTCGGAATTTTCGTCCGAAAATGGTTCTAGAAAAGTACATTTCATTTGGAATGGTCACTATGACTTATTATGGTTCCCTTGTCAGAGATTCACATGAGATTCCCGAAAGTGGGCATTTCCATAGCTTTGCCAATGGAAAAGGGGTACACGAATGAAAATTTTAAGGGCGTTCAGAATAATTGTCTCGGATTGAGCTTAGAACTTGTTTCTGGGGGTATTTACGAATGCTGATTAAGAATCTGAAGTCCATTTGGCAGTTTTTCAAAAAATACGTCTGATTTGGTCCGAAACTTCAAAATGGGGAGATTTTGCTGCCCAAACGCGACTTTTGACGGTTTCGAGAAACCTAGGACCAAATCGCCTTGACACTTGTACAAAGGGGTTATTCGGGCTGCCTAACACGAATCTGCAACCCATTTATCGATTTTCGATAAATTACGGTAGGTTACGGTGGGTATACGGTAGCTCGGTCAAAGTCTCAGATTTGACTCAAAATTTCGCTGTGGGTGTAATTAAGGACGCTGAACACGAATATGAGGTCTATTTTTCGATTTTCAAAATTTTATGTTGGAAATCGCCGGTTAAAAGGCATTATGCCTACCCAAACCTACAGTATCCCTTAATCTGGCGCGGAATAGACCCAAGATGCGGCTTCAGCGCCCTAAATAACCCCTAGTTGAAAATTTTGAGTCGAATCAGAAAAAAATTTCTGAACGCCCCAAAAATTCCTTGATGAGTAGTGGTACCCTTACCTTTGAAGCAATAAAAAAGCTGTTTTTGGAATCCCCTTAGCCACTTAGCCAATTTCAAGCACAGATCATTTATATACTTTCACAGACCTACAGCAACGACAACATGCTCTTTCAAATCGCCTCCGGAAGGTAACAAGCCTTCCTTGTGAGTGCAGCCAATATTCAGGCACAGGTGCGACTATTGATATTGTCCTTATCAGAGTTAAGTTCCGATTCACATCTGCGGACAGAGGCTGCTGCAACAAGTACTCCGCGCAGAATCGTGCTGAGACCACGGGTTATCGGGGTGGGACCATGAGGTCCTAGGGCGATCACCTTCTAGGTGCTTGCAGCAGCCGTTGTCTGCGACTGCGGTAGGAATTTCGCTTCGATAAGGACAGTAGGTGTCTTTGATCGTTACCTCCAGTAGTGGAAAAGTTGGAGGATCAGTTTTAAAGACTTCTGACTGTTCTTTGCACAGAAGCCTGTCACAATCATGTACCACACAAAGTATTGGAATGCATTTATTTAGGTGGCTCATTTTGTTGCATTGTCTGTCAGTTGTCTGCCGATCACTCGTCCCCAATGGAAGAAGCAGCGTCATTATCTTCAAGTGATTCCTCTTCCTCAATAGGAGGAGCAGCAACATTGTCCTCGAATAGCTCCTCTTCCTCAGTGAAGGAAGTATCGCTCTCTTCGAAGATTTCTTTTTCCCATCTCAAAAGGGGGCAAATTCCTGAACACTTTGAATTACAACTGATAAATTGAAAATAATGCTCAGAACAAGTTTACACACTTCATGAGCCAAGAAACTTTAATAAAAATGTATTAATCTGGTTAGTCTGAATGAAGTGAGGTGTCGATGTAATTTCTCAAGGTAAGTGCAAGTAGACGATCTAAGCGTCTGCAATGAAATGTATACCCAAACATGAATCTGTATTGAAATTTCTAAACCCAAATTTGCAGCTACAGAAGAACTTTCCCAACCGGATTACGGAGGAGTTTTCTAGCAAGGGAAGCGTCTGGAGAGCTGAGCGCATCTGCGGAAAAGAATGGTATCGTTGATATGAATCTGTTGGGCATCTGTCGTAAACTAGTATTCCGACCAGAGCTGGTGGTCTAAGAAGTTGCAAGCTCAAGACGGTCTGTTTCTGTACCTTTTGTACCTATCGTAAGTCCTAAATAATCCCCTCGGCAAATTTTTGGGTTAAAGCAAAATCTTCGCCCATTCAACAGAGTTATAGCATTCTCGACTTGTACAGGCGCTCGCCTACATCATCTAGGGGTTATATAAGCTTCCAAAGAAAAAAATGCGTCAGATTCAACTTATAATTTTCTCAGTGCGGTTATTTGAGAGCTGATAACAAATCCGAGGTTAATTCGTTGAGTTCGCAACGTTTTCGACTAAGTTCGTTCAAAGCTTTCCACCGCGGGAAAATTTTGAGCGCAAATCGCGATCTTTAAAGACAGAGTCCAAGCTCAGGGGCGAAATCTGAAATTTCCTCATAATTGTTAAGTAGACCCATCCAATATAACACCTGCCAAGTGCGAGTTCTCAATTCCTGCGGATAAGGGAGATATAGGAGGAAGTCACCCTGGGGCGCCCACATCCGTAAGCCACTTTAGCAGGCCCCTTTTACGATCTTTCGAGATCAACAGTGGCGAAATGAGCGATGCTTTCCGGTCAACAGCCTCGTTCTTTTCTTCATTCTCACCCTTTCTCTGTGTTCAGGTCGGCTCGCATACATCTGTTGACGGAAGTTACAAGCCTCGGACAACTCGTCCACAATGCTTTCGCAGCTCTCAGTCTTTGAGGGGCCATAACTCTGTTCCTAGGGGGCCTTTTACGATTCTCAGTTTTTAAAGGGGCCATAACTCCGTTCCTAGGGGGTCTTGTACGAAGACAGGGACGTCATTAGGATCAGCGTGGGACCGTTCTCAAGATAGGCAGAAAACTAAAAAAACGATTATGAAGTTTGACTGTGCCTTTAAGGATTTCCGGAATGCTACGATAGATGTGACCGTAATATTTTCTCTGGGGGTTACTTGGAGTTTTTCAGACGATTCTGAGCTGCATGTATCGTTTTTTTGTCAGCTTACGGTAGAGTGCGGCGGGGATATGGACGTTAATTGGTCATAGTCTCAGATTTGCCCTAAATTTTCTCTGCGGGTTTTATTCGCGTATGAGGACGAATTTAATGTCAATATGCCGATTTTCGTAATATTAAAGGCACAGTCCAAGTTTAGGGACGAAATGTGATATTTTCACATGTTCGAAAATTGACAAAGCTCGTGTTTTGCCCTAAGACTTTCCCAAGGTGGGCAGCCTTGAACGAATTTAGTCGGAAGCTTTGTAAATCTGCAGCCAAGCCTCAGATTTGTGATCAGCACGTGGAACGTTTTTCTTGAACGCTTACAGATCCCCTTAATTGATAAAAGTAAACGCCACCTCTGAGAAAATCTGTGGTGACGGCACCGCAATGCGGCCGTGTAGGTGCCCTATAGGCACCTACATGATGTCATTGCGGTGCCTTAATTACAAATTGCCCTGCCTGCACGCAAATAGCGAAGTAGGCTCCGCAATCGCAGCTCGTTGAAGAGCCGATTGCCGCGTCGGCTGAGCGTTGACACCGCGTAGGTGTTTTTCAATACACCTACGCGACCTCGCTGCAAAGCCTCCGAAGTGAGCCAAATATAATTGCCCTCCCCATAGTGGATATCGAATAGTTGTTTGTTAAGCAACACACCGATACAGCTGATGATACAGCTTTCCAGCATTTGCCTGTCACCCATCTTACGTTTTCTTCGGGATCCTTTGCGTAGGAATAGTACTCGAACGATTTGGTATTTTAGCTTTTCAAACCAATACGTAATCCAAATAAAATTTCATGCTAATCAAACGCAAATTGCAAACACCTAGCTTTCATACTTGAATGCAGAAGTCCTCACCCATTTTAATCGGGCAATAATTCAGTTTATGTAGTCTTCATGACAGCTGCGTTAAAAATTAGACAGAATCTTACGAGAACCGTTAAGGCTATGCAAATGACTACAGATTTTAACCGTTATGGTTTTCGCTGCTATGTCAGAATTTGAGCCTCTGAATCGACGTTATTTCCGAAAGCGTCTTTATATTCCCCAGCGAAGACCGAGAACGTAAGAAAGTGTGGTTTTCGAGTAATTCCACCAGTCGACCGTTCTAGACAGCACGGCTTTCGAAACAACAAAAAATGAAAACAAAGTCTGTAACTCGGATGAAGCAATTTTTTTGTGAGAAATCGTCAAAAAACAGCGTATTAGAATTGGGTTCGGATAATTTATCGAACAATAATCACATTATTCGTTTTATACGCGAGTAATCGAATATTCTATTCACCTAGGAACTAAAATTGTCGGATTTCTCGAGAATTTGATTGATTTATGAAATCCAAATATCCGCTGAATCCTTAAGGATTCATTTAGAGACATTTAAGTATTCGTTTGTCCAATTAATTCGATTATTGTAAAAAAAAAACTTTAAAAAAAAACTTCGCTCCTTTCGGGTCACGGGCTAATATTCTGACATTGAAAACAATGTGCAGAAATATCTATGAAATATTTGAAAAATCGAATCGAATAGGCTGAGTGCTTTTCCGAATATAAATACCAAACGGAGAGAGTAAGGTTTTCAGAATAGTTCACTCATTCGGAAATTTTAAAGTTTTAATTTGGAATTTTCATTCAATCGGGCAATTCAAAAAGAGATAATTGAATCACACTCCCTCCTTCATAACTTTCAAAACGGCGATATTTTAAAGATTCGTTCATCTGAAACTTTCTGACAGTTTCCATTGAAATTTTCAATTTTTCGGGAGCAGTTGTTTTTTGAAAATGCAATATTCTTTCGTTTATTTAAAAATGAGTGTCGAATGACCATGTCTACTCGTCCCTCTCTCTACCTAAGGGATGAATGCCGAAATTCAGGTGGACTGCGAAAAACACCCAAAAATTCAGGAAATGTAACACACGGCATTGTTTCTTAGATCGTGGTTGCTGCAGTTTTGAAACCGAAATCTCGAAGATAACAAAAAGCGTAATACGCGGAGACACATGAGCACAAACAGGCGTTCAAGATTATATTAGTTAATGTCGAAACATAAAAAAGACTTAACGCTTGAGATGGAAATTCAGTATAAAGCCAATTTACTACACTGGCAGTGTATGCTATGGTCAAAATGTGGATAAAATAAAAAAAACGAATTCGCAGAGCACCGGAATAGATATCGGCGAGTCTAGTTGGAAATTTGATCGATACTGCAGTATGACTGATGTGTGCCAGTTCGGAGGTGTGTCGAACGCGGAGCCGACGGGATACTGAAAGCCTGCACACTCATCGCGGTGCCGACGCTGTTCCACCGAGGAGCCGTGTTGTATACGCTACCTCTTTATCGGACTGCGGAGCCGACATAAGGCTATCGCGGGGCGACTGCGTCACACACGATTTTTCCACGATCGCGAAGCCGCCAATCAACTGCCGATACCCCATCGCGATACCAGCGAGAATCTCGGGGCTATCGCGAAACCAGCAGTACCGATTTTCTCAGAGACGGTCCTCGGATCCCACTAGAAATCGTGTGAAGAAAGAAAACAATAATGTCGAAAAAACGGCGAAAAACCAGCTATCAGTAGCCTTAGCGGCCCCAATACATTTACCTGCTAACCCCGCCCCGCCCATTTCACTGTTAGCCTTTGATGAAATGGGTAGTTCATTCAAGTTTTAGGGTTGAACATGGATATTCATGCCCCCATTCCAGCCGTGTTCTCAACATCATTGTTGCGATGGACACCGGAACTCTCCATTCATGGCTAAAACTCGCCTACCATTTATATCATGAACAGTACCTTCAACCACTAATCGTTACAAGTGGAAAACGCTACTACATACCCAAATCAAAGTTCTAAAAATGTGCCGTAACACAACGATTGTCCCGGAAGTTATTCTGGCCGACGAACACGATTATGAGGTCCGTTTTCAGATCTTTGAAAGAAAGGTACAGTAGGTACAAAAAAGATCGGCCTGAGCTTATATTTTCTTTAATCCAGCAGTTCGGAGTGGATTTTAAGCAGTTTTACTATGGATGACCAAGAGACTCTAACAATTTGATTGGTTTCGCAGATGCGTCTAACCCTCTGAAAGCTTTTTCTGTTAGTATGCATGATGAAAAGAGGCTGTAAAAAGCTAAAAAAAACATGGACCAACCTGACTTTTCACAAACCCATTTGAGATGCCGTCTTACATCCGGAAAGATAGGTCTAATAGCTGAAAATACACCTGCCATCATTTAGCGGAATTTCCCCAGATTCTGATTACATCATGAGGCAGTCAAATTTGCATCGCCTGGTAATTCGGGCGAATGAGTTCATAGGAGATATCAGAACACTCCGAAATGGGGACTCGATTTCGATTAATCGGCACATAATCGCAGACAAACCATCGCTTGGAGCGGCACCGGAGAGCGACTCGAGCGCTGCTGTCTCTCCGCTCCGAGCAAAAATAAGCCATCTACTAGGGCCACAGCAGCCGCTCTACGGGCCACATCAGTCCCGCTCGGAGCGAGCAACGGTTCCTTTCGGCACTATGGTCTGCGGTTTTGAGATGAGGCACATTTTATACCGGCTGTGCATGTGATGAACACATTAGGAAGTGATCATTCACTTTACCATGTTTTTTCGTGTCTGCCACTGCACTACGCACCCTTCAGGGATCCCCCGGATGACAGAAAACGGACTTAGGCTAGGAAACCGTCGGAAAAATCGCACTGGCAGTTATCCGGGAGGCGACAGAAGACAGCAACTTCCCGGGTAATCCGATAATCTCGCCTGAGTAGTCACAGAAAACGAAAAGACAAGAAAGAGAAACGGAGATCGATTGTGCAAAGGACCCCGTGATTGCTTGGCTTGACCTGCACACATTTCATGGCATCGTGCACACTCCTTCTAGGGTACCGCACACTTTGTACGGCGTCGGACGCATTCCCACCTGGGTCCCGCACATTTTTTATGGCGTCTGACGCACTCCCTCTTGGGTCATGCACACACTTTTTGCGGCGTCCTGCGCACTCCCACTGCGGTCCCGCATACTTCGTCCGGCGTCCGGCGCACTGCCACTGGGGTTCCGCAGTATATCAGTCAGAGAACAACCAATCCTGCGTCTCTCTATCTCTGGGGTTGACACCGCTGTCGCCCCGAGAGCGACCGGACAGCGGCTGAAGCTGCTATTCGCACCAGACAAAAACCGCGGTGCCAGTTCGCCCCTCAGCCGCTGTCCTGGCGATGACGTCATAATTGGCAAGAGCCGGTCCCGCTTCAAGCCATGGTTTGTCTGAGTGAGTGAAGAACGTGAGACTACCTTCTTGAAACGCTTTGAGGAAGCATCAACTCCATCAAAGACAGTGTAAACACAGAAAACCGTGAACAACTTTTTTACTATTTCCAGTTAATCCTACCAGGTCATGATATATCGCCAAGAAGCCACCCAAAATACTCGAATTTCGAAGAAGAACTCGTTCATAAATCTGGAGCATTCAGCTTCCCTCTTCCAGGTCCGTCCTGTGTGTCTTGTGTAATACACAAATGTCGGAAAACTGGACGTCTTAAATGGTTTAGCCCCTCTAACTTCTTAGTTAGATTGTTTCTTTTGGTCTTTCTTTTGTCAAGAACTCTCCGAAAACAAGACGCGATCAATACACTCGTTTGAACGCGAAGACCTCTTGAATTGAAGAATGTAGAATTTTGAATTCCTACGGCTTCTCGGATCCTGTCGGCCGCTTTTGCTCCTCGTGCTAGATGAGCAACAAGAAACACGCCTTTTCAGAACCCGGAGCAGCTTTCTAGAGGGTAAAGCGTTATGAATACGCAGCACTAAGGACTCAAACTACGCCAACTGTCTCAGCTTAGTTAATATGTTGGCTTGAGAAGAAAAAACCGAATGTGGTTTTTTGCGCAGACGCTGCATTTTAAGGAGCTTGCTTTGAACGTTGCGGGCGATCGTTGTGGACTGCCAGGAGACTCCCAAACTATTCGCAGTCGTTTTTTTTAGAATGTATGAAGCCGCTTGAGCAGGATGAAAACAAAAATGGTTCTAATCTATTTAAGCACAACGTACGGTTCTCGCCGTTGACTGTTGCGTCGCATAAGTATGGTGCTCCAAAAAATGGTCCAAGCGCAGTGTACCGGTTCCTTGAGTCGTGTTGAAACAGTGGACCTCCGCTATCTCCCTGAGAAGAAGAACAACATGGTTATGAATGTTTGTCGGCAAAAAAAAAACACGTACTGCGCATGGTGAAGTAAGATTCCCGGACGTCCAAATATACCCGCCCTGGACTTTGTCGAGTGTTAGGTTCACCACCTGCGTCATATGATCGCCACCGAAGCCTTGCAGCGCTGTGTAAAAAAGTGGATAAATATGTATGTATCAGTCAAGATCGCCTAGGGTTAGATTCCGCTACAATTGATGCCCGACCGTCTATCTGCTTGCTTTACGCTTTCTCAGTCCGATTAGTAGCATTGAGAAAAACGAGAAAACGCAACAGAAATGGCCTCATAGAGCTCCGTAAGTATAACACCGTCCCCTCTCGACGCCCCCAAGTCCATGGAAATGGGGTACAAACCAGGGGAGCGATTCATGAACGCGATTTCGTTGGTTTGGTCAGGGTTTGTTTCGGGGTGGCTGCAAACCAGCAATTCATCAAGCGCCAGTTTGGCTATCTCTGGGTCACGGGTGGGCTAGAATCCAACCCACCTCGGAGCGGCTGGTTAGGGTGGGTTAAATGCGGTTAGCCAGCCAGACGTGCGAATCCGTGCAAATCGTGCAATTACACTAAGCTTTCAATGTGAAGCCATGTTTTTTTCTTCGTTCAATTTCCATCATCCTCACCAAAGTTCTATTTTTTTGAAGTTTTGACTTCCTGAAATGCTTGCCGAGTTCCACATAGATAAATGGAGTATCGATTACTTTATTTCACTGTACATCATTGACTTTCTTTTCAGATTGTACTCTTTAAAAAGGGATTGTAGTGGATATTAACTAGAGCTCAATTGAGTTAGATTGGAAAAGAAGCGGCCAGTGAAAACTCGTACAGAATGGTACTGGCTCGAGCAGATTAAGGTATAACAAATGAATAATATCGATTTCCCCAATAAATTCCATTTTTTACCTCAGGGTTTTAATTGTTTCTGGTTCCAATAATTGCTCTAAGATGAGCATGCCCATGACTGACGAAAATGTAGAATTTTGTCGATTCGCTGGATCGCAAATTAGAGTTATTTAAGTATTTTCCAGATATTAGTCGAACAAGTGACGATTGTAATCTTTTGAATCAACACAACTTTTCCTTTTCATAAATTATGTTAACGTTCCTCCTAACGTCATCAATGGAACCAGAAAAAATGACATAAAAAGTCATCAAAAAATTAAAATTATTTTCAAATTCAAGCAAAGCTTCGATTTATTTGAAAAATCAATATTATTCGCCTGATACACTATAGGTTAGAGGCACCAATAAAGAGGAAAGGCTTATCTAGACAATTTGGACGTGAAAATTGCGCACTGATGACAACAGTATCTCTGGAATACCTCAGAACCGTCAACACTCAAAAGAAAATAAGTCAACGAACAGAAATGAAAAACAAAAAGGAAAAGCGCCAGGAATAAAGGAAAAACAAACATTGACGCCAACAAGACCGATCCGCATGCGCCGGCTTAACAGGTTCAAAGCCGATTTGACCTGAATTGGTCAGCACACATCGACTTACCTGCTTAAAATCGTGTTGAGCAACCGGTTTGCAAACCAAGCCGGCGAAAACGTTCATGATTCGCTGGTTAGCGCGGGCAATTGGTTTGGTTACGGGTGGGCTTGCAAACCGAACCAAACCCTAACCAAACCAAACCAGCGAATGTGCGTTCACGAATCGCACCCCAGGGGTGTGCGGAGAATTTTTTTTAGTAAATTGTTTACCGAAGCTTTTTACCGAAACATTTTTTCGGTAAATATGGTAAAAATGGAAAATTCGGTAAAAGTTCTGACTTCGACTTTGATGCCTATCCCATACAATAGCACACATGACCGATAATATATATTTAAAGGCTGGGTTCGCGATAAAAACGACTTTTTAGCTCTGTTCATAAGAATGTAGATTCGCCCATCACAAAAGTGAAAATAAGTGAAAAAACCCGGAAATTCCCCGGAAAAACGCCCAAAAACAAAGTATAACGGCTAATTACTGGTGTCGGCCGGTCCCCTAATTAATGCGATTTCCAATAATGCTTGCTTATACGACATTTATTTTGCTGTTAAAGTAATCAGTAGTCTCCAGAAATGTTCAGAAATTACTTAAGAAGCAAAATAAAAGTTGAAAAAACAGGCTTTTACCCGAATTTCGATAATTGGGGGCGGGAGGACACCAAGCCATAATTTTCTCCTGAGCGTTTTTTCTCCAATTTTTTACTTATTTTCACTTTTGTGATGGCCAGATCTACCATTCTACGGTGATAGCGCAACAACCGATTTTATCGAGAATCCTGCCTTTAACATCGGCATGGATCGTGAAGTGACTTTGCGTTAACTGTTGAAGGTTGAAGCAAACTCGGTGCACCTATGTTATAAAATATGGCACCGAGTTTGCGCCAATATTCAAGACTGAACGCGAAGTCTCTTCACGATCCATGCCGACGTTATGTAACATTTCCAATGGTGCATGAGGATGGTGCAAATAATGAGTGAGTTTACATATTAAACTGAGCTCAACGGCCGAACCTGATCAGCGGGACGTTGATTTTGAGAGAAAGTAATCGAAATTCTCTGTCGTCAAGGCCTTTCTGTAGTGACCCAAGATCACGACAGCTGAGGAAAAGATCTTTCCGTCCCGCCTCAACTGTGTCAGGAGGTGCGCAAAAGTACTCATTAGAGGTTTTTTCAGTTCCTGGAATATCTGCTTCAGGTCTCTGCTGCGTTGCAAATCTGTTGACGTTTTTGAATAAGATATGCATTTCTTTTGTATTTCAATAAGAAGAAGCATATGACACAAGAGGTGAAGAGATTGTTTGAACATTCGAAAAGTAGGCCAAAGGGTCAAAAAAATAAAGAGTTGAGGAAATAAAATGAAGGAGATATCGCGCCAAAGGCATGCCATTACATTAGCAAACGCGTGAAATATGAGTAAGAAATAGGCCGATTACGCAGAAAAAACACCCTATTATTTCGGTGATAATTTCGATAAACTTCGAGAAGAACTCGGTGAATCGGTAAACCGAAATTCACCGACAACCACCGGTAAATCCGTAAAATCGGTAAATCGGTAAACGGAAAATGCACACCCCTGGTCCACACGTAATGACATCAAACCCATGGAAATAACTGTGTGTCCTGCGGACGGTGTATACTCTGTTTGTCTTAAATTGCCCAAAACACGGTCCGCCAATAGTCCTCTAATTGGCCCGCTAGTACCGTAGTGTAGGTCCACGACGCGTTCTCGGCAGACCCGAGTGGCAGGGTGGGTGGCCGAGTGACGGCATTGACGAATCGATTGCTCTACACACCGGGTGCACACCCGGGTCTGCCGAGAACGCGTCGTGGACGTACACTACGGTACTAGCGGGCCAATTAGAGGACTATTGGCGGAGCGTGTTTTGTGCAATTCAAGATAAACAGAGTATACCAACTATGAGGCCTTGTGGTACCCTTACGGGTCCGCTTTCCCCGTTTTCTTCACTTTATGGTTACGATAAATCCCCCAAAAGCCTATATCCTCCAAAGAATCAGACTTGTTTCTTCTATAGCGAACACTGTCCTCAAAAAAATAGGATTAATTTCTAGTAGGCCAGCAAAGGGCTCTGAAACTTTTTTTTCTCCTAGAGCTATTCCATCTGATAGGTAGTTCTCGAAGTCAAACTACATGTCTGAGTAGAATAGTAGAAACGTTGTGCTGAACGCTTGATACCATAAAGAATAAAAGGGTTCCTAGTTGGTGGTATGGAAGACCCTTGTGTCCACGATAAAAACCATGTTTGATTTTTTGGTGGAGATCGGCAGCTGCGGGGCCTAGCAAGACCCTAACGTTGAAAAAACTAAGAAAAATGAGCTCGGAGCGGTCCCCTACGGCCCCAAAGTTGGACACCCGTCAGCTCGTCACCCCCAGATGCACTTTCCACGCCCACCGACGTGAACAAATGAATGCTCGGTATTGTGAGATGAGCGATGGTTTCCGATCAATAGCCCCGTTCTTCCCTTTAATTTCAACTTCTCTCTTTACTCAGGTCAGCTCGCATACAACGGCTGCAAAAGACGGAAGTTACAAGCCTCGGACAACTCGTCCACCATGCTTCCTTGGCTCAATTTTTGAGGGACCATAACTCCGTTTCTAAAAGGTCTTGTACGATTCCCAAAACATCATTGGAATCAGCATGTGACCGTCTTCAAGATGGGCGGAAAATCAGAAAGAACGATTCTTATCGTGAACACTGCCTTTATACATTCGGACAAAGCGGCAGCTTCCAGCCATCGGTAGACGTAGTCGCTTTCGGATAACCGAGGTCGGATTATCTAATCGGATGATTACCCAAGATCCGACACGACATCAAAATGGAAAATTCGGATTTTTCCGAAAGCCGGTCAGAAGAAAAAACTCCATATTCGAGTTTTACGCAATCCGGTAAAGTGAAAATTGGAGGATCCTGTCAGCGAACCGCATGATCGGATAAAAAATGGCTAGAAACGAATAATCGATGAAATTAAAATCGGATAAAAACCATCTGAATGCGGATGTAAACATCCGGCAGCCGATCCCGTGGAAGATTCTCGCAACGGAGATGATCCGTTAATCTGAAATTCCCTTCGGTCCAGGATCTGTTTTATCGTATAAGTCGGTTTTGCAAAGTTGGCAATATCCGAGAATTCGATCTGACGTTAACTTGACCATCTTGTGAAATGTAAAGTCTAGGTTGCACGGATGAGCCAAGAGAGCAAGCAGCGTAACGGTCGGAAAAGGCAAAAAAAATAACAGTGATAAGGAGATTTTTCTCTGTTAATCCCGATAAACTTTACTTCGACCGGCTAAAAATCAGGGAGCTATGTAGGCGATATATGTACATCCCACCGTCGTATGATTCTGAATATGACTTATGGGTTTTTTGAATATGTAATGCCTTTAATGACATGGTAGATTATCACAAGATGTCACAAGGTAGCTGACTTGAGCACAAAAGTCAGGTGTCAGGCAGGAATCGAAACCGCATCGCTTTCCGAGCGAAAGCGTATGAACATCCCACCGTCGTCTGATTCAATCGTTACCATTACACTACCGACACCGCTCTGCACTCCTTAACGAATTGACACGTGCACTGTGTTATCACAACATCAATCACCCAGTAACGGGTATGATCTGGTAAGCACAATCGGCAATGAAGCCAGTCAAAGGCAGCAGACACGCTTAAAAATTATATCGATTTTATGATATGAATCGAAGGTTTGGAGCTGGCAGTATGGAGAACTAACGGAAAAATCGGCGAAAGTGGCTTGCAAATACAGGAATAACAGTTGTTTTTGTTATGGGGTAAAAGTGAACGAGTTATCCCCAGCGGTTGAAATAGCGAATAATAACGACAAAGCCGTTAAGATAGCGAAGCCGATAAACTCTGACAGCCTGTGCTAGAACGCTCACCTCGTTGGAAGCATCAAAAACCAGCCAAAGTGACGGTAATCGAACGATCATTCTGGAGGAGTCTGTATTGGAGGTGGAGTCTGCGAAGTTTATGGGCGGAGTTGTCAAAAATTTTCAACTTCCATGGCTCAAGTATATTCGTTTTGTTTCGTTTTTTTCAACGGCGCGAAGTATCCCAGTAACGTAGTTATCCCAACAACTATTTCCAGCGTTTCTGAAGCCTTTAGGCTGAGGCCTTTGAAGACAGAGTCCAGTAGAAACGTGGGCGAAAAACTCAGCTCAGCCTCACTCATTCCATGTTCTAAAAAAAGTCAGCCGAGCAGGATATGTTTCAGACGTGCGTGTTGTGGGAAAAAAGTCAACAGAAAACAAGATCAGCTGAGTTCACTCTGTCAGATCGGACTGACAAGGGAAGTGTTTTTAGTGGTAAACGCATCTGCAAACACGATTCGTACTGTTAGTATCTCTTCTGCCTCAATAGTAAAAACTGCGTAGTATCCCGCCCCGAGCTGCAGGTTCCAAGAAATTATGAGCGTTTTCCAAGCTTCGCGGAAAGGCAAGGGTACGGATGCATGCATTTTTTACTGGGTGTTTCAAAAATTTCTTTTCTATTTTGCTCAAATGTCGTATATAGGGGTAATCTTGGGTGGTGAACACGATCACGCCATTTTGGCGGCAAAACCTGCCTCAGTATTATGAAAATCGACTTACGGACGCTTAATTCGTATTTACCACTCCGAGTAACTCCCTTATAGAAATTTCAAGTCAAATCTGAGACTCTGACCAAACTACCCTATACCCACCGTAATCTACCGTAATCTGACGAAAATCGATTAACGGACTCCAGATTCGTGTTAAGCATTCCAAATAATCCGTAGAGAAATCTTTTGAGCCATTTCTATCGTAGCGTTCCGGAAATTGTCAAAGGTCACAGTTTGCCCTCAAATTTCTCCCCCCCCCATTGGAGGCTTTGAGCGAATTTGGTCGAAAAGTTCGGAAAATCGACAGATAAACCCCAGAATCGTGCTGAGCGCCCCAAATAACCCACCTTAGAGGGTTTCAAGTCAAATCTGGAACTTTTTTTCTAAAACGATTCCAGAGGAGCTAAATTAGTGCCAGAATTAGTGCCGATTTGGGCTTACCAGATCATTGCTGTTGTGCCTACACTGTACATGTGTGAATTAGCTGAGGAATGCAGAGCGGTGTCGGTATTGTAATGGTAATGCCATGCGGGTTCGATTCCTGCCTGACACCCAAGTTTTGCGTTCCACTCAGCTACCTTGTGATATCTTGACTTATGATATTGAAGTGTTTTTTACTGATGATGTACAACACTCCGAAGTAGGTTCTTTCTGTGATCCACGCCTCGGCGTGAAATCTCCGTAAATTCTCTTCCGTAAATGAACGGTAACCACAGGATGGTAGCAAGTATCATCAGGTGCTTGCCAAGGTACTATGAAACCTAGTGAACTTTATAGGAAAGGAGCCTACCTCATTACTCATTGTCACACGATAAAAGTCGAGAAGACACCAAGTAATCATATTGTACATGAAGACACATAGCAATCCAAGAGAAACACTTACGGTCAGATCCGCGTCCTGCGGATTGCAGATGCTTTTGAATAACTAGGTTCTTGCTCGGTAGACATATTGGTTTCGCTTCCTTGGAACTAACACGTTTTTCCAAATCAAGCACCGCCACATCTTGATTATCGTTGGGAGCGGTTAGATAGAGATCTGGGATATACATCTGAAATTCTCCTATTGGAAATATTTCTGAAATGAAGTACAAAGCGAGAACGCACATGTTACGAGAAATATGTATGTAAAAACTGTGAGTGGCTACGGCCTAATCATATATTCAACAATCTTTTTTTATTGGTCTCAAACGACCGGTTTAATACTAATAATAATAATAATTCATTACGACCATAGAAGACAGTCGTGAGAAAAAAGAAAACCAAAAAAAAACACAACGCGATTACACACTAAATCGAGCAACAACACTTAATCCAACAAAACGTTCCTAGCAAACCTCTTGAATAAATTGATGAGATAAGGAATGATAGAACTTTTCAATGCTACATATTTCGAACCAGCCCTGACAGTGAAAGAATGAGCTCTCGTATTGGATTTTGGTCTAGGATACCATATTTTGAACTGAATTCCTCTTGTTCTTGAGGATACGAGCTTATAGAACTTTGAAGTGTTGATTTTGATTTTACCAGACAACATCTTGAAAACAGAACAAACATCTGTTACCGCCCTACGTGAAGACAGGGAACTCAAACCAAGAAATCTGTTCCTGATTTTAGACCCTGGTACGCCGGTGTAAAAAAAGCCATTGTACCGCAAAATTAGCTTCCTAGTATAATTATTCGTTTCGGTTCTAAAATGGCGTTTTACCTAATATAACTAACCATGAAAATCCGGAGCACCTGAAACGGTCTTCGAATTTGTCTTCAGCGCCTAACTAGTGAACTTATTTAAAAATTCGCATTCTCGGAGTTCGCGAGACTAGGACGTACGGCCATACTTTGGTAGGCGGCGGCCACCCTATTGTGATATTTGTGGGGAAGTTCCCGAGGACAATAGACCTGAGGCCGGATTTGTCAACGATTATACCCCGGGTATATGAGCACATCAGGGTGTAATCGTCCACATACATCCGGAAAATGTGATTCTCCAAGAATTATACCCTGTCGATTTGGGGTATAAGTTGGAGTATATTATACCTCACTCTGAAGCTGGGGTATACTTTATACATACCCCGGCTACTGAAACGTGGCCCAAGGTTGATTCGCCGGCGCCATTCAACAAAATTAGCTGGCAGACAACTTTCGTTATGTCTTAACAATGATTTTTTTGCTATTTTTCTGTTTACCATCCCTCTACAGCACGTGTTGCATCTATGTTGATAAATTTTGTAACGTTTTTCCACATATTGGTTCTTTTAATACACTTTTCTTTTTTTTTCTCCGTTTAGTCTTGCAAATCAACACTTCTTGATTTGCAGTTTCTCATTTCTGCATATTTCCATTTCCTTTATTGATTTTACAAATTTCATGAGCATTTGATTCAAACTCGGTACTGATTTAGATCTCTTGCTGGGAGGAGACTATACGCTCATTTTCTCGAAGCCGGCCTATCACGTCAGCCTTCGGTGCTCCTGTGATAGGTCAGCGGCAGGAAAGTGGGCGATTAACCCCCTCCCAACAAGAGATCCAAATAAGAACTCTTTTCCAAATCTCTGTGGATTGGTAAGGATGTATTGAGAACCTTCGGAAAAGTAAACGTAAAAGCCGTGATTAGCACAAAAGGTGATCTCCATGGATAAAGTCAAGTGGGAATCTTTTTTTTTTCTGGAACGCTCCCATGTCATCGTGATTGATAAAAGGAGAACGCAAGGGGGAATAACAGGGGGAGACCTGCTGGCTCCGCCTCCCCTCGATTCGGGGGAAATTCCCCAGTAGTTTCGAGGGAAGTTCCGTCGTCGTTCTTGGGAATACGATGTCTGAGTAGGTCAAACTCATTGCTTTTCGATCGACATTTGCTCTTTGCTGATTGCGATAAGCTATGTGTGGACTATCACTGGCTGCAAATGCCTACCAATCTTCATGTATCCGTCTATCTACTTACACTACAGAATTATAAGAGAGTTTTGCTAGGGAACACAAACTTCAACCCTTTGCTTTGATCGATGCTCCTAATAACAAGGTTATACTGCGCTACAAAATGTTCAAATAAGAGTCACGATGTGATTTCAATGTAAAGTATGGATGTTCCACGAAACGCAAAAATTTTGTCGAGGAGGAGATTCGAACTCTACTGCCACGCCAGTGAGTCAAAGCTTTATACCATTAGACTCTAAACACTTCAGCAGCGGATAGAGGAGGCAGGGCCGCCGAGGGCTCACCACTATCTGACTTCTCGCGTCTGACTCCTCCCACAACTCACTAAAATTTCGTCGGGGTGGAAATTTGGGGCGGTGAACACGAATATGAAGTCCATTTTCGGTGTTTGGGACTCTCAAGTTGGGTAAGTCAGGTAGAACGTCAGTTTACATGTGCTAGGATTAGGCCGGAATCACTCACAGTTTCTCTACTCGTAGCGGGTGCATTCTCGTTGCGTACTTCACTTTGCTAAACTCGTACAATGCTAAAATAGTTTCCCTAGTCAGACCAGAAACAGCACAAAGTCGAATACGATCATGAAACAGAGAATTCAAAAAAAAAATAATCATCCACTCGCTATAGTATGTACGTTTGTTTTTCATAGTACAGGTTTTTGCGAGGCGCAGTGGACGTTGCTTATGTAGAAGCATCGTACGCGTAGAGAACCGTACATAGATTTTTCATGTTTTTGTGTGGCTTTGCTTCTATAGAGAAGGAAAATGTCGAAAGGCCCATGATAAACGTTCATGTACAAAGGAAAGTCAGTACGAACACACTATAAAATTGATTACAAATTTCGCGCCGGAATCGTTTTTGCAGTTTTGCTACTGCCTTTAAAGGCAGTGTTCACGATGAAAAAAGTGTTTGAAATTACAATAGGAATGGGTAGTGGAGGGACACTCTGTAACGTTAACGTTAAAAGAACGCATGAAAACGAGCCGGGAGGAGCCCCAAAAGACCCCGAGGTTGCCACTCTGAGCGCAAGGCAAACCCCAAAAGCGCATTGCCCGCCCACCGAAGTGAACGAATGAAAGCTTGAAATCGTGAGATGAGCGATGGTTTCCGATTATTGGCCCCGTTCTTGCCTTCATTCTCGACTTCTCTCTTCACTCAGGTCAGCTCGCATACATCGGCTGCAAAAGACGGAAGTTACAAGCCTCGGACAACTCGTCCACCATGCTTCTCTAACTCTATTTTGAGATACCATAGCTCCGTTCCCAGAAGGTCGTGCGCGCTTTCAGAGACATCGTTGGAATCAGCATGGGACTGTTTTCAAGATAGGCAGAAAAAGAGAAAAACGATTTTTATCGTGGAGACTGCCTCTAAGCAGTTTGTATTTCTAAAATCCACTCTGGACAAAGAATAGTGTCTGCGTTCATTCTCAAGCCCCTAGTGTGGGCCAGGACAGGGATGGATCTTTGTAAAACAAATCTGACGGCTTACGAAAAAATTCTTGCGCGTTACGGGAAACCCTTGCAGATTACGGGAAAATTCTATAGGATACGTTCGGGAGAAATCCACACAGAATGATGTGGAAAAGCTTTTAATTCCAAAAGGCATCGTACAAAACCCAGGATCATGAAAGTCACCCTAGTTTCTCTCAAAGTTGACTTTGAAGCGTGTTATACAAAAAAGACGAAAAAGACTCGAAAACCCGACCTCGCTCGCTTTCTGACCAAATCCTACGAGCGGTATTGTAAATGAGGGGATTTTTTCTGCCTTTCTCCTACCAGAACCACTTGAAAATGAAAAGCTTTCTCTTCGTAAGTTTAGATGATAAGATTTTTTCAAAATAAGAGATTGCAATACAGTATCTGTTGCGCCTGACATGGCGCTTTTGTTCCTTGTGCTAGATGGCTGGCGAGAACTGGTGGCGGATTCTCATCTTTAACCCCTTACAACCCCATAACCGTACGTTTTTGGTGGTTGGACTGTGCTTCAAAAGGCAGCGTTCACGATGATCATCCTCGTTGACTTTCCACGGTAAAATGATAGGCGAGAGGGATTCTAGGCTCCCAGTGTCATCAGAACGGTAGAAAACGAGCCAGGAGAGGCAAAATTACGGCTGCAAACAAGCGTTTCGGTGCCCCAGACACGCCTGGTGCCCCAGATCAGTGACGATGTGCTCGTTGAAAGTATCTTTCGGATGCTTGGCCAGCATAATTCTCATTTTCGCAGTCTAAAGGCAGGGCAAAATCTACTACCACTATGGCCAACGACTACGAGAGGACGAAACTAAGAGGGCGGGCGTCCTGTGGCTTGCATTGTTCATGGAACAGGAATGCGACTGTGCAAACTGTTCATTAGGAAACTTACTTCTTTCACTGCGTATTTTTTCTCGCCAATGTAGACTGTCGGTTTGCCAAGGGAAGGATCCTTAATTAGCTTGAACACACAGTGAGCAGACGTCATGACATGACGAGAGGAAATGAAAAATCCGCTGCAACCTGAACATTCCGTTTCTGATAGTGTTGCTGGGGAAATCATTTGAAAAATGTGAAATGTGCCGAGTTGGCCCAAGGAGTATGTGTTTTTTAAAGGTATCGTACGCGCTGAAAACGACCTACCGTTTTTTTGAGTTCGATTCATTGGGTAGGCCCGAGTTTGTTGGGTCACCAACACATTATTGTGATAATATGAGAGATCGAATACTTTGAACTCCCTCAAAAGAGGCCGGCCTTCCGACAGCCATGTGGCATAAATAGAGAAAGGAAGGTAGCTAACAGGAAATGACACGTCAACTTCCAGTCATTCATACGATGTAACTTGTTGATAAGCCACTTGCCGTTCTCTATTTATGCCACATGGCTGTCGAAAGGCCGACCACTTTTGAAGGATTTCGACGCATTCGATATCCCGTATCTTCCCAACAATGCGTTGTGGACCCAAAAAACTGTACCTACCTTCTCAGGCGGACCTAACCAATGGTTCCAACTCAAAAAACGGTGAGTGATTTTCAACGCATACGATGCTTTTAGGCAGGACTTCATATCGCTTTGATGCCAGTTGTAGGCAAAAGTCCATGGCATCTACCGTGTTCATCCGAGTGGAGTCTACGGGATCACCCTTTGTGACTTCTAGAACAGACCTAAAGAGCTTTTTTTCTACTTAACCTACTTTGAAATCAGAGATGCACCCACCAATGGACAACTGAAGCGAATTAGGCCCACTAAACCCTGAATCTACTTTGGGCAATATTCGGTTCTATAGCTCTTTTGGTATAAAGACCACGTCCTCTATACGAATCCATTATCAAAGAAAAAGTGTATTAAATCACTCGAGGTTACGGATTCATGCAAGAAGAAACTGAAGAAAACCTGACCTCCCTGTTTCGACCAGAGGAAATTCAGCCAAGGAAACTCGCCCGGCAAGACTTCTCTGCCGCCATACGATTTTTGTTTTTCGTATTGCTCGTCTGAAAGTGGTTGTTCTTAATTGTTAACACACAGTAAGTACACAGATAAAGAGGAGGCTGTATACGAATAATTTAAAACTGTTTCCTCCAAAAAAATTGGATTACCGGAAGCAAACTGAAAAATCGGAGTCCTAGATCACCCACGCAGGGCATGGATGCAAAAACCGTACATCCGATTGAAACACGTTCTTGAAATGGAATTGAGAGTCAGGGAAAGTTCTTGGCCCGTGGTGGCTTTCGAAGGGTCGGGCCCTGGTTGTCGTCTGAATCGTGCTTATGTGGAGGAATGGAGATTCCGCACTTGGCATGTGTCATACATAATGGGCCTTATACAAAATCACATTAGAGTCTCGAATTTCATATCTGAGGGTGTATCAAGCCGATCCACAGAACGGGAAAACAAATGAACCTGTCAATCGGCTCGAGCCGAGAATCGCTTGAGTACGCCTTGCGTAAATGTTTAAACCTCTTGGGGCGGTAATAAGAAGCAAGCAAGCGTGCGCCAGTTTAAGCGCAAATACGCTACCAGGACTATCCAGCGCTGTTTAATTTAGGTATTGGCCACGCGCGCCACAGCTGGCGCAAACGCGCTTGAGATAGCGCGAACGCACTGTGGCTATTCACAACGGAATGCCCTCGTTGGCTAGCCCAAACGTGCTATGGCTAGCGCGATAGTGCGTGGTCCAGCCGTAGCGCGCTATGATGGCGCTGTTTGTTATCGAGTGTTCGTCAGCCGCGCTAACGCTAGCCTTCACGTTGATAACTAGCATTCCTTACCTCTTTTTTCATTCAGTGCATCACTTCGTCTGCTTCAGCAGTTTTTACTTCAACGCTTGTATGAGGAAATACTCGAATCAGAAAATGATCAGTATTCGTTACCGCGCCAATGGTAGCGCGGTACATGAAGAGCGCTAGCCGTAGCGCGACTTCTGAAGGAATCGGATGTCTTGGGTAGCGCGCTTGACGTATACTTGATAGTAAACATCGGCTACGATAGCGCGTTTGCGCTTGCCTAAGCGCGTTTGGGCTATCCATAGCGCGTTTAGGCTGGTGGTACCGCGCTTGGGCTGGCCATCAAGTCAGCCTTAGCGCGTTTGCGCCAAAACTAGCGCGCGCCGGCATGAAACTTGATACTGCCCCTCATAGCGCGTTTGCGCTAGAACAAGCGGGCGCTTTCGAGAAAATTAGCGCAGCCCCTGGACCTTTCCAGTAAGTGGAAAGGACCTGACTCGGATCACAGGAGTTCGAAGAAATATTACTTAATAGCTCACACTTCCTTGAAAGCCAGTGATGACCGCAAGTTTTCTTCAACCTCCTGTTCTCGCGACGAGTTAGTTTCCTTGAAAACACAACGGAAAAGAGGAGTATCAGCCACAGGATCTTCATCTAAAAATGAGTTGTGTGCAAAATGGTAATTCGAGAGTAACATGAGAAAAAGGAAAAAGAGGGTCTGGCTGCAGAAAGAAAAGTTAGTGGATAGCCACCTCTTTCACACTTACCGTATTTACTCTAATAGAAGTACACCTCTATTTAAAGTACACCTCTATTAGAAGTACATATAAAATAGAGGTCTGAGTATTAGATGTACACCCTCTATTTGAAGTACACCTCTTTTAGAAGGACACCTCTTTTCGGATCCCCGGTACTTGGGTAAGTGATCGGCAACTCGAATGTGGCATTTGAGAGAGACCAGTTTACCCGAGATTTTTTTCAACAATGTGAGGTTTGAATATAAAAAAAAACTATCGGCGATCCCTTTCTTTGTCAAAGATTGCTTGTATGGGACAACTTACGATGAAACCTCAGCAAACTTCAAATGACCAGGAAAAAACGCAGAGCTAAAGTTTGACATTGGTGTTATTCGCGGCGAATGCACGGAGTTTATTTAGGTTCTTTACAATTATTTTTCTTTGATTGGGTTTTAGTCGATCAAAGACTACTTGTTTTGGCCCTAGACGTTGGCTTTAGCGGTGCTTGAAAAAACCAAGATTTCCCAGCGTTGCGAAGATTGGATCATTTATGTAGAGAAATCGCTCATACTACGAGGAAATCAGGAACCACCAATGGTAAACTTTACCTATAGTGGATTGTGTACGCAAAGAACTTGCTTCTGGAAAAGCTATTGTCACGTGGTTGAACAACCGCGCTTTCTCTGGACGGCTCGAAAGGCCATCAGTTAAAGGCAGTGTTCACGATAAATTTCACTTCCGATATCACCATGGTTTACTGAAGGTCTTGTGCCCTGTATAGCAAAGCATGCCTAAAAAGCACGCGAAAGACGCGTTTTTGAGCCAAAATAGGCCCTCCCTTTTTTACGCCGATTTTTGAGAGTGGAGGAATTGACAGCTAGAAGGATGATACCTATCAGTGCAATGAAGCTATCAGCTCACTTATCAGCACTTCCTTGACTTGATCATTCCTGTTATCTGAGTCTTTGTTTGTTCATTTCGAGGGGGCGGATCTGGAGCACTGGGCGGTTCTAGGGCACCAAAACGCTTGTTTGCAGCTGTTATTTTGCCACTCCTGGCTCGTTTTTTTACCGTTTTTTCGACACTGAGAGCCTAGAATCCTTCTCGCATATCATTTCACTGTGGAAAGTCACCGCTGGTGTTCATCGTGAACGCTGCCTTTAAATTGTTTTTAGGCCTAACAAGTCGATGAAGCACGTGTCAACAGACTCGAAAACGAACTTATACATTTTTTGAAAGAAATTAGCTTGGGAACGGAATATATGATATCAGAGATTGTGGAAGCATCAGTTCGATTGAGCCTAGTCCGAAATTTTATTAAATACAAGTTACTGGTGTTATACTGGGAATCAAGAAATGTAAAGAGTCTACCATTGGAAATTCAAAAAATTGCGCCGAATAATAGAAGTACAGCCTCTATTTGAAGTACACCTCTAATATAAGTACATATAAAATAGGGGTTCGAGTATTAGAAGTACATGTACTTCTAAAAGAGAAAATACGGTATTTGGGTGCAGAGTTGAGAAGAAGCGCGAGGTGGATGTGTATGCCAACGTCTGGCAGCAGCCCTTTTATTCTCGCAAAAACGTGAGTCAGTTTCTTCTAACGTCCCTCCGAAACCCTTAATTAAACTACATAGCGACCAAAACGATAATAATCCAATATTACGATTTCAACAGACCCACTCAGATTGGAATGAATCACATGGCACTAGCCCCTTCTTCAATAATTGAAAATGCACCAATAGCATTTCTAGAATTTGATCACGGGTTATGTACATACATTGGACCCGAATCGAAAGGACCGCTACATACAGTTCAACTGCGCACTGCCGTTTAGTCCGCAATCAGCGCGCACTTCGCGGACTGAACGGCAATGCGCAGTCGAACTTAACATACAGCATAACTTCCACAGGCTAGGCCGAGTGGAGCGACGCTAGCGACCGCGGTGCGCGATTGAAGAAGAACACGATTTCTCCCAATATCGCCCACAACTCTTCAGTCTTTCTTCTGAAATTTGGTAGCCCATCGGACTGAATACTGGAATCCCAATCAATAAAGAGAAGTTGTCGGCGAGAATGGGCGAATTCGCTTGCGATCTGCTCTAAGAGCGCGGTGCGGTCGCCCGCACCGCTCCACCTGATATACCTTCTAGAAGATAGGCTCTATACAGGATTCTTTTTGGAATATAGTGACGAAAGTCTCTGATCTTACCGCGCCTACCTGAAAGCGTCGATAATCACTTTGTACAGTATACCGCAATTTTAAAAGGACATGGTGCGGTTGCGGTCACACACTAAAACTACAGTGGGAGACGCCAGATTTCATTATCGACCGACAGCTCAGCTGATTTTCTGGGTGAGTTACGGTTTTTCCTTTTTTTTTGGTTTGCCTCGGCATTTTTGTTTGTTTCTGACTCTCATAATATTACGAATAGGGGCTTGTCTTACTGTGCAAGAGGAATCTGCCATTTTTTTAACACTTAAGAGACCGCCTGCTTCACGGCGAATTTCCACAGCGGACCGGTGCGCTCCACGGCTAATCGTTTCCGTGGGTGCGCAGTGTGGACACGCGGTCCGCTGGGAACCATTTTGATCGGAGCAGGCTTTCTTACTTAGACAACCAGTATTCCGTTTGTACTCCACCTGAGAGTATGTCGCTCCACAGAGATCTGGAGTGAGGCTATGGTGAAGCAGGGATCCACCGCTTTTTCGCGGACCTGCTTTTTGTTTTGGAAATAATTCCAGCTTTACATGCACAAGGCTGGTAACGAAATAAGCGTTTGTTTGTCGACTTCTGGATTTTTCTTCAGGTTACAGCTAATGGTTAGGATTGAGCCGTGCTACGCCGACCCGGAGTGTTGAAAATTTGAAAAATGAACAAATTTCTCCTTTGTGATGCCCTAATAGACCTCATGTAGAACTTTCGGCGGACTCAAATACTTTGATCTACCAAGTTGTCTCATGCGACCGACAAAAACTTTATCAGAAATCTCAAAGTGGGAATTAGCTTTATGATTAGCACTCCCTCCTCCCCAATTACCACGTGAGCGCAGTCGCACCAAAACGTGAAACGTTTACAAACGGATAACGTACGGCAGACGCCAGCAAAGCGTTAGAAAATTGTTAAATATACAACACTCCATTGTACAGCGCCTCCAAATATACCCCGTAGTTGAATTTCAGTGAAATTTTAAGCACTGAACTGTTTCTAGGTTTTCACCCCTTTCTTCCAAGTTACCCTCCACTCGAAATTTAGCGAAAATTTAAACAAAGTTCACCGATGGCTAATATACCGCAGTCGAAGGAAATCTTATTGGAAATTGAAAAGTAAAGACCAGAACCTTATGCAGCAACTCGAATAACCCTCGAGGTCAATGCAGCGAAATTTTGAACGATGACCTACAACAGTTATCTCAAATAGGTGGCACTACTATATCGACAATCAACTATAGAACATCAGTTCCGTGCTAAGCATCATTGATAACCATTCTCAGCCGAATTTGGGACGATTTCTTTCCGAACAAAGAAGCTCGAATAATCGAAAACTGTCATTTTCGGAATGCTTGTAAATTTACTAGGAACACTCAAAATGCTTGACCACTGTGAGTGTAAAAAGGTTACATCATAAGGAACCTATCCGTAATTAAGAAAGACTCCACGCCAGAGAAATATGAAAAATATTAAAAGTTCCATGGCGTGGGTGCGCAGTGTGGACACGCGGTCCGAGGGGCAAAGCAGCCGTGGGTGCGCAGTGTGGACACACGGTCCCTTAAGTGTTAAATTTCAAAACAGAATTTTGAAATAAAACACTTCGAAGCCCGAACAAATGGCGGCTATCTTCCCTCAGGTACTAAGAATACAGTGCGGTCGGCTGCCAAGGGTAAAAGGGCGGCGGCGGGCGGCGGCCGCCGCCGTTTTTGTGCGGCGCCCAATTTAGGAACTGTTTAACGCGTTCAACGACTTCCTCGGTTGTTTCTGTTCGTGAGAAATTCTTGAGTCAGCCCTACGATTCCACCAAAGAATTTTGGAGAAATTTCAACTGGTTTGAAATTTTTCGAAAAATTGAACTGGGAGAGTGGCGAGTCTTCAGATGCTCATAAACAATTCCAAAACAACGTTATATCGTTAGTGAGAAATGTATTTGGTGCAAAATATTCAGTATCTCAAAATAAGATGTTTTCCCAAAAACTCCGAGCTGAAAATAAAAAATACTCTGGATGAAAGTTAAAATACAGCGCTATGCAGCCCGACTGAAATTAATTTTGGGCTCAGACAGGCCTATGCTGATTGAAATGTTATGATGGTGATTCAAATAATTTATATGCCCAAACACGAAGTTACCGAGGAAATTTCTGGTTGATCGCGCATTTTTGAAAAAAAAATCTGATTATATTATATTAAATTGGTGATTATTTAGAAATCCAGTGTCTATTAAAAAAGCCCATTAATTGTTTCCCTTATTGTGATGAATGGTTTTTGTAGAGCTAAGTATGTGACACCACTGGTGAGTTATTTCGTCATTTTCGCTCTCCGATTTCCAAATTATCATTGACTCAACATTGTTCTGCGGGACGCAACCAGTTTTTATGAGGCCCTGAACTGTATAACTCCTATAAAAAGGACTTGCCGAAGAAGTTAACTGTGAAAAAGTATATGTGGGCATCGATAAAAAGTAACAGAATAGGAGAAACACGAAAACGAGAAAATTTGAAAGTTTTTTGAAAATTTCGTATTTCGTGGTTTTTATTCGCTGGAAGTCAGCACCTATTTCAAACCGTTGTCTGGCAATACAACGATTATAACCCTGATCTCGAACGAAAGCTCGTATTTCTACCTTATAAATTAGTTTGCGGCGGATTCATTAAAGAATGGGTGAGAAAAGTTTTTCCAAAAAGTGCTCCGCGCTCACTTTAGTGACGTTTTTTAATATTCAGCCGTATGTGGATTTATATGAAGAGAGGGGCTGTGGCACTTCAGCAAGTGTTTTTCTGCGTGTCAGTGATGGTTTCTAAAATCCATGGAAAGAATTTTACAGAAAATTTTTCAACTTCGATTTTGGAAAATAAGACGATTTCAAAAGTTCTATATTTACACCAACGTCAAACACTCTCCGTTCAAGCTTAATCAATGCTCTTGTCACAAACGATAGAAAAGAAGGGTCGCTATTGAACCTCACATTGTGGACAAGAATCACTAGGTGGTGATAGAAAAAATTGGAGCCAAACCCAGGCCATCATGCTCATAATTCTTTTCCTCAGAGTATACTGCTGGATCAGAATGGTTTCATATCGTGATATTGAAGAAGAAAGGTTCCATACAGAAAACTAATGGGCCGAGTCTCCTAATAGTCGTACCACAGAATCTCAAATACGGATGCGAAAAAATCCCGATTTTTTCTTCGATGGATTTCTGAGCTCTGGGTCCGATCTGGGTTAACTATTGACAGATGGGTGCCAGTAAAGTCCGCTCGACGAAATTCGTCCTCGCCCACAAAAGTACCCAAACAACATTCAGATTCATAGAAAAAACGTATACACCAAATTTTGTGCGAATTGGGATTCTTGGAGGGTATCTAATCGTTGAAAACTACGAACTTTCAGACTGAGAGCGAAAATTGAAGAAATGTGAATTTGTCAATACTGAAAAGATTCCTTTGCAGTAGTATATAGATACGAATATGCAGGTTATGGCTAACATCATGGCTCCTCTGAATATACCCAGATTCGATCCTCTGGTATCGTTATGCCCTCGCCCTGCTAATCGCTGACTTCGCACCTCCAGCTGGACGCATCAGGTCACCGCAACGGCTCACCAACAGCACAGAAGTCAACCCATGTATCTCTTCAGAATAGAAGTAACTTCTGAAGACTAGGTTAGAAATTTTCAGAATCTTCATGAATTTCATGCGTATGTATAATTTTTAATCGGAATTTGTTCTTGGCATGGTACACAAAGGCATACAGCCTTGCACTAAACTTGTGACCGATTCGAACAATTATGAGAATAATTCGAATATCCGAGTATTCGAGCATAGAGCTAGGTGATATCCACTCTCTCGGAAATTCCAATTTTCGATTTTTCCCAAATATTTGATTCATTCCAGGAATCTAGTTTTTTTTATTTCGAACTTTCTGATCATTAAGGTGATTAAATTATTCGTGTTTTTGAATTTCCGATTAATTCGTAAATTTGAATTGTTGGCCTTTTCGAAGTTTCCATTCTACCGGGATTAAAAATGATTCACTTTTTCGATTATTTGATTCAGAAAATTTAAAATTCGATGTTTTGAGTACTCGGCCAATGTCGGTTGGCGACATTTGAATATTAGCTGTGCTGAAAAAAATTACAAAATATTCATTAATAACTCGGAAAACACGAAAGTTAGAATCACTACCCAAATAATCGAAAAAATATTCCGAATTCTCATTCAAATCGAATAGAAATAAAATTAGACTTGTTCCCATTTTCTTTAGTTATTCGAAAAGATTCGAGGTTTTCTCGAACTCGCTCATTCATTCGAAAATATAAAAACGCGTTATTATAGAAAGTCACTGAGTTTTAAATTTGTCTTATGCGAATGCGTTCATTCATTCGGTCGCTTAGGAAAGGTATATTTGAAAAATTAATTGACTCGAGACTTTTCAAAAGGGTTAATCGAATTTCCCATGTATTTGAAATCTACCGTGCAATGGCAATGTCTAGTACTTACCCTGATCCGATACTGAGCCATTTTCATTCAGAATTACCATTGTTTTGACGTATTAAACTCCTAAACATGCCTCAATTTTCCTTTTTTTTGGAAACTTTTGATGTATATGGTTTCGTGTTTACATTTTTGTAAAAGTTGTTGCATCCAAAAATAACTGTGTAGAAGAACTATATAACGGTTGACTTCTGTGCTGTTGGTGAGCCGTTGCGGTGACCTGACGCGTCCAACTGGAGGTGCGAAGTCAGCGATTAGCAGGGCGAGGGCATAACGATACCAGAGGAACGAATCTGGGTATATTCAGAGGAGCCATGATGTTAGCCATAACCTGCATATTCGTATCTATATACTACTGCAAAGGAATCTTTTCAGTATTGACAAGTTCACATTTCTTAAATTTTCGCTTTCAGTCTGAACGTTCTAAGTTTTCAACGATCAGATACCCTCCAAGAATCCCAATTCGCACAAAATTTGGTGTATACGTTTTTTTATTAATCTGAATGTCGTTTGAGTATTTTTGTGGGCGAAGACGAATTTCGTTGATCGGACTTTACTGGCACCCATCTGTCAATAGTGAGCCCAGCTCGGGCCCACAGCTCAGAAATCCATCGAAGAAAATATCGAGATTTTTCTCATCCACGTTTGAGATTCTATGGTACGACTATAAGGAGTCTCGGCCCATTAGTATTCTGTATGGAACCTTTCTTCTTCAATATCACGATATGAAACCATTCTGATCCAGCAGTATACTCTGAGGAAAAGAATTATGAGCATGATGGCCTGGGTTTGGCTCCAATTTTTTCTATCACCACCTAGTGATTCTTGTCCACAATGTGAGGTTCAATAGCGACCCTTCTTTTCTATCGTTTGTGACAAGAGCATTGATTAAGCTTGAACGGAGAGTGTTTGACGTTGGTGTAAATATAGAACTTTTGAAATCGTCTTATTTTCCAAAATCGAAGTTGAAAAATTTTCTGTAAAATTCTTTCCATGGATTTTAGAAACCATCACTGACACGCAGAAAAACACTTGCTGAAGTGCCACAGCCCCTCTCTTCATATAAATCCACATACGGCTGAATATTAAAAACGTCACTAAAGTGAGCGCGGAGCACTTTTTGGAAAAACTTTTCTCACCCATTCTTTAATGAATCCGCCGCAAACTAATTTATAAAGTAGAAATACGAGCTTTCGTTCGAGATCAGGGTTATAATCGTTGTATTGCCAGATAACGGTTTGAAATAGGTGCTGAATTCCAACGAATAAAAACCACGAAATACGAAATTTTCAAAAAATTTTCAAATTTTCTCGTTTTCGTGTTTCTCCTATTCTGTTACTTTTTATCGATGCCCACATATACTTTTTCACAGTTAACTTCTTCGGCAAGTCCTTTTTATAGGAGTTATACAGTTCAGGGCCTCATAAAAACTGGTTGCGTCCCGCAGAACAATGTTGAGTCAATGATAATTTGGAAATCGGAGAGCGAAAATGACCAAATAACTCACCAGTGGTGTCACATACTTAGCTCTACAAAAACCATTCATCACAATAAGGGAAACAATTAATGGGCTTTTTTAATAGACACTGGATTTCTAAATAATCACCAATTTTCGGATTTTTTTTTCAAAAATGCGCGATCAACCAGAAATTTCCTCGGTAACTTCGTGTTTGGGCATATAAATTATTTGAATCACCATCATAACATTTCAATCAGCATAGGCCTGTCTGAGCCCAAAATTAATTTCAGTCGGGCTGCATAGCGCTGTATTGTAACTTTCATCCAGAGTATTTTTATTTTCAGCTCGGAGTTTTTTTGGGAAAACATCTTATTTTTGAGATACTGAATATTTTGCACCAAATACATTTCTCACTAACGATATAACGTTGTTTTGGAATTGTTTATGAGCATCTGAAGACTCGCCACTCTCCCAGTTCAATTTTTCGAAAAATTTCAAACCAGTTGAAATTTCTCCAAAATTCTTTGGTGGAATCGTAGGGCTGACTCAAGAATTTCTCACGAACAGAAACAACCGAGGAAGTCGTTGAACGCGTTAAACAGTTCCTAAATTGGGCGCCGCACAAAAACGGCGGCGGCCGCCGCCCGCCGCCGCCTTTTTACCCTTGGCAGCCGACCGCACTGTAGGTATAGCTTAGGCTGCTATGATGAATCCGGGCGGAGTAAGCAGCGGAGCAGTCGGTGATGGCGAAATATAACAGTGATAGGGAGATTCTGACATGATAAGCCCGAAAAGCCTGGCTTCGACCGGCTCAAAATGACCAGCTTAGACTATAGCTCCTATACGCGATATTTAAACAATCAGAGACAAAAATAATGCCGAAGCAAACACGAAAAAAAAGAAAAATCGTCACTCACCCACAAAATCAGCTGTGCTGTCGATTGATAATGAAATCTGGCGCATTCTACCGTAGTTTTTAGTGTGCAACCCCGTTAAAGGCACAGTACACCCTCAGACATGGATTGATTTTTATTCGGTTGTGTAGTAGACCCCTCTTGTATAACACGTGGAAAGTACGAGATCTCAATTCCTCCAAATAAGCGAGATATAAGCGACCACCACAGGCCCGAACTCCTTCGCTCACCTGCTCTCGCGCAACGACTGCAATTGAAGAGAAATACAAGTCTGAGACAACTCGTCCCCAAATTTTTTACCTTCAGAATATAGGCATCTTTGAAGAGCCATACCTTGGACGATTTCAGAGTTACCGTTGTGATCAGCTTGTGACTTTTTCCGGGACCAGCATAAAAACTGAAAAATAATTCTCAGTGTGTGCTTTAGTATGGTCACCAATCAAGATAGGTCCATATGGTTTCCATTTTCGATTTAGTCTGACGAATGGGCCAGGCGGTTTGCCGTACGGTGTTGGCGTCATCACAGGTCGATGGGGTTTCGATCGCGCTAGCGGTGATCTACCGTCGGCCCCGTCCGTTGGACTAAAATTATTACGCAAACTCTACTTACGTTTTTAACAGGGGGAGGAAGGCTATATGGAACTCGAAAAGATCTCTCTTTACGGATCGGTGCATTAAAGGCTGTGGTCACGATGAAAAACGTTATAGAAAAAACTACAAAAATCAGCTTAGATCAAAAACAGCTGAAAAACTATGAAGGTAGAGCGGTGAAAAACGGGCTAGAATTAGAGTTTATAGGGCCCAAAGAAGCTGTTTCGTGCACACGTGCACAGCGATGACGAAAAAGATCGCCGTCTCATGCCGAGCAGTCAAAAATCATCGACATTCAGAGGACGAAATAAATGCAAATTTAACGAATAAAAACAGTTGAACAATGAAAGCATCACTTCAGTCAATGTTTTTGACTAGATCTGTACATAAATCCAAAGCTTCATTGATTGAAATTCAATTTCAAGCCAGCTGATGTTCTTGATATAAGAGGTCACCGATGCCGATGATGTGGAGTGGGCTCGTCCACCATCAAAAGACAAGAAAGTTCAGGCTTCAAATTTGGCCCAAAACAGTGGTTTTTTCGCGATTTTTTCTTATAGGTCCTACTAATCGAGACCCACAAAAGGGTTTAGAGAAAAAAAGACCACAAGCATATTTGATCGCGACCACTGCCTTTAAGACTTCATTCTCTCGAAAAACCTCCTACCGTTAACGCCAACAGGACAAACTTATGGTTCTGAAAACTAAGATTTGAGGTAGTTGTGTTTAGAAAGTTTTCTGATTGATAAAGGTGCAAAGTTCAGAGGCGCCACATCCAGGTCCGCAAATGTATTGCCCAAGTATTGAATGTTGAAGGCAGCCTAAACGCTTAATAACACTGTTGAGACAACAGCGCGAGTGCGACCACTACCACTGCGCCAACATGTAAAAAGCAAGCCAGTTGACCTTAAAGGCAGCATACACGCTCGTAAACGTGGTCGGGATAACAACGTGAATAGAACCGTACGGCTTACAACATAATGCCTACGCATTTTGAAGCGTTCAAAACGACCCACAATGCCGATAGAGGAGTTGCCAGTTTTGCCCCGCCCGTATTTTCACACCCCCTCCCCTCTATTTGCTCTTCTCGTCCAAACAGGGTTGCTAGGTCATCTTCGCTGTCAGTGACGTGTGTGGTTCACTTGTTAGGTGATCCACCAACAGTATGGACGGTGAAGATGGCCCAGCGACCCTGCGTTGGACGAAAAGAGCAAATACAGGGGGCGTGAAAATACGGGCGGGGCCAAACTTGCTACTCCTGTAACCGCATTGTGGGCCGTTTTTGACGCTTCAAAAAGCGTTGTGTTCTGAGCCATACCATTCTATTTCCGTAGTTATCTCAATCACGTTTACGAGGGTGTATGCTGCCTTTAAGGCAGTGTTCACCATAAAAGTCGTTTTTCTGTTTCTCCGCTTATCTTGGAAACGGTTTCATGCTGATTTCAATGATGCCCCTTGAATTACAGTATAAGACCCCCCAAAACGGAGTTATGGCCCCTCAAAAATCAGCTAGGAAAGCATTGTGGACGAGTTGTCCGAGGCTTGTAACTCCCGTTTTTTGCAGCCGATGTGTGCGAGCTGACCTGAGTAAAGAGAGACTTTGAAAATGAAGGGAAGAGCGGGGTTTCTGATCGGAAACCATCGCTCATCTAACCGCGAATTCAGTGAAACTGTTATAGGATGTGGGCGGAGTGACCCAAATGGTTGGCTGGCTCACGAGATTTTCACCCACTTACCGGCCGTTTTTCGTCGCACTTCCGTTCTTAATCTTCTAGTAAGGACCAAGAGCGTACGTTTTGGCCAAAAAAAAGTGCAACTTTTTCTTCATGAACATTGCCTTTAAATCCGTAGACCTGCTTGAGAATTATTTGATAGATTTCTGCTAATCCTGGAGAGCATTTTGCTTTGATCACACCACTAATTATTAAATCGCCTGAGATCCCCTACATAAGAGGTTTGAGTCCCTGGCACCTTTAGGAGCTGAGATTTTTTGCAAGAATTGTTTCTGTCCTGTCTCTATCCTTCATTCGCAGATCCTACACAGAACTTCGATGCAAAGCCGATGCAACCAACGATTCTAACGTTTCTCGTATATTTTTCGGAACCTATGTCGTTAGGAAGATACTTGTAACCTGTATTTTCTAAACTGAGGGACCCTGAAAGTTGAACAACGCTCAAAATGTTCGCTGACGCTGCGTAATGAAGCGTACAGAAACAGAAGTGCACTCTCACCTAACAAATTGTTCATGTCATTCTCAGGTTCAAGCGTCACATACACAGATTCTTCGTAGATCCCTTATGAATGTCATTATTGTAGTAATTATTACAGCCTGACGTGTCATGTAGGACCATTGCCTCTTGTAAGTACTGCTCCGGATAAAAGTGAGTGGGATGCCCCCACGTGGCAGAGATGGCTGCGAGGCAACACGTGGAGCCAATTATACAATCCATCCAACAGTAAAAACCTTGTCGTATCTGATTTTCGGCTGCTATTTAATCTCTGAAATAAAGCGAAAGATCAGACACACAAATCATGTTGGGGCAAAACTTTGCTGTATTCAAAATAGGACTTTATAAGATCAAGGTTCAGGATATCAGTCATGATATACGGATTCGACTCGATATGTCGGCTCGAAATCGATCACACTATGTAACACGAATTTCGTTCCTGGCTTCTAAGTGTTATACTTCAATTGCTTAAAGGCAGTGTTCACGATGAAAAAAGTTTTCGAAATTCCACTAGGATTGGGTAGTGGAGGGACACTCTGTAACATTAACGTCGAAAGAACGCATGAAAACGAGCCAGGAAAAGCTCCAAAAGAGTCCGAAGTTGCCACTTCGAGCGCAAAGCAAACCCCAAAAGTGCAACACACGCCCACCAACGTGAACAAATGAATGCTCGAGATCGTGAGATGAGCGATGATTTCCAATCATTAGCCCCGTTCTTCCCTTCATTCTCAGCTTCTCTTTTTACTCAGGTCAGCTCGCATAGATCGGCTGCAAAAGACGGAAGTTACAAGCCTCGGACAACTCGTCCACCATGTTTCCATAGCTCAATCTTTGAGGGACCATACCTGCGTTCACAGAAGGTCATGTATGATTTCAGAGACACCATTGGAATCAGCATTGGGCCGTTTTCAAGATAGGCGGAAAAACAGAAAAGCGATTTTCATCGTGAACACTGCCTTTAAAGGCATCGCCACGATGAAATTCGTTTCTGAGTTTTCACTTCATAATGAGTGATCCAGTACCCTACACAACAGCCACGTGGAAACATTCGCGAAAAAGTTACTGAAAACTGCTTTTCTGGACCCTTTTTCTTCGTTTTCAGGCCTCATTCAACCAATCGACGCATGGGAGGGGAAGAGTTGATCGCTATGAATAGCTGTGTTGACCCGTGATCTCCCGATCAAAACCCCTTAAACTTACTTTCAGCTGATTTTCAAGGGAGAAAAGGTTGACCGATATGGGCAAAAAAGGCATTCATGACGTAGTCATATGATATATTTCATCAAAGTTCACGCATTTGTACTATATCATTAATTGATCAATTACTTTCGTTTCCCATTTGGTGAACGGACGTACCAGAAGATCGACCCAAAGGCCAACCTCCGAACCCAGAAAGACGTTTTCAACTGTAAAAAAAACTCCATTTTGGTTGAATTTTAAGGCTGGAGACTTGGAGAATGGCCTTATCAAGGCCCACTTGAATGATATAACACAAAAAGAGGAATTCGGTTTTCAGCGTGAACGATGCCCTTAAAAGCACAGTCCAAGCTCGTGGCTGAAATTCGATATTGTGGTCCAGTGGGTTATTATGGTCACGCGATGGCTGAGAACGACGAGGAAAAACAGGCCCGAGGCAACTCGTCCACGAAATTCTCGCCGCCTTGTTTTGCAATTTTTGAGGGGCCATAACTCCGTTCGCAGTGGGTTCTAAGCGATTTTGAAGACACCGTTGTGATCAGCGTGAAATTTTCTCCAAATTGAGCAAAACAGCTGGATAAAGATTCTGAGGTTGGACTGTCCCTTTAAGTACAAATTATGTGAAAAAATGACTTCATTAAGAACGAATTTCGCTTACACCACAACAGCACGAAGAAAGCCCGTTTTTTGTAAAAATAGAAAGATTTTCATTCATTTTTTATTCACAGATAAATTCACAGATTTTTGTAAAAATAGAAAGATTTTTATTCATATCTGGCTTTATGAACAGATAAAAACAAAAAATGCACAGGGAATAGACAAACACAGTCGGAAAGCACTCAAGAAGGCTCAGAAACGTGTAGATTTTCTCGATTTACGATTGTTCTGTGAATCACTCTCTCGAAGTTGCTCCCAAATGCAGTCCCTCATTATGTTTCGTTATACTGTCCTTGGTAACGACTTTGTCCGAAACTAAGGTCAGGGCTGGCATATTTGTTGGACCACAGATGGAAAGAATCATAAAATGTGAGGATTTCGCAAAGCTGTTGAACAGGACGGAGAGAACGGTATGGAGCAATTTTGTTGCAGTTGTTCACGGCTTCGTACAGTTCAACTCCGCAATGCCGTTCAGTCCGTAAAGTGCACGCTGATTGCGAAAGCTAGCTGCGGCGCGGTTGCGAGCATCCTCAGACAGGGATGTGGGATCACCCGGGTGGTGGGATCATCCGGGCACCAAAGGCGAATAGCGCCCGGGTGATCCAACATCCCTGTCTGAGGATACTTTCAACCGCGCGGCAGCACGATTTCGCAATCAGCGTGCGCCTTGCGGACTGAACGGCAATGCGGAGTTGAACTGTAGGTGATCATGAAGTTGGAAGCTACGTGGAGTTGGTTTACTCTCATAAATAATTACGCCAAAATGTGATGCTGAATGTCTCTGAAAGTCCATATCATTGACTTGCATCTTGACAAATTCAACGAGCGCGGCGAACACTTTCTTCAAGGTATATTGGACTTTGAACGTCGTTTCCAAGGGCAGTACATACACCGAAACCATGAGGTGGGATTACCATGAGGTGGACAGGGTGCAACATTTTTCTCACAGCTTGATTTCACAATCTTTGAGGGGCTATAAGTCTGTTCGTAGTGGTCTGTGACCAATTTGGGAGGCACCTTCCTAGCAGTTTTTCGTCGTTTTTCTGTTCTTGCTCTTCTTAGAGTTACCCAAAGCTTACGTTTTTGCAGGAAAAGGCAACTTTTTCTTCGTCCGAACTATGTACTGTCGTTCTCGGAGCTAAATTCCAGTCGGCAATTATGGACTAAGGGTGTTGCATCAAGCGATGCGATGATGAGGATGATGGTCGTAGTGTATTTCAACCGCAAGAGGGGCGGGAGAAAATCCGTGTTCCTTCCAATCACGCGCTTGGCTCTTTCCCCGTCCGCTCAATCACGCGCGCCGACAATCTTCTTCTCTCGTATCTAAAATACACTACGACCATTACCCCGATGATGATCGTGCTGGAAAAAAGGTGAATTGTGCCTGGAACAAGTGGTCCCAGTACGATTGTCACCGTGTTGCGTGATGCAGCAGCCGTAGTCCGCAATTGCGGACCGGAATTTGGCTGCGAGAACGACAGTATCCTAAAGGCATCGTTCACGATGAATTTCGTTTTCGAGTTTTCTATATATAATGAGAGCTATAGTTCCCAATGTAACAGCTACGTTGAAAAAATCGCGAAAAATCCACTGAAAACCCCTTTTTTAGACCCAGAATAACTCAATCGACTTTTGGCAAGGGAAGAGTCGATCGTTAGAGATAGCGTTTTTGACCGGCGATCTAACGATCAAGTGAAGTTTATCTTTCTTTCAAATGATTTGTTGAGAAGGAAGGGTTAATCGATGTGTTTAGAAAAGTCATTCTTGACGTAATCGTTTGGTATATTCCATCAACTTCCCCTCAGTTGCACTGTATCAAATGTTGAAAATTTACTTAAATGATGGCTGATAGCAATTTGTGCCAGATGACTGACGGAGGGCCGGCCCCTTTTGACGGAATTTGAGACATTCAACCTCAATTATCTTCACAATAAGGCTTTTTCAACCGAACAAACTCTCCCTACGTTCTCAGGTGGGCCCAGAGAATCATTTGAACCAAAAAAACGGTGAGTGGATTTCAGCGCGTACGATGCCTTTAACCTATTTCGTTAATTAAGATCTCATGAAGACTCCATCCGATTTCTCTGCAGGTATTGCCTTATAAGGTTTATCCGACGGAATGATGTGATCTTTCAATTTTCCCCAGGGGACGTTCCAAACTCTTCTTACGTTGTTGGTCTGGATCTTCGAAAGCGATATGGTCGGATAGAATGCTTAAAGGCACTGTTCGCGATAAAAATCGCTTTTCTGTTTTTTTGCCTATCTTGAAACCGGTCCCATTCTGATTCCAATGATGCTTCTGGAATCGTACAAGACCTTCTGGGAACGGAGTCATGGTCCCTCAAAAATTGAGCTAGGGAAAATGGTAGACGAGTTGTCCGAGGCTTGTAACTTCCGTATTCTGCAGCCGATGTATGCGAGCTGACTTGAGTAAAGAGAGAAGTTGGGAATGAAGGGAAGAACGGGGCTTTCGATCGGAAACCATCGCTCAACTCACGATTTCGAGTGTTCCTTTGTTCACGTCGAGGGGCGGGAAGAGGCGGGACTTGCCCACAGTGGCGGGGTTTTCCCACTTTTCTAGGCCGTTTTGCGGCTCCTGGGTAGCTTTTCGTCCCGTTTTTTCGACGCTGTTCTGCTTCTGAGAGCCACGAGAAGCCTTTGTCATGGAAAATTCGAGGATGAAGTTAATCGCGAACAGTGCCTTTGAAGCAAATCTTCCCGCTTCCCTAAGATTCTCGGTAGGTAACTGCTCATTGAATGAGATCCAAAATAAAGGAAAATTCCGAAAAGATGTAGTCAATCCAAGGTGCAACCTCTCTGGAAAATTTTCCCAATAAATTATCTGACTCAAATGTTGAAAACCATTTTCAAAGTTCTATCAATTGTGCGCTTTCAACACACTTAAAGTGCTCTGCTGGCCAGTTTTTTTTCTTCGTGATCCTCCCACCGATTTCAACAGTTGTTCTGCTCTTTGTGTTGGGTGATATCACTTTTCTATGTTGAAGGTATTTCGAACATCTGAGTCATATCTACTGAACATTCAAAGTGATAAAAAGATTACACAATTACATTGTTCTCAGATTCAACAAACATTTATCTCAAACAGTGCATGTCGCCCTGCAAAACTCATCTTTCCCACGGGATATCTCGGACCCTCATCACTCTGAAAAGGACAAAATCCTTAGGAGTGGGCTGCAGGAGCGGAAGCACAGGGACGGACCGGCGCACGGACGGATGGACGGACGGGACGGGACACGACGGAAGGTAGGAACGAGAAATTGCTGATGCTCTGCTCTCTGTGGTAGAGTTGTCCGAGATCGCTCAAGTCTGGCTGCTTTCCACTCACCTCACCGATCCCTCACACTCTCCCTCATCCTCAGCTTTACACAGTGCTCGCGGCGAAGAGCGTCACACAACACACCCCCACGCGCTTACGTTCTCCACTCATACAAACACTGTTTCATCCGCACTCTATTCAACAGTCACTTATTATGGACATTTCTAGAAAATTTCGACTCTCAGGAACCCTTTTTTGATCTCTTCCTCTTTGTTTAGCCGCCCCTGGTTAACTAGCACCTTGCTAACACTGTAAGCTTTTGCATTATCCCGTCAGAAGTGATCAAGGTAATCTCAAAACACTCCTTTGTACGCTCCACCTTCAGTATTCGAAGCTGATTTTGATTATTTTTTCAATCGTAACAGGTCCATTCAACTAACACTTTCTTGCTAACATTGCTCCTTCAAAGGCCGTTTCTTTTTAGGAAAATGTAATCCACGAACTCGGGTTGACTTTCCATAAATCTCTTAAAGTATAATATAGTTAGTCAAGATACTCAAGTGTTCAAGTTGATATTTTGTGTCTGTCTTTGTGGAGGGGGAGTGTAGCGCAGTGACAATCGGCGATCCCCTTGTTGCCAAAGAGAGAGTTCGATTCCCGCCTATTGACAGGCAGGGGTTGCCTACCTTCAGGAAACGATAACCTGGCACCAGATTAATATGTAAAGATAAAAGTTGGCTAGTGAGTCGCAAGCTTCAGACGAATGAAGAGAAAAGGAAATCAGGTACCACTTAGGTCCATCTCGGCCCCTAGCCTCCCGACAGTTCGGCTAATTCTCCCAATCTGCTGGTCTTCTTCTGTAGCTGTCCGGGCCACTGTTGTTGCTGTCCGGACTCTTCCGTTTTTCTCGAACAGCAACAGCAGTAGCCCGGAGATGAAGCCGAATTGTTGAGCGTATCCGATTCCTGTTTGATGTGGCTAGAGACCAAGAATCGCCTGGGCACTGTGCCGGAGTCGAGTGCGAATCCCGTTAAAGATCATAGGAACTTGTTCCTCTGCTCAAGTTCTTGCCTTAATGATTCGATTTGAATGTAGTGAAATTCTTCTAGAGTGATTTTGTTTGGAATCATTTCCATATGACGCATACACAACCAGCAGCCGAATTATATAACATTCTTCTCAGCACTTCTACATCTCCAGTTTTCCGCCCACATAAATGCACTACCCTGTGCCTATACCCAGTTCGACCATTTTTGAAAAATGTCCATATCATCGAAAGGATCAAAGTGTAGCGCACTCCTTTGCTATTTCAAGAAGAATCCTCTGAAACTTACGAACAACCTACCTGTGGCTCTAACGGCGGTGTTCGGGATGAATATCACACTCGAGTTCGACCAAAAAATGGGGTTGTTTGGTTGTGAGGTAACTGATAGTGAAGAAACAGCGAAGAAAAACGTTCAGAATAAGCTAAGTAAACGGCTTCTAACGTTTGGGGTGAGGAAGACCTTACGGGCCCTCCTAGTTTCTGCAAGCGCGCTCTAATTGCGAAGTGTGCTCGGATCGATCAGGCTGGACGCGACAGAGTTCCTTGGCCATTTGGCGCCACAAGCTCGTTCGAATGGGGGCGGACCGGGATAAGCAGGCGTACTTTACCCGTTTTCGCTACTTTCTTCGGCCGTATCCCTCCAGCATCTGCCAGCTTTGTGTTTCACACTGAGACCTCGAGAACGATATTTATCGTGGACACTGCCTTTGAGGCAAACTATATGAGGCCCCACGTACACACAGGGAGCGGCGAAAGTCCCCGGACTTTTTTCAGATAGACTTGCATTTTGTTCCTGTCTCTTGTTAATAAAGAAATTGAAAACCAACGCTGCAGTACATTAAGTAGAATAAATACGAGCCCAAAAATTCACAACAAATGTTCGAATTGATCGTATATTTGCGAAAATCGCACTCGGAAGTTATCAACTTTAGTCGCGCCTCCTTAAAGGCAGTGTCCACGATAAAATCAGTTTCCGAGTTTTCGCCGGAAATCACGAGATTCGAGCCCTATTCAATTAGAAACGTTGAGAAAACGGCTGAGAACGAGCACGAACGAGCCCTATACGGCCCTAAATTGAGTGTTCAGCTCACGCAACGCCCACTCCCTCAACGGCTACCGATAAAGTTGTCCAACTCAAAATTTCAGTTTGAGAAGGCGATGAATCATCAAATAGGGTAAGTTTAGTTGAGCGGAGTGCACTATAGCCCACTGAATGTATGCTGATTTCTTCAAATGGGTTTTCCAGTTATTTACGGATCAGAGGCGGTTGAAAGGAGTGGGCGTTGCGTGAGCGGAACCCTCAAGTTTATAGAGCTCTTCTGTGCTTGTTCCAAGCCGTTTTTTCAACATTACTGGTAAAGCTGGACTCGTACCTCTTCATTTCCGGTGAAATCTCGGAGACTGATTTTATCGTGGACACTGCCTTTAACGTAACTTGGTCCAGAGCATTCGCTAATGTCATTCTTAATGGATCCAAGATATTTATCGTTTTCCTGACATTGTTTTGGTCCATGATCAATCAAACAAATTTTACCAATCTCAAATCAAAAAAGCTCTGTAGCCAAACACGATCGCCACAGAATCCCGGAAACGAATGCAAACAAAGCGCAGTTGTCAAATCGGCCCGAAAAAAACGATGCACAGTGCTCCAATGAAGTGCACCCCTCTGCTCAATTTTTCCCAAGCAGCTGGCCCTTGAAGCTGACGATTGTAGAGCTGCGGAGTGGTTGGAATCTTCGCAGTTATGAAGATTATTTTCTTGGGCTGGCTGTTGCGACCATCGCCTATCTTTCTAACAAAGCTTCTGGTTTTTGGAGTTATTTTGTTGATTTAGATGTGTTTTTGACAGCCTACATATCTAGTAGTAGGGGAACTTTTTCTTCACCCAGTCATATACATATAGCTTGCGGTTTTTGTCTTGCTAGTAAGCTATTTCCACTGTTTGTTGTGTTACATACCAGTTTGAGCTCATATGTATGTCGATTGAATCGGCGAGCCAGAGCCTACGACGTACCGTAGAGTAATAGGTAGAAGAAATTACTTGTTACATGAATTGATAAATAGCGTTAAGGCTTCAAAAAGTTTGATCGAAAGCTTTACCACACAATGTTCACCAAACTCGGATGTTTTTTGTCAGACTTGTTCTGGACACTATATAAAAATTTTCAGAGAGAACAGGATTGAAGTTGCTGCTCCCTTCTTGAAACCAGAGATGGATTGCATGCGCATGTAAATATAGCGAACCTTAAGGGCACAGGACATCCAGAAATTATTTTTTAAGTTTTACCCGTCTTGGAAAAGGTCACACTCTGATCACAAGCGTTTTTTCTGAAATCGTCCAAGACCCCTTCAGAACGGAGATATGGCTTCTCGAGAATGGGTGTCGGGCATACTTATGTCGAGTCGAGTCATCGAGTCTTGGTATCGACTGAAACAGTCGACATCAAGTCATTCGACTACTCGATTATTCGAAATTTTAAAAAACCGAATTAGTCGAAAACTCGACTATTCGTAATTCCTGAAAATCGAATCAGTCGAAAACTCCATTATTCGAAATTTTGAAAATCGATTTAAGTCGAAAACTCGATTATTCAAAATTTTAAAAAACCGATTCAGTCGAAAACTCGATTATTCGAAAAAATTTCGAGTCGCCGAAGTATAGTGTTGGGCCCGTCGTGGTCGCTTAAATCTCGCTTATTTGGAGGAATTGAGATCTCGCATTTGGCACGTGTTATACAGGAGGAGTCTTCTACACAATTACACAAAAATCTCAAAATTCATATCTGAGGGTGTACTGTGCCTTTGATGGACTTAGGTTAAGTCTCTTGTGCAGCAAAAAAAATGTTGATCGACATTTTTCAGTTCCGACAGTTTGTCGCGTTTCATAGAGATCACTGCATCAAAACGATTTGGGCCTAGAATGCTTTCTTGCTCAAATTTGAGCTCAGAGTGAGCAAGGCGAATATTGCACCCAAATATTCATCTCCTTCAATCAATGGAGAGAATGTTGAGCATAATTTCTTTTTGTTTGTTGATACATACTGCAACTTTCGAGCAATTTCCTTAATCCTGCAGTATAACAACGAATCCCCGGAAGCGTTCAGATCCTTGGTAAAATTGAGAGTTGTAAAGAGGTGCAGACCTTGTGCCTACAATCATATGTAACCTTCAAGTTAATCATGTATACACAGTTAGGTCCGTGGTTTGTTTCCTCAAAAAAACAAAAACATTTAAATCTAAACTACGGCTGGCGCTGGCGGTTTAAATCTCACCGGCAGCTGGCCGGTAATCTCCAGCCGGCTGCCGGTGAGATTCAAATTGCCCGCGCCAGCCGCTGTTTAGATTTGAATGTTTTTTCCCTAAGGAAACAAGCCACGGATCTAATAATACAATACCAGCCATGATTTTTGCCCCAAAACGCTTCAGCGGTGCGAATTCACGTCAAAAGCGTCATTTTTGTTCGGAAAGGGTGTTCTCAAGATCTCAAGTAGTAGACTCGTCTCATTGTGCAGATTTTAGAAATGTATAAATAAAGAAAATATGGCAAAAAAAGACGTGTCGAAACGAAAAATAACGTATCGAATAGATTATCAGGTTATGAAAAATCCATCCTCCCCACAAAAGCGGCGTTTTTGACCCGATCCCGAGTCACCGGCGCGTTTTGGGACAAAATCATTGCCGGTATTGAACCTAAATTTCGTTAAGCTGATTTATTGAAAAATGACTCCGTCAATTCTGTTACCTGCTAGCGCTGACCTTTTTAGTGTATCGTTCAAAAGCGCAATACATTTTCTGTCTAATGCTCCTTTCACCTAAAAGAAAAATCTGTTGGTTTACGACTAATGTGCTGAATTTTAGAGGGATTTTTCTAGCGAAATTACTGTTGTTTTCTCTCTGCGATTTCCGCGAGTTTGCACCTTCTAACATCTACGCTTTGCAAAACGGGTTTCAGTAGCGAATTTTCGCTGTTTTTTGAAAAAATCTTATCGATTGTTGTGTTATGATAGCGGGCAATAAAAATATAAACATCACATCTATCTATACAAAAGGGATAAAGAAGAAGGATGCTGGTAGAACAGAAAGTTTGCTATATTTGTTCCGGCCCTCACCTCAGACGAACTTTGTCAAACAGTTCCGCAGGGTCTCCTAGGTGTCCTAGGTGGGGTGCATACATCTCTGTCGTTGAGAGAATAAACTTGACAGGATTTTCTTGCAGATCTTAAGGTCAAGTAATGAGCAAAGATCGTCTCGACTTTTACTCCCGACGAAAATTTTTGAAAAAGAACTAGTTTGTTAATATTCTCTGAAAAATATTGCCGCGACTTCCCCGCGACTCCTCCGGCTAGGCGCCGGCACTCGCCGGGTCGAAGGAGTTGCGGATCTGTCGCGGTGGAGATACGGAGCAGAACCGCCGACGATTCTTCATTGAACGAATCGCGGAAGGGTCACGGAAGGGTCTCGGAGGAGTCGCGGGACAGTCGGAGATAGCGGTGGAGTCGCATGGCAGTAGAGGACGAGTCGCGGAAGAGTCGCGGCAAATTTTTTCAGAGTCTATATTTAGTAAGAAGACTGTTGAGTCGCCCATCTTGATAAAAAAGATCTGACGAGCTTGTGGTGGAGCCGAGGACATTTCGATGTCAAATTACCAAGAAGCTTCGTCACGTCCAACCTGATCAATTCGCGCGGATTCCGTGATTAGCGCGCGTTTACGAAAACTAGCAGGCCTATAATCTCGTCCACCTCCTGAACCTGTGCGTTAGTTCGAAACCGCTATTTTATCTTATTCTGAGCGCTTTTCTTCGCTGTTTTTTCACTATTCGATGGCAAACGGCTGAACAACCCCATTTCTGAGTCTTACTTGTTTATGATAGATATATGTAATCATCGTTAGCATTAACTTCAGTTTCAACAAAGTCAGGTTTCAAATAAGCTCCATATGCAGGCTCTGAAACCGGAACTTTGTAATTATTCGGAGTTGAAAAAATTGTCTAAAGACAACTGTTTTCTAACGAAATGGCATTATTTGAAATGTAATTTATATGAGATACATACGATGTTTGCCATATGAATGAAACCAGTTACATACACGCGAGTCTATATTGAGACACGTTGTCCATTCGAGACAGAAATGTGCTGTTGAGAGCATTCAAAACTTACGTCAGGCCAATTTTGGAAAGTGGAGCGACTGTCTTTTCACCTCATAAAAGAAAGGATATTCTGCAGCTTGAGAAAATCCAGAACAATTTCACACGGAAAACATATGTTCGAACTCAAGCCCTGGCCTATGACAGAATACCGAGTGCTGGTGTAAGAAATAGAGAGCTGAAACTTCCCACTTTAGAATCTCGCCGACGGTTGAACGATGTTTGTATGGTGTTTAAGTTACTAGCTAGCAGGTCCGCGTTGGAAGAATAGTATTCGTTTTTGCTCTGATCCGGTTCAGGATCTCTGTAGGTTATCTTTATGTATGTTTATTGCGCTGACCTTATGTGGCGTACTCAATAAATAAATAAATAAATAAATGTATTCATAAGTAGTTTTTACTGTGAACAACGCTAATGGGGTCATTCTAAAACTTCCGAATGAACTTGAATGAAGCCTCTGAAACAGGGTTTTTGTATCGATTCTTTAGTATATATTACTCTTACTCTCTCTCCCTCTCAGCATAGTTTCCAACTTGACTATATCCGTGTGGACTGAATAAATTACTGCTGTCAAGTTGACAGTTTTTGTCTTAATGATATTCTAAAAGCGATATGGTCAGGTCGACTATCAAGACACCAAAGTTACAAAGGGGGGGGGGACCCTGCTGAAACGACAAGGCAACTGTCAATAATGGACAACTTCGCTGTGCTGATGAACTCTAAAAAGAACAGTTGTCACAGAAAAACGTGATGGAATGTCACAAAGAGCACTCATACAGACCGCTACCCGGTGGGTCGTTGCGGGACCTCCCGCGTTCAAAAACTCCCAAAATCTATCAGCTGATTGTTTTTCATCGTCAAATTGTGTAAAACATCACGAAAATTGTATGAACACCCCGGCAATGAGAGAAGGAATAGAATAATAGAGGATTTTCAATGAATATGCAATTTAAGTCCGTTCCGTATTTGCGGACAACGGCTGTTGTTTCACGCAACAGGATGAAAATCGTGCTGGGGCCACTTGGTCCCGGCTTGGTTAAACTCTCTAAAAAAACGATTATCCTCGTGTTGCGGTACGCAACACCTGCTGCCTGCAATTGCGGGCCGGAGATTGGCTCCGAGAACAACAGTATCTACAATTGCCTATCTCGAGTGCCGATGTTGAAGGTCTCGAAACCATTACGACCAATGACGTTCTTACCGGCTCCTCCATAGCTTATTCCGAGTAATTCCTTAATATTGGTTAACCCATTCACGACCGCGTGCAACCGTGTCCCACCGGTGGGACACGCTTGCTCAATTAGCGTTGCACGGGTGATTGTTTTTTTTTAATTTTCTCAGCATATTGTAGCTAGTGACGCTAAAGGAACATTATCACAGTTTGAGCTTCTAACACCCTCCTGTTTAAAGGCAGGGTTCTCGATAAAATCGGTTGTTTTGCTATACCCATGGATTGGTAGATCTGGTCATCACAAAAGCGAAAATAAGTAAAACATTGGAGAAAAAACGCTCAGGAGCAAGTTATGGCTTGGTGTCCTCCCGCCCCCAATTATCGAGATTTGGGTAAAAGCCTGTTTTGTCAACTTTTATTCTGCTTCTAAACTAATTTCTGAACATTTCTGGAGGCGACTGATTACTTTAACAGCAAAATAAATGTCGGATAAGCGAGCATTAAGGAAAATCGCGCTAATTAGGGGACCGGCCGACACCGGTAATTAGCCCTTATACCTTGATTTCGAGCGTTTTCCCCGCAAATTTCCGGTTTTTTTCACGTATTTTTAATTTTGTGATGGCCAAACCTACATTCTTATAAAGAGAGCTCAAAAGTTGTTTTTATCGCGAACCCTGCCTTTAAGAGGAGCAATGCCTCAAAACCACAACAGGGGCAACCAAGTTGTAACGCTTTGAGAAGAGTAAACAAGTTTCAAGCGATGTATTTCTTCTTTTAGATCTAAAATGTAGTGATAGAACGATCAACAAGTCATGAACTGTTTTTAGAATGCCTTTACAGACCCTTTTTCTCTAACCTTAACTAACGGGTTTTGTGGGAAGGTCCAAATACGTTATTGCGTTCGGCCTACCGACGAACCACGAGGTTCTTATTCAATCTGGGGTAGTTCAATGCATTAATCATATTTAGCTTTGTAAGTTCCTTCTTGAGACAAGGAAATCGATTTTTGAAAAGCGTGTCCGACCAGTGCGCCACGGTCGTGAATATGTTAATGTTCGATCGTGTTTCAGATGAGTAAACATTTCACTGAAAAGTGTCCACAAAGCTTTTAGCTTTATTATGTACGTTTTATCGTATTCAATCCAGACCCCGACTTTATTGACTTAAAAGCAGTGCTCATTTAGTTCGGTTTGTTTGGCCTCCAAGTGCTACCAAAATTACGAAGAAACGGCGAGAAAAGCATTAAAACGCCGTATTTCAGTGACATTATTCCATAACATGAACTAGTTGTCCGGTTGGTTGAACATATTCATGGTGGTTGTCACCGACGGAAAATTGGGTCAATCGAAAATTGAAGAATATGTTATGCAAAGCAGGATTAGTTACGGCCCTTAGGAAGGAACGGAGCAATAGAGAGTAGAGAATTGCAAAGGACGGGTAAACAAAAAATTTCATTGTCACAACAAACACTTCCAGTGATACTTAAAGGCAGCGTACGCGCAAAAAACCGTGTTCATTTTTTTCACAATTTCTCGCAGGTAGGCCTGCCAGGTTGTGATATATCGCAAAGGGACCACCCAAAACACTCAAAACCCTGAGAAAAATTCGTTCGGAAATCCTTAAGCATTCAGCTCCCTTTTTCACGTCTGTCCGGTGTGTCTTGTGCAATGCACAAATTTCGAAAATTTGGACGGCTGATTTGGTTTATCCTCATTAACTTTTTAAGTTCCACAGTTCTTTTCGTTCTTTCTGCTGTCAAGAGGTCTTAAAAATAAGAAGCTTTAAATACACACGTCCGAACTCGAGTATTCTTCGAATAAAAGAATGTAGAATTTTGGATTTCCGTTGCCTGCCGGAGCCCGTCGTGGCGCTTCTGTTCCTCGTGTTAGATGATCGACCGGGAAAACGCCTTTTCAGACCACGGAGCAGTTTTCAAGAGCCTATAGCATTATTTTTACGCTACATTGAGGTCTCAAGCTTCGCCAACCATCTCCACTTGGTTCAAACCTTGGGTTGAGAAGAAAAACTCAGATGTGGTTTTCAGCGCAGACGCTGCCTTTAAGAGGCGGGGTGGTATTTAAGGATTTTATGTACTTCTGGTGCGTGTTTCTCAATTTCTACGTCATTGTAGATCTACCCGGGGGCCACTCAATCAATATAGCGAATAATCTCAAAATTGAAGATTATCGTGAACACTGCCTTTAATCGGCTGGCTTCCGCCTGACGATGTCAGTCCGCATCTTTTCAGACTCAGATACTATTTTTATACCAATTATTGACTAGTACAGGTTTCCACTTTCAAATACTTAACGAAGCGTTATTTTATTTCAAAAATGCGAAAATATTGAGCAATTCTTATGCTGAAGGTTTCGTATTAGTGTAGGAAGTTCCGATAATAATGAATCTGAATTTAGCCGGCTGCTTATGCAATTTCGGTAGTGCATAGATACATAACTGGCAAATCGCGGCCTATATATTAAACTTGAGGTTAATTTTAACAGTGAAAAATCATGCTTCTATATAATTGCCTGCACATTCGTTTGACATTGTGTTGAGTAGCCCCCACCCACGATAGTGTTCGTTTTGTGATTTCCCCATCAGTTTCTGAAAATTCATGAAAAAAAGGACCAATTTCAGTCTAGTACATACCTACCTGTCGTCGACAGCTAGAGTGGCACGTTCACAAAATTTGTGAAAGAATGCGAATCTCGCATTCTTTGACAGATTCACATTTCACGATAGATTCCCGCAAATATTTTCATCTAGCCCATGAAGGGTACTTCGAAAGTTAGGATGTGCAACCAGAAGAATGGTAAAAACGCTTAGCCGGCACATTGGATTTTCTTCGAATTTCGGCTCAGAATCGGGAAACCAGAAAGTTTTGCTGAGGGCTTAAAAAGCGCTAGATAGAAAAGAATGATCGCACTCGTATGTAGGCTGTGTCACACGTGGCCGAAAAAAAAAACTGCGCCAAAAATTCAGACGGGTGTCATCGAACAAAATTGGCGGGAAACTTTTGCTACAGCCTGAAATATGTTTAGGCTCGCATAATAATTTTAGTCTGATGAATGGACGGGGCTGCGATGGTACAGTTGACCGCAATGTTAATAGGACATGGTTGCGGACTCGCACTAAAACTACGGTACAATCTGGCACTTTGCCAGATTTCGTAATCGATCGGCGCCAATCGTCGTCTCTCTGCTCACGAGAATATCAGCTGTGGCGCTGATCGATGACGAAATCTGGCAAAGTGCCAGATTCTACCGTAGTTTTAGTGCGAGTCCGCAACCATGTCCTATTAACATTGCGGTCAACTGTAGATCACCCCGCGCGAATCGAAACCACATTCTCCAGCGACGCCGCCAACCCCGCACGGCCAGCCGCCTGGTCCATGCATCAGACTAAATCGGAAACGGAAACCATACATATTGGGGTAGGTTCGTGAACTAGTGAAATCTAGAAAAAAATGAAAGTCATGTATGTTTCCAGCAAAAATCTGGGTTTTTTTTTCTTATTTGAAATTGTGTTCCTTTTTTTTATGCGAATGTTACAGCCTACATGTCTTCCAGAAAGTAAGCCGGGTGGGCAACCGCTCAGAAGCAGACCACATGTGGATCTTCCATGTCTCGCCGATTTCAGTTTTTCCTTTGATATCATGGGACTGAATTACAGACCAAGAATTCCAAACAATAGAAAAATGTGGCCGGCGAGACTAGGAAAATTCAGTTGTGATCGAACGTGTGGAGCGGTCACCCGGCTTACTTTCTGGGGAGGCATGCATGCACGCGGCTTGTTAGGTTGGGGTTAGGCAGGGTTTGGAGCGTCGGCGCGTTTGATGATAGCAGCGCGAGGGCTAAAGGGGGGTTAGGCTAGCACTGAAAATCGCTCCCTCGCAAACCCTACGTAGGGGGATGGGGCAGCCGAAACCCCGTTCAGACCCCAACTATTGATTATCTCCAGCACTCGCACAGCAATGATCAAACGCGCCGACGCCCCAAACCCTGCCTAACCGCAACCTAACCCGCCGCGTACGTGCATGCCGCCCCTGAAGGATAGGCTGTAGCTATATCTTACGCTGCAAAAAAAAACTTTTCAGATGCTGCTGCATTCAACATCTGCAACTAATCATTTAACTGAAAATCTGCCGATTTTCAGTTTAAGGTTCGATTGATTTCATCAAAAAGATTAACTGAGCTTGTTTTGACATCCAGCCAATTACTATTGAAAGCCCTACGTTATTCACTTCCACTAAGCTTGAACCAATTCACCTGAATTCTACTCAGAACAGTAGAGGCTTATTGATTGTGTACCTCACCATTTCATTGACCTAAGGAGCAAGTCGATGTTGAATTCAATATGAATGTCCCAGCGTAATATGTAGTATATATTGCATCATTCGTTTTTTTTATTTATTTACTTATTTATGCACGCAGAGGTGCGCATAATTAAACATCTTGAGATAGAAACAGTACAACCGGGTCATAGAAAAATTTTAAAAACGACAAATAAAGTGGTAAACAGAATGGAATTGTTAAAAACAACAACAAAAAAATAATTTGAAAACAAATTAAACACGCCTCGAAAAGAGTTCACTGATGGAAACACAACTCGCTTCGCTCAGAAAAATACGTCGACAAGCCTCATGATACATCACTGAAGTTTTGAATAGAACTATTAAAAGGAGCGCACGAGACGAACTACGTTAATCTCACAGTTGTCGCGCTTTGCAAAAAGTTCAGAAACTTCAGATCAGAAGGAGATCCTCGCATTAGTTATTGGGAATTAGAACGCGATTCGTTGAACACCTCAGTTTTAGGATCAAAAGACAATTTGCATCGATTGCAATTTTTTACAATAATATCTTAAAATTCGAGTCAAATTTGATCTCTTTACTCGCGTGAAAGGCTTACTTACTCTTCAGAGCATCAACTCCTTCAAATTTTAAAATGAGTGAAAAGGAGAGTTTGGTTTGTGTTAGTGAAGAACCTGATACGTGCGAATCCTCTTATCTGAGAAGAGGGCAGGCTCGGCTGGTTTCTGCTGAACCCGAACTCGACCATTTGCTACAAAAACTGCGTGTCTGTTGGTGCGCACGCTCTCTCAAGAAATAAGAAATCAACCTGGAAACTTGGGAAACTCACAACGGAATTGTGTGGTTTTGCTAGGGATTCTGTCGAAGCAGCCTCATTAGTAGTTTTATCAAATTTTCATTTTTCTGTGGGAGTTGAGCTGCTTGAATCTTGTCATATACAATACCCGCGCTGAGTTTTGTAAAAACAGGGAACATTTGCCAAACTTGGCAAAAAGCGTCCGATGCATGTAGCTTTTTTGAACGAAGACGTTTTTAGATTCTGAAAACGCTATCCTATTCACAGCTCGAATTCCTACGTGACAATATGCGTTGTGGATCGAAGTTCCCTGAAACAGCTTTGTTTTTGAGTAAAATTGTTTTTGCGGTCGTTTCACAAAAACGTCGCGCGCGGCAAAGTGCGGCGAAACTTCGAGTAGTAATTGTATAAGTAATAGAAGAGCGATCTCTATGTTTCCATCGTGAATCAGATGGGAGAGCAGCTAACTCGAGTTCTGTGCAGATTGAATTTCCGAAATCCTCCGTTTATCGGTCTGGGGCTTTCGCAACGAAAATCCGACTTTTCGGAAAGCTCCCGAGAGTGTTTATTGAAAGATTTCGAGAATTCAATCTGCAGAGATCCCGAGATAGCCCCACTTTCATTCAATTCACGAAAAAAACATGGAGATTGCTCTTCTACTATAACAATTACTGCTCAAATTTCGCCGCACTTAGCCGCGCGCGACGTTTTTGTGAAACGACCGCAAAAACAGTTTTACTCGAAAACAAAGCGATTTCAGGAAACTCCGGTCCACAAGGCACATTATTATGTAGAAATTCGAGTTGTGAATATGATAGCGTTTTCAGAATCTAAAAACGTCTTCGTTCAAAAAAGTTACATGCATCGGACGATTTTTGGCCAAGTTTGGCAAATGCTCCCCGTTTTTACAAAACTTAGCGCGGGTATTGTATGTGTAAAACTTTTTCTCTTGCTCGTTTCTAGCAGATTTGCTTTCGTTCTTCTGCGAAATATTATCCTCCAGTATTATAGACGTGTGAGATTGAGACCGTCGTTTCGCTTTCCGAAATCCTATTTGCGAAAATTTTGTGAATGATTTCGGCTCAGCTTTGATGGGGACTAAGAGGAATCTTTGCAAGGTCCGACTTTTTGAGTGAGCACAACAAACCATCATTCTTTCGAATTTTCGCGAAATTCTGAGTATAATGTGTGTTATAAGTGAATAACTCTCCTTACCAGTTTTTTTAGCAAATCGCTTTACTGAGTGGTTGGATTTTTTCTCTTCTATGTTATTCCAACCACTATAAAATATAACAGAAGAATTACTGGTGTATGCACCAGAATCATCATTGAATAAAAAACACCAAAACTTCTAATATTCGTCCAATATCTGTGTTATTATTTATCAGAAAGAAATGAGCTGGAGCGGTCTGATTTTTTCGACGTAATAATAATTATGCCCCCTTCGAAAAAAATTGAAAATTCTCGTTAGAAAGGTCATCACTAGAAAAAGCGCATTGACTTCTTCATCTGAAACAGCAGCTTGATGCTTGACAAGTTTTTGAAAAATTATTTAGATGTGATGTACACCGTTTGCTTAAAGCGAGATTAGTATGGAGCAAATGTCGGAAAGCCGTATTCAAAGCATTGAGCAAGCAATAAACTTCAGTTATGAAGGAAAAGTGTGGTTTCCGAATACGGCTTGATGATCGACTACACAGAATGGGAGGCGTAATGGAGCACTGCAGCCGGTCGGAAAGTCTATAGAGCGCCGCCCGCGTTGCATTTAAAGGCAGTGTCCACGATGAAAACCATGTCTGATCTTTTGGTGGAGATCGGCAGCTGCGGGGCCTAGCGCAACCCTAACGTTGGAATAACTAAGAAAACTGAGCTCGGAACGGTCCCCCACGGCCCCAAAATTGGACACCCTTCAACTCGTCACACCCTAGATGCACTTTCAACGCCCACCGACGTGAACAAATGAATGCTCGGGATTGTGAGATGAGCGATGGTTTCCGAGCAATAGCCCCGTTCTTCCCTTCATTCTCAACTTCTCTCTTTACTCAGGTCAGCTCGCATACATCGGCTGCAAAAGACGGAAGTTACAAGCCTCAGACAACTCGTCCACCATGCCTCCCTAGCATAATTTTTGTGGGACCACAACCCAGTTTCTAGAAGGTCCTGTACGATTCCAAAACCATCATTGGAATCAACATGGGACCGTCTTCAAGATAGGCGAGAAAGCAGAAAAAAGTTCTTATCGTGAACACTGCCTTTAAACATACGGATTGCTCCTAGACACCTCCCATTCTGTGTATTCGACCAGTATTCGATCAGTCAGTTCCCAACATCTGGAATGAGGACCACTTTTTTTTCAGTTTGAATCCTAGCACGATGTAATAAATTACCCGTTTCTGTCACGGTTGCTTGGAATATGTTATTTGTTCGTGGAAAGCAAACCTGTTTTTATACAGAGATGTTTTAATGTAGTTTACTGGATCGATAAATTAAAAATTCTACTTATGCTCTTTATTCATTCAGAAAATCAATGGAAAATTTCCTTACCAACATCTTGAAATAAACCGCTATAATTCGGCTAAATATTTTGTGAGCAGCTTATTAAAAAAGGCGGGAACTAACTCCCCGGAACCTAGCAATTTACAGGTGAAAAATTTATGAGCAAAACCAGTTGTTCAGGACAGATTCATGAAAAAATTACAGAATAATAAATAAACTCCCACCCCCCCCCCCAAATGAATAGCTTACCGCCTTTTCTCTTGACCTTCCTTGATACTCCTAATGATGAATAAATTTTCTAGATTTTAGCCATTTTGTTTTGATTTTGTCTCTGGTTTTTTGAGATAGTTTCGGTGTCTTCAACTTTTGAGCTCAACTGTTTGCCAGTGCTTAGTGAAATGACTTGCACTAAACTTAAGCTATTCTTCTGGTTGAATCTGAATTCAGATTACAATCCCATCCATGATTCTCCAGAGTTCAGAAATACTACTGTTGCCCAGGATGAAGTCAGAAATTTTACTTTGTACTGCGCTCAAATTGCTACAATCGATCTCCGGTCGGAACCTCGAAGGAACAGCTGTCGCCACCCTTGAGAAAAATCCGAATTGATTGCTATCTTCCCTGCATAGAATTAAATCAACTAACTCGCTCCTTTCCCCGTGTCCGCTAGACACTATTCAACGTTACTAAGCAAGACGTTTAAGGTAATCCTAACAAATGGCCGATCCGGAGGAGGATAAAGAGGATCAGGCTGGCAAGACGATCCCAAATGGTGGCTTGGCCAGCTCGTCTACTCTTACTCTTCCTTCCCTTTCACAGGTATCGGTTAAACACATTGAACTTTGGAACATTTTTTTCTGAACTGCGGGTAAAGGCTTGATTATCTAACAGTGCAAACCAAGGTTTTCGAATTTATGGTTCAAAAAACAATCAACCTCCAGCGTATTCCAGAGTGAAATGTCAAAACCATCATCGGCCCTAATCGAAGAATCGATGCGTTTGCTCGATCTCAAGTCGTCTGTGCCACCCACAATGGCTTCAGAATCCTTCACATCGCCGCGACGTGCTCCAATTTCGTTTGAAGAGCCATCATCAGATCTTGAATACAGGTGCTCATACTTCCTCGATTTTATTGAAGATTTTCATCATACTTCTATTCTTGATATTCCTTCTTTTGCGTTGAGGGATAATTTCTCGCTTATTTTTTCCACTGAATAGAATTTGCGTACCAAAATCTATAAAGATTTTAGTGGCATGTTATGAATTATTATTTTCTAAACAAATTTATCGCTCTGTACGATAGCTTGAATTGCTTTCTGGAACAACTCTTGTGATTTGCGGATTCATGACCCATATGAAATCGAATAGTGATTTCGCGTTCAATAACAAAAAATCAATACAAAACTTCTATTCAAATACTCAAATTCACTATTTTGTAAGGTCAGGAAATCCGCAGCCAACCGCCCATGGTGTTTTCGTAGAATTCAGTCCGGAAAATGGACGAAGCTGTGGCAGTGGGCCGCCGCTCGCGATCAACACGCCACTCAACGGTGGTATAGCGGAAACCCGTACGGCTCGCCGCAGGGATAGCGTCTCGTCCATTCACGAGACTAAATTTGGCGAAAGGCCCTGACTATATGCTGTTAATGTTTACGGAATCTCTCCGCCAACGACAACGACCTCAAAGCCGGTCAACGACGACAAATAAAAAAAATTGTTGAAGCAAGTTACCTGCAATACAATTACAGAAGTTCCATAAAGAATTCATGCTTGTCTATAAGTTGCTTAGCCTTCTCCAAATTTTCTTGATTCTTGATTGGGTCTAGTACCTGTACATTATACATTGGATCTAAATCGTATATTTTTGGATATCCGTCCGAATGATTCGGAATTTTGACAATTCGGTATCTGAATCACTGAAAAAAACGCGAAATCCGAACCGAACCGAAATTCGAATCAACGAAGAAATGCCGAATCCGAATCGAACTGAAATCTGAATCACCGTAAAAAATATTCTGGAATAGCCCGAAATCCGATTAACCGAAAAATTTCGCCCCGGTTCTAATGTATGCTATACATAATCCATAAACCAAGTGCACGGTTTTGGATACAAGTAGTGATTGTTATATTTCCTATAAGCTACATATATCCCCCGCTTAGCAACAGAAATTAGCATAAATCAAGCGAATCAGGCAGTCTTTTCGGAGTTTTAAATCAATCTCTTTAAAAGTTTTTGAATTCCCCTACGCATCGAAGGGCACTTTTTCTCGCCGGTCCATGAACTTTTGTTCAAGTTACCTGCAACTTTCGCGAAAGTTACTTGACGGCCTTGCGCAACTTGCTGCATTTCTGTCGCGAGTCACTTGTCTTCTCGTTGATTTCATGTCACTCGCACACAATGAACTGGCATTCAGCATGAGATAATGGGCAGAACAAGCTGCATGCGATATGATCACAGTGAGATGCGTGGAGGCTTCGGGCATCTTGTGTAAGGCTTGGCATAGTGAAAGATATGTATATGCGCAAGTGCTGTTAGTAGGATGATCCTTTCAAATTTCGGGGTTAGCTAGCTGAAATTTTTCGGGGTTCGCGACGCGCTACAGGAAGCATTATAAGCTGAGAGACCTCCGAACAAGTTACCTGCGACGTTAGGGAACATTTGTCGAAGGCCGCAAGCACCTTGCCGCATTTCTGTCGCGAATAGCTCGCTCTTCCAATTACTTCATAATACATGTGATAGAGGAACTAGCATCTACCATAGAATAATGAGGAAGAAATTTATCCGGATATAACATATTGAGTTGCGTGAAGGGCTTGTGTAACTTGTTGGAAACTTGTCTGATGCAGGAAATTTTCTTGTTCGATGCTCTAGCACCTATACATAGCATTCTCTCCAATGCACACTATTGAGTGGCAGGATCGATCTATAGGATATATCTCCCGCATAGTAAAGGATATCGGCGCGATTTCTGCGAGGGCAATCATGCTCAGGCGTGATTCTCGAACGGCGTTTTTGTGTGTGTACATAGATGCCCGCGAGCTGCTTTGTCGGCTTACACTCAACTCTTCTCGTTGTCGTCAGCGGCGGCTCCGGTTGAGGCAATGAGGCTCAGTTCGAGACGCAGCACAAACCGACGGATTTCGTCGGTGTACTTCGTGATCAAGTCGTAAATCATGCGAATGACTGATGACAAAAAAGGCCGCCAAGATCCAAACTATAGGATGGTAAGCGCTAGCACATTTCGAAATCGTTAAGAATCGGCAGCGATAAAACAAAAACTGAGATAATTCAGCGCTAACGAGCGTTTTACTGTCGAAATAATGTCTTTACACAGGTTACTGAGTTTCTGTTTTATGGTTTACTACGAGCACAATGCCGCTACACATGTTTCCGCACGTTTCTCGGGAATCTCCACGATATTTCGAGAATCGGCCGCTCGCTACTCAGGAACTTTCAAACAAGTTATCTGCCACTTTGAAGCAATTCGCATGAGAATTTCACGCAACAGGCAGCATTTACATATATGTATTCCACGAAGCCGTTTTCAATATGATCGAAACTTGCCACTCACATGTATTATGAAATAATGGAAATTACAAGTTCCAAGGTGATTGCTGTGACTTTTCTGAAGCCCTTGCACAACTGGCGCTAACAAGGGAACCACAACTCAGAAAAATGAAAACAAGTTACTCATAACATAACAGGCCGAAAACAAGTTACTTGTAACATATCTGAGACAATGTAAGTTACTTGCGACTTATTTCAGGTCATTTAAGTTACATGTAACATATCGGCGGGGTACTGCGTGGGGTGCGCCTCCGATATGTTACATGTAACTTAAATGACTTGAGATAAGTCGCAAGTAACTTACATCAGCTTAGATATGTTACAAGTAACTTGTTTCCGATTTCTGAGAAGACACTGCGTGAAGTGCGCCTCCGATATGTTACATGCATCTTAAATGGCACAATATAAGTCGCAAGTAACTTAAATCGGCCTAGAAGATATTTACCAGGGGGGTGTACGACGCACACGCGGGTTCAGGCTTAAGACTGGCGTTCCTGTTGGTTCAATTACCCAAGGTTGAGGTACTTGACCCCCAACCAGCAGGGAAGGCCGCGCACAGCATTTTGTTGCGTAGTGTGTAATCTGGGACGCGCCCTCTGTGTCACGTGTCGTCTACGTCACGTGATGGCCACCCATAGTGAAAATTCGAATGTGAGTTACATGTAACATAAGTGTAACTTACATGTAATATAAATTTAAGTTACATGTAATATAAATGTATGTTTCATGTAATATAAATGTAAGTTACTTGAGACATTCAAGTGATTTACCACCATTCCAAATGAAATGTACTTTTCTAGAACCATTTTCGGGCGAAAAGTCCTAGTATGCCTATCCCAGCTGCCTAGACCCACTCTGAAAAAAAGCTGTAAGCGTTTTTTAAAGCTTCGCGGCAAGGTAAGGTTAGGTACCCCCATGGAATTTTCGGGGTGTTTAAGAATTTTTCTCCGGATTTTGCTAAAAACAAGTGTGTAGGGGTGATCTGGGGTGCTAAACAAGAATCTGGGGTTTGCTTGCCTAAATTTTAAGGTTCTTGTAGGTTACGGTAGGTAACATGCAATTTAGGAGGCAAAACCTACCTCAATATTCCGAGAATCGAAAATGGACATCAAATTCGTACTCAGCACCCCCAAATAACCTCACATAGGAACTTTGAGACAAATCTGAGACTTTGACCAAACTGCCGTATACCCACCGTAATCTACCGTAAGCTGCCAAAAATCGATAAACCGACATCAGATTCGTGTTCAGCACTCCAAATAACCCCCAGAGAAATAATGTGAGCATATTCTATAGTAGCACTCCGGAAATCGTCAAAAGTCGCGATTTGCCATAAAATTCTCCCCCGATGGGAATCTGTGAACGAATACTGTCGAAAACTTCGGAAAATCGATAAATGAACCTCAGATTCGTGATCAGCACCCCAAATAACCCCCCAGAGCGAATTTTTAGTCAAATCTGGAATATTTTTCTAGAACGCTTCGAGAGCCCTCTAATTGGTATAAATAAACGCCCAACCGAAAATCCGTACAAGTTCAAAACGCTGTTAGTCTGCGCAAAGTTTGGAAAATGTTCCTTAAACCAAACTTCGCTAAGTGGGGTAGTTTTGGGCGCTGAACACGATTATGAGGTCCATTTCCGGATTTTCTTAAAAATAATGCGCTTTTTGGAGGGTACAATAGGTACGAAAATCAGAGAAAGAACGCCTAACTTTTTTCAGAATGGGTCTAGGCAGCTGCGATGGACATTTTCGGACTTTTCGTCAGAAAATGGTACTAGAAAAGCACATTTCATTTGGAATGGTTACTATGACTTATTGTGGCTCCGTTGTAAGGCCACGGTATATTGTCCGAAGGTTCCGGACTGGAAGGTCTTGTAACCTATGCATCTAGTAGCCATGCTGGAAATGCCGCGAAAATGACAGAGCTTGGAAAATTTCAAGTCGGAGTAGGTTCACTTCTTAGGTCGAACTCACAGAGTGGTAGATCTGACAGATGAGAAGTAACACGAGTTGTACTCCTTCGACCCTCATAAACTTGCAGTCATTTCATTCTTCACTATAATCGATCGTTCCCCAGCATCGAATTTTGCTTTCTGGTGACATTTTCGATTGGTAGAATCGCTTTAATCGCCTAAATGTGCGTTTGAAGGGCTGCTTTCTGGTTTCCTTCTCATATGCCTTTGCTTTCTTCGTAATCCCATATTTGGTCCAGTATGGTTTGAAGGCAGTGTTACCGTATTGTATTTTTCGATGTTTTTGAGAAGGCAAGTTCTCAGGGTTGACTATAAAAGGTAAAAGTCTTCATAAACTTCCAAAATATTAGAGAAAAAACTGCTGAAAAACCCTCTTGAATATCTAATTTGTCTGTTTGCGTGTATTGCTCACTGCGGACAAAGCATTGAACCATACGTCGGAAATTCTTTTACACTTTGAAATTCTTGGGTAAACAACTCTATTTTCTGTTTCGTGTACTCTAAAAACTCCTCAAGAATAAGATGGTTAAATGCACATGCTGGTGCTAAGTGGGCAGGGGGGGGCACTATGGCGCGATGAACTTGGCCACGCCCATTTTACTGTGCCGCACTAAATTTGAGCACCTACCCGGAGTTTCCCTCCCCTGCCAAAATCAGGAGAGTCATTGCGGCACGGAAAAATGGGCGTGGCCAAGAGCGATACAACAGTGCCCCCCCCCCTTCCCACATAGCACCCGGGTGGTGGCCATCGTGTATCAACACTCCTGAGGAGGCTGGAGAAGCGGGGGAGGAGTGAGGTTCCTGATTGGACGCAACACGGGCTAGCCCCGGCCCCCGGCTGTTGCCTTCACTCACCACCCTCGCCCCTCCCCCGTTTTTCCCGCCTCCTCAGGAGTGTTGATACACGATGGCCACCACCCATAGCACCCACATGCTTGGGTAAAAGAATTTATCTTAATAAAGAGTTTTCGAAATTCGGTTACCGTTTCTTTGGTGAGACGAACACCAACTGTTCCGACACTGAACGGGACAACTGCTATATGAAGTGGGCGGAGTGACCCGATGGGTTGGCTGGACCGCGAGAATTTCACCCACTCCCCTACCGTTTTTCGTCGTACTTCCTTCCTGATTCTTTCTGGACGGACCCAAAGCTTACTTGTCTGCGAAGAAACGGAAAATTTTTCCATCGTAAGCACAGCCTTCAACGGCATCGTTCGCGCTATAAAACCACTTCTAATTTTTTACGCATAGTTTTTATGAATGAACTCTGTAGACTACACCAGTGAAGTTTCGCGCGTCAAAAACATGTTATTCTGAAGTTGGAGTGGTTAAATAGAAGAATCGCCCATTGGGATGAACTTGGCCACGCCCATTTTACTGTGCCGCACTAAATTTGAGCACCTACCCGGAGTTTCCCTCCCCTGCCAAAATCAGGAGAGTCATTGCGGCACGGAAAAATGGGCGTGGCCAAGAGCGATACAACAGTGCCCCCCCCCTTCCCACATAGCACCCGGGTGGTGGCCATCGTGTATCAACACTCCTGAGGAGGCTGGAGAAGCGGGGGAGGAGTGAGGTTCCTGATTGGACGCAACACGGGCTAGCCCCGGCCCCCGGCTGTTGCGTTCAATCAGGAACCTCGCCCCTCCCCCGTTTTTCCCGCCTCCTCAGGGGTGTTGAGACACGATGGCCACCACCCATAGCACCCACATGCTTGGGTAAAAGAATTTATCTTAATAAAGAGTTTTCGAAATTCGGTTACCGTTTCTTTGGTGAGACGAACACCAACTGTTCCGACACTGAACGGGACAACTGCTATATGAAGTGGGCGGAGTGACCCGATGGGTTGGCTGGACCGCGAGAATTTCACCCACTCCCCTACCGTTTTTCGTCGTACTTCCTTCCTGATTCTTTCTGGACGGACCCAAAGCTTACTTGTCTGCGAAGAAACGGAAAATTTTTCCATCGTAAGCACAGCCTTCAACGGCATCGTTCGCGCTATAAAACCACTTCTAATTTTTTACGCATAGTTTTTATGAATGAACTCTGTAGACTACACCAGTGAAGTTTCGCGCGTCAAAAACATGTTATTCTGAAGTTGGAGTGGTTAAATAGAAGAATCGCCCACTCCACATTATTGGCATCGATGATCTCCAATATCAAGAACATCAGCTGGCTTGAAATTGAATTTCAATCAATGAACCTTGACTTATCTACTTAAAAACATTAACTGAAGTGCTTGCTTTCATTGTTAAACTGTTTTAATCGGTAAGTTTGCATCTAATTCGTCCTCTGAACGTTGATGATTTTTGACTGCTCGGCATGAGACTGCGATCTTTTTGGGAGGAGCTGTGCACGTGTGCACAAACTGGCATCTTTGGGCCCTAGAAGCTTTAATTCTGGCCCGTTTTTCACTGCTCTACCTTCCTACTTTTTCAGATGTTTTCGATCTAAGCTGATTTTTGCAGTTTTTCGATGACATTTTCATCGTGACCACTGCCTTTGAAACTCTTTTCTTGGAATATCCTAGAATCCTAACTTGCCCAACTGCAGCTTCCCGTTTTTCAGTACTTTTTGGTAGGAGAGGGGCTAGAGAAATCTACTTACTCGGTAAGTTTAAAGGCATCGTCCACGATGAAAACCGAATTTGGATTTATGCGTTCATTCGGACTAGTGGGCCATGACAATGTCACTCAGAAAGTTTGGAGTTACAAAACCGTCTCTGAGTGAAGATTCGCTTACCTCAAAATGGCTTCCTGGGTTTGGGGGGCCGGCCTTGGGGTCGATCCGTTGTTACAAGGAACAAAACTCCTGGGGTGCTGACGGCGGGTGTGCCTTGACGCGTCGTAGGGCGCAATACACACGCCAGTCGATTTCGAATTCGGCATCGATCGAAAGCAGCCGGCAGCACTGGACGCAGCAGGTGGGTAGCCCATTTTAATTTCGCTGAAGTCGTAGTTGAGCGGCATCTTCGATGAATTGCTTCCAACGCTGCGCCAAGGAACGAAGCGTAAAACTGTTCCTTGCATTCTCTGCGCAGCTATCACAAGTTGATGCCGGCGCGAAATTCAAATTTGCTATGAACTTTCTGAAAATGGGTTTTTCTCAAAAAGTTGACGTTTTTGAGGGGGCGCTTTGCTACCGTTAGTCACTATTGGGATAGTACAACACGAAAACAGCAAAAACCCAAATATGGTTTTCATCGTGTACGATGCCTTTAAAGCACAAAACCACGTCCAACGTTTAGAAAAAAATCTTCTGAAGCAGTGCAGCGAGCACAACGAAATCGACAAAGTAGGCGGGAAAGGAAGGAATTGGAAGATTTCTTAACGGCTTTTAGTGAGAGTTCAGGATTTTATGTGGCTTCTTCGCTATTATCCTGCAGGGATGTTGACCAAATCCACAGCGCGGGAGCAGTTCGGCTGGCACACGTGACGCGCGCGGCGGAAAATCGCTGCGTGCACGTCGTGCAATAATCGTGGGGCCTTCAACAAGAAAAATAGTTGGCGCTCGGTTAACACGCTCCAACGACGAGGTGCGCACAGCAGTTTTTCGCTGCGTGCGTCATGTGTGCTTGCCGAACTGCTCCCGCGCTGTGGATTTGATCAACATCCCTTATCCTATACATCAAGGGTACCACTGCTTGAAAGCATACACAGAGAATACACGGTTTTTCTTGCACGAATGATGCCTTTAATCGATGGCTTTAGAATTTGTGAACGCCTCGATTCAGAGATTTGAAAACAAATCATCTCTGACTGCGTCATTCATCTGGTTCCGAAATCTCTGCGCGGTTTTGTTACCGAAAGTGATACAGTATTATAGCGGTGGGGATAATACTGTATCGCCCTGAAATGTCGGTCATTGGGCGAGAAGTTTCATCCTTGTGTGCATTGCTACGGTTGCTGTGGCCGTCTGCTTTTATTCTTGCCCAGTTACTGAGATATTCCCCGATTTCAGTACGCCAAGGTATCCGAAGACGCCGCCTAGATTCAAAAGAATCGACTTTGACGATCGGTTGGAGCATCTCTGTGACGACAGGAAACCGGCATGGAAAACGTGGCAGGAGAGCATTAAGGAGTCCTATCACAAGGTTACATATCCACACTTTACACATTCTGCAGCTATAGTACATTCGGGCAAAGTTCCACGATTTGCAGGCTAAAAGGTCAGTAGAACGGAGCAAAGATGAGACACAATTCCTCGAGTCCACATTGTCTCGAACAAGGAGGAGTCGAGCCGAAAGTCCATTTCGATATCTAGACACTGACACTGGATTCATCCCTAGCGTGAGGTGAGCCGTGAATACCTTTGCGGGTAAGCATGGTTTATACACTTGAACAGTTCATTTTCTTCAGATCTCAAAGTAGCCTGCTCATGCCGTCTTTATCCGATAGGTCCTTGCTAGCTTCTACATCAGGACATAGTTTTGCTAGTAAGTATGCACTTGTCTTATTGGTAGTAGCTACATGGGAAGTAAAGGCCTATGCATAGTCTGGCGGAAAAAAAACGCGCCGCAATGATGAAGGATTGAGAGCGGTCACGCAGCTTCGTGCCTGCCCTTCATTCTCCATCATTGCGGCGCGACTTTTGCCACCAGACTATGCAGTATACTTGTTATCCGATGATAATTTTTCGGATAATGGATCGATTCGAATGATGCCTATTTTGAATTTCCCGGATATTGGTTCGATTCAGATAATGCGCTTTTTCAAATTTTCGGATAATGGATCGATTCAGATATTGCCATTTTTCCAATGATTCGGATACGGATATCCGGCCGGATAATTTCGGATAACTTCGGATATTTTCGGAACAAAGTTGAGGCAAAACGGTAAAATAAACCAGGTACTCAAGGCAGGCCTTTGAAAACATCCATAATTGAGCAAGCAGTAGTATTTCATTGCTTTTGCAGCATGTTCACATACAAACTTCAATCTTCATCTATGCATAAAATTAAAAATACAAAAACAAATCTTCAATTACTCTATCGTCGTTGGGAGGTACAGTATTATCCATAAACACATTTTTTTTCAGGACAACTAGCAAGAGAAAGTATGCTAACCAACTGTACAGAAAAACTTCTACACTGAATAACTAGCCACTTGGTCATCTCACTTGACCACGCCCATTTTTCGGCGCCGCAACGACTTCCAATTTCGGAATGAGGAGGAAAATCCTGGGTTGATGTACTAAATAGAAGGCGGTTTGGAAAATGGTCGTGACCTAATGCAATTTTATCCAAAAATTATCCGATTTACCCAAATTTTATCCGAAATTTATCCGAATTTTATCCGAACTTTCGACCCTTCAGATAAGGGTTCGACTCAGATAATGGCGATTTTGAATTTCCCGGATATTGGCTCAATTCAGATAATGCGTTTTTTTCGAATTTTCGGATATCGGATTATCCGAATCTCGGACGTCCGGTCGGATATCCGAAAAAGAGCGATTCGGATACTAAGTATACTATGCAGTGGCCTTAAAGCTCTCTTCAGGTGGTTCCGGACCCTATGCAGCCCCCGCAGTCTCCTATTCTCAGGGCTTGGAATCCCGATATGAGCAAAGAGCCAACGATGTTGAAGCAATGTAGGTTTTGATTGATTTCGTATCATTTGGCTGATAGTAGACGGATAAAACATTTCAATGAATCGTTATCGATTGTATTAGGTTGCTGAAGACCGCGCCGCTGCCGCTCCGAATGAAGACAATCACTACTAAAGAATTTCGCAATGCCCCTGCACCATCGGCTGGATCAGCATCAGAACTCGACGATTACGACTTCTCTGTGGGTTTAAGGGTCTCCAGCAGAATACATGAAGTGCGTTTGATAAATATAGACGCGCGACAAGGGATACATAAGTGTTGGCAAGTCGAAGTTCAAAGGCAGGGTTCTCTATGAAATCGATTGTTGTGCTTTCCTCATGGAAAGGTAGATCTCACCATCACAAAAAAGAAAATAAGTAAAAAATTGGAGAAAATACGCTGAGGAACAAGTTATATAGCCTGGTGTCCTCCCGCCCCCATTTATCAAGATTTCTGTAAGTGCCTGTCTTGCCGTCTTCCATTTTACTTCTAAAGTAATTGCTTAGCGCTTTTGAGACTACTGGCTACTTTAGGAGCAACATAAAATACGGATAAGCAAGCATTAATGAAAATGTCGTTAATTGGGTGGCTGGCCGACACCAGTAATGACACCATTAGCCGTCCTGGCTTGTTTTGTGCGTTTTTCCTGCGAATTTTCGCTTTTTTTCACTTACTTTCACTTTTGTAATTACCAGACCTACATTTTCCCGAAGAGAGCTCAAAATTGTTTCTATCGCGAACCCTGTCTTTGAAGGCAGTGTTCACGATAGAAATAGTTTTTCTGCTTTTCAGCCTATCTTGAAAACGGTCCCATGCTGATTTCATTGATGTCCCTGGAATCGTACAAGACGCCCTGGAAACGGAGTTATAGCCCCTCAAAATTCAGCTAGGGAAGCATTGTGGATGAGTTGTCCGAGGCTTGTAACTCCCGTTTTTTGCAGCCGATGTGCGCGAGCTGACCTGAGTAAAGAGAGACATTGAGATTGAAGGGAAGAACGGGGCTTCTGATCGGAAACCATCGCTCATCTAACCACGAATTCAGAGAATGTGTTATAGGACGTGGGCGGAGGGGCCCAACGGGTTGGCTGGCCCACGAGATTCACCCACTTACCGGCCGTTTTTCGTCGCGTTTCCGTTCTTAATCTTCTTAGAGGGACCCAAAGCTTACGTTTTAGCCAAAAACGTGCAATTTTTTCTTCGTGAACACTGCCTTTAAATGCCTGGAATCTCCGCCTCTAATAGATCTACAAGCCCAATTACGTGCGGTGAGTTGAGCGAGTATGGCCCAGGGATGAGCGGAATGAAAATTTGAAATTTCGGAAATCAACAAAATTAAAATTTCCGAAATCGGAAATCGAAACGCGTTTCACAAATCCGAAAATCGGAATGCGGAACTCCGTGGCATAAAAAACCTGCTCAAATGGGAATTCCTCTCATTCCTGGTACGGTCACCCGAGTTTTGGCAAGAAACACAACCGTTTTTCGGAGGAAGCCGACGGGCACGGGACTATCCTAGACGGGGGGGGGGCACTCAAGATTCAAGTCACAAATGGAATAAACCACCGCTCTATAACGCTATCAATCGTAGTATTTTTTTTATAAAATTTCATCAACAACAAAGACTGATAGCAGCATCAAGCATCTTTTATCAGGTTTTCCATTCGTTTCTAAGAGAAAATCTTGGGTGTCTCCCCCCCGTCTAGGATAGTTCCTTAGGCACCAGTGCAACTCTAACTTCTAAGAGAGCAAGGTGGATTCCAGATGACAGAAAAAAGTCGTTTGCACTGAAGGTTCGCGGTGTTGGCCGACTTGTTTTCAACTTGAAACTGACCAGGGAAATTCCAGCTGTTTTTTTGCTTTGGTTACTCAAGTGGCAGTCGATAAAATAAAAGCATTATTTTTCGTCGTCCCCGACCTAATGCGGACCCTAGTGAACCAACCACCAGAAGGAGCTCGAGTAGTCTTTTTACAGCCTATGGCGCTTTAATACAAAGCATTTGGCAGACGGTTTTGTTTTTCGATTTTCGTGCAGTTTTACACTTCAATCTTTTTCATCTTTAGTTTTTTTAACTGCGCTGATGCTATCAATACCACAACAAGGCATGGACTTTTTCTCCTTCTGAAGTCCTGCAAACTTCCCCGACGTCCTGCACACTCCTTCACTTTACATGCCTTCATGCTAAGGGTACAGTCAAAAAACTGTTGACCATAGACTTGGTACAGCAACGCAGTACATTCATATAAAGTATATAAGGTTGTCTGACTTGTTAAGAATGAATTTCCGGATTGCATTTGCGTATATCCGCTGTCGCAGCACGCAACTCTATAATAATCGTGCTGGGACCACGTGGTTGTCTGCAACTGCGGATCGGAATTTGGCGCACATAAGGGCTGTATACTCTGTTTATCTTGAATTGCACAGAAAACGGTCCGCCAATAGTCCTCTAATTGGCCCGCTAGTACCGTAGTGTACGTCCACGACGCGTTCTCGGCAGACCCGGGTGGCAGGGTGGGTGGCCGAGTGACGGCATTGACGAATCGATTGCTCTACACACCGGGTGCACATCCGGGTCTGCCGACGACGCGTCGTGGACGGACACTACGGTACTAGCGGGCCAATTAGAGGACTATTGGCGGACCGTGTTTTGTGCAATTAAAGATAAACAGAGTATACATGGAGCAGTGCAGAATCGAGGAGAATCTGCGATCTTCTCTCCTTTTCTCCTCCCCATTTCTACTCCTTGTCATCATTCTGGCCTTCTTAGCTGCTGCGTTGACCTACAAGATCAATACAGATGGTTTAGCGTAGAGGAAAACGGAAAAAACATGCTGTTTTCCTATTCGCCTTCGAATCAACAACTTTTTTCCAGATGTACTGCCCGAAGCCGTACTACTCGCGACCTAATCGAGACGATCCGGACTACTTTGACTTTGATTTGCAACATTCCGTAGATTTGTACAAACGACCAGAAGGGAAATATACTCCAAGAGGGTAAGTTATTTATTTTGACATGAACTTCTGCGTTCATTTTTTTGTACATTTTCTCATGGAAAAAAGTTTATGGTCAATGACTTCACATATGTGCAAGCCTTTCGCCAAATCTAGTCGAGCGAGTGAACAAGGCGGGATCGTTTGCGCCGTACGGCACTCGCGACACCAGCTGTCAGAGGGGTTTCAATCGCGAACGGCCATCTACCGCCGTGGTTCCCCCCATTCAATACTCTAAATTTCGTGAAAGTTCTACACCTTTTTCTACAGTTCTACACACTTTCAGTCTTCTTGGAACCTGAGCATTTCTTCAGTGTGTATTTTCTCTTCTGTGCCTTACAGGTTGTTTGGGTGGAATTATTTATTGGCCAATAAATAATTCCACCCTAGCAACCTGTAAGGCACAGAAGAGAAAATACACATCTATACTTTTTCTTTTTTTCGACTGTTATTGCGAACCTTCTTGTGGCAACTGATTTACCATTGCCCCCCGATTTTGGCTCTCTGCTGACAGTAGTTTTTGTGTATTATAGGTATCGTCCATGGAAATGTTTGCACTTGTGCACTTTTTTTCGTGCATAAATGCTATCCACTTTGTGGATGTTGACCGTTTGTGATATTTCGCACCTCTAATCCGCATAGTAATAAAGAAATGGCCCTATCATGACTCTGTAATATTAATTGTTATTCTTTATGTAGAAAAGGTCTTCAGATGATATTCACGTGTTGCCAACCGTTTTGATCATCGATTATCAACATGGTCTTTGACCTCGTATCTTTCTAGCAAAGGTGTCCAGTACGAATTTTTTATTCATTTCTTTCCGCGTTGGATTTCTGCCAAAAACTGTCAATCGTTAGTGCGTTAAGACATTATTTCCGTAAGTAGTTAGAAAAAAAAACATTGCCCTGTCATATAACTTATCAGTAAATTATTGGAGCTCTTAGGCTAAACTGGAAATCCATTTTGTGTTGAACACCGTCTTTAAAACAAGGAAATTTTGCATGTAGCAACTGATAAAAGTTAGCGAAGACAGAAACTCATCGTGTATTTCTGGGTGGAAGAAAGTCGCGTAGCAACTAAGAGTGTGCGAGTCGAGCGTGTGGGTTGAGACCGGTGCGGATAAAAAAAATCTATGGATATAGTTCACCATTAATTTTTTTCATGACCAATAATCATTCAATTCATTTCTCTCATCTCTCTGTTCTCGTTTTTTTTTTCTCAATCCAATTTTCGCCCTTATCATTTGTTCAAATAGTGAACCTGTATTTACAGATTGGGCGTTGTTGCATATTTACGTATCCCCTCTCAGAAACTCAACGGGTCCGACCGCAGATTTCTGTCGGGTCGAACCCCTTTCCGTTTTCGCCCCTCACTTCTTTCAACTGAGACGACGTGGGGGGGGGGGAAATAAAATTAATTCTCCCCCCATGTCTTCTCACTTGGGACTACGTGGAGGAAGAATGCTCAAGGGTCCGACTCGACAGAAATCTGGGGATGGACCCCGTTCGAGGTGGGGTCGGACCCGGCGAATGTCTGAGCTTCGGGCATGTTTTGGACAGGATCGTTTCGTAAATCCGGAATTCACCCAGGAATAAATTGTAGAAAAGTTACTAAATGAACATATTGTGAAAATAAAGGGGAGATTGGAAGGAAGAAAGAAAATGAAGAAGAAGAATTGAGAGAATGTGTGCCACAGAAAATTCAGCGGTGACCGATATCGATTTTTTTGTCTGTAACGGCACCAACCCCACACGCTCGACACGCGCGCTCATAGTTTCGACGCGGCTCAACCCATCCAAAGAATGACGATAGGAGTGAGTTTTTTTACAACAAAAAAAAGGACATGCAAACTAATAAATCATCCATTTTCATCAGCAACTACATCGAGAAATTTGGCTCAGTGCGTGAGCATTTGAATGTTCAAGATATTGAATGTGCGATGAATACTTTGTTTTGCACTTCCCAAAATTTCATGCTCACCGTATTCAATAGCATGGGGTTGACGGTTCTCGATCTGCAAGTTAACGTTTACAGATGGCACGGATCACATTGGTACTTTAGGCTCCATATTCTCAGGCAATCGCCGCATTCAATGCGTGTCGAATATGCATTCAACTGGAAGACAAGGTGGTTTCGAGCACAGTCAGGGATTGTGCTGCTAGGAGCGCACGTGCTCCTATTGTGTTTCAAATTAAAGCAGATGCCCCAGCAAATAAGCCGTCCAATGCGGGCATGATACAAATTCAACTCAATGACAAAACGATTATCCAAAAAAAGGAAAATATACGATGCACTCCTGAGACGGTGCTGAGAGGTCGGCAGCTTCGCCGGTTCAATTACCCATGTTTGCGGTACTTTACCCGCCCGGCCGCTGGAGGCCTCGTCCAATCGCTGACGGCCCCAGTTGGTGCTCGGCGAGCTGGCCGCGTCGCACGTCGGTGTTTCAGCCGCGTCGCGTCTGCATGCTGCTACGATAGCGCTGGACTACCTTGCAGCACGTACTCCAGCGATTGAATTTTGCGGCACATGCTCCTGCTATGAAATTTTGCAGCACGTGCTGCTCTTTGGAGCTCGTGCCCCTGTGATAGAGCCTTTCGATGGCTGTGGTCACTCGAGTTAAATGCATATTCGACACGCATTGAATGCAGCGGTTTTCTGAGTTGTGCGCTGGCGCAAGCTGGGTGCACGCTAGGCCTCTTTCAGAGTTAGATCGCCGCGCGACGCGATGGGATAATAAACATGAGCATCGATCGAGATCGCGTCGCACGTCGATCCGTATTAAAAACATGCCATTGCGGCGATCAGCGATCGCACACTGAAAGAGGCCTCATAGGATGTGTGCACCGAATTCGCGCCAACGCACAGTAAGAAACCAAAAGCATCAGTGCGACTGTGTGTATATGGTAGATAAGTTCTCCGCGGCCATTCTGGTTGTTTATGTGATTTCATGCCTAAAGCATTCATGCCTGTCAATGCGGTTTCACATACAAATAATAGGAGTATGTTTAGGCCCCAAGAATGGGAAACGAAGTTGCTAGGGGAGGTCAGAGCCAAAGGATCAGCTCCGGTTTCCGGTTATATGTTCACGAAGGTAACGAAATTTGTTCTGTGCTATGATTTTTATTGTCCGGTTCTTATACGCTCCTAGAGCAGCTCAATGGAAATCTTTCTTTCCTTATACGAAACAGACCGTTTAGGGTGATTCTGATTGGCGCACAAACGGCTCCTCGTATCTGAGTGCGGCGCTGCGTACACCGAAATTCTGGGAGCAACGATTCGAGAGTCTCGGGAAGGAGGTTAGAGACAGCAACCCAATTAGTCTCGATAGTATAAACAGGTAAGTGCTACCATCACCCTATGTCGAGGTCCGTAGTCTTTTGTCTGTGGTGTTTTAGTCTTTGTCAAGTGTCATTATGTGTTTTGTGATGTTGTCGCTTTGTTCAGAAGGATTCGTGAAATCAAGGAGAGACGAATGTGAGGCGTTGCATGTTCTGTGTCCCCAGGCGTGTTACCACTGATCTATGTATGTATGTCCTGCTTAACTCAACCGTAATCTGTACCGTCATCCCCATTCTACAATACACGCACTCATTTATTTTCTTTTTTGAATTCGCGTCCTTTTTTTGATTTCTTCGTTTTAACTCGGCTCAGTGTGCTCCGTTCGAGCTCGGAAAGACACATTTGGAATCATCATCGAGAGCTGTCTTACCGTCAAACAAGGCATATAGGGCTTACACAATCAATCGCGTTGGTGGAAGGAAAATTCAAGTAATTTCAGGTTATTCGACGTAATGCCAGGTCCATTATCAACACTGTAAGCGATATAGACAACAGACTAGGAAACTGTCCGCAACTGACTGACTTTTCCGCGAATTTTCGATTTTACGAATTTTCAAACCCGAGTATTTTGCCATTTCCAGAGCCACAAGCCTCCTCTAGCTTAGATTTACGAACAGTAGCAATGTTTTTCTCCAACTTTTGCAGTACCTCGCTGCACATGATTAATAGTTTGGAAAACCACCTCCAATTTTTCGCCATCTATTGTTTAAACTCAAAGTCGGATAGCAATTATTAAGGAAAAAATCTAACAAGGGAGCTACTATAAGTCATTCTAACCATTCCAAATGAAGTGTGCTTTTCTAGAACCATTTTTAGACGTAAAGTCCGAATATGCCCATCGCAGCTGCCTAGACTCACTCTGAAAGAAGTTGTGAGCGTTCTTAAAGTTTCTCGGTGAGGTAAGGGTACCCCCAAATAACCCCCACATAGAAACTTTGAAACAAATCTGAGACTTTGACCAATCTGCCGTATACCCACCGTAATCTATCGTAAGCTGCCAAGAATCGATAAACCGACATCAAATCCGTGTTGAGCACTCCAAATAAGCCCCGAAGAACGATTTGAGCTAAGTCTGTGGTCCCATTACGGAAATCGTCTTAAGTCGATTTTCCCCTCAAATTTTTCTGCCGATGGGAATCTGTGAACGAATACTGTCGAAAACTTCGGAAAAACGGCAAATGAACCTCAGGTTCGTGATCAGCACCCCAAATAGCCACCCAGGGAGAATTTCGAGTCAAATCTGGAATATTTTTCTTCAACGCTTTCTGTACCCCGTAATTGATATAATTGAACACTGAACCGAAAATTCCTACAAGTCCAAACGCGCTCAGTCTGCACAAAGTTCAGAAAATAAGTTTTGCCTAGAGGGTTGTTTTGGGCCCTGAACACGATTAAAAGGTCCGTTTCCGGATTTTCGAAAGTTTGCTGCGTTTCTTGAAGGGTACAATAGGTACGAAAATCAGAGAAAAAAATGCCTATAACTTCTTTCAGAGTGAGTATAGGCAGCTGTGATGGGCATATTCGGACTTGTCGTATAAAAATGGTTCTAGAAAAGTACATATCATTTGGAATGGTTTGCATGACTTATAGTAGTTCCCCTGTAAGAAGGAGGCCTCTGGCTCTGAAAATGGCGAAATGTTCGGTTTCAAAAATTCTAAATTTTGCAGTAAAAGCCGGTTAGCCCCAGACAGATTATTACCCTGTTGTCTTTGCTAGTTAGACTGTTTAGGTGGACGTGGCATCACCTCAAATAACCACAAATCACTTGAGTTTTCCTTTCGCCAACTAGATTGATTGTATAAGCCCCACATGCCTTGTTCGGACGTAAGGCATGCAAGAGCTTAAAAGAAAGAGCTTCCGATGCTGATACGGAAGATGTCCTATGTGCTCGAATTGAGCACTCTGAGCCGAGTTATGACGAAAAGTCGCAAAAGTCGCGGTTTTCTTGGGCTAATAAGTGCGTGTATTGTATTATTTCCACGCGAAAGTTTCCCACCACTCTTTTGTGGTGTAATCCGTCTACATGTTCGGCTCTGGTCTTTGGTCAGGTTATTCATGCCAATCGGGAGAGCAAATCTTCTTCTATCCAGCGTAATTTTGGGCTCTCAACGAGACATAGAGATTTCTGAATTTCAGACCAAAATTTGGTAAAACTCAAAAATATTATTGAGCGCAATTAAACTTTTCTACCATATTTGTAGCATCACACTATTTCTGCGCAATTTGAATGGGCATTAGGACCATTTATGGACTAGATAATAATATCTGCGAGAATTCCTCAGACGATTCTCGCCCCGAGCTGCGCAGAGGAGGAATTGCAGTCGCCTGACAGTTCGGTTTGTTGTCCCAGTCTCGGGTGACTTCTGCAGCTATTCCGGCCAACTGGATGAGCCCGAACGGCCAGGAAAGCCACAGCAGTGTTCCGGACAGAAGCAGAAACCGAACCGCAGATTAGGAGAACGAGCCGCATTGTTAGGCGGCTCGGGACCGAGAATCGCCTGAGCCCTACTAAGCGCAATCCATATTTGTGAAAACGTTTTGTGAAAGTGCTACGATGGGTCTTAACTTCGAACTTCGTTTTTTTAGAAATTTTTCAAAAATGATCAATGATTACAAAATAAGTCGTTTTGGGTATGGACTTCCCAACGTTACATGACCACAAAGTGTAGCTATTTAAACTCGTGTTTAGTGCGAAAGTGACAGAACAAGCAAATCCACAAATTTTGCCAAATATCTTTAATCATGCTCCGTCAAGAGTTTCTGCAGATGCTATCATCTAGGCCTCAGTGGACTTTAATGTACTGAAAACTTTGGCAGCTTTAATTGTTCGATCAAAAGTAGGTAGAAGCACTCAGCGATGCTCAGCTCTTAAGATTTTTTTTGAACTGTGGCATATAAGTCGAGAACACCAAAGTCTTTCTTGAAGCAGAAAAAAGCATTGAATAGGAAAAAGTTCATGCTTCCGAACGGTATATCGAACTCTGGACAAAAAACCGATGCTGAAAATTCGAAAAATCATTGAAGTCGAGTGGCGGGAAACTTCAGCCTCAACCCAATACAATCCCGCTACAGGATGTGGTCAGGAGGCGCGCGAGTACGCGTTTCTGCGTCTTTTCTTCCTTTCTGAATAACTCGCTTCAAACTGATCTTTGTGCAAATCTAGGATAATATTCATGATTCTTTTGTTTGAAGCTACCCAATGGTATAGTCTCTGTTGGGGTTTCATTGAGAATTGAAGAAGCTTGGCAATCAGCCAGCTCTCTATTGACGGTATTCTGGCGATGGACCGCGGCCACCCTGTCTCCGTTTCCGTGGGTCTACCGCATATAAAGAGCTGACTGATTGCCAAACTTCGTTAGTTCTCAAGAAAACCCCAACGAAGGGTATAGCACTGGGTAGCCCAAGTTCGTAAATATCATCGTAGTCTTGCTCAAATTTGAGTTTGAAGTCAGTCAATCAAAAAGGACGAAAAAGGCGCAAAAACGTGTCTTGGCGCACTTTCTAACCGAATCCTTGGAGTCTTATTGTATGTGTTCATCTAACTTTTGTGACTTTATTGATGTCCCACCCTCGTCACGGGAATGTTTCCGTTTCAGGAATCGTCCGACGACGAGCCGATTCACCGAATACAGTGATCCGGATTTCGAAGATTACGACGATCCGAGGGCAGATGACTGATTATTCATGGTTGTCAGGCTCAAATAGTTTTTGTTCACTGCCACAGAGAACTTTTATTTTTAGTAAATTTTTTTGAATGCTTTTTTTTCTCGAGCTTTTCGTATTGGGTGCATCGTTGCTGTAATGTTAGTTAAGTGGGCGTTGTTCATCTTGTCAGTTTGCTGAGTGACATTTCAATGTGAAAATTGATCCAATCTTTTAGCTGATGTTTAGGCCATTTTTCGTTTTATGTCGCTCACTCTCTGGCTGAAAAACGCCAAACATATGCGCCCACATTTTCGCGCCAGTGTCATTAACTGCCATTAATCTTGGTTCATACTTCAAAATGGCATGGTGTTTGTTGCTTTCGATCTAGATAAAGATCGATCTATGCCGCCGATGGAAGTATAAACCCAGCTTAACACTGCATATACAGCTACCTTCTGCTTAGGTTTTTCTTTTATATTTTTCTAGATGATTTAAAGAGTTAGCCTTAAATATATATATGGATAGTTGATCGTTGTGCTAGAAGCGTGTCTGCACAGCGTATATAGCCGTTAGGTTCCAGTGAAGCGGAGTGTGTCTTTTGTCTCATTTCACTTCTATTTGTTTGTTTTATTTTCATTTCCTTTTCTGTCTTTTTTTTGTGATACCCTTTGCAACACACTCATCTGTAATTAATGGTGTTGTAAGCCCTTTCCCTCTCCTTGATTACTCATTGCAAGAAAATTGTGCTGAATGGGAGATCTAGTCATTGTATAAAAAAGGCCACCGTTTTTCTTTTTCTTTGTTGAGCAACATATCATTATTGATTTGCGCTTCTTTGTGTTCATACATGTTCTTTAAGATCGCAAGTAAATCTGTTTTTATTTGTTCAAAGAACTCGTGTTAACATCTCACGGACCTGTCTGAGACGTGTATGCACAACACACAAACACCTTCTGAAGTGAGTGCTTGTTGAATCGCGAAAGTATTGAGTACTGAATGCTCCAGCCAGTACTGATGTTGACTGTCATCGCCAGACAGTCACAAGCCCTTTGTGGGTTCATGCTCTTGTGCCTGAAAAGATATTTTGCCCGTTAGATAAAGCAACAAACACTCGATGCTGCTCCTCTCCCTGAAATAGCACCACAACCCGATTTAGGGGTATGACAGAGGCTCCTCCTTATCATCTTTACAACCATCTCCCCTAACAAAAAATCTTCAATAGTAGATGCATTCAGTGAAATAACGGGTTGCTTCTGTTTTAGATTGGAAAAAGGACGAGTTACACCGCAGCGCGCCAGTTCGGTTGAAATAGCGTAGCTAGCGGTAAAATGGTAAAAACGGTAAAAAACAAAGCCACTAGACTTTTTCGTCCCCTCCTAGAACGCTAACGTCGTTTAATTCTTTGAAACCCAGCCAAAAAGACCGCATTCGAACGAATTTGTAACTTGGAGGCCGGAGACTGCAAGGCGAATGGGCGGAGAGTGCGCTAGTTATTTGGCTCGATATATCTCGACCGTAGTTTATACTCGTTTCCGACGCTTCCGGCGGAGTGAGAATTATGAATGTAGCCGTAAGACCTCGGTAACGTCGTTATCTCAACAACTTTTTCGGGCATGTATGCTGTTTCTGCCAGTATGTTGCGCTTTTTGAAGTGCTGATAGAGGCCCTAACGCGCAGGTCTTTAACAATAAATTATTTTTAGTACCCACGCAAAGTCGAACTCCTGCACCCTTGCCACCGCGCTCGTAATCATGGCAATGCAGTATCTAAAGGCATCGTGCACGCTGAAAACCAAATTCCTGTTTTTGTGTTATATCATTCAAGTGGGCCTTGATAAGGCCATTCACCAAGTCTGCAGTCTTGAAATCCAACCAAAATGAAGTTTTTTACAGTTGAAAACGTATTTCTGGATTCGGGGGTTGGCCTTTGGGTCGATCATCTGTTACGTCCGTTCACCGAATGAGAAACGAAAGTAATTGATCAACAATTGATATAGTACAAATGCGTGGAATTGGATGAAATATATCATATGACTACGTCATATATGCCTTTTCTGCAAATATCTTTTCTCACTTGAAAATCAGCTGAAAGACAGTTTAACACGTTTTGATCGGGAGATCACAGGTCAACACAGCTATTCATAGCGATCATCTCTTCCCCTCTCGTGCGTCGATTGGTTGAATGGGGCCTGAACACGAAGAAAAAGGGGTCCAGAGAAGCAGTTTTTAGTAACTTTTTTGCGAATGTTTCCACGTGGCTGTTGTGTAGGGTACTAGATCACCCATAATATAGTGAAAACTCAGAAACGAATTTCATCGCGGACGATGCCTTTAAGGTCACGAAAAACTCATGAGCGTTTTGGATTGCCGCCAAGAATCCAAAAATTTATCGTGAGGAGAAGTGCGTGACAATTACTTCTACTGACCTGTTTGGGCTAGGTCACCTCAACCAATCGCCACAGGTAGTCTCGTGAGGCCTCTTTCAGAGTGCGATCGCTGGTCACCGTGATGAAATGTTTTGAATGTATATCGACGTGCGACGCGATCTCGATTGATGCTCAGGGTTACCATCCCATCTCGTCGCACAGCGATCGAACTCTGGAAGAGGCCTAAGGCGAGTCGTTACCATTTAGAGGGAACCCCAGAAAGCTGCACTCATCCCCCCTCGGCTCACAGGCTAAAGTTCGCTAAAGCTTTCTTATGTCGGTTGCATCTTGGGTGGTCCTGCTACCCACTGATTGAGGCTCTGTAAGGTGAAATGACAGTTGATCGGATAGTTTCTTGAATGCTCTCAACTTTCCAGGCTCCAAAGAAGGCGAAGACGCCGAAAAGTGAGCTCAGTAATGTGTATCATACTCGGTCCAAACTGTACAAGAATATTGACAATGCCCACGGGATCACGCTTAAAAAATGTTTTCCTCAAGCGTTTATACTGACTTGAAATCGCGTCTCGTCTAGAGGCGCTGTGGAGAGCAGGTACTCAGCGTGAACTTTGATCTATTGCTCTAAAGAAATTGGTGGCGTGTGCCGTTGAAACTCGTAAAACCTTGAACAATTCGCCCCGAAAAAAGGGTATATCGTATATATGAAGAGTCGCTTCTCCTTCATCTTCAGTGATGCTTACAAAAAGAATTAATGAGCCTCTAAGGGGGTATACGCCTCATATCAGCCGAAGTCTTCTGTCATGTTTAGCAGAAAAACCATTCTCCCTGCTTCTAAGTCAGAAATGTCTAGTCGCTTAACTTATCCGACGGGTTTTCAATGGACATCTTTGTTTACAGGTATTATTAGTAGATAGTTTTTCTTCCAAAACACCAAATTAGGGCTTGTTAAATGCAGCTCTGGCACGAAATCCTTGCCGACTACTACCTGCGTGCTACAGGGCTTTTTGACAACTTTGACTTACTTGACTTAATCGGTTGGCTTTCGCCTGACGCGGTCATTCCGCATCTTCACCGAGGTGTGCCGTCCTAGTAGTCAGCCGTGTCCATTTTTCACGGTCTTCAGCCACAATTTGAACACATTCCATCCAGCTGTCACTATTCCATTTCCTGCGAAACGAAACATCGCGCCTGAACTGTCTTTCGATGCCGAGTGACTTTAAATCCTCTTTAACCACATCCGTCCAGAACTTTAGCCTACGCCCAGGTGGCCGTTTCCAGACAGGATTTGGAAGCATTCTTAAAGCGTGTTGTACGAGACGATCCGGCGTTCTTCTTAGTATATGCCCGAGCAGTCGAAGTCGACTTTCCATTGCTGCTTGAGATGGCGTTAGGAGATGCTGGTACCTCCCTCGTGTCAAGCGTTGATGTACTGCGTCGATTTCCTTGTAAAGGTCTTCGTTATGGCATACACGCGGCCAGAAGTATCCAAGCAAACGCCTAAAAAGCTTCCTCTCCGTGCAATCCAACCTTTCCATCTGCGTCTTCGGTGCTGCCCACGTCTCCGATCCGTACATCATGATAGGGCGAATAGCGGATAAGTAGACGCGCAACTTGACTTCCTTCGCGATGGGGGTAGACCCCAAACACTTGGTTAGAGAATTAAATGCAGACGTAGCTTTCGCACATCGTTGTCGAATATCCGCTGCATAACTACCATCGTTCTCCAGCAAACAGCCCAAATAACAGAAATCGTCCACCAGTTCGATACGTTGTCCGTCCATACAAACTCCCGTTGAAGGCCTCTGAGAGACCCACATCTGCTTGCATTTGTCCGGACGAAGACGAAGTCTATAGGCTGCGGCATACTTCGAAACGAGGTTCACAATCCTTTGCAGTTTTGCGTTGTTTTCAGCGAATAACACAATGTCGTCGGCGTACTCCAGGTCGACAAGGGAGCGTCCTGATGGTGTTGGGATCACATCCGCAGGAAACTGTTCTGCAACTCTACGCATGATGTCATAAACGGCGAAGTTGAAAAGAAAAGGTCCTGCAACGGCTCCTGCTTGCTCATCTCTGGTCGTTCCTTCACGATGTTTGATAAGTCGCTCGAGAATGATACGCTCTAAAACCTTATACATGAAACGAAGTAGAGAGATTGCTCTGTAGTTCTTATGATCCGTGACGGATAGCTTCTTGTGAAGAGGTACGATGATCGCATGTCTCCACGAATCGGGTATCCTTTCGCTCATCCATATAGCACGGATGGTGTTGGTCATTTCACGAATCCCAGACGGAGGAAGAGCTTTCAGCATTTCAGCAGTGATGTTGTCATCTCCACCCGCCTTTCCATTCTTCATTTTCCGGACACAATCCAAAACTTCAGACTCAGTCGGCGGTTCCTCACTGACATCGTAATGTGCTCTCTGAACATGCGGGAGCTCAGGTACTGATGACGCTGGACGATTCAGTAGTGAACTGAAGTAATCCTTCCATATTGGTTGCGTCGCATCACCAACTGCAACTCCATTGGTAGTGTTCAAGACAGGAGAACATCTCTTCATCTTCCCGCTATACTGTCGCAGCAACGTGTAGGCTTTCCTCGGATTCTTCTCCTCCCGAGCCTTCTCGAACTCCTTAGCTCTTTTTGAAAACAAGAGACATTGAGTCTGTATTATTGTCCAAACAAAGTTTATTAAACACCCATTCAAGAGAACAACGAGAAGTGGTTTGGGTTTTTTTAAAAATAGATGAGTGATTCTAAACCTGCGCGCTAGTGAAGTCTTGCGAGATATTTTAGCTCACAACCAACCGTCCGCTCCACGGCTAATGATTTGGGACGGTTTCAAAATCGGAACTTTTGTTGTGAATGAAACTATGTAAGAGAAATCCAAGGCGGCTCATGTCTACCCACAAGTAACATAAGTTTTTATTTATACGAATCTTAGAGCTGCAATGCGAGTCTCTTTTTTTTGTTGAAGAAACGACAAAAAATCACGGGGTGGGTGAGCAGTGTGTGCACGCGAAGCCTGGAGAATCATACATCCAAGGTGTTTCAAACAAACATCCCCTCTTAAGTCGTGAGCGAAATTTCGCCAAGGTATGTTGCTGAAAACTGTTGCATTTGAGTTCATTTAAAGGCAGGGGTGGTAGTAAATGGTGTGTTAACCGCGAATAAACCGCCACCTCCAAGCCGCCAACATACCGCGAATTAAATGCAGTGGAGCCGCCAAATTAACACGTATTAACCGCCACCTCCTCGCCGGCTACGAACCGCGAAATAGGTGCCACGGTTTGTTGCCGGTTTAACGAAAGCTGCCCTCTGCTTACACATACATTATGCGTGACCTTCGTCCGCATAAGTATTTTCTACACTTGGACACGAACGACGTTTACGGTGGAAAGACGAGGGATCGGAAAGATTATACAAGTGATGCTATTTATTTTATTCATTAGGAAGAGCTTTCAAAAGGAACTTCGTAATATTTTGCTTGTTCGAAACACGATCAAAATGCAATTTTTAAATTTTCCTTGTAAATCCTAATTCTCGCAATTTTTTGTGAGCTCCGTGAGTTTTCAGGACCACTCTCGAAAAGACATGTTAGATTAATCATTAGCCTCAATCAATCAATTGCGTGTGATCTGACAAAAGTTTGTATTTGTAGTAACTTTGTTAACTTTTTTTTTGATATTTTCAAACAGAAGTTTTTTTGAAAAACAAAAAATTTATCGGAAGGAAATTTCGAGTGAACGAAAATTTGAGAATTTCTGGATGAATTATTTACAAGGTGTTCTTGAAAAGGTAACGCTAGGTGCGAAAAAGACATTCCGCAACTCGTCGAGTAATGCATAAATTCAAAGAATGTCCTGCATTCAACTGAAATGGATAGTTAAAAACCTAAAAGAATGATGATAAACTAGATAGTCTATTTTCGTTCTTGAAAAAGAATTTTATTGTTTCTTTTTAGAAGTGTGCAACTCAAGTCTGGCGTCCGAGATTGGGGTAATGGTGTGGTTTCGGTCATTGATGCAGTTGAATTTGTCAAGTGTTTGCCGTCTTCTCAAAATGAAACTAATCCACCGCCCGCAGTTAGTGCTGAAAATATATAGAAACACTGTTACACACTCATATGCGCATCGTTTAAGGAAAAGATTTTGTACACATATTTCAAGGTAAGAATTTGAAACACTTGGACTGGCTCTACCAATGCACCAAAGCAACTGCGTCGCGGACCCTCAAAAAAAAAGAGGCCACGATGGCACTGATCTGGCAATGAAAGAGGAGTATTAGAATCTTGCAGAAAAAGGAGAACAAATTTAGTTGGTTGAGAAACAAGTTCGCATTTCTTTCCCACAAAACTCGCCCGATACGCCCCGACTAACGCTGAATAATCATTACTAAAGCATCAAATCACTTGAAAATCAGTGGCTTGGAAAATTTTCACCTTTTTGCACTCAAAAAGTTGTGGAAACCCCTTCGAAACGCGAGCAAACAAATAATTTACTACATACTCCTCATAGCCTGTGCTATGCAATGAATTATGAAAATGAAACTAACCTGATAATAGCAAAGCGAATGAATTCCGGAAGAAAATAAACAAAAGCGGGAGAAGTGTCGGCGCTTGAAAAAAAATTAACAGCTGATTGGGAGGGATTGATTAGTGCCACCAAAGAAGACGGCCAACGTGTTTCAGCAATGATCCTTGCTTTGTTTTTGATCCCTCATCGCCCGTTTCCTTGGCGGAAGCCGTTAAAAGACTCTCCCTTGGAACACCTTTCAGTTTTAAAGATAGGGTGACGTCCTGGATCAAAATCGCTAACAGTGCTATCAAACTTCCTTAACCCTCTGCATTAATTAAACTCGTACTTGCCCTCAGTATAGATGGTCAAAACTGTTCCAACTGTATCTTGCTAACCGCATCCAAAAACTCTTCGGGAGGAGTTTTTCGTTAACCGCCAGTTCCTCTCGCATTTCAGCACTATTTCCGGGCTGTCTGCGAGAGTATGTTAAACGGGAACTTACCGCGAGGATGCCACATGGCGGAATTTTAGAGAAAAAACAGACCTGAAAACGTTTTGAAAAGGCTATTTTTCGTAACAAAGGTTACAATTGTCGCTTTTTCGAGGCGTTTTCATTGGAAGTGTATAAGAGGCCTACCACTGGGGGATGTTAGAGTCTTAACTATCAAGAGTTATCATTACAATCTGGTGTGGTTAAACTCGCGTTTAACGCGAATTTAACTCCTGTTAACTCGCGTTCAACACACCCAATTACTACCACCCCAGTGTTCATGATAAGAATCGTTTTTCTGCTTTTTTGCCTGTCTTGAAGACGGTCCCATGCTGATTCGAATGATGTTTTTGAAATTGTACAAGACCTTCTAGGAACGGAGTTATGGTCCCTCGAAAATTGAGCTAAGGAAACATGGTGGACGAGTTGTCCGAGGCTTGTAACTTCCGTCTTTTGCAGCCGATGTATGCGAGCTGACCTGAGTAGAGAAAGAAGTTGAGAATGAAAGGAAGAGCGGGGCTATTGATCGGAAACCATCGCTCATCTCACAATCTCGAGCATTCATTTGTTCACGTCGGTGGGGGTGGAAAGTGCATCTGGGGGTGACGAGCTGACGGTTGTCCAACTTTGGGCCCGTAGGGGACCGTTCCGAGCTCAATTTTCTTAGTTTTTTCAACGTTAGGGTTGCGCTAGGCCCTGCAGCTGCCGATCTCCACCAAAAAAGCAGACATGGTTTTTATCGTGGACACTGCCTTTAATCAGTAGTACAGTTTACCGCAATGTTAAAAGGACATGGTGTGGTTGAGGTCACACACTCAAACTACGGTGGAAGACGCCAGATTTCATTATCGATCGACAACACAGCTGATTTTCCAGTTGAGTTACGGTTTTTATTCTTTTCTTAGTCGCTTCGGCATTATTTTTGTTTCTGTCTCTTATAATATTATGAATAGGGGCTTTTCTAAGTGTGCGAGAGGAATTTGCCTTTTTTCGATTTCGAAACAGATTTTTGAAAAAAAAACACTTTGAATCTCGAATAAACTGCTAATTTAACTCACGCACTAAGAATAGCCCTTACTCGCAATATTTAAACAGTTAGAAACAAAAATAATGCCGAAACGAGCAAGAAAAAATAAGGAAAACCTTAACTTACCCAGATCGACTAATTAGCTGTGCTGTCGATCGATAATGAAATCTGGCGTCTTCCACCGTAGTTCTAGTGCGTGACCGCAACCGCACCATGCCCTTTTAACATTGCGGTAAACTGTACTTTCAATGAGGTCTCGCGAAACCATTCGGCCTCAGCGAAAACGCCAGAAACAATATTATTTTACTGGATAAATTCGGTAATAGTCCCTTGATTGTTTGAGAACCTATGCAATTGGACATGTGCTTTTGTTCTTATTCTGAAGGTGATATTTCATTTGAGCGCATTAGGCTTAGGCTTTTTCGAATATAGACCATCCCTTAGTAATTTTTTGCTCGCGTCCATAGGAGACCTTTTATTGTGAATTAGGTTCATCTCAAAGATCTGTTTGTGGCACGTGAGTAGCACTGTGAAAGTCACAATACGGCAGAACCTAATATAAAACGACTTCAGCACTCATGAAAACAGTGCGACGTAATTGCTTACCCATCTCAGCAGCTAATTATTGTCGACGTCACGCTATAAAATGAAGTTGGCTGAGAAATCAAGAGTCTCTGTGAATTGTACTCTGTGTGATTTCCACAACAAAAATTGTTGTGGGCGATAAAAGTAGAAGTAAAGTTTAAGAGCAGAAGTCATATAAATGCTTTCAGATCGGAATTACATGCTATTAACAACTGCAGGCGCGTTGAAAGTCGAGTTCACACTTTCTGTCGCACTGTCGTTCATTTCAACTGCACCAAGAACGCCAAAGGCGATGAGGAAGTAGCTTGCGACAGGAGAGTTTGACAACTGAGTTGGTATTCTTGAGGGCAGGGTTCTGCCAGAACTTCGCTTTCGAGATTCCTCCCTGAATAGGAGCGTAGGCTACATGTACTCCCAAGGAGGTGCGAAAACAGGAGAGTAATAGGTCTTCTCTCAGTTAATTGGGTCCTAAGACAAGTTCCAGGCCTTGAAATCACGGAACATGATGAAGGGATATCAATGTTTTTACCGGGCTGAGCATGTCGTGTTGCCGTGATTCGCTAATAAGAGACAATTTTCTCCGAGTATGATGGTTCATGCTCACAGGAATTCTAGATGGGAATCATGTATACCAAGTCGACATATGTAACTCAATTCGTGACAGTCGAAAGGTGATCGAGCCTCCTTTAAAGATGCCATGAACTGAAAAGAGCAGTGGAAACAACGGGAATGAGTGAAGATCTGTTAACGGACGGCATTACGGCTGATAATGTACATTTTTTTACGTTCCAAACCCTGCGCGCGAATGACGTTACCAACTATCGACCGCATAACGATATGATGATCGTCAACATCTGTCCAATAGCGGCCCTTTTCTCTTCCCGTTTCCGTGCGCTTCCTCGCGGTTCGGCACAGGAACTATCAAGCTGTCGTTCTAATCAGCATCATTGGCATTTTTGCCAGTTCTCAGCGCTTCTGCGGTCAGACGTTATTAGCTTCGCCACCGCAACCACTTTTGTGAGCCAGTAAGCTGCCTCTAACAACGGGAGGATGCTTGAACTGGGTGACCATTTGAAATATTGAATGAATCATCGTACGCGCTGGAAACCACTCCCCGTCTATTTGGGTTCGAAGGCACATTACACACCAAGGCTGTGCTTTATAACGTTAACGTGTTAGCGCATTAACGGGTTAGCGCGGTTTATTTTAGGAAATTAACGATTAACGCTCAACGAAAAAGTCCTAAAATCACGTTAATTTGAGTTCGTTAATTGCAGGCGGATTATGGCACTGATTGATCTGCTGCAATGGCAAATTTCAAAACTGGGGCCGTGCACGTAGCGTCTCGTCAATTTTTGCTTGTTGTTAAATGCTTATATCGCTGACCTCAATGTTTCCCATTCCATTGTCTATCTATTTTTGTTATTTCTTCCCCTAAATCGAGGAAATATATATCGAAGAAATCGAATTCGTGTTCCAAAAAGGAAATGTGAGGCCTGATCTACCTCTCTACGGCTGCTCTCTACGGCAGAGTAAGCTATCAAATGAGGGTTTGGAGCGGGGATGGAAGGTCACACACTTTCCAACAAGCTGCACACGCTCTGCATGGAGTGCTTCACGCGGCGCAAACTTCACAATATGCGCTACTCAGTTTCTACCACGCGTCGCACTTCCTACGTAAAGCGCTACTGACTTTCTAGGACGCGACGCACATCCCAATGACTTTTTAGGACGCGACGCACACCTTTCTTTGACAACGTTTTGCTGACGCCATCTGAGCGCTCATCCACTTTTCAAGACGTCCTGACGTCGTCATCTGAAACCCTGCCTTCTTTACATGACGAGCTGCTGACGTTATCTGAAGCCCTACCTATTTTCCATTACATAATCTGGAAGCCTACCCATATTCCACAAGTCCTGACCGCGTCATCTGAAGCCCCACCCATTTTCTACGACGTCGTGATGACGTCATATAGAGCCCCACCCACCTTTCACGACGTCCTGACGACGTCATCTGCTACATATTCCCCACGAAGCCGTGCCTACGGCTTCTGGAGTCCTACTGCTTTCCACGACGTCCTGCTGACGTCATTAGAAGGTGTATGTTATTTTTCTGGGACCTCTGGTAATTTGTAGATTTTCGTTGTGGCCAAGTGATCTTTTGAAATTTTTTAACGAAGTGCAAAATTGACGCGTTAACGCACTAACGGGTTAACTCGCTTTTTTCTCTAAAATTAACGATTAACGCCTAACGAAGAAAATATTTTTCACAAGCGAGACCTAGCGAAGTTTTCGCTTAAGAAAACTTCCGCGTGCGCTAGCATCCTGAGGCAGATTATTCTGACAAAACGGTGTTGGCTGGGCTGGCTTCCGTCTATCCGAAAGTTGCTGTCCGTATGGACTCTCCTGAGCAGAGCAGGCTGCCGCACATTTACAGCAGGGCGTCGGGTATGAAAATGTGGGATCGAAAAGCAAAACAAAAAGCCAGCGGTAGATCGTCGGTGGCTACCGGCATCTTATTTACGACCCCTTCCGTCTGTAATGTACCCAAGCTAATATTCTCGCTTTACCAACCCTGTCATGTTAAGAAAAAAACACTCGCATTCTAGATGTGGTTTGCCTTGTTTACCAACACCATGCCTTTGCTCTCAATAAATGAAATATGTCTGTGGATGTATATGTTTTTGTGAAGCAGATTTTGATAAGCTCAGACTTTCAACAAATATAAAACTGGTTTATGGATGTTAGTGAATCAAGATGACTGAGCGGTTGGATTGAGTGACGAACAGAGATGATGCGGAAGTGGAGCTGCCGCTTGTTTCGTCAGACTGGCGAGGAAGTGTCTCTAGAGTTTCGCGAACTCCTCAAAACGCGTTGCACGCTTCTTAAAATACATGATTTCCTATATGTTTTCTTCGCTACACAAAGGCTAAGATTTCGCATGAAAATTTGACTAAATCGCGTTGTTTCAATTCTACTTTCTTCATGGAGTCCTGCACACTTCCTCTGCGGCCCGGCTAACTATCTGTGACGTCCTGCACATTCCCACCTGGGTCCTGAATACAATTCACGACGTACTGCACACCCCTACTGGGGTACTGCACCCATTCCATGACGTCCTGCACATTCTTACTGAGGTTTTGCACACATTCTACGACGTCCTGCACACCCCTACTGGGGTACTGCACCCATTCCATGACGTCCTGCACATTCTTACTGAGAACCTGCGCTCTTTCTATAATGTCCTGCACACTTTCCTTTGGGTCCTGCACTCTCCCACTGTGGTCCTGCACACTTTCTCTGACGTTCAGCACATTCCCACTGGGGTCCTGCACACTTTCTATGACGTCCTGCACACTCCCATTTGGGTCCTGTACACACCCACTAAGGTCTTGCACACTTTCTATGGCGTCCTGCACACTCTAATTTGGGTTCTGCAAACTCCCACTGGGGTCGTGCACACTCCCACTGGGGTCCTGCACACTTTCTCTGACGTTCAGCACATTCCCACTGGGGTCCTGCACACTTTCTATGACGTCCTGTACACTCCTATACGGGTCCTGCACACTCCCACTGAAGTCCTGCACACTATCGATAACGTCCTGCACACTCCTCAAACCCTGGCGATTCTGAACGGCGTCTCATCCACCACTACTAAATACCTGTCGTCTTGATTAGAGCGTAGCCTTTCTAGCGCTAGACGACTCACAGAAATTTTCATGACCCAAGGCTAAAGGTGCGCCCCACGGACAAACCCGGTTGCCCCGAGGAGCGCAAGAGGTGAGTCAGCCCGATTTCTTGGTAATCGATGGATGTCCCACCCACCCAAAAGTTGGTACCATTTCATCCCTGTTTTGATCGGCCATTCCGGAGATCCGCGGGAGAACACAATTACACACACACATACATACCAGGCCGTCCAATAATTCCTGTCCGAAAATTTTCAAAATTCTATAATTTTCTTTAGAAGTGTTATAATATCAGGCAAGTGTAAGAACCTTCTAGAAGGTTTTCCAAAGTTCTACGCTAGGGGTATATAAGGCGCAGTCGCCGCGTCTAGCTACCAGTACAAGCTAAAATGGACCAAGGTCGAATTCGTACGTTCGTGTACTCCGAGTGGCTGCTGGGCAACGACACGGGCACCGCGGTCGCCAACATCTGCAGAGCGTGCAAGGAGGATGCAGTGTCCCAACGCACAGTCAGCCGCTGGTTCAATCGTTTCGAGAGCGGCGACACGAGCCTCGAGGACAGGGAGCACAGCGAAAGGCCTTCTACGGTGGATGATGACGAAGTCCGTCGCTGTATCAAGGAGAAGCCGGAGGCCACCACCCGTGAACTGGCGACGACGCTCGGCTGCAGCAAGTCCACCATTCACAATCGACTCAACTTACTACGCTACCACAAGGTTCTGGCCCGTTGGATCCCCCACCGTCTGACGGACGCCAACAAGCAGAGCCGCGTGGCCGTCTGCCAGTCCCTCCTCCTTCGTCCGCATCGCAAGGAGTTTCTCGAGAACCTGGTCACTGGGGATGAGAGCTGGGTCCTCTACGACAAAGTCGCCCGCCGTGCCGTCTGAATCGCCGCCGACGACGCCGAAGCCGCCGACGACGCCGAAAGCCGACCTGCACCCGATGAAGATCATGCTCTGCTGCTGGTGGGACAAGAAGGGCATGCTGTACTTCGAGCTGCTCCCGCAAGGCAAGACGGTCACCGCCTCCATCAACACCGATCAGCTCGAGAAACTAGCCGCCGCCATCCGAGAAAAGCGTCCCCGACGGGCCTCGGTCCACCTGCTGCACGAAAACGCGCGCCCCCATGTGGCGAAGGAGACCCAGCAGAAGTTGGCGACGCTCGGCTGGGAGACGGTTGCCCATCCGCCGTATTCCTCGGACCTCGCCCCTCCGAATACCACTTGTTGCGCTCGCTGAAGCACCATTTGGCCGGAAGAAAATTCACCAACTACGACAACCTCAAATCCGACATCGCGGACCTCTTCGAGTCGCAGCCCCCGGAGTTCTGGGCGAAGGGTATCGGCGACCTGCCCAATCGATGGGATACTATTGTATATAACTGTGATGATTATATTGTTGATTAGACATGTTTTTCAATAAAGTTGAAAAAAATTAAAAATGGTGAAATTTTCGGACAAGAATTATGGGACAACCTGGCACATACATACAAACATCGGGACATAACTGCTTAAAGTATAAAGATTAACGCAAACCCCTGGTACACACTCAGATCTGGATCATGAGATTTCCATACAGTTGTGTAGTAGACTTCTTCTGTATGAAGTCTCATTAACTGCGAGATCTCATATCCTCTATATAGGTGAGATATAGGCGACCACCCCCAGCAACCGGCCCGACCCCTTCAGTCACCACCATGGGCCACACCCCTTTCTTACCTTCCAAGCTCAATACCGGCATGATGGATGGGTGAATTCTAACCGCGTCTTTTTTCTTAAAGGCAGTGTTCACGATAAGAATCGTTTTTTTGCTTTTTTGCCTATCTTGAAGTCGGTCCCATGCTGATTCGAATGATGTTTTTGGAATTGTACAAGACCTTCTAGGAACGGAGTTATGGTCCCTCAAAAATTGAGCTAAGGAAACATGGAGGACGAGTTGTCCGAGGCTTGTAACTTCCGTCTTTTGCAGCCGATGTATGCGAGCTGACCTGAGTAAGGAGAGAACTTGAGAATGAAGGGAAGAACGAGGCTAATGACTGGAAATCATCGCTCATCTCACGATCTCGAGCTTTCATTTGTTCACGTCGGTGGGCGTGGAAAGTGCATCTGGGGGTGACGCGCTGACGGGTGTCCAACTTTGGACCCGTAGGGGACCGTTCCGAGCTCATTTTTCTTAGTTTTTTCAACGTTAGGGTTGCACTAGGACCTGCATCTGCCGATCTCCACCAAAAAACAGACATGGTTTTTATCGTGGACACTGCCTTCAACTCCATTGTCAGTCAATCTCCTCACCCTGGTCCGGCCCCGCGCAACGACTAATAAAGAGAAATACGGGACTGAGACAACTCAAATTATTGGCATCTTTGAGGAGCCATGACTTTCTCAGACATTCTGGCGTTTCTAACGCGCACTGAACCGTCCCATTTCGACCTGTGCGGGACAAAACGGCAGAGTTCCCGCATAGCCATTCCGGTCTGCGTTCAGCGCCTGTCTAACCTCGGATTCCATCGTTTGGCTGGGGATGACGTCACTGCTGCAGAGGGGCTCGGTGTTGCGTTCGTACACGATTTGAAAAGGCATAAACTCGTTTGGTCTGCCAAATCATGTTATCGATGACTCCACAATTGACCAGGCCCATATCAGCAGCAGAGCACGTATATAAGGGGCCTCATCCCAGAGAGAGCGAAGTCGGCCTCTCAGGGCCGCTCCTGGAAAGTGGCTACGAGTCAATCTCTGGATGATGTTTGACCGTTGAGGAGTTTCCCCCCTCGGTCCTCGGCGAGGGAAGCTCTCTCGCGGTCGACCGTGTCGTGTATGATGTCCCTGTCGCGGACCGCGGTGGGGGTGACTCCCTCACGTGGGCCGCGAAATGGACCGCGTCCTTGTTGGGGGAGACCCGCTCCTATTGAAATGATGGGACGCCGCCCCTAGCGCCTTGTGTTTCTATAATAGGACGACCTCCTTTGAAGTCGTAAACCTAATCTGGCATGGTTGAAACCTGCAAACGGCAGTGAATCGCCGGATATCACGGGCGGAACCGAACATGATCGAAGCCTGCAAACGGCAGTGAATTGCCGGATATAGCGGGGCAAACGGCGGATATGGGGCACCCGCTTTGCCCATTTTTTCGTTTCTAACGGGGGCGAATTAGATTATGACCCGCGTTTGCTGCGCGTTACAAACCCCACAATGCCTGAGTTGTATTATAGGTGGCCCTGAACGATTTCAGAGATACCCATTGTAATAATCGATGGCGATCACCTCTTCCTGTCAGAAGCCGATTGAGGAAATCCCGTTCCGGGAAAGACGCTTCAGTGATTTTTTCGCGGTTTTTGTTTAACGTAGCTCTTATATAGGGTACTGGAGCTCCCATCATATTTGAAAAACCCAAAAACAAAATACATAGTGAAAGACGCCTTCAAAGTGTTCCCGATGCATGCAAGCAAGAATAACACGACAGAAGGAAAGAAACAGAAGAAATCGTAGTTCAGGAGAATATCAGCATTTTCTTATCGATGAGGACGAACTTGGAATCCAGTCAGCCATGGCTACAGCACATATCAATTTTTTTCCTTTACTGGGCTGTACCTCAGACTTGTGCCCAGCCTCCTGGGTCACCCCTACGCACAAGTTTCGCGCCAATTTCGAGAAACTTTTGGAATACCGAAAAATGCCTGCTACTTCACTTTACGTATCCGCGAAGCTCTAAAAGCGCTCATGACTCGCTTCTGCAAACCGTTTCGTTCACTCAAATTAGTGCTATCGGCCAACCGCGATCGTTATCAATGAGTAAGCAAGCCTGTGAATAAGTGATAAAGGTCAGTAGCGCTAACTTACAATTGGAAAAACGCTTCGGTGAATTCGTCCTCCAAGCATTCGAATTCTGTATCAGGATGTGGTCTCAAAAGAAGTATACTTCACTAAAATGGCCACTTTGTTCAGGTATCGTTTCTGCAGACCTACTTGCAGCAGATTCACCTTTTAAGTGTGTTCTTTAATACCCTCCTTCATCTCTCCTCATCATGTCTGCACTGAATACGTGACACACGGGCTATTTTTTTGTAGTAGTGTGTAAGTCCTATACAAGTGAGCTAATACTTTAGCACAATGTCAATTTGTCTACGTGCAGAATGACAAAATCAAACCTCAGTGACGGTTATCGGTTTTGCGAGATGAAAGGTGTGTTTTTAGAACTTAGACTAAAGTTGAGGAATTGAGACAAGTTCTGTTAGCGAAACTTGTTGAATGGATGTGGCTTGAGGAGAAATACATATGTAAGTCAGTTGAATCGCAAAGAGCGTTGTAGTAGAGGCACTGAGCCTAGATTCAGAACTTTGACTTTGTTGCTGAGCAAAGTGTATATAAGTCATCAAATGTAAATATAATACAGGGTGGCCATAAATTATAGGCGCTTGCGAAAAAATAGCTCTAAGTGAAAAAACAAGCAGGTTGAAGTCCGGACAAGTCCGTTGTTAACGAAACCTTTTCTCAAATGAAGGAATAAATGCATGATTCGAATCGAAACATATAACTATTTAGATTGCAGTGAAAATCATATAAAAGGCGAGGAAAATAGGTCAAAAAAGAATGTAATAACAACTAAAAAATAAGAACGAAAATATAAAACAAACTAGCTCAGAAAACTGTGGGTTCAGATTCGGCCACTATATACTGCCGATTCGACTACAGAGCGCTGTGGGCGGCGTGACGGCCGCGTACTTTCCGTACGCCACGTGGCCTAATCGTCGTTGAAATAAGAAACGTGCCTCAGCACGTTCCACTCGGCCACGACAAGCTTGCTTTCGATTCGACTACGATGCAGCTTGGACGACGAATGAGCCACGATGCTCTCGATTGAACACGTTGATCGATTGCTCCACAATTGATCAGGCGCCTATCAGCCGCACAGCACCTAACATCGGTATGGATCGTGAAGAGACTTTGCGTTCCCCATGGGAGGTTGGCTCGAACTCGGTGCACCTATATTATAGCGTATGACACCGAGTTTGCGCCCACCTTCAACAGTGAACGCTAAGTCTCTTCCGGATCCACGCCGACGGTACATATAAAAGGAGCTCCATTATACTTGTTCCAAATAAAATTCATTTCGAATATCCGACTTTTCGACTATAGTCGGATATCGTACTTTTTCGAATATTCGACTTTTCGACTATAGTCGGATATCGCACTTTTTCGAATATTCGACTTTTCGACTGTAGTCGGATATCGCCCTTTTTCGAATATTCGACTTTTCGACTATAGTCGGATTTCGCACTTTTTCGAATATTCGACTTTTCGACTATAGTCGGATATCGCACTTTTTCGAATATTCGACTTTTCGACTGTAGTCGGATATCGCCCTTTTTCGAATATTCGACTTTTCGACTATAGTCGGATATCGCACTTTTTCGAATATTCGACTTTTCGACTATAGTCGGATATGAGACTTTTTCGAATATTCGACTTTTCGAATAAAAAGTCGACTTTTTTATCCGACTATGAAAATAATTGAAGTGCAAGTAACTTTTTTTTCACATGAAAACACGTCGATTTCTCACTCATCCACTCGCGGGCGTTCTGACAGATCAAAGCATCACTTTTCAAACTAAAATCAGAAAGATACTCAGACACGCTGACGGTTGTTCAGCGGGGAAAAAGGGCTTGTCGGTGCGACGGCGGGAGCCAAAATGGGGAGGGGTCGAATTGTCGGTTGTACCGCAGATAGAGAGAAATTCAATTCACGGAGACGGTTATTTGGCGGTGGAAAAGGGGTTGACGGTGCAACGGCGGGGACGTGCTCTACCGTCAAATATGTGACACGTTCCGCAACTCGGACCAAAAAAGATGGGTGAGCCGGCATCAACATGTTTAGACAAAAGTATTAACATTGATAGGGGTATAAAAGGTTCCTCATCTCACCGTGAGCCTCAGCCAGCTTTTCGGAGCCGGACCTGGAAGCTGACCTCGAGTCACCTTCCTCGAGTCACCTCGAGTCACCTTCCGGAAGATCCACCGGATACCGGAGGATCATTTTTGTCTCCGAGGGGAGGGGGCTCCCCACGGCTCGGGGGGGGGTGGTACCCAACTGTATGGCCATCTCCTCATGGTCCGCAGTAGGGTGCACCCCACCGTGGACCGTGGGATCACCTCTTTTGTGGGGACCCCAATAGGGATTTCCCCGGAGTCCCCTCTGCGGACCCGGGATTACCCAGGATGTATTGGAAAGCGCGTGACCGGAAATCTGGTTCAGTTGTACTGCGGTGTGATATCGGTTGAATGGCGGTGGAAGATCGGTTGTCCAGCAGATGCCCCAGCCGATCAACCGACGTTCCCCCGCCGAGTAACCGCCCATGAGTCTGTGCGGTTGTATGGAGGAACAGTATCGGTTATACGCTGGATGACCAGGGAGGGGCAACCGACATTCCCCTGCGGAATAACCGCTCCCATGCTTGAGTATGGCTGCTTGGCGGATGTTTAGGCGTGCCTTATAGTATTTGTCACAGGTTTCGTGGTAAGAGCTTATATCTGGTTTCCGTTTTTTCGAGTTTCCGTAGCTATATGCTGCTAGCGTGCTATACTCTTCAATTTAGATGTGAAAAAGGCAGTTCGCAATGAATAAAGTGTGCCCAAATGGAAATGGCGGCTCACGCGGCCGGCGTGCTTGGCAGGCGGCCGTCGCATGTGCCGCCCTCGGACGAGTGTTGGATTTCAACGACGGCCGTCCCTCTCCCACCGTCTGCAGAGCAGATTGATCGGCGCAGTGCATGCTGCCAGCCGGTGCCGGCCCCGTTCGTAGTCGATGGCGGTGGGGACTTTTCGCATGCTCGTCCGAGAGCGGCGAACGCGACGGCCGCCTGCCAAGCACGCCGGCCGCATGGGCCGCCAATCTCATTCGGACGCACCTTACGTTCGCCGATCAGTCAGAGCTGTCCGATTTTCTTGTAAAGAAATTAGGTTGATTCTATATGTAACCTTGTTTTTGAAGTTGATTTATTGCGGTAGAGAGCCTATCACATTTTGATTTGCTATGAAATGTCACATATTCAGAGTTCTCCTACCGTGGAGACAAGAGCATCTACAATTTGGGAAAAACGTAAAGACATAGAAGTTTCAAAAAAGTTGCTAGAAATTATTCTTCCTGGGAGAATCTGCTCTCTGCCGACGGGTCGCGAAATGCCTCACACGAGTACATTAGATTCCCGGGGCTTTGGAGGTATCTCGTCTAATTTTGTCGCGAGAATTTACATAAACTACGGACACATTAGCCCCAGTTGGTGGAATTTTAGCTACGTCACCTTCAAGAACTACGAAAATTCTTGCCGAGAATGCGGGAAAAAGGGTGGAAGATTCTCGCCTTGATCGATCCACCCTGTCCTGATCAGTACTATAGGGCGATCTCCGCTGCGATCGACCGCACTGCCGTTTCTTCCCACGGCCTGCAGCGTCCCCGCGGTCAAATGTATAGTTGGCACGGTCTTCCAGAGAGCAGTTCGGGGTCACCCTCCACAATCAGCCACAGAGTATCGAGTAATCGATTCGCGAGAGAACTGGACCAGCACTACGAACGGCATCCATGCGTTCAGCGTAGCCAACGCGGGATGAGATCGCTGTTCAACACAGGCTGTCGCTAATCCCATAACATGGCTGAGCAGGCCGTTGCGGCCGGTGACCAAAATTTTACGACCCCTCTGTGGACCAAAATTTTACAACCCCCTTCTTGGGATGAAAAAAATTTCACGACCAAAATCGTGGCCCCTATAATTAGTACTAAATCTCTTTAATTTGACATCTTGAAGTCCACATAACTCGCTACCTTCGCAGAATTATTCCTTTTTTGAGCCAATCCTCGTTGGGACCGGCGTTGAGCCATAGATACAACCCGGGGGTTACAGACGCAACGGTTATTTTTCATGGATAAAATTGAAAAAAAAAGAATTTACTTACCACTTACTAACTACGCGACTTACTACTCCTACCTCATCCTACCTTTCCAAGTGGTTGGAAGCTAAGCGCCATTTTTTCCGAAAATTTTACGAGCCCACTCCCTCAGTTTTTCATTTTTGTTCAAAAATTACCGGAATTTTTACGACCTCCCCCGTCGCGACCTGTCGCAAGCCTGCCCAACACTGGCCCATAAATTCTCGCAACAATTAAGGCGAGAATTCAAGAGCTTAGCGACAGCGAGATCGAAATCGAGAATTTCGCCTATGTTTTTGCTTGGAGTATGCTTAGAGCTTGCACCCTTATACCTTTGATGCAGTATAAGCGGGCTTTAGCGAGCGTCGCGAGGACCCGAAAATTCCTGCGTTACGGAATTAGAGAGCGTAATAGGCCGCTCCCTTGAAGGCATTTTGCTACCCACGGGCAGAGTTTTGAGCTGTTGAATACGAAAGGAAAACTTGACAGACGCACAGAAGGGTGCCCACAACTATCCGCACGGTCGCACGAAATTGGTGCCTCTATAGTCTGGACACGCACCGTAGTCGTCCAACAAATAGCGGAAGTCTGTCAGCAACATCAATAAGGTTTCTTGAAAAAAAATCGCTCCCATCTGACCTACACCCACAAATTCTCTTCCAAAAGCAAATATAAATAAAAATTGTGTTTAAATAATAACTAAAATCAAATACAGATTCCCGGATGAGCGTAATTATTTTCGAGGAGTGTGATTGACCAACAGTTTTTTTGTAGTGAGGTTGTAAGATCCGACTTTGCGACAATAGTCGGATTTTGAACTATTCGAATATCCGACGTTTCGACTGTAGTCGGATATAACTCTCTCGAATATTCGACTTTTCGACTGTAGTCGGATATCGCACTTTTTCGAATATTCGACTTTTCGACTGTAGTCGGATATCGAACTTTTTCGAATATTCGACTTTTCGACTGTAGTCGGATATCGCACTTTTTCGAATATTCGACTTTTCGACTGTAGTCGGATATCGCACTTTTTCGAATATTCGATTTTTCGACTGTAGTCGGATATCGGACTTTTTCGAATATTCGACTTTTCGACTGTAGTCGGATATCGCACTTTTTCGAATATTCGACTTTTCGACTATAGTCGGATATAGCACTTTTTCGAATATCCGACTTTTCGAATAAAAGTCGACTTTTTATCCGACTTAAACAGTCGGATATTCATCCGATTATTCGATTCGGAACAAGTATAAGCTCCATCCCATAGAGAGTGCAGTCGGCCTTCCGGGGCCGCTCCTATAAGGTGGCTACGAGCCGCTTTCTGGACGATTTTTGACCGCTGAGGGATATATATATATATACATATATATATATATATATATATATATATATATATATATATATATATATATATATATATATATATATATATATATATATATATATATATATATATATATATATATATATATATATATATATATATATATATATATATATATATATATATATATATATATATATATATATAATTATTTAGATTGCAATACTAATTGGCAAAGAAAGCACTTTCGTTGTCGAACGTGGCAAGGATGAGACCATTGTCGCTGACTGCGGTTGGGGTGACCCCTTGCTGCGGGCCGTGGCATGGACCGTATCCTTATTGTTGGAGACCCGCTAATATCAGAGGGGTGAGCCCCGCCCCTAGCGCCAAGTTCATCTATTATAGGACGACATGCTTTTGCGTGGGTAATGGGGTGAGTCAAAAGTTTTGCCTCTCTGCGTCACGTAGTTCATTCATGACAAACGCTTCTCGTGGCCCTAAGGAGCAGAACAGCGTCGAAGAAACAGGACAAAAAGCTACTCAGGAGCTGGAAAACGGCTTAAAAAAGTGGGCAAATCCCGCCGCTTCAGGCAAGTCCAGCCCCTTTCCGCCCCTCGACGTGAACAGTGGAACACTCGAGATCGTGAGATGAGCGATGGCTTCCAATCAAAAGCCCAGTTCTTTCCTTCATTCCCAACTTCTTTCTTCACTCGGGTCAACTCGCATACATTGGCTGCAAAAGACGGAAGTTAAAAGCCTCGAACAGCTCGTCCACCACGCTACCCTAGCTCAATTTTTTGGGGACCATAACTCCGTTGCGAGAAGGTCTTGTGCGATTCCAGAGACATCATTGGAATCAGAATGGGACCGTTTTCAAGATAGGCGAAAAACCAGAGAATGGATTCTAATCGTGAATACTGCCTTCGAACTCAGCGAGGTATCCGATTAGAAAGCCTATCGTGTTCTCGTCGGACCTCCCCAGTATCTGAGAGGGTAGATGTTGTCATGTATTCAGCATCTCATATTTCATCACTTCTCACTCACTCGATTGATTGTGTCAACTACATATTCCTACATGGAGAGTAAGCCATGTGTGGACTAGCAAGCAAGATTACCTATTGCTGATTCCAAAGACTTTTTCAAGTTTGAAAAACTTCTTCTCAAAGCGAGATCATCGATAGAAAAAAGACACTTCCTGTCGTTTTCTTCGCTTCTTACAAAAACTTAGGGTGGGTACTATAACGGGCCATCAGTCCCTTGCAGGTACTTGTGTCAAAATAAGAGATTGTGAATCGCGATGGCTTATCTTTCAGAAAACTTACACTTTTTCTAGATCGTCTTTCTAGAAGACCACACTCCTAAATGTTTGCGTCAATGAAAACGAAGAGACATCGGCAAAATTATGGTTTATGGCTTGTTCCCTCAAGAAGAAAAAATGATTTAAATTCAAACCGCGGCTGGCGCGGCGGTTTAAAACTCACAAGCGGCTGGCTGACAATTCCCAGCCAGCCACGGCTGAAATTTAAACCGCAGCACCAGCCGCAGTTTGAATTTAAATGTTTTTTCTTGAGGAAGCAAGCCACGGACCCAACTATACGTAATTCTGAACCAAACTATGGAACTTTTGGGATAATGTGACTTTGTCGCTACTACTTTTGTAGTTCTGATATTCTTCGGACCTGGGAGACTTACGCTGACAACGACTCGAGAAATTTGAATCCACTTGACTATGAAAATGCTCTCAACACAGCAGAGAACGTCTTCTGTACGACCGCGCAACAGATGAATCTTGTACATGGAGCAGCTCATAGCATTGAAGACCTACATATTTCTTCAGGCTGGCAATGGATCGGATTAGGGAAAGTCTTTTTGCCATCAGCGGCCTCGTTTCGCTTTTCATCGCACCTTTTCTCTGCAACAGCAGCCGAGACTCTCAGCAGAATTGAGCTACATATTCTTGACGGCATCTCCAATACGGTTGTTGGGACCTCTCGTGCGTTCACAAGATAACCTACGGTTTGTCGACGCGAAAATATTTTCACGTATACGAATGTTGGCGACTGTTCCACAATATTGAGAGCCAAATTAGCATTCTCCTACCACGACAAAGGAGATCCGAAGGAATTCTTTCCGAAATGAAAAATAATATTAAAAATTTGCGCATTCACTTATCGGCCACACTGTACACTCATTGATTTCCTAAATTCACGAGCACCGAAAACTTCAATTTCTCTGGAACATTTCAGTACCTTCCCACGGACTCTATGTCTGGGTGTGGTAACCCGATAAAGTCTGCCGAGATTGATGTCAACAAACACAATTCTCCTGGCAACAGCGACGTCACTGAAGGATGCTCTGATAATATAACGAGAAAATTAAACGAATCAGATCTAGGTTATGTGACGATCTAACTCGTTCCTTTCGCAGATCCCTCCCATACTTTGGCTGCCGGTCTGCAATTCACTAATGCTCAAGAGGTTTCACCCTCTCGAGGAAGTGATCAGAATAGAAATCTAGCACTTTGTGTGCTATCCGGTCAGCCGACAAAGAAGTTCAAAAGACTTATCTAAACACGCGTCAGCGTGCCTGGATTTGTAAACAATTCGTACCTGGTTATTTCTGTCCTGCTGTCCTGAATAGAAAATAATAAGGCGACTTCTGAAACTTATAGTTGCCTGATGTTTTGGGCGCACTGCAGGCTTCTTCGTGGAGCTATCACAGCTAATTATTCCCTGCAGTGAAGCCTGGCAATTGCAAAATTCGTGATAGTTCCATAGTTTCCAGATTCATTCAAATTCCATATGAAGCCTGCAAAACCTCAAAATGAAAAGGAAGGCGATATGGAAGTCATAGTGTGTTCCCCTTATATTTTCTGTGTGGAGCTGAAAGTTTGATCTTTTTTGTGGTCGGTAAGCTTTTGGCTCATGAAGCCTTCCTCAGACCTTGTACTTTTTTTTACAATACGCACATATATTACACGTAACACACACCTATGTTTCATGTGATTTGATTATGCAACGTGGGAGCTGCAAGTTTAAAGGCAGTGTTCACGGTAAAAAACCGCATTCTGGTTTTCGATGTTTTTGAGAAGGCAAGTTCACCAAGTAGAGTATGCAAGAGAAAAGACCCCATAAACTTATCAAATGTCGGAGAAAAATCTGTACAAAAAAATCCTCCTGAATAAAGAATTGTGCCTGTTCGTATGTATTGCTCACTGCGGACAAAACATCGAACCATACGCCGGAAATTCTTTTGCGGTTCGAATTTCTTGGGTAAGGCCCTAATTATACATCGGCGTTCCGTTGCCGCTGGTTTTCGCGAGTTGTCTGCCATTGGTCAAATTTCGAAATTGATCAATAGCAGACATGCCGCGGAAGCCAGCAGCGGCGAAACGCTGGAGTATAACTAGGGTCTAATATACTTCATTTTCTGTTTCGTGTACCCTAAAAACTCTTAAAATATAGGGGGTTTTATGCACATGCTTGGAAATTTGAATTTATCGGAACAAATAGTACTGCGAATTCGATTACCTTTCCGACCCTGAGCAGGACACCTACTGTGCTTCTCTGGGCCGAATTTCGGTCCGCAATTGCGCCTGGACACGCTTTGCGGCCGCACGCGCTTGAGTCAGTCTGGTTTCCAGCGCCAAAGCCGACTCAATGTGACTTTTTTTATACAATTTTCTCCGATTTTTCATAGTGTCCAGTTTTCAAAACCCACCCAGGGTCAGCAGATTGGCGGCTGCGGCGCTGGAAACTTTTCCGACTCGGGAGCGTGCGGCCGCGCAGCGGGACGCGACCCAATTGCGGACCGGAATTTGGCCCAGAGAAGCACAGTAATATAGGACGTGGGCGGGGTGGCCCAATGGGTCGGCTGCCCCAAGAGATTGTCATTCAGTTCCCGACCGTTTTTCGTACTTACTTTTCTTAGAAGGGCCCAAGGCTTACGTTCCCACCAAAAAAAGGGGCAAATTTTTCATCGAAAACACTGCTTTTGAAGGCACTGGTCGCGATAAAATATGCTTGCCTTCTCTCCCTCTTTAGGCCCTTCTCTGAATTCATAGTAGAAGGACCTCTAAGAAAAAATTGCGAAGGAACCCCCGTTTTGAGCAAAATGCCAAGCCTGAACTTGCTTGTCCTTTGATGTTGGACGAGACCACTCCACATCATCGGCATAGATGATCTTTAATATCAAGAACATCAGCTGGATTGAAATTGGAATTCAGTCAATGAACAATATCCTTTGCCTTCTTTTTGGCCAGAGCTGTGCACGCGTGCACGAATTCGCAACTCAGGATCTTGATAACTACATTTTTAGCTCGTTTCTTGCCGCGTAGCAATAGTGGTCCTTCAGCCGTTCGCGGATCAAGCTGATTTTCACGTTTTTTCCACAAATTCTTTCATCGCAACCACTGCTTTTAAAGGCAGTGTCCAAGCTAAATTTCATCCTCGGTTTTTGGCCGAAAATCGAAAGTTCAGGGTCTTATTGGAACACTGGAGCCGAAAGAACGAGCAAAAATGAGCACGGAAGAGCTCCATACGGCTCCGAAGTTCGCTCGCGCTAGCCCCTCCGCTCGCGGTTGAGTTTTCCGAGGATCAGTTTGTTCCGCTTCTGCATTATCATTGGAGCGCGAGCGCGGCTGAATTTTAGCATTGGGGCGCATTTGCACGCTATCTACTTCAGGCTCCTGCCCGCGCAACTGATCCACCTTTGAAATGTGGCTTTTAAGAAGGAGAGCTGATTTTGGATGTTTCGAAGCGTTTTTCATGATTCTTTCTTCACTGATGAAACAGTCAGACTCTGAACTTTCGTTTTCTGGTGGAAACTTGGAAAAATTTTTATCGTGGACACTGCCTTTAAATGCAGCATACATGCACGTAAACGTGATTGAGATATCTACGGAAATAGAGTGGTATGGCTCATATACAACGCATACGCATTCTAAAGCGTCAAAAACGACCCAGAAAGCTGCTACACCAGTAAAAAATTGACCCCGCCCCTGTATCTGCCCGCCTACTGCGATTGCCGTCCTCTCCAAAACAAGGGTGCTTGGCCGTTCCCAGCGTCATCGACGTTTGTGGGCGGTAAAATAGGTACCATAGGTAAACCACATACATCGATGACGGTGGGAATGGCCCAGCACCCCTGTTCTGGAAGAAGACGCAAATACAAGGGCCGGGCAGATACAGGAATGGGCCAAGTTCTTACTCGCGTAGCGTCCGTAAGGGTCGTTTTGACGCTTGAAAATGCGTAGGCGTTGTGTTCAGAGCCATACCATATATTGCCGTAGTTATCTCATTTGCGTTTACGAGCGTGTATGCTGCCTTTACGCTTGGTGCTGCAGGGAGGAGCTGCAAACTTCAACCTGGTTGGCAAACTTCAAAAGCTTGGAGCTAGCTGCTTCATAAGCGAAGCAGCAAGCTCGAAACTCACTGCCTCACACCTGAAGCAGCGCGTTAAGCCCTCACAAAACATGTTGCCGACCCAGAACCGTTTAGTCAAATAAAAGTGGTTCACAAACCCTTAAAATATATTTTTATCGCCTCTTCTAAGTTTGAAACCTAATTTTCTAGTCCCTTTAGCGATGACTGAGCTTGTTGGTTTGAATTAGTGGGGAGCAGCTCACATATCGTCAGCGTATCGTATTTTTTTTGGAGCAGGAAATATTGTCCCTTCAGTGAACTGGCTCATTCTTAGTACATCTCACATCTGTTTCAATAGCCGAAAGTGGTTTATATGATTATCTAATATATGCGCGAAGGCTATTACCTGTACACAGCGGCACAATCTATGTTGAGAAATGGCGCATAAGTGAACGATAATTAATCGTCTCAATTAGACCTCTCAATCGGTTTGGACACATTAACTTTAAGTTTTATTGAGAGAATGCATTGACGTACATAAATTAGAAGTGAATTCAGCCAGACGGATAAGAACACGTCTGTCTACGCTTGTGACGGAAGTGGAGCGCATTCCGTCACGGCTGCACCTATGGACTCCAAGACGCTGCAGTGCGTGCGGCCCACTAGAGTGGTATGCTGTCGGAACTGGAGTGAGCTCTGAAGGTTGTGCCAAGAAATTTCAGGCAACACGCGGTCCTTGTGGCTGCTGAGAGGCGGCTGCCACCGCGCCAGCTTAGGCTACGATGGACAATAAGTTCGCCGGCCTAACCAACTTCAATATATCCGCAAATCAACCTCAAATTTACACAAGGTTTGAGCCAAATTTTAAGTTTTAAACAGAATACCGTATATGAACGGTCCATGATGATTGGCGACCGAAATCACGCTGCTCGACAGAGTCACATACGCCTCACAAGTTGCCAAATTGCTCGCGTCCGGTCCTTTCATTAAAGGCAGTGTTCACGATGGAAAAAGTTTTTTGAAATTCCACTAGGATTGTGTAGTGGAGGGACACTCTGTAACGTTATCGTCGAAAGAACTCATGAAAACGAGCCAGGAAGAGCCCCAAAAGAGCCCGAAGTTGCAACTTCGAGCGCATTGAAAACCCCAAAAGCGCATCACTGGCCCACCGACGTGAGCTAATGAATGCTCGAGATCGTGAGATGAGCGATGATTTCCAATCATTAGCCCCGTTATTCCCTTCATTCTCAGCTTCTCTCTTTACTCAGGTCAGCTCGCATAGATCGGCTGCAATAGACGGAAGTTACAAGACTCGGACAACTCGTCCACCATGTTTCCTTAGCTCAATATTTGAGGGACCATACCTGCGTTCACAGAAGGTCTTGTGTGATTTCAGAGACACCATTGGAATAAGCATGGGACCATCTTCAAGATAGGCGAAAAAACAGAAAAACGATTTTCATCGTGAACACTGCCTTTAAGCTAGATTTTGCGAAAAGGCATGCACGTGACCCACTGCTCCTAAAAGTACCGTCTAATCATTCGAAACCAGTATTTCTAAAAACAAACTTCTGAACGAGACGTTCGGTGCCCTAGACAGGGGAAAAAGCACCAGTGTTTTGAACTCGTCAACATTCAGTCGGGTAATATAAACTTCACCCAGAAAAAAAAACCGGTGCAGAAATGGCTACCTTTTTTGAACGTCCAGGCAAATTTTTGCGGAGGGCGGTTTTTTCATAACATGGTATCGCAGAGCAAGTAACAGAAACATAATTGTGCATTTCCAATCAGCGCATCCCTCTCAATCAAAACGGGCTGTTGTCGCGAATATGTACCGCACAGCGAAATGTGTTTGTAAAGGAAAACACCAAAGAAAAGAATCTGTTCACATAGCGCATGAAATTGCAGCCTTAAAGGCAGTGTTCACGATAGAAATCGTCCTTCTGCTTTTCTGCCTCTCTTGAAGACGGTCCTATGCTGATTCCAATGATGTTTTTGGAATCGTACAAGACCTTCTAGGAACGGAGTTATGGTCCCTCAAAAATTGAGCGAGGGAAGCATGTTGGACGAGTTGTCCGAGGCTTGTAACTTCCGTCTTTTTCAACCGATGTATGCGAGCTGACCTGAGCAAAGAGATAAGTTGGGAATAAAGGGAAGAACGGGGCTAATGATTGGAAATCATCGCTCATATTACGATCTTGAGCATTCATTTGTTCACGTCGGTGGGTGTGGAAAGTGCATCTGGGGAGGCATTCATGAACGCGTTCGGTCTGGTTTGGTTAGGGTTTGTCTCGGGGGGATTGCAAACCAGTGATTCATCAAGCTCCGGTTTGGTTATCTCTGGGTCACGAGTGGGCTAGAATCCAACCCACCTCGGAGCGGCTGGTCAGCAGTGGGCTAGCTGCGGTTAGCCAGCCAGACGTGCAATTACGTGCAGATTGTGCAATTTCACTACATTTTTAATGTGACGCCATGTTTTTTTTTCAACCCCAGGCAGTCTTAGGGCGCCGATGCCTCAGCAAATAGTCGGCGGCAGAACTCCCCCCCTTCTGAGCCGTTGACAACCATTTGCCGAGAAGTCACCGAAAATGATTGTCAGTGGAGCGCGTTAGCTACACCCACACCATTTTCGTCGAGTGCGTCACGGCGACAGCGGCATTCGCATTGGAGCGCACTAGACGTTTTTTAACCGCTTTGCCTGCGATCCTTCTTTTTTCCTATTCTTGTTTTTCGGAAACTTACATGGAGCTGCAAACTTGCTTCGATATTTTCCATACATGTCCTTTATAGTTGAACAATTTCTAAAAAAATGTCGAACGGACGAAAATCGAAATTTTTTCGTTTGAAATCGTTTCGAACGAACGAAAATGAAAATTTTTCGTTCGAAACATATTCGAACGAACGAAATTTGAAAAAAAAATCGTTCGACAAAATTTCGAACGAACGAAATTTGAAAAAAATTCGTTCGACGAAATTTCGAACGAACGAAAAAAATTTCGAAAAATCTTTCGAAAAATTTTTGAAAATTTCGTTCGTGTAGAACTATGTCCTTATCTCGCCCTAAGTCACCGCAACAGAGACATTGCAAGTACTTATTGATCTTATAACAGCAATTTCACTCTGAACAACGGTGAAAATCAAGCAGTTCGTTAATGACTCTGACCATGAGATCAGTTGAATTTTCATGAACTATATTATAAAACTTTTCACAGTGAATAATCAGGAAAAGCATCAAGAATGAAAAAGACGAACACTGAAGCCGACAGAATCGATTAGCTGGCATCGATTTACCAACTTCAAACACGTTTTGACACCCGGTTTGCAAACCAAGCCGGCGAAAACATTCATGAATCGCTGGTTAGCGCGGGTAAGGGGTTTGGTCACGCGTAGGCTTGCAAACCAAACCAAACCCTAGCCAAACCAAACCAACGAATGTGCGTTCATGAATCGCACCCCTGGGGTGTGACGAGCTGACGGTTGTCCAACTCTGGTGCCGTAGGGGACCATTCCGAGCTCATTTTTCCTCGTTTTTTCAATGTTAGGGTTGCGCTAGGCCCGCAGCTGCCGATCTAAACCAAAAAATCAGACATGGTTTTTATCGTGGACACTGCCTTTAAACGGATATCCCACCAAGTTGGTCTTACGCAGAAACAGCGCCTGAGGAGAGCTGGGTACAGCAATTGATGAACAACTTCCCCTTGAAAATGCCCTTCAATCCCCTTGAATAAAGCAGATCTTTGAGAAAATTTCCAAGCAAAGCTGGTCTTGAAAGCTCTGTCGTCATCGCTGACATCCCCCAAGTAACCTAAAAACCAGCCTTATACGAAACCATCTATATGACCGCATTTGCACAACTCCCAATTGTGTGGTCTGTCCTGCTGGTAGAGAGGGAGAAGCACTGCATGCGGTGTGGTCTACATAATCTCGTACTAGCTGTGCGGCGAGGAATACATTGGGGAGACATCGCGGCCGCTCCATGTTAGAGTGAGGGAGCATCTGGATGGTAAAGATAATCTGCGGGTGTCACCGCGTTAACGCCCGCCACGGCGACGACTATCCAATCAAAGTCGATATTATAGGGCATTAAACTAAGGCCCTAGTTATACACCAGCGTTTCGCCGCCGCTGGCTTCCGCGGCATGACTGCTATTGGTCAATTTCGAAATCTGATCAATCGCAGACGTCCCGCGAAAACCAGCGGCACTGAATCGCCGATGTATAACTGGGGCCTAACAACCCCGCGAGAAAGACCCTGAAGGCATTTTAGATCCAGGCGAACGATCAGAAAGTCAACAGGCGGGGGGAACGCCTATATACGGCCGGAGAGCTCAAGCACTACATCAGACTCGCATTCTAACTCGAGGTTAGTCGAGAGTCGAACATGACGACTGAAGTACATCCAGTAGGACAGTCAGCTTTTGTGGCTGAATCTTTGCAAGGAGAAACCTACTTCACAGCGCGACAAGTTGTACTGAGATCACAGATTTACAACTGCTGCTCCGAAAATGCTGGCTGAAATTCGCTGGTTGACGTTCATGTTTTTTAATGGTTCATATAGGCTTTTTATGAGAGTACAACTGTAAGCGATGAATGAATGAGCGAATCCATATATTTTTGTGTTAGGATTCTCGAAAATAGTGTAGCCAGCATTTTCGTCACAAAAAAATCCAGATCGTGTAAAAAGCCGAGAGAGATTCTGTCGTTCTCGGGGCTCCGGTCCGCGTTTGCGAGCTACGGCTGTCTCATCATGCGGCACGTGATAATCGTGCTGGGATCACTTAGTTTGGGCACGATTCACCTCTCTTCCAGGTGACAGGGCCTCTCTACACACCGAGGGAGGTGATGTCTGGCCTTTCGCGGCTCTGATTCCACTCGGGACCACTTCGCTTGCATTGAGTGGCGTCACGTGTCGAACTGCAAAAACGGGACAACTACTCCCCATGTGTGTAGAGAGCTCCTGTCCCCTCTTCCAGCACGAGTATCACGTGTCACATGATGCAACAGCCCTAGTCCGAAATTGCGGACCGGAACTTGGTTCCGAGAATGATAGAATGCAGAATCCACAACCGATTCATGCACAAAGTCAGCCATCACGCTCAAAGAAGTTGTTGAGATGGCCCATGATCCTCGACAACTCCGCCAACCCCACTCCCCCACGCCTCCAGTTCAAACTCTGCCGGATTACTCGTTTAAATAAAGTCACTTGGATTGGTTCTTGATGCTCCAAACGAGATTAGCGTTCCAGTACAGGCTGTGGGAGCTTATCAGCTTTGCTATCTTAACCGTTTTGTCGGTATTATTTGCGGTTTAAATCACGCTGGCATGCTGCTGTGTAACTCGTCCACTTTTGCCCCATAACAAATACAACCGTTCTTTCTATATTTGCGTACAGTTTGCGTTGATTTCTTTCTGCTAGTTTTTCGTACTACAATCTCCAAAGCTTCGATTTATGTCTTTGAGTCTATACCATTTTGGAGAGCATCTGCTGCCTCCAAGTCCTTAAAGGCAAAGTACACCTTCAAACATGAATTTGGTAATTTTTATTGGATTGTGTAGTAGACCCCTCCCGTATAACTCGTGTCAACCGCGGAGTCTCAATTCCTCCAAATCAGCGAGACATAAGCGACCACACAGGCCCGACCCCTTCCTGATTTCCGACCTCGATATCGGCTGGATGGATGGATAAATTTCAACCGAGTCTACGTTCTTGAGTTCATCACCGACTCTTCTTATAATCCTGGCTCGCTCTCGTGCGCTCTCGTGCAGCGATTGCGAGTGAAAGGAAATACAGGCCTAGGACAACTCGTCCACCAATTTTTCGCCCTTAAATAACAGGCTTTTTTCGAGGAGCCATAACTCCTTCCGTAGGGGGGTCTTGAACGATTTCAACGATACTACTGTGATCAGCATGTGACCGTCTCCAATACAAGCATGAAAACTTAGAAACAATTTTCTTGGTGTTCTGTGCCTTTAAAGGCACAGTCCAACCTCAAAATCGAATTTCTGTTTTCCTGACTATCTTGAAAACGGTCCCACGCTGATTCCAACAATGTCTCTAGAATCGTACAAGACCTTCTAGGAACGAAGTTATGGTCCCTCAAAAATTGAGCTACGGAAGTATAGTGGACGAGTTGTCCGAGGCTTGTAACTTCCTTCATTTGCAACCGATGTATACGAGCCGACCTGAATAAGGAGAGAGGTTGAGAATGTAGGGAAGAACGGGGCTAATGATCTGAAACCATCGCTCATCTCGCCACTGTTGAGCTCTAAAGATCGCAAAAGGGGCGTGCCAAAGTGACTTTCGGGTGTGGGCGACCTAGGGTGACTTCCTCCTATACCTCCCTTATCCGCAGGACTTGAGAACTCGCTTCCTCCTATATCTCGCTTATTCGGAAGAGTTGAGAGCGCGCACTTGGCAGATGCTATATAGGGTAGGTCCACTTCACAATTATGTGGAAATATCAGAATTCGTCCCTGAGCTCGGACTGTGCCTTCAAGGACAATTTTCACATCGTACACATAGTAGCAATTTACAAACTGCAGGAAAGTTTGTGGTAATAAATAGTTTTCTGATAGGGCAAGATCGAAGATGAAAACTAGATAATAGTGATTAATGTAGAAAGTGAAATTCACTCTGTGATGCATGAGCATTGCTCAAAGAATTAATGTGTCTGTCCCAGGAGGGCTGCTGCAATTGAAAGGCAGGATTAATACCCCAGGGTTAGGATTATCGTATTCCCGTCTTCTTCGAACTGTTCAGCTTTGATGAAAAGCAGTTTATCGGAAGCACTGTGGATCAAACTTTCAGAGTAAACCATAGTGCCTGTGAGAATGGACCCTATTACGTTCGTCATCGAGGAAACTGTTTTATTTTTATAAGTGCAATTCCAAGAACAGCCAGCACTGCTGAAAGCAATTAAAGTGGTGGAAATAAGGTAAAAGCTTACCTAAGCTCAATAATAGACATTTCCTTTCCCACATCATTTCTTGGTTCCGCGGCAGCAGTGAACTGCGGTTGACAATAGCTTCCTACAGAACGGCTGCACACGTGTGTCGCGGCGTTCTCTCTGTCCTTCCACGTCCATTTCTGGCACGGCAATGATGTATTAGGTTGATGCAAAAGTTTCCGTACTTATCGCAACTTTCAATAAAAAAACATTTATTTCAAAAACAAACAAGGCTCACATGACAAGATAATTTTCATCACATTCAAGGATCCTTCGCCACCGAGTGGGCAGGTCATCAATTCCCGGCTCGTAGAACTCTGGCTGTTTCGAGTCGAAGTATTCTTCTAAGGCCATTTTGACTTCGTCATCGTTATGAGCTTTTTCCATCCACGAAGGGCTGCATCGAGCGGAACAGATGGTAGTCGGAAAGGGCAGATCTGGGCTATATGGAGGGTGAGGAAGAACATCCCAGCCCAGGTCCAGTCGCCCTGGTATGAACACTGTTCGCCTTCTTCACGACAATGCTCAACCACAGGTATCTCGGATTACCCGCCAGAAACTTCTGGACCTGGGCTGGGAAGTTTTCCCTCACCCCCGCAAGGCCCAGATCTTGCCGCTGTCCGACTGCCATCTGTTCCGCTCGATGCAGCCCTTCGTGGATGGAAAAAGTTCATAACGATTACGAAGTCAAAATTACCTGAAAAGAATACTTCGACTCGAAACAGCCAGAGTTCTATGAGCCGGGAATTCATGATCTGCCTAATCGGTGTTGAAGGATCCTTGAATGTGATGGAAATTATTTTGTTGGGTGAGCTTTGTTTGTTTTTGGAATAAATGCTTTTTATTCAAAGTCGTGAAACGTGTGGAAACTCTTGCATAATTCCGGAGTTTCAACCTCAGGATACCGATTCTCGCGATCTCAGGATCTGAACGTTAGAGTGAATATGTCAATTGTAGCGTGGCTCCATCATCTGAATATGACCCTTCTGGAATCACCAGCGCGCAGTCCAGACCTGCACCCAATGGAAAATCTCTTAGGAACTTTTAGAGGCAGTGCTGACGACGGAAAGTTTTGGGACAGGAGCTCTCTACACACCAAGGGAGGAGTTGTCCCCTCTTTTACGGCTCTAAATCCACTCAGGACCACTTTGCTCGCGTTGAGTGGCAAGACGTTTTAGAGTGCAAAAACGGGACAACTCCTCCCTCGCTGTGTAGACAGCTCCTGTCCCAAAGTTTCCCGTTTTATTTCCGCAGAAACTTAAGCTTGGATCCTTCTGTGGACAGTAAAACGACCGGGTAACGAATTCATCAACGAAATCTGGGGTTAATTATACCTCAAGTTTAATTAACTTCACTCCATAACCTCAAAGTAACTCTAAATGCCATTCGTCAGCGTTTACCCGATTCGTCAATAACAGTTATTCCGCAGACGTCTAATCAAGCACCTTTTGTGCAATCGGAGCCACTCATGTGACGTAAAATCCTGGATCGATAACTGCAGAAACTCATCATTTTCGAAGTTTATATTTCTGTAAACTTGGCCATCCTACCTAGATTTTGCAAGGTACCTGTGATGAATGATCTTCAAGCCGATCCATGCACTTTCCCAAAACATTCTTTTCCACCAAATTGAAACTTAACTATCTAGAGTGGATCAACCGACCAACTGGATTACTCGGCCCACGTCATATAAGGGTTGTTCACCAAAAAAGTAACAATTGGCGAATTTTCAAATATTCTTTATCTTGCAAGATTCTAACATCCAAATATGTGTATTGAACCATTTTACTTTCAAAGAGTTTCTATCACAAGAATTATTAAACGTAGTAACTCACCCAAGAATTCTAAAGCACAAAACCATTTCCGACGTTTGCATTATCGAGAGTCCGCGGTGCGCCACACACAAAACAGACGTGACTGAATATTTTGGGGATTTTTAATTTTTTTCTCGCTTTTAAAGAGAGTTTAACGGAAACTTCTCCTGGTACCGTCCACATAGTAGACCTACCTACTTAAAAGTACCGGAAACTATACTACGGTTTTTATCGTGAACACAGCCTTTATAGGCAATATTTCACGCATTGAGCAGTTTTCAAGGCAAAGTTTTTAACAATAAGCGGAACAGACCCTTCATGGAATAGAACAAACAAGCATCACTCATAGATCACTGATTTCTGTTCATTAGTTCAATTGCATTATTAATTAGACTTTATACACCCGGACAGACTTTATACATAGTATTGAGGTGCTTTAGTCTCCGTCCATAGCAGACGACCAACGTCAAAGCGTCAAGGCGTCGGAGCATCATGCGCCAGCGCTGAAACGCTGGTGCATGACGCTCGACGGCTGGCGCAAATACTGTGTCCGAGGACTGCGCGTGGTTAAAGGTATCGTTCACGATGAACTTCGTTTTCGAGTTTTAAATATATAATGAGCTCTAGTACCCAGTAGAACGGCTACGCTGAAAAAAGAGCGAAAAAATCACTCAAAACCCCTTTTTCAAGCCGAAAATATCTTAATCGATTTTTGAGAAAGGAAGAGTCGATCGTTAGATATCGCTGTTTTGACCAACGATCTCATGATCAAATGAAGTTCATCATTCTTTCAAGTGATTTGTGGATTAGGAAAGGTTAACCGATTTGTGTAGAAAAGTCATTCTTCACGTAATCGTAAAGTATGTTCCATCAACTTCCCCTCAGTTGTACTGTATCAATTGTTGATCATTTACTTATATGATGGCTGACAGCAAATTGTGTCAGATGAATGACGGACGGCCGGCCTCTTTTGACGGAATTTAAGACATTCAACCTCATTTATCTTTAGAATGGGGCGTTTTTACCCGTACAAACCTTCCCTACGTTCTTAGGTGGGCCCAGAAAATCATTTGAACCGAAAAGACGGTGAGTGGTTTTCAGCGCGAACGATGCCTTTAACGATGGTATCGACAATATTAGCGGCAGCCGTTACGGTCACTATGCCTCCACCGTCAGCCACTGGCCGGCTGCAGTGGTCGCTGGGGAGTCAGATCAATGACAAATGCTGAAGATGCAAACCCCAAGCGTTACATTACGGTCACTGGACGCTAGGACGTCTGCTATGGACGGAGCCTTAGAACGTATCATTCTCGAGCGACTTATCAAACATCGTGAAGGAACGACCAGAGATGAGCAAGCTGGTTTCTGACCTGGAAGATCGACCATTGACCAAGTGTTCGTCGTGAGAAGAGCAATTTAATTGTGGCAGCGGTATTCGAAGTCATTACGGATTGCTTTTTTGAACTTTGGAGCCGCGTTCAACTCTCCTCATCGTGATCGATTGCTCAATGCTCTGCGAGCAGATGGAGTCCTAGAAAAGTATGTTCGGTTACTCGAGGACATGAACAGAGAAACAACAGCAGCAGTTCGTACACCTGTCGGATTTACGTCAGCTTTCAAGGTGAAAACAGGAGTAAGGCAAAGAGCCGTAGCAGGACCTTTTCTGTTCAACTTTGACATCATGCGTAGAGTTGCCAAACAGTTTCCTGCAGACGTGATACTAACACCATCAGGACGCTCCCTTGTCGACCTGGAGTACGCCGACGACATTGTGTTATTCGCTAAAAACAACGCACAACTGCAAAGGATTGTGGACCTCGTTTCGAAGTATGCAGCAGCCTATGGACTTCGTCTTAGCCCCAACAGATGCATGCAGATATGGGTCTCTCAGAGGCCTTCAACTGGAGTTTGTGTGGACGGACAACGTATCGAACTGGTGGACGATTTCTGTTATTTGGGCTGTTTGCTGAAGAACGATGGTAGTTATGCAGCGGATATTCGACAACGATGTGCGAAAGCTACATCTGCATTCAATATTTCGAACCAAGTGCTTGTGGTCTACTACCATCGCGAAGGAAGTCAAGTTGCGCGTCTACCTATCCGCTATTCGCCCTATCATGATGTACGGATCGAAGACGTGGGCAGCACCGAAGACGCAGATGGAAAAGTCGGGTTGCACGGAGAGGAAGCTTTTTAGGCGTATATTTGGATATTTCTGACCGCGTGTATGCCATAACGAAGATTTTAACAAGGAAATCGATGCGGTACATCAACGCTTGACACGAGGGAGTTGCCAGCATCTCCCAACGCCAACTCAAGCTGCAATGGAAAGTCGACTTCGACTGCTCGGGCATATACCAAGAAGAACGCTGGATCGTCTCGTACAACACGACCTAAGAACGAACCCTAATCCTGTCTGGAAACGGCCACCTGGGCGTAGGCGAAAGTTCTGGACGGATGTGGTTAAAGAGGATTTGAAGTCACTCGGCATCGAAATACAGTTTAGGCGCGATTATTCGTTTCGCAGGAAATGGAATAGTGACAATTTGATGGAATGTGTTCAAATTGTGGATGAAGACCGTGAAAAATGGACACAGCTGACTACTAAGACAGCTCACCTTGGTGAAGATGTGGAATGACCGCGTCAGGCGAAAGCCAACCGATTAAAGGCAGTGTTCACGATAGGAATCGTTTTTTTTGTTTTTCCGCCTATCTTGAAAACGCTCAATAATCTCCACGTTCGACTCTCTATGAACCTCGGCATCAGAATATTGGTGAATAGTTTGGCTGTAGCAGGCACGAGGTGGTATGGTTTTATTGTAGACTAACGTTTCGGCGGTTTCGCCCTCTTCGGAGTCTGAAAAAGGTCGAATCTATGTGTAAAATTACTCGGCCAAACGTAGTTTTTTACCCTACAGAAATTCAAGACAAAATTTTCCAAACAAATGGCTGGGATGCTTGAAGCTGAGTTACATACCTTTTCAAAGTCCGTGGAACATCAGGTATTCGGTAGATAGACGACGGGGTACCGAGATATCAGAAGGCAGTACCCCAAATCAGAAGGCTAATCTGATGTAGGGCTTGTAGTTCCCGCGTTATATTTATACCTTCGTCCTTCCGGTTGATCTTAGATCCTCGCATTGATCCAGAATGCCTCAAGCCGCGCACTTGTTTTGGCCTCCCGCGCTACTATCTCCACTCACCTCAAAATCTTCCCCGTCATGGCAATTAATTTTGTGGCAACCCAGCGCGGTACTAATTCGCGCCTTATCCTTCCCATCCAAGTGCTCTTTGATACGCACATGCAGAGGGCGGGCTGTTTCACCGATATATTCCTGGCCACAGCTCTGACATGTGATCTGATAAATAACCCCAGAAGCAATACAGTCACCATTTCTGCCCGATGGGCAAATGACGCACTGTGGCGTGACACATGCGCGATCATATTGACGATTCCGCACTAATTGCCGTTTTAAATTATTGGGCGGGATGGCCACGAGAGATACAGTATTTTCCAATCCCGCTCCTCGAAGGCATTTTCTGACAGCGCGGCTCACATCGTCGGATATGAATGGCATTATGAAAGGAACTTTGTCGCCTTGTGGTATATTATGACTTCGCTGACATTCGTAGGCGCTCCGCGACCTGCGCGCGTGTGGTCCATAGCCATTAAGAGTAGCTATTTGACAAGCTAGGCTTTTTGACGCTTCACGCTCTTCCTCTCCAGAACACACATTTACAGCGGTGCGAAACATGTTTCTGACAACCGCAAGTTTTGTCTGAGTGGGATGCGCGGACCGCCAGTGAACCAGAATATTCTTGTTCGAAGGTTTGCGGTACCATTTTGTAATTTTCCTGCCTTCCGCTAGTTGAACCTGAACATTCAGAAAGGGCAACCAGCTTTCTGACGGTTTTTCCCGGGTAAGTTTTATGTGAGGGGACTGACTGTTCATGAGAGTGAAACATATGTCCATCTCTTCTTGCGTAGAGCAAATTATGAGACAGTCGTCTATGTAGCGCCTGTAAAACAAGGGTGAAAATTCGAGCACAGGTGCTTCGATTTTGGACATGAAGGCGATGGCAAGCGTTGGTGCCAGCCTCTGCCCCATCGCCAGCCCCTCAGCTGAGCAAAGTATTTACCTGCCCATTTGAAAACATTACAACCGAGACACTCCTTCAAAAGAGCCATTAGGCTGCGTACCGAGAAACCGTGCATATTTATATTGCTTTGATGTTCATTTAGAAGCTCTAAAACTGCTTCCATAGCCGCGTCGTTACTTACGCTGGTGTAAAGCGCTGAAACATCAAAGGATTCGATAACACAGTTGCTGGTGAGTTGCGCATGCCGGAAATGGTCTAGGAAGGCTTGCGTGTTGGGTAAGTGCGCCGGAATGAATGGAAGAAGTTGTGTGAGCACTGCGCTGACAAACCAAGCGATTCGGTCCGTGGGACCACCCACGCAGCTAATAATGGGCCGGACCTTAATTGCGGTAGGATCAATTTGTGTGAGGTCCTCCGTAGCCCCGAATTTATGGGTTTTGATAAGCAAGTATAATACGGGGCAAGTAGGAGCCTCGATTTTAAGGCGTGTGATTATCGTCTGAGCTAGCCCAGCCGATTTCGCTTCCACAATCCAGGACCTGTTGAGCTTGCGGTGTTGCGACTTTAACTCTTTCTCAGAAGATATCCGGTAGACTGACGTGTCCGATAGGTGGATCTCGGTTATCGCCGCGTCCATGTCGTGGAATCACCACAAACTCTCCTCCTTTGTCACTTACGGAAAGCCGTACGGTATTGGAAGCCACAAGCTCGCGTACTTCTTTTAGGCCCAAAATTTGTGAGTGATTCAGGTTTTTATGAATTTTCCTGCCGGAAATCGCTTGAGAACCCTGAATATTTCGTCGGCAAAGAGGCGGAATTTTATGTCGGCGCGTGCATTTGGTTCCTGTTGCTTGAAATACGTTGGGGAAACGGGATGGTGGGAAATGCCCGAATCTGCCCCTGCGCTTGCTGGCCCACATTCTATTCTAGCCCTATAACGAAGTCGATCCTGAAGTTCATGGAGACCGCAGATGACCTTGCGCATTACATGAGTAGAAATGCGTTGAGACGGTGAGAAACTTGGACCAAGATGTAAAACTGCGAGTGCGTTTTCGGAAAGAGTGGTATTTCCTAACACGGTAACCCTTGAGTTTTCTGACAACGGTACACTACTGACACCTTGATGGACTGGACTTTGATCCAATACAACACTACGAACCCCAGTTTCTCGGCCATTGGCTGTACCCATAATGCCATTGAATTTCTTTTTGTAGAGATGCCCTGACGTTAGACCGAATACGATCACAAATAGATTTTGACCCTTCCACTATCCTCCCCAAAGACGCCCCTCCAAAAACTTTATACAGTTTCGTTCTTTCGAACTACACTTATTCAGCATGGCAAACAAATGATCTTGCTTATCACGTAATGCGATGCGAAGAAGCTGGAGCTCGATCTTGCGTATTGTCGAGTCGTTCTTCGGTCTTCCGCATACGTCACGTAGCCTCTTCTTGGAGATGAAGTTCGGAATGACGTTGTTGGTTACGCACCGGCGGAGGAAGTGGACGGATTGCCTCACCATGACGATCTTCTGCCGGAGAGACAATGCTTCTTGTACGAGTCGTTGGAACTGTGCTGGTACATCGCTCAATAATCTCCACGTTCGACTCTCTATGAACCTCGGCATCAGAATATTGGTGAATAGTTTGGCTGTAGCAGGCACGAGGTGGTATGGTTTTATTGTAGACTAACGTTTCGGCGGTTTCGCCCTCTTCGGAGTCTGAAAAAGGTCGAATCTATGTGTAAAATTACTCGGCCAAACGTAGTCGAATCCTTTGATGTTTCAGCGCTTTACACCAACGTAAGTAACGACGCGGCTATGGAAGCAGTTTTAGAGCTTCTAAATGAACATCAAAGCAATATAAATATGCACGGTTTCTCGGTACGCAGCCTAATGGCTCTTTTGAAGGAGTGTCTCGGTTGTAATGTTTTCAAATGGGCAGGTAAATACTTTGCTCAGCTGAGGGGGCTGGCGATGGGGCAGAGGCTGGCACCAACGCTTGCCATCGCCTTCATGTCCAAAATCGAAGCACCTGTGCTCGAATTTTCACCCTTGTTTTACAGGCGCTACATAGACGACTGTCTCATAATTTGCTCTACGCAAGAAGAGATGGACATATGTTTCACTCTCATGAACAGTCAGTCCCCTCACATAAAACTTACCCGGGAAAAACCGTCGGAAAGCTGGTTGCCCTTTCTGAATGTTCAGGTTCAACTAGCGGAAGGCAGGAAAATTACAAAATGGTACCGCAAACCTTCGAACAAGAATATTCTGGTTCACTGGCGGTCCGCGCATCCCACTCAGACAAAACTTGCGGTTGTCAGAAACATGTTTCGCACCGCTGTAAATGTGTGTTCTGGAGAGGAAGAGCGTGAAGCGTCAAAAGCCTAGCTTGTCAAATAGCTACTCTTAATGGCTATGGACCACACGCGCGCAGGTCGCGGAGCGCCTACGAATGTCAGCGAAGTCATAATATACCACAAGGCGACAAAGTTCCTTTCATAATGCCATTCATATCCGACGATGTGAGCCGCGCTGTCAGAAAATGCCTTCGAGGAGCGGGATTGGAAAATACTGTATCTCTCGTGGCCATCCCGCCCAATAATTTAAAACGGCAATTAGTGCGGAATCGTCAATATGATCGCGCATGTGTCACGCCACAGTGCGTCATTTGCCCATCGGGCAGAAATGGTGACGGTATCGTTTGTGGGGTTATTTATCAGATCACATGTCAGAGCTGTGGCCAGGAATATATCGGTGAAACAGCCCGCCCTCTGCATGTGCGTATCAAAGAGCACTTGGATGGGAAGGATAAGGCGCGAATTAGTACCGCGCTGGGTTGCCACAAAATTAATTGCCATGACGGGGAAGATTTTGAGGTGAGAGTGGAGATAGTAGCGCGGGAGGCCAAAACAAGTGCGCGAAAAGCGCTTGAGGCATTCTGGATCAATGCGAGGGATCCTAAGATCAACCGGAAGGACGAAGGTATAAATATAACGCGGGAACTACAGCCCTACATCAGATTAGCCTTCTGATTTGGGGTACTGCCTTCTGATATCTCGGTACCCCGTCGTCTATCTACCGAATACCTGATGTTCCACGGACTTTGAAAAGGTATGTAACTCAGCTTCAAGCATCCCAGCCATTTGTTTGGAAAATTTTGTCTTGAATTTCTGTAGGGTAAAAAACTACGTTTGGCCGAGTAATTTTACACATAGATTCGACCTTTTTCAGACTCCGAAGAGGGCGAAACCGCCGAAACGTTAGTCTACAATAAAACCATACCACCTCGTGCCTGCTACAGCCAAACTATTCACCAATATCTTGAAAACGGTCCCATGCTGAATCCAATGATGTCTCTGGAACCGTAGAAGATCTCAGGAAACGGAGTTATGGTCCCTCGAAAATTGAGCTAGGGAAGCATGGCGGACGAGTTGTAACTTCCGTCTTTTGCAGCCAATGTATGCGAGCTGAACCGAGTAAAGTGAGAAGCTGAGAATGAAGGCAAGAACGGGGCTTCTGATCGGGAACCATCGCTCATCTCACGATCTCGAGTGTTCCATTGTTCTCGTCGAGGGGCGGAAAGATGCAGGACTAGCCTAAAGCGGCGGGGTTTGTGCACTTTTCTGAGCCGGTTTTCGGGACGCTGTTCTGCTCTTCTGAGAGCAACGAGAAGCGTTTGTCATCGAAAAATCGAGGATGAAGTTTATCGTGAACAGTACCTTTAAGTCAAGTAAGTCATTGAGGTACTTTGTATGCGTAGTTGCCTTCCCGTTTGAACAAATTTTATTTCTCTGACAAAGCTTGCAACACCTTCTGATTGACATCCTTTATAAAACAAGATACTCAAAAACAAACAAAAAATTGATTCAATATGGTGACGACCACTCATAGAATCACGACCACTCGTCATTCAACAGAGTAGAGAACAGCAATAAGAATTACACGCGTCGGTTACCTTATTAAGAATATCTGATATCATACGAATAAATACTATGTAGTGACTTGATAGGTATGATAAATCGTTGTACTAGATGCAAAAAATACAGCCCATTTATGAGCATAAGATTATAAAATTCTATGGCCCATTTTAGCGCAGCGCGACGTCACGCTAACCGTGAATATTGGTCAAATATCAATCTTATCACAAAGAGCACGTGTTTAAGAAGCTGGCGATTGTCTCGAGGGACCAAAACTACTAGAAAAGGATAGAGAAAAGACGACGTGGAAACAGGAATGAAAGCTCACTATCGGATGTCACCGCGGTTGATAGTCGGCGTGTGTCTCAGAGCGGGGGCGGTATGCACGTACGCGGCGGGTTAGGCTGGGGCTAGGGAGGGTTTGAACGGTCGGCGCGTTTGATGATAGCGGCGCAAGGGCTGGAAGGGGGTTAGAGGTCGTTTATACTCCCGCCGCCGAGCGGCGCGTCACAGGGCATTTTTGCAATATTGATCACGCGGCGCGGCACGATCGATACTGTAGGATTGCACTTAGCCGCGCCGCTCGGCTGCAGAAGTGTAAACGACGCCTTAGGCTAGCACTGAAAAATCTTTCCCTCGCAAACCCTTCTTAGAAAGGTGGGGCAGCCGAAACCCCGTTGAGATCCCAACTATTGATTATCTTTAGCACTCGCACAGCAATCATGAAACGCGCCGACGCCCCTAACCCTGCCTAGCCCCAACCTAACCCGCCGCGTACGTGCATGCCGCCCCGGAAACCTTCACTAGGTTTTCACAGAGTTGAAGTGCGGCCCGATGCGACGCCATGTGTTATATGTGAGACGGCAAGCGGCGCGATATCGATCGATGCCCACTAATAACACATAATCGCGCCGCGCTGCGACGACACCACTGCCTGCTTCTCTTCAAAAACGCGTGCTCTCCGCAGCGCTTCAGGAGCTTTATCGTATAGAGGCGCAAGGTTCAGCAACCCAAAATTATCAATGGAATGTCACTGGCTGGTCAAATGTGGTCTAGCGGCGGATAGTCGCCTCACATAACGATAAAGCTCTGAAGGAAGCCTATAACAGCGACGCTATCGCGTTGCGCCTTAACATAACGCTAAAAGAGACCTAGGTGCCTGTTTTCACAGTAAAGTAAACACACCAGTACAGAAACAGAGGATACACATTCGCGTCTTTGCCTTGTTGTAATTCGAGAATCATATGTACAGTGCGAGATACTTTGGGGAAATCAAGAACTGAGAAATAGTGTTCGACGATGACGACGACGATGAACATTAGTTGACCTTTGACTTAAAGGTCGGCGTCCAGGCATTTTCCGATTCGGTGTGAGATTTGAGCGGCGGCGTCCGATGGATACACACATGACGTAGCCGTGCGACAATCGCACAACCTGAAATATCGCCTATTTTATAGTTAAAGTACAAAATCACGAAGGCTACAATTTCATCAAACTGGACCTGCACTCTCGAACTTTCTCATTCTCACACAACAAACAGTACACAACAGGAAATAATAACATAGAATGAGTGTTGACACCTACCATATAGGCTAAACTTTGATCCAAGAATTCTGTCAGATCAAAAAGTTCAAGTATATGCAGCTTTATTACCGACTGCACATCATAGGTAGAGAAAATCTAGAAACACTGGGCAAAACATGGCAAATTGGCCATTTTTGATTGAGAGAAAGCTTTCAATCACATCTCGAATCAAGTGCTTTGTTTCGCCTTGCGACAGCATGATGTCTCAAAAAAATCGAATAGCTTTCGCTATTAAATGAACACGTAATCAGGCACTTAAAACACCGAAAGTTGAATGAATCGACATTTTCTAGAACAAAATGACAACCTCAGTTGCAAAACGAATTAACTCCTGTACTCGGTTGAAGCAACTCCTCCGTACCCTATCCACGGTGTGAGGGAAATATTCACAGCCTCACTGTAAGGAATGGGGCTTAGAAGGACAGAGCAAAGAAGATTCTTACAAAATTAAAGCGACGAAAACAGGGACAGGGCAATGAAAATTTCGTGGCTCAAATTTTGGCTTACGGTAGCGTCACGTGGACGCAGTGAATTTCGGGGTACGAGAGCACCATACCGACGCAATTAAAGCCAGTGTTCACGATAAAAGTCGTTTTTCTGTTTTTCTGCTTATCTTGAAAGCGGTCCCAAGCTGATTCCAGTGATGTCCCTGGAGTCGTACAGTACAAGACCCTCTGGAGACGGAGTTATGACCTCTCAAAATCCAGCTAGGGAAGCTCTGTGGACGAGTTGTCCGAGGCTTGTAACTCCCATTCTTTGCAGCCGATGTGTGCGAGCTGACCTGGGTCAAGAGAGACGTTGAGAATGAAGGGAAGAACGGGGTTTTTGATCAAAAACCATAGCTCATCTAACAACGAAATCAGGGAAACTGTTATAGGACGTGGGCGGTCATGGAATGGGTTGGCTGGCCCACGAGATTCTTACCCACTTACCGGCCGTTTTTCGTCGCACTTCCGTTCTTAACCTTCTTAGAGGGACCCAGAGCTTACGTTTTAGCCAAAAACGCGTGCAAACTTTTCTTTGTAAACACTGCCTCTGAAGGCAGTGTCCACGATAAATTTCGTCCTCGGTTTTTGGCCGGAAATCGAAAGTTCAGAGTCTCATTGGAGCACTGGGGTCGAAAGAACGAACGAAAACGAGCCCGAAAGAGCTCCATACGGTTCCGAATTCCGCTCGCGCTACCCCTTCCGCTCGCGGTCGAGTTTTCCGAGGAACAGTTTCACGGTTGAGTTTTAGCATTGGGGCGCATTTTCGCACGCTGTCTACTTCAGGCCCATACCCGCGCAACTGATCCACCATTGAAATGTGGCTTTGAAGAAGAAGAGCTGATTTTGGATATTTCGCATCCTTTTTTAATGATTCTTTCTTCACTGATGAAACAGCCAGACTCTAAACCTTCGTTTTCTAATGGAAACCCGAAAACGAATTTCATCGTGGACACTGGCTTTAAGTGCGGGAAATATCTTCGAGGCAGGATGAGGGGGGTGAACGACAGCTTTAAATTCCCCACCGTTCGGGACTGGTCGGCGCGGACCCCTTTTTGTTTTCCGGAAACTCCCGTGCCTCTCGCCCGCCGCGATCGTTCTGCTCCAATTGCTCCCAGGGCTAGGTGATTTCCAGTGATCCCTAGTAGGCTTTCTCTTTGTAGTGCTAGAGTTTTGGTCTATTTGTTCCTTCCTTGTTGTGTTTAATGGTTTCGCGTTGCTCGCTTCGTATAATTTTGTTGTGTGTTAGTTGATAAATTGATTTCATCATCGCGTGTCGGTTTTTTTTCTGTGAGGGTGCGTAGCCATACTATTCTGTTGGGATTTTCACGAAGGGTATTTTCACGAAGGGTATGGTATACTTTTGCGACACACGGTCGCGTCGCTCTAGCGACAGCGACCGCCTCCCGTCCTTTAAATCTGTGGCTGTCGCGGTGCGCTGCACAGCGACAGCAACAGTGGTAGCGACAGGCTATCGCACATTAGCAGTATGTCAGCCCTCCGCGACACGTCGCTGCGACCCACACGCAACATATGTTCCTACGACGATTGTTGCCGTTGCTCCGATGCGGGTCCCGCCACGATATGTGTTAGATTGCATGCCTGTCGCTCATTACAGCGACAAAGTATACCATAGGCCTAAAAGAACTCAACTTTATTCAGCTACTTGACAACTCTCGAATCTGTGTGCATTTATATAAACTACAGTGTTTTTTTGTCTACTGATTCATATGCTTGATGAACAGGAATGCTGAAAGCCAGTACCAATTCTATCAAAGACAGTAGTCCCCCTTACGATGAGGTCTTCGAGGACCGGTTTGCACCGCGCTGGTCCTTACATTATGGAGATTTCATATATGTAAACTAATTGGTCATCTCCAAACGGTTAGTCGTACTATGGCTAGATTCCGCAAGACAGGTACTGAGGCGACCCGAAAAAAAAACGGTTGTTCCTTGATTGAGTCTACTCACAAGAAATGTGGAATCCTGCTGCGGGGAACTGCACCCGCTCTCCCCAAACGTCTTCGTCGATGTATCAACAGAAACGGCAAACAAATTGATCACTTCTATTTCGCTAGAAACCTCGTCGACGGTATCCTTCGATTTCTCTTTGGTAACCTTGCTAAGTTAGCGCATCGAAATTTCCTAACAATAGATAAAATTGCGTTCAAGCATTTGTTGGTCGTGTGCGTGGAGAGAAATGGCCGTGTTGTATCAATGCGTTGACCGCGGGGCTTATCTTCAGACACTCGTAGATGTATTCCGGCAGACCGCTGCGTTATGAAGGCCAAATTCGTTGAATCGAAACTCTGGCCGCTTATCCTGAGACATCGCTCTTCGGTGCTTTCTTTAGCGCCTGGTTTCCTCCGAAACATCCTCTGTTACACCCGAGACACCTGGCGCTCGCCCCGAGAAAAGCCGAAACAACAGCGGGGCAGGCGGAACAGAACTACGAGTGTCTGAGTCACAATAATCAGCCTGGGGTTGTAGTAAACTAGCCGAAACTGAGAGTTAGGAACAGTGATCATGTCACGATAACCAGGAAGAATTGAGGTGTGAGACTTCGAAGTTACCCTCGAACCAACTGGGAACTGTCACATAATCGTTCGCAAAAATGTCTGCCTCTGGAAACGAACCCGCGAACGCCGGTTCATCAACAGCGACACATTGCTCTGCACCAAACTGCTAGGATCCCAACGCACGAGAACTAATTCTCATCATGAACTTATGCACATGCATGTGTAAAAATCTATGAGTGCGGATCTGAACCCGTGATCGCACTGAAAAGAGCAGCGCGACATCGCACTACGCCATGCATTTACGGACAGAGTGACTTTGGAGAGGCTCTCCTAGATTCTTGAACCCTGCTCCTCATACATCAACAATTAACACTTTCGCAGTATGTAGAGACAGTAGCTGTGAAAATGATTAGAGCAGAAATAATGGTTTCCGATTAACTTGCAATCTTCTCGTGTACAGTATATGCTTGTTATGTGTAGAGTCACTCCTTCTCGTCTTCTCGCCTAACTTTCGTTGGTTGATCCGTTCAGCTGAATGTTTTACCTCGGTTTGCTTTCTCTTAATCTAGTTTTTATTAGTATTATGCGATGATTTTTCTAGTCGATGTTTTCAATTTAACGAGATTCGTGAATTCAGGTGAAACTGGCCGGAGAAATCTGTCACAGGAATAGCTAGGCTAAAACTTGCTGTAAGGTTGATATGAAAGTCCTTCTTTCAAAATTTCAGGTCTACTATGTTTTTCTCAATCATTGATTATGAGAACCTTACAACTCACTTTTTTGATGACCATTCAATATTTACTTTCTCGAGTAGCTAGAAAAAAGAGAAAACACACACATCGTCAATTTCGCCTCCACAGTATCTTTACTACTTCAAAGCCTGTCTGAATAATACTTTTGAAAAAAAAACCTTGCAGAATGAAACTTTTCCGTTGAATTTGAAAAGAATTTCAAACTTTCCATGAACACAGCCTAAAATTCCAGTACTTTTCTTTTTCGATATTCTTTGTCATTTCAAACATTTTCTCGGATAAATGTGAGAAATTTCCTGATATTCAATCCAATCCCATGGAGATTCGGTTTTCGGAATTAATTATTCACTAGGCAAATTTGAAGCTTCTCAATTCGAGATTTGTTCAAAAACTTTTGTTGAAAAATATATTACTTTTTAATGATTGAACCCAGTCAATGAAGCCTTTTCAAAGATTTTGAATGCTTGAACAACTTCGATTAATGCCTCACACGTTTTCTGCAAACAAAATGTAAGTGAACTCGAAAACCTGCCCTCTGTTTAATTTAAATGAAAGTTCAGTAAATGCTTTCAACTGCGAATTCGGGACGCTCAAATGTGCCTTTAAGTTGGCCACGTATTCGAGAAACCGAATAACGGAAATATCTAATGAATCGATTACTCAAGAATCCCGAATGTATCGAATATTAGAAAAACGAATGATTGAAATAACAAAATGAACTGAATAATCGGAAAAACATAAAATTAAAGTCTCCGAATGAATAAAACATTCAAGTAATCAAAGTATTGGACTAATTAATGCTTCCGGTTTAAATTCTAGTCGATACTGCGGAGATTGAAATGACAATGCATAAGTTTTCTCTCTTTTTTGAATTTTGCTTAGAAAAGAAAACAAAAAAGAAAACCTGAGAAAACAAAAAATACATGATCTTAACAAAAGTGAATAGTAAATTTCCCATGAATTCAGGCGAAGGAAAAAAACAAAATAGATCTGAAATTTGGAGTTAGAGACTTCAAATTCAAATTTCTGAGCGTTCTGGTCTAGTTAATCCACTGACAGGTTTCTCGGTCACAATAACCTCAATTTGTAGTCCTCGTAAAATCGAAGAACACAAGAAAATCGAGCACGCAAAACGCTCAGCAAAGAAAAATGAATTAGAGGGAAGCAGTTAGCTGAACGAGGGAGGCAATAATTGGCTTTTGATCGCGTTATTTATCATGACGAACGGTGCGCCAGCCGTTGGGGAAACTGGCGTCTATTTAGACAGTTCTTGGCCCAATCACGGCTCCAGTGATGATGGGTGAGAAACCCGGAGTTGGCGGGTTAGGCTAAAAAGTCCTCTCGAGGACTTTTTAGCCTAACCCGCCATCGCCGTCTAACGCACTCCTCAACATGCCCAGTGTCTCATCGTTGACCTGTGAAAGGCGCCGATTAATGAGCGAACATCAATGTTCGCGATCGTGAGTTCCTAGGGAGGTAACAAGGAAGTTAAGGAGCAGTAACTTCGAACTTTCACTCCAAGATTTTTTATAGTAACTTATCTTGGCTCTTGGTATTAGTACGCCGATTTCAGTCAAGACTGATAACCTCATAGTTAACATTGATGTTAAAAGCCTTGGTTAACATCGTAGTTTGGCAAGTTTACTACCACCCCTGATCGCTCACGTAGTATGTTCCTTTATGCCCTTCGAAATCAAAGCGCGCCTTTTTCATACGGTTTCCTCTCCTGATAAAGGAACTGACACGTGAAACTTTACGAACGTTTAAGTCTTGTTCAGAAAATCAATTTATACAGAAAATGCGGAATTCTCGCTGTGAAGTTGGGACGATACTTTGGAATTTATGGAACAGATTTTTTGGACTTTGTGCATAGAGTCTTAGCGCCGTTCAGTACATGCGGTCTTTTTGTAGAATTCAGTCTTCTGATTGAACGGGACTGCAGCGGTAGAACGTCGCGTGCGATCGGAAGCCCATTGGCCAGTGGCAATAGTCGTGATTCGTCCATTCGTTTGACCAAACTTGGTGAAAGATCTTCGAGCTTGTTTTTCTTTGAACAATGCCCTTGTAGATCAAGGAAAATGAGAAGACTCCCGAATCTAAGGATTCGGAATGGGTTCTGAAAGGTATGGTGGAACAAATATGTTTCAAAAAGTAAGAAAGGGTAGCCAAAGCTAGTGACTGTCTGGACAAGAGGAATGAATATGGAACTAATTCCTACGCACGTACGCAATACAAGATTTCAGCGTCATCTGATTCTTTCCCCTGCACTCAACTTTCAAATCAAGACAAGAGCTGAAATTAGCCACGTCTGAGTTTCTACGAGTTGCCCAGAGAGTGCTTGAGCTATGTCGTCTTAAGTACAAGTGCTGCACTTATCATCGAACAGCATCTGTACTTCGCAGCTCAGACCTGAGAAGAACATCCTGTTTTTGTGCTACAGTGAACTACGCATCGGAAACCCAATTTTCATGTAACAACTTAGTGACGAGTACTTAGCTGAGGTGATCGTACCCTCAAGAGTGATAATGTGTGCCTAACGCGTAGAGCACGTCCAGTGCTAGTATTTACTTTCGTAACTGATGTGCGACCTTGTAATATTCGCGAGTGTGAGTACATCCCCGTAGACCCACAGATCCGAAGGGCAAGCTAAAACCCATTAGCCTTTGAGAGATTTTTCTGCGGGTAGTGTTGTCCTTGAATAGATCTGATTCATCTTAGAGAGCAAAGGACATGTTCAATGCAGTACAACCCTCTAACATTCCCTTTTGTCCACGCTTACAACTCGTTTGTAACCACAATATTGCTCATTGCATACAACCCCACCCAAACGTCTCTGGGCACTCCATCTGTCAGGGTCCAGCAGATGTGGATAGCTTGCCGATGGGTGAGTTGTGTGGAGTCGTGAAATTTTCGGGTTAAAAAATGTATAATTCATTCGAAAAAAGTTGGAAAAAACGTTGCAGTATTTGTGGAAAAGTGGCTCCTGCGAATTAAAAACGAAATTACAACTGTTTACAACCTGAAAAGAACCAGTTCCTAGTTCATTCAACTGTTTTTAGTCCAAGTACTTCATCCTTAAAAACCACTGTATGACGTGCGACCCCCCCCATTAAAAATCAAAGTTTCAAATTCAAAAAAGGAAGCTGAATTCTTCATGACATCCCCCAAAATTTGTCACAGTTTAATTCCTGAACCTGACTGGTTACAAGAATTCATGCGAGGCAAGGTGGTGGACGTTGCCTAGCCACGTTGGCAATTCGCTTGGTTTTAGCCATCACTATCCAACGTGCGGCATCCCTTCAGCAATAGAATTTCAAACCATCAATGGGCCAGACTTTGAGGTATTGGGACTGTGTAAGAATGTGCACACAGCTTTCTCTCGCAGCCTCCCAAACTTCTGAATAAACTATGCATTAGATTTGTATGGCGATGTAGTTGACGCGCCCTAATCTGAATGCCGCGCCGCAAGCGCTGAAACTCCGCAACATTCATTCAAATGTTTCACCCGCCCTTATCATTTCTCTTTCCCTCACAACCTCAGACAGTCGGTGGTGCTCGGACTTCTAGGTGTCGCGTCCGGTGAGCGCACCTTGGAGTGAGCGGGATGAGAGAGACGCTGACTGGTAGCTCCCCTAGCAAGACGGCTATGTCGATTTTCCCGGACGAATACCAACAACCGTCAAGGGACCAACACGAGAGTACATTTTGAAGGATTAGTGCAAACCCGCGCTGTATACGGGACGCGTGGGGGTTAGTTTGTCGGACGATTCATGATCGTCAAAGGGCAAAGCAAGATCTTGGTATTGCCCAGATGGCCCAAAAGGGAGGGAAGGCCTGGGGGCTCAATGCCCTCTGGCAATTTTTGATGGAAACAGGCCTTTCGGCTTGTTTCCTAACAACTTTCGCGATCCCTCATAAAGCATCACGAAAAACCGACAGCCTACAATAGCGTGAAGGGGCGCTCACGGCCAAAATTTGGTAGAGGTCGGCGTCCGAGAAGGTTCTGTGGCCGGTGAGCGCCCGTCCTCCAGGCCAGACGTCGCTGTGGGAGCGTCCGAGCTCCGCATCGGCGGAGTCCGAGTCCCACCGACTATCTGAGACGTTGGAGAGCCTGCACGTACGCAGGGTAGCCGCACCGACACCCTGTCTCACAAATGGCTACTGCGTAAATTGCTGCGTCTTCGCCATGATCCAGTTATCAGCTACAAAAATTGGCAAATTTTTGATATTCTTGTCGTAGGAGCGTTTCTGGGGGGGGGCGAGTTGGTCGTGGGGGGTCGATCTTTTTTGGCGCGGACTGACCACCGAGAGGGGGGGGTCGTAAGTATTCCGAGGTTTTTGCCAATGAGCCGCTGGACCCTGCCATCTGTGGTAACTAAAGCTCCGATTGTGACTGATCTTACTAGGGAAACTCGCATGGCCAACCCCACCATTTAGAAGAAGATGAATGTTGTCCTTCCAAATCTGCTCCGCTGTATTCGAATCTGACATCGGATTTCGCTACGGACACCTCTGAAGAAAGTTATAAGCGTTTTTGAAGCTTTGTGAAAAGGTAAGGGTACCCATCAGTCAATTTTTAGGGTGTTTGAAAAAAAAACATTTTCCGATTCGGCTCAAAACTCTCAACTGGGGGTCATTTAGGGGGCTGAATGCGAATCTGGGGTCTGTTTGTCGCTAGACTTATGGTTACGGTAGTTTACGGTAGGCATAATGCCTTTTAACTGGCTTTAGCTACCTTAAAAATTCGAAAATCAGAAAATGGACCTCAAGTTCGTATTCGGCGTCCCAAATAACACTCACAGAGACACTTCGAGCCAAATCTGAGACTGACCAAGCTACCGTGTACCCACCGTCACCTACCGTAATCCATCTAAAATTGATAAACGGTTTGCAGATTCGTGTTTAGCACTGCGAATAACCCCCAGAGCAAAAATTTGAGCCATATCAATCGCAGCGCTCCGGAAATCGGCAAACGTCGCGATTTGCCGTCAGATTTGCCCCGATAGGAAGCTTTGGACGAATCAAGTCGAAAAGCTCGGAAAATCGTCAAATAAATCCCAGATTCGTGATCGGTGCCCCAAATAACCCTTCTGGAAGGATTTTGAGTGATATCTGCAACATTTTATAACGCTTTCAGAGGCATAAATAAGCGCCCAACCGTAATTCCGCACAATTCCAAAATGCTCTCAGTCTGTGCAAAGCTTGGAAATTGTGCTTTCACCCAAAATTTACTTAGTGGGGTAGTTTCGGGCGCTGATCACACGTTTCCGGATTTCGCAAACACTAGTGCGCGTTTTTGATAGAAGAAAAGACGGGAAATACGAACTTTGACAGGCTATAACTTTTTTCGCAGATGTCCGTAGCAAAATCCGGGTTCAGATTCGAAGAGGGCATGTCAGAATGGACCAGAAAACATTTAACAGCTTTCTGATCCGAAGGTACACCATGCGAGGTTCCCTAGTTAGTACTTTTCGTGGTCATAAACTATGCATATCGTTCTCGACTGGAAAGAAATAAGGTATCCGGCTGGAGGTTGTTATAGGCAAGAATAAATAAACACCTAAATAAATGAACAAATCTGCTCTCAATCAACTACATAGCTAACGAGGGAAAGGCTGACGTCAGTTGACTCAAAATTAGCGCGTATTTTCCAAATTCTAATCACCTTCTTGGCTTACTCACACCACCACTGATTACTTCCTCTTCTCCGAAGCTGTTCTCTCATACCGGGATAATCTTTGGAGAAAGATCAAATTCAGATTAAGCTGTGATGAATATTGCGCTTAATAACAAATGTTTACCTCATCTCGCCTACAAAGCTTCTTAATCCACATGCCTCGTCGGTGTTGCAGAGTCGTCTCTGAAAACAAAACATAAGCTTCACGAAAATCCTACAAATTGTAAACATTCAACAAATAATTTGTTAGTGATGTTGAGATTATTAGCTGATAGACTCACATCTAGCTCTGGTTAATACACAGCTATGCATATGGCCTAGGGTGAGACCAGTAATGTACGATTTACTGCAAACCCACGTCTCGTGAAGTGATTTTCGGCTTACGGCCTTTCTGGAAATTTTTCGCAGTCAAGCTACAATACCGCTCGTCAGAATGCGCGCGTGGACTCGTTTTCGTGTCTTCAGCGTGCTAGCTTCATACCTCACTTCAAATTGAACGTTTTCCGGATTTGAAAAGCAACATAAGGTTCTGGGGAGAAGGGCTATACAACGGTGTGAAGACTGCTAGGGCACGACAATGCTCGGCCACACGAATCTGGGATAACCCCACAGAAACTGCTAGACCTGGACTGGGAAGTTCTTCCTCACCATCCATATAGATCAGCTCTTGTTCAACGCCTCAGGAATTCATGATCTGCCCAATCGGTGGCGAAGGATCCTTGAATGTGACGGAAAGTATTTTGTTGGGTGAGCCTTGTTTGTTTTTGAAATAAATGTTTTTTATTCAATAAATGTTTTTTCGAGTCGTGAAAAGTCCGGAAACTTCCGCATCAACCTAATAGCTTGAATGTTCAAGGAATGAGTACGACATGAATTCTAACGCCGTTTTCAACTACTCTTTATCTCTGAATTCTTTAAGAGTGATGTTTCCTGAACATCTCTTTTGCGGTTACATTAATAAAAGACATATACCCACTCATAAATATGAAAACATAGAGTATGATTTTATGCCCGCACGATGCCTCCGAGCGCGAATTACCTAAGGGCAGTGTCCACGATAAAAATCGTTCTCGAGTTTCCACCAGAAAACGAAGGTTTAGAGTCTGACTGTCTCACAAGTGAAGAAAGAATCATGAAAAACGCTGCGAAACATCCAAAATCAGCTCTTCTTTTTGACAGCCACATTTCAACGGTGGATGAGTGGCTCGGGCATGGGCCTGAACTAGACAGCGTGCGCGAATGCGCCCCAATGTTGAAACTCAGCCGCGTTCGCGCTTCAATGCTAATATAGAAGCGGACAAAACTGTTCCTCGGAAAACTCGACCGCGAGCGGAAGGGCTAGCGCGAGCGGACTTCGGAGCCATATGGAGCTCATTCGGGCTCGTTTTCGTTTGTTCTTTCGAACCCAGTGCTGCAATGAGACCCTGAACCTTCGATTTCCGGCCAAATACCGAGGACGAAATTTATTGTGCACACTGCCTTTAAGGGATTCATGCAGCCTAATTCTATCATTATTTATGTATCATGCAAGCTTTGAACTTGCCTGTTACACGAAATCATATTCAGAAGAGTATACAAAATAGTCGCAGTATGTTACCTCTCTCCAGGCATCTTATTCTAAAGTTCTTTAGTTAGGCCAAGCTAACACTGATTAAATGAACTAGCTTAGAGGTGGGAGAAGATCATGATGTCTCCAATCGACCCAAAAACAAGTGGCAGTTTTTCTCTATTCGAGTACAGGTCTTCTCGCAGTCTGCGTTTCTGCCTCTATGCCTTCGAAGAGCTTTCTGTTTACTGTACGCCTACCTATTATAATTATCTCTACGCTCCTTTCTGAGGATGTAAACAAACACAAGAACGCTTCGGAGCCAACGTCCGTTCCGCATTTGCGGACAACGGCTATTGCATGACGCAACAAGATGATAATCGTGCTGGAACCGCATGGTCCCGGTACGAATAATCTCTCTCACAGCACGATTATCCTCGTGTTGCGTAATGCAACAGCCGTTGTACGCAATCGCGGACCGGAATTTGACTCCGAGAGCGACAGTAGTTCATCCATCAAACGGCATGCCAGCGTCTACAGCTAGCGACATGCATCAACTAACATTAAATGTAGGTGTACAAGGTATGTTGTCACAGTCGAAAGATCAGCAATGTATCAATGGACGTAAGCTCCAAATTAAACCCGCTATATCTACGTTGAAGAGCACGTTGAGGGAAGGACACACTAAGCAGTAGCGTAAGGAAGGTGCAACCTACACGGGATGCGGATCACACCGATTTTTTGCGTTCCTTGTTGTACATTGGCACTAGCTCGGTGTACATAGAGTCGGCGTGGATCTTAGTGATATTTTGGGCCCCCCATAGCGCAAAGTATCACTGTTATCCATGCCGACTGCATGTTATAACATGCGTACACCGAGTTTGCGCCAACGCACGATAGGGAACGGAAGGTATCAGTGCCTACGTTATATCAGGCTTGTTAGCGGTTACAATCTCAAGTGACTATTTGTTGTCATTGTCGAACAAACGCATTTGAAGATATACGACAAGAATAGATCTTTCTTAGCTCCTACGAGTGTCTCAAAGTATTCTAACGATCGGCTCATCCCGTCATTTATTCTTTTATTTGTTCATGGACGTATCAGACTCAGGCGTACGGTGTGACGATCCCAGAAGGGGGCCGCAGCCTAAGGCTCCGGGTAGGGAAGGGGGGGGGGGTCGCAGGCCCCCGGTCCGTCATAGTCGAAAATTGTGGAACGGACGTCAGGTTCGTCTTCAGCGCCCTGAATGCCCTGCCCCTAAGCAAGATTTTAGCCAAATCCGAAATACTGATCGGAAAACCGCTGTCTGGACTGTTAAAGTCCGGAGAAGTCGAAAAATTATCATTTTTGGATAGGAATGTTGAAGTGTTTATTTCGTAGAAGACCACTGAAAAAGCAGTCGGCCGAGTTCCAGGTCGATCCGATCATTTTGAGCCGATTACGGCCGGCGTGACTTGACCTATAACGTCCGTTTTCGCTGAATAATCTTTTGGAAGCATTGCTCGAAAGAGACTTCACTCAATTCGGTTCACGCAAAGGGTTGAAGTTACAACCTCGATGGGAAGGGGGGCCGCACCGGATCAAAAGCTCGAGGAGGGGGGGGGGGGGCGCACCTCTTACGGGCTGATCACACCAATACGCCTTACCCTGGGACGTAGGGTTCGCGTAATAACTCCAATCTTATGAATGGACTGGGCTGCGACGGTAGATAACCCCGCGCGAATCGATATCCCATTCCCCAGTGAGGACGCCAACCTCGCACGGCCAGCCGCCTGCTCCATGCGTCAGACTAAATCGAAAACGGAAAATATATGTAGGCTGGTCTGTGTCTAATAAAACTACAACATATATTGATGAAGCATCAGACATTCAATCAATAGACGTAAAAAAAATCTTGGACTCCTGAACAAAACCCTACAGTTACATTTTCAAAAACCCTCTGATGCAACCAGCCCCTCAACCTTGACTTTGAACGTACTAGGTGACTTTTGGAACCCATCCTTGGTGAATGTCATCATTGTCAGAACAAGCAAGGTAAGGTGGCTTGGATAAAGTCGACCAGTCTCTTATGCCTTCTTATGCGATTGAGTAAAAACAATTTGTGAATAATCTACGTATTACCTTAGTCCTTCTGTGATTTCTTGATTCGCATCGCTCAAAGATGTTATTTCAGCCTAAACAGAAGGAGCTTGTGCGCTGAATATTGTAGAAAGCGGTAACTCTATCATAAGCGCGAAGCACTACCGTGACTGGGCAAAAATTGTGCCAGGGGTGATGCGGAAATGGTAACTGAGGGTGGGTAAGAGTACTGGTGGCCATGCCTACGAGGAATTGTGTGTGTAAATGATAAGTGGAAACCTTGGTTTACTTTCATCTCAACAAAACTACCCCCACACGGAGGGCTCTTCCCTCATCTGATTACTCACAGAACTTCTAACAAGAACCATTATTACGGTATATGATTAGCTTGACAAAAGCATAGAGGTTTCAATATTGTATGCAAAAAGATCTCCATTTGTTTCACACTATAGCTATGCACTATTGAAAGCATGAGAGTGGTATTAACATTACTAGAGTCACGACTAAGGTTGCGAACTTTTGTAAATAGCCCCGTGAACAATGCGATAATGGACGCATACACTTGTGTTTAAACGTATCTCTGAAGGATCACACACTAACATTTGGATTCTTCTGATTACTGATGTGCCCCAGCGAAACTGACTAATTAAATCCGCACTATCCAATGTGTACAGAGGCATCCCTTCAAGCATGAGGAAATGCAGCTCTGTCATCAAAGACGGTGTTGAAAAAAGTATGACGGTCACTTTAGCGCATGTCGGGTTACTTCCTGAAAAGTTGCGACCGAATACACCACATTGTGTCATCAAGCGGGTCTGGGCTGGTTGTAAAACCCACGTGTTGTCGCAACAACACGAGCAATGTTTGGTGACAAGACATGACAACGAATGCTCATGTCTTATGATTCTTCCGTGTTTGTCAAGAGGGAACACACCCTGCTAGGCAAAACTAATCACGCCAACTACCCTCTATAAAACGTCGTATTTCACATCATTCGAGGCGCAAGCGGCGCGCGCGACGCCTCGGCCTCCGTCTGCCCTACGGTCTCTCACTGTCTTTAACCTTCGCTCCGCACCAGCACGCGTAGGAACCAAGTGAATTTCGCCATTTTATAGCCTGTACCCCAAGTTGAACGTATCAACATGAGCATTCGGCCCTACGAAGTGATGAAACACGCACAGATAATTGAAAAAAACCACAGTTTCACGCGAGAGCTGAACCCGGGGCCTACGTCCTCGTAACGGCGCGCACACCAACAGTCCCAATCGTGCGATGTGTCTCCCACCTACTCGGGTGCTATGACGGTTAGCTATACTGATCACTGCGTTAAGCCGGAATCATACTTCCAGCGACGAGCGACGCGACGCAAAGTTTACTATCCATATCGACCGAAAATCGATATGCCTAATATGCACTGTCCTGTCGCTGGTCGCTGGAAGTATGATCCCAGCCTTACACCTACCTCTGCCAACGCGTAGCTAGATGCCCCCGAGGGCGCGGCCTGAAAAGCCGCCCCATTCCATGTAGCGGTAAATTACGGGTTTTGGCTACGATAGCTGAAACCCGCATAAGGCTACAAGGGTTGCAAATTCAGCGCATATTCTACGTGAAAACGAAGGCTGAATTGGAAACATTGATCTCTCTGACGCTGAACCCGTATATTCTGGCTATGATTTTGTAGCGAGAATCTACGGATTCAGCGTCAGCCTGTGTTGAAATGCAATCTCAAACCCGCGCTGGCTACGCGGAAGGCAATGATGCCGTTCGAACAGTGTTGGCCCAGTCAACCCATGGATAACTTGACACTCTGTGGGCGGTCGTGGAGGGTGACCCCGTGTGGCTCTCTGGAAGACCTTGCTAGGGACAATTTTGGCCGCTGGGATGCTGCAAGCCGTGGGGAAGAAACAGCGATGCGCTCGATCGCAGCGGGGATCACCTTTCTAGTACAGATCAGGACCGGGTGGGTCGATCGACCGAGTGCTGTAGCGAGAATAGGCGTAGAATATGCGGTCGCTGTAGCTAAAATTTTACCAACTCAGGCTAAACTTTCCGTAATTTGAGTAAATTCTCGTGTCAAAACTAGACTAGATGTCTCCGAAACCCTGGGCATCTCTGGTTTCCGTGTGAGGCATCTAGCTACGCGTTGGCGGAGTACCACAAATCGGAATGATTGGAGACCATTGATCGATTCATGAAGTAGCGATATCAACATTTGGAGCACTTCTTAGTATTACCTTTTTGATGCTTAGGAATTTCTCCTGTCATTGTACCACAATTTTTTTTGGTTTTGCACGTTACCCTGAGAGTTTTGGCCGAGATTCAGCCGCGAAACGGCCCACCAGACTCCGCAGCAGCTCCTTGTGAGCTTTTTCGCGGTTATGTTGCGGCTATTTCTCGGCTTTTCACGAAACCGACAAGAAACGGCCGAGAAACACCAAGAAGTAACCAAAACGGTCACCGGCTCGCCGAGCCTCCATCCGGTGCCGCCAGAGGCCGAGCGAGGTTGGGTTACCTCAACCTTTGGTAATTGAACCGACGGAGGTGTTGACATCTGAATCATGCCTCTAGAATGCGTCGCATACTTACCTGGAGAGCATTATCTCTTGTCTATTTTGCGGCTATTGCTAGTTTTCAACTCTCAGAGTAGCATGAACGCTTTTCTGCAGCCTTTTTATCTCCATCGGATCGCTCTTCCGCTGCTCCGAGTGACTTGTTTATTTTATTGTATTTTCTATATTCACATTGGTAAATAATCTTGTGCCTTTACTAATTGTGGTTTTAATCATTTCAGTAAACTTATGTGGGTTATTAGCGCCGTGATGTCGCCTGAGAATTTGACTTCTAGTTTTGAAACTACGTTTTCAATATGAACTTTTCAATTTTCTTCTTCAGTTTGACTTTGGATTCATTTCCTGAGATTGATATTTTTCACAGAGTTTTGAAAGCGCTTCTCAGTTATAATAGTTTCTGTGGACGGAAACCGCTGACTGTATGTAGCTGTATTTATTCGCAACATTCATCTATATTATTCCCGTCCTGCATGACAAAACATTTCTTTTCATGAACAACATGTTTTTAATAATCACTTGTGAGAGTTGGTAGCTACGGATAGAGGTTGAACCCGTTTCGGAAAAGCTTTTTTTTCCTTTCTTTATCGTTTCAAAGTTGTTTGGTTTTTGACCTGCCGGAAGGGTAAATTCACGACGTGGTAATCCCAGAAAAGCAAAAAACTTGCAAACAAAACAAATGAATCACCAAAAAGTTTCACTTTTGAAAATGGATTAAACCTGATACACGTTTACCAAATTTACGAAGGAGCATTTAGAACATTTGTTTTTCCATTGAAAAAAAATGATAAGCTATGCCAAAAAATAAAATAACAGATGCATACAGAATAGGAATATAGCAGCAGTCAGCTGTTTTCCGCCACAAAAAAAATCACGAAACTGGAAAAAACCCGCATAACTTCCACAAAAATTCAGTCTTACAAGTCAAATCCAAAAACTAAGTAAAAAATAAAGTATTCGAAAGAAAAATAATATGGTTGAATAGAGTTCTGAAATCAACAGAAAAATTGTTCATCTGACATCAAAATGCCCTAAACACATGTAAAATAACTGCAATGATTAAAACCTAAATAAATGGCTACGTTAGAACATTTGCCTGTGACAATATAGAAAAGAAAATCAAAATCAAAAAGGATCTCACTCTCAATGTTTTGCATTGTTATCATTGCCACACTGAGAGCAGCCAGCATGGTCAAAGGTGGGTAATTTGCAATTCATTGGCAGGCGCACCACACCCTGCTCTATATGAAAATGGTCACAACATTTTCTCAGACATTCTAGCGTTTCTAACGCGCACTTAACCGTCCTATTTTGACCTGTGCGGGGTAAACGACAGAGATCCCGCACGGCTATTCCGGTCCGCGTTCAACGCCTACCGAACCGCAGATTCTACCGTTTCGCTGGCCACGACGTCACTGCTGCACGGAGGCTCGGTGCTGCGTTTTTACACAATTAACAAGGCATAAACATGTGTGATCTGCGGAATCAGTTATCGATCACTTCACAATTGATCAGCCAGCAGCACAGCATGTATATAAGGAACCTTATCCTAGGGAAATCGCAGTCGGCCTTTCGAGGTCGCTCCTGGAAGGTAACTACGAGTCACTCACTCTCTGGACGATTGAAGGGGTCTCCCCCACGGTCCTCAGCTAGGGAAGCTCTCTCGCTGTCGACCGCGGCAAGGACGATGTCCCTGTCGCGGACCGCGGTGGGGGTGACCCCTTCCCGCGAGCCGTGACATGGACCGTGTCCTTGATGGGGGAGACCCGCTCCTATCAACTGGGTGGGACCCCACGTGCCTCTATAATAGGACGACGAACTCTTTTGTCGTTGTAATCTAAACGAGCATGGTCGAAACCTGCAAACGGCAGTGAATCGCTGAATATCGCGGGCTGAACAGAGTATGATCGGAACCTGCCAATGGCCGTGAACCGCCGGATATCGTTGAGCAAACGGCAGATATAGGGCACCCACTTTGCCCATTTTGGCGTTTATAACGGCGGCGATTCAGATTAACACCCGCGTTTACTGCGCGTTAGAAACCCCACAATGTCTGAGTTTGTACACGAGTGTACGACACTCGCCGCAATCTGCGCAATCCATCAACCACGCGCTATTTGTATACTCTGTTTATCTTGAATTGCACAAAACACGGTCCGCCTACAGTCCTCTAAATGGCCCGCTAGTACCGTAGTGTACGTCCACGACGCGTTCTCGGCAGAACCGGGTGGCAGGGTGGGAGGCCGACTGATGGCTTTGACGAATCGATTGCTCTGCACACCGAGTGCACACCCGGGTCTGCCGAGAACGCGTCGTGGACGTACACTACGGTACTACCGGGCCAATTAGAGGACTATTGGCGGACCGTGTTTTGTGCAATTCAAGATAAACAGAGTATAATAGGTTGTCCGCCGCGTTGTCGTGTTCTTATGACACACGACAGTTCAAACCCCTCGTGGCATTTTTTGTCAGGACAGCAAGTTCGTGACAGTCTTGAATCACATGTTGTAGGTTACGAGGCAAGCCTATAGCTCGCGCCTTTTCGTCGCGGCATTTCGTGACAGTTCATGACAATTATCGTCACGACAATGTGTGATTTACTACCAGCCCTGGTACGACGACATAGTCTGATCTATCTCCTGGCAAGATCTCGCCTAGCTCAAGCAAGTCAGAAAGCTAAATATTATCCCTACGTTCTTCTCAAAGATGTTCTTTCCCTAGTCATTGTGTCCAGCGTAACAGCTATTTGAAACTCCATTATCAGTGTTAGTAAATTGTACACGTAAAGTTACACAGGCATGTCAGTAAAATCAAGGTGTTCCACACTAAGGCTATTCCTTCTGTTAAAAACAGCAAAACGAATCCAACACATGCACAAAGAGTTCTCAGCACCTGTGGAAATTTCCTGCACGGTTGTCTGTCGTAGATGGATGATCTCGTCAATCTCGGGGTAATGCTGTAGAAATTCTCTTAGTGCTTCGCCAAAAGGTGTCCGATGATTATTGGTGCTCAGAAATTGAAATGTATTCCAAGATCAAACCGATATCCAAATATAAGAAATATATATAAGTTTATACGAACATTCCTAAAGGCAGCGTTCACGATAGAAATGGTTTTCGAGTTGTAACCAGAAATTGAATCCACCGGGTCCACTGCAGCAAGAGTAGCAAAATAACGACCAAAACCGGTCTATGGATAGCCCTGTACGGCCCTTAAACATGGTTGTACTGCACCGGCCCCGCCCATTCTGTAAACAGTCAGCAAGGAAATGGGCGGGCAGGGTATATCGAATTGAAGTTTGAGGGCGGAATAAGACTATCTATAGCTCGTTCTTAGCCGTTCTTTTGCCATTATTGTTTTAATGGATCCCGGTACATTTGATTTCCGCTAGAAAGCCGAAGATCTATTTCCTGTGAACATTGCCTTCAATAAAAAACAGCGGTTAGATCTCTGAATGCCCGCCAACTCCATGAATACAAGCTCGAAGAGCCTCCAGCACCGCTTCACAGGTGTTATGTCTCGACTATAGTTCTTCCGCTCTAAGGTCTTCCGGACGTTAGTCAAGCAGATGGCGGATATTTTGAGACGTTCTGCGCTTCTCTGGACCTAATTCAATTGCGTCTTGACACGCTTTGCAGCCGCACGCTTCCGAGTCGGAAGAGTTTCCAGCGTCGCAGCCGCCGATCTGTTGACTCTAGGTGGGCTTCGGAAATAGAAAACTTTGAAAAATTGAAGAAGACTGTATCAAAAAGCCACATCAAGTCGGCTTCGGTGCTGGAAACTTGGCCGATCCGAGCGCGGGCGGCTGCAAAGCGTGACGAGACGCAATTGCCGACCGGAATTTGGCCCCGAGAAGCACAGCAGTTTTTATTCTGCATCTATGATGTCAATCATGAATGAACCTACTCATATTTCTTTTAGCTGAAATTCGGTATGTTGTTCGATATTCATTTCAACAATCTGAGCGCCTTGAATCACGGAATATGCTATAAAGGCTACTCGAGAAGAAACTTAAAAATTTACTCTCTCCGTTCGACATGATCCCCAATCAGACTCAGACTGAACTCAATCAATACATTTTTGATATGCATGTTGGAATTCTTGATGTTCTAATGTAGAAGAAAAAAGAACTGTTGGATGATAGATTTTGGGCGACAAAGCGCGAAGAGGCGAGTGAGATTTGGAGAAGATAAGGGCTTCCATAGGACGGCTCAGATGCTATTTTCTGTCTTGCCTCTTTTGAATGATCCATAAAAGAGAACGTTATGTTCCACAACAGCTAACTATACAGGAGCCCTTTTCCTCGTCATCGTTCTTTGGCCTCTCCTCTCGAGTTTTGACACCATAAAGCTATCACATAACGCTGCTGAAACACGCACGTACCTGTCGACACGCATAATTGGTGACATCTTTGTCTTTTATTGCTTGCTGTACCAGCTCATGGCCATCAGGACAGATGCAGTGAATCGCTGTTTGAATTCCAGTAACTGTTGTGGAAATCTCGCCTTCTTCACATAATGGAGCATTTCGTGGTGAGCAAAACTGCAAATGGAAACTTCATTTTGCTATCATTAATATACCCCTAGGCTGGTGTGATCCAAAATGCCACTGAAATAGCATTACGTATTCAACGTACATTACTCCCAGCACTTGGTTCAACGAGCAGCTGAGTGACCTGTGGACTTTTCGCGAGTTCAAGTCAAGCTCATGAACGTGACGCGGCCGTTCGCAGCGAACTGTGTGGCGATCGCAGCAGCAGCGGCCATTAGGGTTTCGATCGCCAGCGACGATTAACCGCCACGGCCGCGTCTGTTCGCTAGACTTCAATTTGACAAAAAAGTTTATTTGTACCCTCTTCACTGAAGTGAAATTTATTATCGTGGGCGTGCGCGCGCGTATACTGCGTTTCCTTCCCGCCCCATGCTTTTTAGCTCTCTCTCCCATCGCTCCTCACGCGCGCGCGAAGAAACAAAGTAAATTTGTCTCCGAAATAAAGGATAAATAACACATGCAGGATCTGTCCCATGCCAGCTTCTAATTTCTTGGCAACATTAGCACACAGTCTATACGGATCGAAAATATGCTACGTGCACCGAGTTTGCTTCAGCAATGGTGCACCGACATAATGAAACCACAAACGACTCATCGATCCGTGTAGACAGCATCTGACTCGCCACCGCATCTTCTTTGGCCTAGTGCTCACTTACCGCGACGCGCGACAGCGCCAGTGCATATCAGCAATATCGACTTTCGATTTATATGACAAAAACTATGTCGCGTCGCCCGTCGCGCGAAGTATGCACTAGGCCTTGGCAGCTGAGCAGAGACGCGACGCGATCTTAGGATTAGTTTGCACTTCTGCCGTCGAGCGATGCGGCGAAGCGTAATTCTACAAACTTGGTTGTGCCGCACTAAGCCATCAACATCATAGAATCGGAATTCACCGCGTCGTTCGGCAGCGGAAGTGTAAACGACCACTTATGATGGGCTGCCATATCAATAGACAAATCAATACGGCAGCCTACCATAAGATGGCTCCGCGCCTTATGCCACTTTGTTCAGCAACTTAGCGGGTTTTCTAGAGTTCCACCGCTGCACGGTTCCGTCATTTATGTGCAAATCGACAAGCGGCGCATTATCGATCGGTGCCAACAGGAAACGTTTCATTGCGCGCGCTGCAATGGAACTCTAAAATGGGTCTTAGGCCTATTTCACGCTTTTCACGCAACATGTTTCAAATACAGAACGACGTGCGACGCGATTTCGATCGATGCTCATGATTATCGCCCCATAGCGTCGCACGGAACTCTGAAAGAGGCCTCCGTGATGATAGTTTGAACAAAAACGATAAAGCTGCAGTTTCAGTACAGACGAAGGAAACAGTTTAGTCTAGCTCATTAGCAAAATGCCTCAGCGACGACCGATCAACGCTCTTTCTGAACGCGTGGGCGGGCAGCCCTAATCGGACAGGCTTGAGTCAGCAGCTTAGCGAGAAAGTGTCCCAGTTCACGATCTGAAGTTTAGAGGGTACGTATTATACCCGTAAACTTTTGGCGCGCGTATTTGAAAGCCAGGTATTGATTTTCCCGGACCGCTTGTGGTGAGTTTGCTGGGCCTAAGGGGTCGTTTATACTCCCACCGCCGAGCGGCGCGGCTCAGTGCATTTCTTTAATATTGATCACGCGGTGCGGCACGATCGATATCATAGAATTGCACTTCGCCGCGCCGCTCGGCGGCAGAAGTATAAACGACCCCTAAGGCCGGAATCATACCTTCCGCGACCGGCAACGGCGGCAGAGCACATCAGGCCTACCGATTTTCGGTCGATATGGATGGAATACCCGCGCGAAGTTTGAATTTCTCACATTAGCTTTTTGGAACATGGTAGCTCCTTATCCGAAAATAGCCGTGATTCTTCCACTCAAAAGTGCCGGACATCTAGCTTCGAGAACCGCTCGTCTTCTCAAGTTCTCCGCCAAACCATCTACGATGCAATAAATCGAGGTACTTTTGATGACCGTATTCGTCCAGGACGGCCGGTGACTGTAGCGCTAAGAGAAAAAAAGAGACGTGGAGTATGAGGAAAATGGCTCGAGACGTGAACTTATCGGAGAAAACCGTGAAGAAGTTGGTCAAGAAGCAGCTCCATATGCATCTCTACAAGTTGCAAAAAAGGCGTGGTCCGAGCGATGCAAAAAGAAGGGGAAAGGATTGTGAGGCACTACTCCAGCGAGCCGAAAAAACCGACACTTGAGAATGCTTTTAACAGAAGAAAAGCTGTTTACCGTGGAACAGAGCCACAACAGCCAAAACGTACGGGTGCTTGCATATGACAGTGAGGAAGCTACCAAGGCGGAAAGAATCGTTCTGCGCAGGGTGAAACCCTCGACCGTAAGGCTTAGTGCATACTCTCCTCGACGCGCGACAACGACAGTGCATATCAGCAATATCGACTTTCGGTCGATTCATAGGTCAAACACTATGTCGCGTCGCCGGTCGCGCAAAGTATGCACTAGACCTAATTGTTTGGGCTGCCGTGCCCGCCACCGGTCTCTCCATTTCTTTTTAAAAAATGTGAAAATTGATGCGGACACATATCTGCAAGCCATTCTGAAGCAGCATATGTTACCGTGTTCGATGAAACATTACAAGGGAGGGGTAATGGATGTCCCAAAATGATGGCGCTCCGGCTCATAAGTCTAAGAAACTTCAGCATTGGTGTCGTCAAAAACTACCGCAGCATTGGTACCGTGAAAAACTACCGGATTTCATCGACGCGATTGATTGGCCAGCAAACTCTCTAGATCTCAACGTTATGGGCTACTGCGTCTGGAGCTTTGCGGAGGAGAAAGCCTGCGCTACAGAACACACCAGTATTAGCGCACTCAAACCTTCATTGAAGAAAACCTGGAGCGAGATTTCTCAGGACGTGCTGCGGGCCGCCGTGAAGGCCTACTGGGTATTTAATAAGCACCCTGCATATTTACATATATGTAAAGCTACTAGTCATACAACATTCTGGACGTCGTCAGCAAGTTGCAACAGATCTATACCGCTCCTTTATCGTTTTCTGAATTACTGGATCTCATTTTTGGACTCGTAATTAGGGGGGCCTCCTAAACAGGCAGCAGCGACCATTTATCCATATGTGTATTCTCACGTTTGTTGCCCGTGGACAAGTCATGACGTGCTCTCCCAAACCGTAAAGCGCTCTGCAGAGTAGCACCGCGGCGAGTCTCGCTGCGTCAGGGAAAAGATGGAGAATCGGGGACGCCAAGCAGCGCACAAGGTCAGCATAGTGTCGTGCGACAGCGACGCGGGTACCTCACGGTGTGTTTGCCGCTGCGACAGCCACGCCTCCCTGAGCAACGCCGTAAGCGAGCAGCGGCCCAAAATGGTCTTAACCATTTTCATCGCCTTCGTAGAATGCTGCCGTCGATCGAGTGATGCCTCTTTTTCATGATTTGTCCATAAATTCGATACTCTAAAGACCTTTTTCCGTTTTACTCCAACTTTAGTTTTTCAGTTTTTAGTTTTATTAGTTTTTGTTCCAATGTGTGACAGTTGTGATTAGTGTGACTATCGCAAACTGTCTGCTATTCTCGGTGCAGAATAAAAAAAGTAAAGCTAGCGTTATCGGCGCTGCATTTCCGCGAAGCCTTGGCGCCAAACGCCGCGTCAGATTCAGACCACGTCCCAAGCCTTTCGATCGACGGCGTGCCGCCTGTCCTCGCATCTCTGCACAGCAGTTAAAGGCACTGTTCGAGATGAAAATCGCTTTTTTGTTTTTTTTTGCCTATCTTGAAACCGGTCCCATTCTGATTCCAATGATGCTTCTGGAATCGTACAAGACCTTCTGGGAATAGAGTTATGGTCCCTCAAAAATTGAGCTAGGGAAAATGGTGGACGAGTTGTCCGAGGCTTGTAACTTCCGTCTTCCGCAGCCGATGTATGCGAGCTGAAAAGAGTAAAGAGAGAAGTTGAGAATGAAGGAAAGAACGGGGCTTTTGATCGTAAACCATCGCTCAACTCACGATTTCGAGTGTTCCATTGTTCACGTCGAGGCGCGGAAAAGGGCGGGACTTGCCCACAGCGGCGGGGTTTGCCCACTTTTCTAAGCCGTTTTGCGGCTCCTGTGTAGCTTTTCGTCCCGTTTTTTTTACGCTGTTTTGCATCTGAGAGCCACGAGAAGCGTTTGTCATGGAAAATTCGAGGATGAAGGTTATCGCGAACAGTGCCTTTAAAGGCAGTGTTCACGATGATCATCCTTGTTGACTTTCCTCAGTAAAATGATAGGGGAGAAGGATCCTAGGCTCCCAGTGCCAGAGGAACGGTAGAAAACGAGCCAGGAGTGGCAAAATAACGGCTGCAAACAAGCGTTTTGGTGCCCCAGACACGCCCCGGGCCCCAGATCCGCCCCTCGAAAGGAACAAATGAAGACTCAGATTATAGGAATGATCAAGTGAAGGAAGTGCTGATAAGTGAGCTGATCGCTTCATTGCACTAATAGGTATCATCCTTCTAGCGGTCAATTCCCCCACACTCAAAAACCAACGTAAACAAGGGAGGGCCTATTTTGGCTAAAAAACGCGTCTTTCGTGTCCTTTTTAGGCATGCCTTGCTATATAGGGCACCAGACCTTCCGTAAAGCGTGGAGATATCGGAAGTGAAATTTATCGTGAACACTTTCTTTAAAGGCACAGTTCAAGCTCAGGGACGAAATCTGATATCTCCACATAATTGTGAAGAAGACCCACCCTATATAGCACCTGCCAAGCGCGAGGTCTCAATTCCTCCAAATAAGCGAGATGTAGGAGGAAGCCACCCTGGGGCGCCCACATCCGGAAGCCACTTCGGCACGCCCTTTTTACGATTTTTCGAGCTCAATAGTCGCGAGACGAGCTATGGATTTCCATCAAAAGCCCTGTTCTTCCCTTCATTCTTAGCCTCTCCCTTTATTCTAGGCGGCTCGCATATCTCGGTTGCAAATGGCGGAAATTACAAGCCTCGGACAACTCGTCCACCATGCTTACGTAGCTCAATTTTCGAGGGACCATAACTTCGTTCCCAGAGGATCTTGCGCGATTCCAGAGACGTCATTGGAATCAGCGTGGGACCATTTTCAAGATAAAGTAGAAAACAGAAAAACCATTGTGAGGTTGGACTGTGCCTTTAAGTGAAGACTATCGGGAAACTGATCTGCAGTTGGCCCAATGCGTGCTGAATACTCACAAAGTTGGGACGTGGAAACATGATGAAACTGGTAGAACACATCCGAACACGTATGGATAAACGGTCGCTGCTGCGTGTTTAGGTTTTCTGGTAATTAGGTCGAATTAATTCAATAACAGCACAACCCCTTAACTGGGGCGGGTTCGTAAGATCGTACGTTCAAGATTTCTCTTGTTGTTATTTACCTAGGCACAGCAGCAGTCGTTTTTCGCTGCGAACGATTCAAGAAAAAGCTATTCCCATGGGGCGTGTGAGAACATCACACATATTTCTGAGTAAGTTTGTACCATAGCAAAGACTGGATTGGAACTAAAATAGACTAATGCTCTAGCACTATCCGAGGCACGCTTATAACCCCAGCTGGGGGAGCTAATTTTCTCAGACAGAAATATCCTCTTTTTCTGTCAGTATTGAGCATCAGGGAATTTGATGACTTAATGACAGCACTATGTAGTTTACTCTAATGAGGTGATTTGTACTACTGAGCTACGAAGCGGTTTAGTTCAACGAAGGAGTACAACACGAGTGCTACCATTGGTACTTCTTTACAATGCGACCTTTGATCAGCTCTATGTTTGGAAAGTGGGCAGTGCAAGGACTTCTAAAAGATTTCAGGAGTGGAAGTGTCGGTCACGGCTCTCACGACCTAATCAAGTTACTTTAGCCTTATCCGAGATAGCTGGGTTGTTCCAACAACCGTAGTTTGTTATGTGAAGACTTCAAGTAACATAATATTTAGCAGTTCGTTAGCCGAAGAACCCGGAACTCGCATGTTTCTTACATTATACCGGGTCAAGTCTGTAAGAAAGAGACCGTCCGCCCAAGCGGTCGGCGTGCATGTCGAATGGTCGTCGCAAACGGCGGATAGTTTCGTTCGGACAGACTTTATGATTCTACCGCCTTCAATCACTTTCCAGACATATCAATTTTGAAAAAAGCCTCAAAGCCTTGTGCACATAAAAAAAACATGAGTGAGTTTAGGATTCTCATCCTGAAGAGGGTAAGCCAAATACAATATCACCAATGTGACGGTGTTGGACGCAGAAAGCAGATGGTAAGGGAACTTGTTCCGAAAATGGGGAATTCGTCGAAAAACGGTTTTTGTACACAGTCCAAAATGAAGCCCTCCAAGAAGTTGCAGCCTCTTGGGAATGATCACAATAGAAACTCATTCCTAAAAATCATGAAAAAAGAATTGGTTAGAATCAAAGATCTCAAAACCTGGGCAACAATCGGTGCGCTGACTCATCATCGGCCCTGTAGCGGGTGGACAGAAGGCCCAGTGTCGATAGACGCTATGGTTCACGTCAGCCGTTACGCTACCGTCCTCGCTAGGTCAGCTTGTTCACGTACCTATTCAGCCACTTGCAGTGGAGGAGATGCTGCTTTTCTTATTACTTTTCTAATGCAGTGTTCGTTCCTCTGCACAGACACTAGCACCTTCCGATACGTTGGCGCTTGAAGTTTTTCTGGACTAATCCCGGCAGATTGTCAAGCGGATAACGGCAAGCAGAGGGCTCGTCGAGAAGATTACGGGACCGCTGAGGAGCCTACCCCATGACCTGCAGTACAGTGTTCATCACCGCAGACCGTAGCGAGAATGATGACACCCCCTAAGGCGTCGTTTATACTTCCGCCGCCGAGCGGCGCGGCGAAGTGCAATCATACAATATCGATCGTATCGCACCGCGTGATCAATATTACAGAAATGCGCTGTGCCGCGCCGCTCGGCTACGGGAGTATAAACGATTCCTAAGCAACCAAGAACAGGGGAAACCCCGCGTTGGGACGCGATGAAAGTTCTGTCTAAGATCATGAGAATGGCAGTCGAAACGCGGGTCGGATATTATTCGGCCCGTCACGCCCTAGCGATTCGGCCGGCGTTACTTTTTGAGATATTGAACTCCACGAGAAGCTGAACAGAATTCTATTCACCAACGTTTCAGCAAGATTTGAAATGGGCCTTACCAACAATGGGGACAGGCACAGCAATGTTTGACGAAGGCGCGCACCTTTGTGGACAAGGCAAAACTAGGCTTATAGACAATGTTAGCAATGAATACCACATTTGATTTCGACTGAAAAATGAGGTTGTTTGGTCGTGAGTTAACGAATAGTGAAGAAACAGCAAAGAAAAACGCTAAGAATAAGCTAAAATTAACGGTTTCTGAGGTACGTACAGGTTCAGGGCGCGGACGAGCTTACGCACCCTGCTAGTTTCGGCGATTGCGCGCTAATGAAGAAATGTGCGCGAATCGGTTGGACCGGACATGGCGGAGTTTGTTGGCAATTTGCCATCGAAAACGTCCGCGGCGCCACAAGCTCGTCAGAACGGGGGGCGGGGCGGGCTAAGCAGGAGTACCGGGCTAACGAAATCTTCACTTCGCCGCCGTTTTTGTTAATTTCAGGCCCGTTGCGCTGCTTTCTTCATCCCTATCCCCTCCAGCATCTGCCGGTATAGTGGTTCGCACTGGAAACACTAAAACAAGAATCATCGTGGGCACTGCCTTCAAAGGCAGTAGACGAGCTTTGAAAAGTTGTTGAGATTACAGCGTCACTGGGTGGTATGACTTGAACTAGAACGATTATGCCGTTGGGAGCGTCAAAAACGAGTCAAAAGTACCAGAGCTTATCAACATCAAGTTAAAACGTCTCGTAGACTCCACCTACGAGCCTCGCTGGCCCTTTTTCCTAATACAAACTTGTCCAGATTGTTAGTTCGATCACGGTAATTTTGGCAGGCGCTGCGGCTCTCAGTTTCATTTTACACTCAAGATTATGTACCTGCGTCTAACAAAAATGTAATACCTACATTGTAGAGTGTTCCTCGATGCTCAATAGCATTTTCTGGATCGCGTGGGCAAGATCGTTCCTCACCAGGACAATCACATAATGCGAAAACCATTCCGAAAGCTTCATAGGAGCACGTCTGTTCTGGTGAGCATACAGGGCGTCGGTATTCTCGCTGAATGATTGAACAATTTTTATAGGACAATCAAAAACTCAAGTCAACAGATGACTTTCACAACAGCATACATGTTATTAGGTTGATGCAAAAGTTTCCGGGCTTCGCGCGGCTTTGAATAAAAAACACATTTATTCCAAAAACAAACAATGCTCACCCAACAAAATAATTTCCATCATATTCATGGGTCCTCCGCCTTCGGTTGGACAGATCATGAATTCCCGACGCGTAGAACTCTCGCTGTTTCGAGTCAAAGTATTCTTCCAAGACCATGCTGACTTCTTCATCGTTAGTGAACTGTTTTCCATCCAGGGAGTGCTGCATTGAGAGGAACAGAAGGTAGTCGGACAGTGGCAAGATCTGGGCTATAAGGAGGGTGAGGAAGAACATCCTAACCCAGGTCCAGCAGTTTCCGTTCGCCTTCTTTACGACAATGCTCGGCCACACGTGTCTCTGATAACCCGAGAGAAACTGCTGGTCCTGGGCTGGGAACTTCTTCCTCACACTCCATAGAGCCCAGGTATTGCTTCTTCCGACTACCATCTGTTCCTCTCGATGCAGCACCTCCTGGATGGAAAACAGTTAACTATCGATGACGAAGTCAAAATATCCTCAGAAGAATACTTCGATTCGAAACAGACAGAGTTCTACGCCTCGGGAATTCATGATCTGCCCAATCGGTAGCGAAGGATCCTTGAATGTGAAGGAACTTATTTTGATGGGTAAGCCTTGTTTGGTATTGCAATAAATGTTTTTTTTCAAAGTCGTGAGAAGTCCGGAATTTTTAACATCAGCCCAATATAATTGTTTTCTCCCCAATGCGATTTCAAGGGAGAAAGGCAGTGGGCGCGTTAAAGTGCAGTTGTAACCTTCTCTCTTCTGGAATCTTTTCTGAAATCGGGGGGAATGTTACATTAGGCAAACAGCGGAAAAGGCTGCAGTTTCGGTTAAAATATCAGCCTCAGGTTTGCAGGATTTTTAATGGTGACCGAGATCTCTCCACTTAATCGACATCAATGGTTTACAGTGTCAAGATCATCTGGCTCCAAGTAGTTTCTGAATCGATGAACGCAGGCTATCGGTCCTTATTTTTTAGGTAATTTCGTTTCCCCGAGTTGACCAGTGTACTCTCGTCTTTCTGTTCCCTACTGAATCATTCAGTTAATTAACTTCGACTTCTCTTCTGCCTATGCTTGTCGACGAACATCGGTAAAACACGTCGATGATAATTGTTCCCGGCGTGGTCATCAGCTTTTTTGGGCGGAGTTGAGGGCCTGTGAACGGATTAGGGCCCTAAAATCTCTAATTCTAGCTCGTTTTTCGGCGGGAAACATATTACCAGTTTTGAGCCAACAGCTTTTCATGATTTTCCCAACTTTTTCAATCTTTAGCAAGGTCGTTTAGTCAGTGGCACGCATTCGAACATAGAGATCTGCGGCTCAGTGTGACCGCAAGTGCTTGAAACATGTCATGTGGTGTGAATGTATTGAAAAGACCTCTAAGGAAGTCTTAAAACGACTTTTGGCGAGCAACATTCATATAGTTGTAAAGTGAAACATTATTGGAGAGTCTGCAGCGCGTTTCTCTGTAATGGTAAGGGTAGCATATATGAAAAATGTGGGAGAAACTCTAGCATCTCTCTGAGAATCGTATGCCACTTCAGAAGTTGGTCCTGCAACGAAGGCTACAGTAGCTCCACCCGTGTCGGCGTGGTGCGATGATGCGTGATCAGTCGATCTCCATCCTTTCACGGCCGAGGACGGTCGCTTACTTTTGTGCATACATCGTCATGGTTTCTCTACTGTAGTTAATGTTGTATATATAAGACATTCGGAATACTAATCGTTGAGAGGTAGATACAGCCGGCTCGCGATGGATGCGCCGAATGTGTGAACTCATTGTGAGTTTCCCGCATAATCGATTTAGTTTTGTCAACTTGTCACGCCAATTCCTTCCTTCGCCTCCGAATTACCCTCACATATACAAAATTGCTTGTGGGATTTGGTCAGAAAGCGTGCTTCGGCGCGCTTTCGCTTCGTTTTCCGTCTTTTGAATTACTTGCTTTAGACTTAACTTTGAGCGAAACTACATCATAGAGTCATCCATGATCCTGGCGTTGAGTGCTACCTAGCGGTTCGCCCTTCTGAAGAGTTACGTTTAGACTGAGTAAAGAAGTTTTGCAATTATTTATAGGCTTGTTATTACGGTACGGTGGCGGAGATGGTGCGCTGGTCTTTGTGTGCATTTTCCTATATCGGTGGTCCAACCGTCTCTGTCTCCATGTACCTATGTAACATCGGCGTGGACCCTGAAGAAACCTCGCGTTCCCCAGTGGAGGTTGGCGCAAGCACGGTGCACCTATGTTACAGCATTGGGCACCGAGTTTGCGCTAACCTGCAACAGTGAACGCAAAGTCTCTTCCGGATCCATGCCGACGTTATACCGCATATAGAGAGCCGGTTGTTTCCATAACTTCTACAGTTTTCAATAAACCCTAACAATGACTATTGCTCTAGGTAGCCCTCAACGAAAGAGTCATGATTAACATCTTAATTTCGCCCAAGGGTGAGTTTGGAGCTCTCAATTCAAAAAGGAAAAAAATTCAAAAATGCGCCCCCGCGCGCTTTCTGATCAAATCCTACGAGGGATAATGTAGCATTTCTCTTCTCTATAAAGCCTGTAAGTTGTGTTCTGTCGTGTATGTAGCGTGGCGTAATATTCGGTGTTACCGGATGCTATCGGGATGCCTTCTGTTAACAGGAGCGCTTGTCTACATGCGTTTCCGCCACATGCCTGTGGCGTTTTGCTCCTTTGGATCGACATCAGTCCTGCGAGCCGTTCGTGCCGTATCCGCGTATGATGTAAGGTCTACAGTGCGGAATCGTCCTGAGGATAGGGGCGATCTACACATAGAGGGAGGAGTTGTCCCGTTCTTGCAGTTCGATACGTCACCCCACTCAGTACGAACAGAGTGGTCCCGAGTGGAATAAGAGCCGCTGAATTCGATACAACTCCTCTCTCGGTGTGTAGAGAGCCCCTATCCCGTCGTCCTGCCCGCACCTCTCCCGCTCCTGTCATTGCCTGATGGCTGAGCGGGGCTTAGTCAAGATCCTGCACTCACTGCCAGTGCGTCCGGTCGTCCCATAGGCGGACTTGTATCTAGCCCTTTGTATATTTATGGCCGCTCATAGGAGCCGAAGTTGAAAAGGATAAACGCATATTTCATATTGGTGTTTTGTTATATAGCTATATCATGTCGTGCAGTCGATCTATAAATTGGTCAGTGATACATGTTGTGTTATGAGTGTGCCGCGCAACAGCGGTTGTTTTCGGTTTGGACCTATCCCGGAATTGACCCTGATCTGTGATTAAGGGCGTGTAAACAGCGTAGTGTGCGTCCTAGGGCTGTAGGGGCTAACGCACATACTGTGTGTGCATAATACTATACTTTCGGCGTAGCAAGCTCAATCGAGAGGCACACCCGTGACAACCAATGCTACGAGGACGGAAACGCAGACTCGAAGTGTAGAGTAGCAAGCGCTGCGACAGGGTGCATCTAGCCAGGACCATCCGCGCAATACGCGAGCATTCTATCACTGAACCACCGATGCTGCAAGGACGGAAACGCAGACTCGGAGCGGCGGGCAGTTGGCGTCGCGACAGAAGGCGCCACTATAGCCCAGTTTTGACTGCATCGCTGCTGTTTTTCATCGCAGCGATTTTGCACCCGCTGCTGCAGCGATGTAGCAGCGGCAGCGATTCTGTTCATAGTGCATAGGCCCACGGATGACAGAAGAAATTCGATCAATCAGTGAAATTAATGGCTGGTATTCGTCAATATCGCGTTTTGACTCGAAAGCACTGATCTTGTCATGTGCAAGGGTCAACGTTCATTAGACGAAACTTGTCATTCGCTCCATCGCTGCCATTCTGGCCGCGATGGAGCGATGGTCAGCGACTATTGAGAATCGCTCTTCAATCAGCGACGCAGTAAAACATAGGATTTCGTCGCCGGGACCCAGCGGTGTTGGCCGTTTGCCACGAAGCGATCACAATTGGAGCGGCTTTTCATTAGGCGCGATGAAAAAGGAACAGTTGTCCCTCGCATAGAAGTAGCGACCACCTGCAGTCAAAAATAGGCTTATGGCATTGCGCTTGACCATGTCGATTTTTTCAAGCCGCAACGAAACTTAATAACCAACCCGGGTTTTCCTCCACTTCCAATATCAAAACACTCGATGGGCGTGGTCAAGTGCAATAACATAGTGCCCTCGGTTCGCGATGGCACCTATTATCTTTAAATGCTCGAACCTACTAAGGTTCGTGTGCATATTGATTGCCTGAGAGATTTCGATGCCCCGAGGCACCTGGGAAAGCTTTTTGGTTTGATACAATTTCTATTACTATCGCAGTATATGGTTTGTTAGAACAATTTTAGCGCATGTAATGTATATTATGTCGTATTTTCAACTAGCTAGCACAAGACTAGCATCTCTATTAAGTCGGTTCCGTGAAAACGAACCCCGATTCGCTACAGGTTCAGTCTGAATATCATCGTGGGAACTGCCTTCAAATGTTTGCATAACGCGTTGTAATGTGAATTGTTTACCAATTAGTGAAATTGAAAAAATAGCCAACTTTCAGAAAAAAAGCTCACCAGTCTGATGGCATCTGTTATACAATTTGAAGCTAGAACAATTGCTATGCTCGCGACAATACATGCCGTTGTCATTGTAGCTATAATTACACAAATAAGCATGAATATTATCACACTATCAAAGGCTAATGTAGTACGCAGCATCGAAAACCGTGAGAGAGTCAATGAACACATGTACACTTTACTGCTAAACTTCTTTAGAAGTAAATCAGATACGCTTAAGATTTCGTAAAAGCCCAGAGAGAGTAGTGCTTGATTTTGTCGTTGCTAACAGAACGCATAGGAAGTGCTTGAGTCTCCAGAGGAGGTATAGCAGTCTGTAGCGTTCAAAGCAGTGACTACTGTGTGCTGGCACAAGTGCCGACTCACAGACCGCCTACATATACATAAATATGCACGTAGTAGGCGGCAGTGCCTTTTATTAAGCCCTTATGATGAATACTGTAAAAGTGCTCCCATTAAACTATAGTTATACTTTTGTGGACTAATCCCAGATTAATCGCTAAGTACGAATCCTAAGAGAAAGCAAGAAATACTGCTGAATGCGATCTATTTGAGAGAAGAATATAATTAACATAGTGGCGTCAATTAAGAGCATGACGCTTGATGATGAGCCTGAAGTGTTAGTTCAGAGACATAAAACCACGGCTCAATTTGCGCAATTAGCTTCCTTGAAAAGAACAAGTCTGACTGACAGTAGGACGTACCTGACGAGGCAGGCCAACAACTAGGCAGAGGGGTTGGACACTAGCAGACGATCAACACACTGACAAAGACAATGAGCAACGTCATCACTCCAATCGGTATGTAGTATGTGGTAATTTTGAGAACGCTGTGCACTATGTACAGCTGAAAAACTCTCAGCAACAATACAAACGTAAGTTAAGCTGGAAAAAACGTAGGAGACTCGGCAAAGGAAGGCATCGGATTCGAATTATCCGAGGAGATTTCAGAAATAATGCCTCACAATCGTCTTAGCCCATCTGTGACCATACATATTATTATGATATTTACATACATTATCAGTTCCTCAAATCTACGAAACACCACGTTAGAGGATTCTTTAAGACAGCGATCGTGACCAAGAATGCTTCCTGTTCTTTGCGTAATCCTAAACTCTGAGGCCACTCAGTCACAAAAGTGGAGATTGAACCGTGGCGAAAAGTGGATAAACACTGGATTCAGGGCTGCGATTAGCCCCTTAGATCAGCGCTCATTCTAATATGTATACTCTGTTTATCTTGAATTGCACAAAACACGGTCCACCAATAGTCCTCTAATTGGCCGGCTAGTACCGTAGTGTACGTCCCCGACGCGTTCTCGGCAGACCCGGGTATGCACCCGGTGTGCAGACGGCGGCACAGTGGCAGGGAGGGTAGCCGAGTGACGGCATTGACGAATCGATCGCTCTGCACACCGGGTGCACACCCGGGTCTGCCGAGAACGCGTCGTGGACGTACACTACGGTACTAGCGGGCCAATTAGAGGACTATTGGCGGACCGTGTTTTGTGCGATTCAAGATAAAAAGAGTATAGAAACCCTTCTACAGGTAAGAAGCCGTCATTAGAGGCAATGGCACTAATTCCTGGTAGTCACACACGTAAAAAAATTATTACATAAGACGACCTCATTACTTCGAACCGGTGTCTCCTTTCATTTTTTCAGCTTTTGAAATACGATTCCTTTGTTAAGTCTAGTTCATCGAGTGAACGGAATGCGTGAACTTTTGACGACCCCCGAGGCGCTCGTTAGGTCAGATGTCGGCGATAATTCGACCGCGAATGTCGATTGACCAGAATCGAGCAGGACTGGACAGCTTACCAACGAGGGGTCGTATAAAGTCAGGGGCATAGGTAAGGTCCTTGAGGGGATTGCGAAAAATTGCTGTCGGGAATTTTGTGGGTATTTAGAAGATCGAAAAAATAAACAAAACGGGTGAAGAAGATTCTGAGCAGTCTTTTTATTAGGTTGATGCAAAAGTTTCCGAACTTTTCACGAGTTTGAATAAAAAACACATTTATTCAAAAAACAAACAAGGCTAACCCAACAAAATGATTTCCATCACATTCATGGGTCCTTCGCCACCGATTGGGCAGATCATGAATTCCCGACGCGTAGAACTCTCGCTGTTTCGAGTCGAAGTATTCTTCATCGTTCATCGTTAGTGAACTGTTTTCCATTCAGGAAGTGCTACATCGAGCGGAACAGATGGTAGTCGGAAGGGGTAAGATCTGGGCTATATGGAGGTTGAGGAAGAACTTTTCAGCCCAGGTCCAGCAGATTCTGTCGGTTTATCCGAGATACGTGTGGCCGAGCAGTGTCGTGAACAAGGCGAACAGAAACTGCTGGACCTGGGCTGAGTAGTTCTTCCTCACCCACCAGATACCCCAGATCTTGTCCCTTCCGACTACCATCTGTTCGCTCGATGCAGCACTTCTTGGATGGAAAACAGTTCACTAACGATGAAAAAGTCACCATGGTCTCGCAAGAATACTTCGACTTGAAACAGCCAGAGTTCTACGCGTCGAGAAATCATGATCTGCCCAATCGATGGCGGAGGATCCTTGAATGTGATGGAAATTATTATGTTGGGTGAGTCTTGCTTGTTTTTGCAATAAATATTTTTTATTCAAAGCCGTGAAAAGTCGGGAAACTTTTCCATCAATCTAATAGTATAAGACCCTAAAATAAATCACAGCACACATTCGTTTTCTGGAGATTAAAATTTATAGTCACTCCAAGAAATTCCAGTCCTCTCGTGTCTTTGGATCCGCTGTATTTTGTGCTCAGATGCTCCATAACGTGAGATCCGCAGGAAGTACTTCCTTCAACTTCAAAAGGGAAATCTGTTTTTCACGCAGTTTTCCCCACGTTTTGTCATATTTCGTTTTCCAAGTCGGCCAGTCCACAAGATTCGAGGCGAGGTAGGTTGGAGCACATCGGCAATCCATATTGGCTAATCCTGGTCTCTTTGACTTCACTATAAAACTGATTGCATACCTTCTACGAGTGATTTTCAGACCGCCGAGGGGTCAGACTCTTAGGCTATTGGAGCGGGTAAAAAATTGCATGAAGCTTTTTCTGGAGGCTTCTAGAGCCGCTCATGAATCATATTTGAAAATACTAAGGATGGTGTAATTTGAGTTAAAGCGTCCTAATCTTAATTCACGCTGCGCTCACACGAGATTACGGGATAGTGGGCTGGGATCCGTTCGAATGAGTCAGCTGCCCTTCTCGTGGCTTATTTATTTCTATATTTATATGAATACACCGTACACGATGTAATATTGAAATCCACAGATCTCTGCTTTTCTATACGGATGTGGTCTATGGACTCATGGCAGTTGCTGAAATAAGGCTATCAAGTGCTTTTCCCACTCCTAGTTGTTCACAAGTTCCGGCTGTGATGGTTCCTGACATGGCTGACATTGTTTTGTTAGTCGCTTATTAATGTCGACAGCAACGCATTTGGCTGTGTCAGTCATTGACCGAGTACCCATCCCATATCTCATAAGGTCGCCGCCACCTGGGTTCGGAGCCATATATTTCTTCTTCCTTCACCTTTCAAGTTTCTCCCTATCTCAAGTGCAGTGCTAGAGGCCTGCAACAAGGAACGGGATCGCCATCACCTGTCATCCACTCTCATCAACCACTGACATTTGGAATTATCTTGAAGGCAGTGTCGACGATAAAAACCATGTCTGATTTTTTGGTGGAGATCGGCTGCTGCGGGAGGGACCTAGCGCAACCCTGACGTTGAAAAAACTAAGAAAAATGAGCTCGGAACGGTTCCCTACGGCCCCGAAGTTGGACACCCGTCAGCTCGTCACACCCCAGATGCACTTTCCACGCCCACCGACGTGAACAAATGAATGCTCGGTATTGTGAGATGAGCGATGGTTTCCGATCAATAGCCCCGTTCTTCTCTTTATTCTCAACTTCTCTCTTTACTCAGGCCAGCTCGCATACATCGGCTGCAAAAGACGGAAGTTACAAGCCTAGGACAACTCGTCCGCCATGCTTCCCTAGCTCAATTTTTGAGGGACCATAACTCCGTTCATAGAAGGTTTTGTACGATTCCAAAAACATCATTGGAATCAGCTTGGGACCGTCTTCAAGATAGGCGGAAAAGAAAAAAAAAACTATTCCTATCGTGAACACAGCCTTTAAAGGCAGTGGTCGCGATGAGAAAAATTGTGGAAAAAACAATGAAAATCAGCTTTATACGCGAGCGGGTACAAGACCACGAAGGTTACGCGGCAAGAAACGAGCCAAAAACAGAGTTTTTCAGATCCGAAGTTGCCAATTCATGCACAAGTTCACAGCTCCGCCCAAAAACATTGCAGTATCATGCTGATAGTGAGCAGTCAAAAATCATTGACGCTCACAGGTACAAATAAATGCAATTTTAACTCATCAAAAAAATTTAACAATGAAAGCAAGCACTTCTTTCGTTGTTTTGACTAGATGAGGACAGAAATATTTGAGCTGGTCAGATGTTCATTGATGGAATTCCAATTCAAAACCAGCAGATATCAGAGATTATCGATGCCGATGATTAGTGAGCTCGTCTACCACCAAAAGACAAGAAAGTTCAGGCTTGAAATTCGGCCCAAAAGAGCGGTTTTTCGCACTTTTTTTTCTCATGGGTCCTACTACTCTTAACCTAGAGACGGGTTCAAAGAGAAAAGAAGACAAGCATATCTTATCGCGACCACTGCCTTTAAGATACATCACCCAGATACCTAACAGTGGTCGGAGGACCATATGCATTCTATGAAGCCACGTAGGTAGGGTTACTTTTAACACACTTACTTGAATAGGATACGGATTATAAAGCACTTATTCTCCGGAAAAAGAAAAACTGATTGGCTCTAAGCTTCTAGCACTGTTTCACTGCTTTTTTCATACTGGCCCCCAGCCTTTAATGGCTCCTAACCTTAGGTACTGCCACCTTTAAGGTTATTCTCTCATTAGAACAATGGTCTTGTGGTCGGCTGTTGGATCGCTGTGCTAAAATTTGATCTGTTTTTGTATTCATTTCCATGTTTCTAGCTCACTGCTTTGTGGTTTTTGAGCACGTCGGTAACGGCGTGCAATGAATAAATAAAAATCAATAAAGATCAGCGGCACGAAAACAACACGCTATACGAAGAAATAAGGCACCAGGGGCCGAATGCAACAACAGGCCGGGTTGGGGCAGGGGCAGGGAAGTCCGCGCCTTTGAAGATGTCCGTCAATCACAAAATCAATCGTGCCCCTGCTGCCCCAGCTAGGAGGCTGGGGCAGCTAGAGCAGCGAAAAACACTGCTGGGGCACGATTGATCAGATGATCTACTGCCCTCGCACTGCGATCGTCAAAGATGCCGACTGCCCTGCCCCCGCCCCGACCCGGCGCGTTGTTGCATCCGGCCCCAAAGAGAACGCCCTAGTTTTGCACAAGGATTGGAATTGCGAAATTGTTGATAACTATAGATATTTCAACTGAGGCCGAAGGTGGGGACACACTGAAAGAAATATTCATTATGGAAATGATCTAATAGTAGTTTCTGTATGATTTCATGCTATATTTATTGCATGTTGCTTTATTTCTCTTTGATTCTGATTTCTGCCCATGATTCCAATTTATGAGTAGCAGGTTCTGCCCAAAAATGAGAAAAAAAAAGAAGTACTAAAAGTAAAGTGAAATATTCTTTCTCCAATCTGACCCTAAGACCTTCCTATCCGCGACTTCCGTAACCTGAACAGTAAACAATTGCGATGAAAGAAATTTTTCGGCGTCTGCCAAATTCCTGTACCCTCGATGCCCGAGGAGCTCGCAGGGAGGAGCTTGGCTTGCGTTGCGGCTCGTTTTAATAAGAGGTGAACGAATGGCCGTGTTGTATTCCGGCCCCTGCCTGGGCACGTGGTAATCGATGCTGATGGCCATCACCGCATCGACTACCAGGTGTCCGGGCTGGGGCCGGAACACCACACAGTTACCCGTTCACCTCTTATCAAAGGAGCCCCAACGCAGGCCAAGCTCATCTCTGCGAGCTGCTCGGGCATCGAGGATATAAAGAGACATAATAGGCCGGGATCACACTTTCAGCGACGAGCGATAGCCACAGGACAGATAAGGCATATAGATTTTCGGTCGATACAAATGGTGAACATTGCGTAGCGTCTTTCTTCGCTGAAAGTATGATCCGTACCATATGGTGGCCCGTGAAATTGAGCATTTATGTATCGACAAGAAAAATTTTTTCTTGAGTTTCCGTTTTTCCGTTTTTTTTTGTAGCACTTGCTAGTAGGCTAAAGAATTTTGAAGCGGCAGATTGATTTTCCGTTGGAGAAAGCTTAATCAGAAATAAATATAAAAAATCTGTCCGGAGAAAAATTATAAACCCAGTTGTAAGTTGTTGTATTTGAACTTGTGCACAATGTTGTTAAAGGCACAGGACAACCAAAAAATTATTTATCAGATTTCATGCTTATCTTGTAGAGAGCCACTCTCTGATCACAGTGGTATCCCTGAAATCGTCCAAGACCCGTCACGAACGGAGATATGGCTCCTTGAAAATGCCTGCATTTTGAGGGCAAAAATTTTGTGGACGAGTTGTCTCAGGCCTGTATTTCTCTTAAATCGCAAAACAGGATAAGGAAATAGACCGGCAATGGACTGAAGAACGACGACATGTTTAAAATTCATCCATCCATTTAGTCGCTATCGAGTTCGTAAATCTGGTAGGGGGCCGGGCCTGTGGTGGTGAGCGAAGGAGGTCGGGCCTGCGGTGGTCGCCTATATCTCGCCTATTTGAAGGAAATGAGATCTCGCATTTGGCACGTGTTATGCAGGAGGGGTCTGCTGCACAATCAAATAAAAATCTGCAAGTTCATGTCTGAGGGTGTACTGTGCCTTTAAATCACGCGCATTGGCTGACGCGTTTCGAAGTAGTCGCCTTCCTCAGCGCCTAAAAGGATCAAATCAAAATGTGCTTGGTCGGTCGAATGTCCACGAAAGCCTCATTGAAGTAGGAGAAACCTGTTTTCCAGAATTATGGTTGAAAGAACCCTGCTACCTTGCCAGGGAACCCGTTAGTGAGTCGAAAACTATAGAACGGTCGTTGAAAAGCGAAACACTGATTATGACGCTACCGCTCGACGTTAGAAAGCGAGTCTGAGGTTCTTCACCTACATATATATATATATATATATATATATATATATATATATATATATATATATATATATATATATATATATATATATATATATATATATATATATATATATATATATATATATATATATATATATATATATATATATATATATATATATATATATATATATATATATATATATATATATATATATATATATATATATATATATATATATATATATATATATATATATATATATATATATATATATATATATATATATATATATATAGGAAGTAGCCCTTCCAACTAATCTTTGGATCGCTTGCTGGGATACAGAATGGCTCCAGGGTTTTTTTGCGGGGGTGTGAGTTACTCACCCTCAGTTCTCGACCTTTATTTGATAATCATCGCCATTGTGGGCGTAAATGCGGTGACACCCCAGAACTGCCGTAGCCCTGAGTCTTTTTTTATCCGTCGAAGTGCTCCTTAAATGAAATATGTAGCGGCCTTTAATTATTTATTTATTTATTTATTTATTTATTTATTTATTTATTTATTTATTTATTTATTTACTTATTTATTTATTTGTTTGTTTATTTATTTATTATAAGTCGTTGCCGACGCGCTCAACAACAACGAAAACAATGGATAGAAACTCGGGAAAAAACCACAAGTATCATGAAAAACTCAGCGCAAAGATTCAACAGCGGGCGCAAGATCAATGCTTCATCACCAAGTTTTCAGAGGACAATCATAGTTGAAGTTCTGAGCCGGTGATGGTGGAGAGGGGGCAGTAAGAAAGAACTGATATAGTGCCAGAAAACTGAACCCATCAGTATCTTATGCTTCAGAAAAGGAATTCATTCTAATACGTATCCTGTTGTCAAGATTGTTGTGACAGCAGCCCTACCCACGCGGCTTCCTAGGATTCATATAACTCCTCCGACCAAAATTTATGCCTTCCCAATATATTCTTCTCCGCGCAGCTGGCACGAAATCCTGTGGACCACATCGCATTTAGTGCCCCTCTAGCCCGTCGTTGTGATGGCGCCTCGTCTATTTGATCGTCTAAGTTTGTCGAAAAGCCTTTACTGTCACCCCAATCTAATGCCACTGTATGCCTCAGGCCACATTTGTCGAGCGAATGGACCAGACGCGATCATTGACGCGGCCGTGCGGCAATCGACGATCTTCCACCGTCGCCCGTCTAAACGTTCATTTTCCCTGCTGGAAACTGTCAAGCGCTCTGCACCGTTGAGCCTTGTAAATAGAGTATGTCAACAAATATTCGGAAAAAGAATAATCGGCCGGATGAACGAATAATCGAATATTCGAATAATTCGATTGTCCGGAAAAGTCAATTTTTCGAATAATTCGTTTATTCCATTATTCGGAGAAGTCAATTTTTCGAATAATTCGTTTATTCGAGTATTCGGAGAAGCCAATATTTCGAATAATTCGTCTATTCGAATATTCGGAGAAGTCAATTTTTCGAATAATTCGTTTATTCGAATATTCAAAATTTTTTATTCGATTGGTATACTCTACTTGTAAATGATCTTGAAAAACAGGCAACCAAAACTTTTTGTTCAACGCGAGCAAAGAAAAATTATGCACAAGCAAGGAAGTTATAGTGCCAATCTAGCGACACGTTGAAGACGGACGGCTTCAGACCGTTCGGTAGTCCTGTCTTGAGAACTGTATGATGTCGCACCAAAAGCTAGTCGCTGCCACTTGTGTTGTCGGAATCCTGCGAAGCGCCAGTGAACGCCTACTGACTTATAAACTCTGCAGCGCGCATTTTTTAGGCCTTGATTGGGTCACAATATGTGAGTGAGCGCAGAAAGCATCAAGTGTGATTCATTGGATAGACGACGCCCTCAAGAAGTATTGTTTTATTTGCGCTGTTATGCACAGCCTGATCATTTTAATCCCTCATATCCACAGATATAAGCTCCTTATATATCAGAAGCGCACGAACAAAATTGCATGCGTTCCGCTTCAACTAAGTGGTATTAAGGTGGCACAAGCCTGTAAATTGTGTCTGATGACATCTTCGAAATTTCCGATTTCAAACAGTACATACCAAAAATGTAGGGTAACGGCACCATTATAAGCCTATATACCTATTAGTGGCAGGAGGGTTGATTTATCACCAAAGATCCCACATGGTAGGGCAGCATTTATACTGTCCCCTTCTATGCATAAGAGCACAATCAACTTAATACGAAGCATACAAGTCTAAAAAGTTTTTGATTGATTCTCACCTAAATCTCTGTTAGCAATAAAGCTTGCTTGTCTAAAGATGTCAACTTTAAATTCTCGATTGAAACAGTACTACCCTGAAAGCGCGTCTAACTCTCATTAACTGAGACGAGTTTCTTGTTCTGGTCTAGAGCTTCTGAGCACCTTGCAAAGCGCGAAAACCGTGAAACCAACGTGGTTCGTCTCGTGATCGTCGTTAAAGGCACAGTCCAAGCTCAGGGACTAAATCTCAGATTTTCATATAATTTTGAAGCAGACCCACCCTTTATAATACCTGCCAAGTGCGAGCTCTCATATCCTCCGAATAAGCGAGATATAGGAGGAAGCCACCCTGGGGCTCCCACATCCGGAAGCCACTATGACACGCCCCTTTTACGACCTTTCGAGCCCAACAGTGACGAGATGAGCGGTGGTTTCCGATCAATAGCCCCGTTCTTCCCTTCATTCTCAGCCTCTCTCTTCATTTGAGTCAGCTCGCATACAGCGGTTGCAAATGACGAAAGTTACAAGCCTCGGACAACTCGTCCACCATGCTTCCCTAGCTCAATATTTGAGGGGCCACAACTCCGTTTCCAGGGGGTCTTGAACGATTCCAGAGACATCATTCGAATCAGCGTGGGACCGTTTCTAAGATAAGCAGAAAAACAGAAAACCGATTCTGAGGTTGGAGTGTGCCTTTAAGTAGTTCTACCCATAACTGTGCATATTCCAATAAATCGTCTTGATTCCTGTTAGCTTTTCGTCAAATGTGCATGTTCTTTTGGAATAGAACGAATGAAAATAAAAATTATAATCACAAGGTGATTAGCGACGCGCATATGTAGAAGTACTAAGATTAATTTTGTCCCCATATTTCGAAGCACCATGCATATATAGTTTTCGTATTCAATTTAGTCTGACGCATGAGCTAGGCTGCAAGCCATGCGGTGTTGGCGGCTCCACAGGCCAATGGAGTTTCGGTCGCGCGCGGTGATCTACCGTCGCAGCACCATCCATTCATCAGGGGTGGCATGCACATACGCGGCGGGTTAGGCTGGGGTTAGGCAGGGTTTAAGGCGTCGGCGCGTTTGACCATTGCTGTGCGAGTGCTGGAGATAATCAATAGTCGGGGTCTCAATGGGGTTTCGGCTGCCCCACCCTCCTACGTGGGGTTTGCGAGGGAACGATTTTTCAGTGCTAGCCTAACCCCCTTTTAGCCCTCGCGCTGCTATCATCAAACGCGCCGACGCTCCAAACCCTGCCTAACCCCAACCTAACCCGCCGCGTACGTGCATGCCGCCCCAGGGGCGGCATGCACGTACGCGGCGGGTCACGTTTGGGTTCAGGAATGAACGGAATAAAAACATGAAATTTTGGAAATCGGTTTTCGGGTTTCGGAACAAAAAAAAATTCTCGGGTTTCGGAATTCCGGCGCGAAACGCTAGAAAATGCTCGGAAATATGGTTTTCGGAACGCGAAACTCGGAAAAAATCAGAAATCAACTAGTATTTGTTACGTCCCAGATGACCCGATCTTTTCGCTTTCCGCGGCGTTTTCTACGGTTTTCGCGCGGAATGCCTAAAATGCGCGAAACTGCGGGCTTCGGAACGCGAAACGCGGAATTCCGCTCATGCTTGTTGGGGCCGGGCAGGATCTGGGCCGTCGGTGCGTTTGCTTATAGCAGCGCGAGGGCCGAAAAGAGGCTGGGGAAGTACTGAAAAATCGTTCTCTCGCCAACCCTAATCAGGATGGTGGGGTAGCCGAAACCCCGCTGAGATATCAATTATTGATTATCTCTCACGCACTCGCAGAGAAATCATCAAATGCGCCGACGCCCTAAACCCTGCCCAACCCCGGCCTAACCCGCCGCGTACGTGCATGGCGCCCGGGACTTAAATTATTACGTGAACTCTATGTTTCTGATTGCAAGAAACCCAGATCAACGGGATAAGGGACTGCTATAGCGCAAATAAGAGGCCGGATGACGGCAGCACGAGCGAAGCGAACGGCCGAAGAAGCGACAGATGAGCGAGCAGACAAGGACGATTACCGATCGCTGGGTGGAGGACGGGTCGAGCACGGTGAAACAGCTTTACTATATTCCATAGTCTATAATAAACTGTTATTATGTCGGATCGTGCCATTTGTTGGTAGCAGCGATACCACGATCACCCTTAAGGTTAATAAGCCTCTTTTTTATCTGCAGTTTTGTTCAGCCCTATGAGGGCTGTTTCCTCGATGTTCAATTTGGTCTGACTTGTGTGAGACGGTATCCTCACGCTAAGGTGCGTGTTCTGAGAATCGCTTGAAAGGGCTCTCCTTGTTGCTTCCAGCACTACCGCTCCTGGCCCGTTTCCCCAGTTCGGCGGCTGCAACACCTTAAACCTTTCTGGTATGACCGAGCCCAACCGTTTTTATGATTGCATTGCCTGTATGCTATTCGAGTATCGTTTTATCAGCAGACCCTCCCACACAGGTCATCCTTTTTCACACTGTTGTTAGAGCTCCACAAAAATAGGCGAGGACATCCATTCCAAGATCCTATATACCGCTTCCCCTGTAACAACATTTAGTACGCAAGTCCGCGACGGACTGTGGGTAAGGGGTAAGGTTTGATTCGAAGAAGATTATTTCTAGCTTTCTGTTTACTTCCTACAAAGATGTCTGAGTTAGAGTTAGAAACATTATGTACTTCGAACATAGAACTGTTGGAATTAGGACTCTGAGGCAATGCACACTCCAAGAACTCATCTAAGTCCAAGCCGTATTTTTTGAGCTGTCTGAGCAACTATGGTTCACGTTTTCGTTCTAGTCTGACCTATGGACCAGGCGGCTGGCCGCGCGGGGTTGGCGGCCTCACTGGAAAATGGAGTTTCGATTCGCGCGGGGTGATCTACCGTCGCAGCCCCGTCCATTCATCAGACTAAAATGATTGGGCGCACTCTACATATTCCTTCAAGTTTATCTCCGTCGGGTTCACAACGAGCCTAACTTATCTTCCTGAAAATAGCATGTTAACTTCAATGCGGCAAATGACAGTTTATATCTTTCCTATTTTGGATGTTTCCTTATTCTGACAAGGGCCTCAACAGACTAATTTATGATCTGCTGCTGATGGCAGAGGCGTGTCAACGATAATTATATTTGAATAAAGTGATTATCTACACTTGAATTTTTCAAAACTTTCTCCCTATATTGGAGAACCGGACTTCCGAAGCTCTCACACAAAAATAGCAACAAACGTTACTATTCTGGTATAAGATGCACAAATTGCTTGTTATAGTGCACTATAGCAAACAACGTCATCTTCATGTTTATGCAAGAACAGAAAGCATCAAATGAAAACCTACTCATCACTCATGGAAATCGGAATGCTAAGAACACTACCAGTCTGCAGCTTTTCGACCTTTTGCAGGACGTTCTGAGGTCATTTTGGAAAACGCAAAGTTTTGAGTACGACTGAGGTATGTGCGGATACATAATCATCCGTTGTCCGTTTATTCGTATTTCAGAGTTACGGACTATCACTCCCTTTGCCCTTTACGCGGTCTAATTTTTGTCGGATGATAGAATAAAACCACCATAAATTGACTTTAAGGTTTTCCATGCTTGGGACGTCAGCGACATAGCCGCTAACGTCCATAAAAAGGGTAGGAAATGTCACACATGGCGTAAAACTCCGACGCCTGGGTATAACTATCTTGACGTGCGAAACCTCGAAACAGGCGGGAGAAAATGACTATGAGGAGTGATGTGCCGCCACCGGGAAGCACCAGAGCTGCTAAATGGAGCGTCTCTACTTCTCTGACAAGGCCAAATGGCGTAGCAGCTGCCCCATCACTCTTGCACTTACTCGTAGCGAGCGTCGTTTTCGACTCAGATGGTGCTTGCGGCGAATCGCGTTAACGTGAAGTGTAAACGGGCGCGAAAAGGCCATACACGATGTCGGGTCGACCGTGATGACCTCATGGAACAATACGATAAAAACATCAAGGAACAGGAACTTCTGGCGATTTCTCTGTACGCCTGCATAGGGTTTTGAATGTCAGAAATGGGAAAGTAAAACCATGTGCTGGACAGACCTAACGCATCAGATGGTTTTTTTTTAAGTGCAGCTGCATGCGCCTTTGGGAAAGTTGAGATAGGATGATGTTTTTCACGTCGAGTGAAGGAAAATTCTAGAGAATGTTCTATATTCCAAGAAAAGGAAGACCATCTGCTGCAAGCGATATCAGCCGCAGCTCAAGGTGGACACATTTAAAGGCAGTGTTCACGATGAATATCGCACTCGAGTTCGACTCAAAAATGGGATTGTTTTGTCGTGAGGTAACTAAAAGTAAAGGAACAGCGAAGAAAAACCTCCGGATTAAGTCAAAATAACGGTTTCTAAATTGAGGGCGTGGACGAGAATCATGGGCCCTGCTAATTCCGGCAAGCGCGCGCTAATCGCGAAATCTGCGCGAATCGATCATACTAATCGCGGCAGACTTGCTTGGCAATTTGCCATCGAAGCGTGCGCGGCGCCACAAGCTCGTCTGACTGGGGGCGGACCGGGATAGGTAGGCGCACCGGGAGAGCTTTCAAAGCCGTTTTTATTGACTGCTGGCCAGTTTTCGTTGATTCTGCGACCCTATCCTCTACAGCACCTGTCAACCTAGTGTTTCACACCGAGACCTCGAGAACGAGATTTATCGTGAACACTGCCTTCAAAGGAAGTGTCCACGATGAATTTCGTTCACGTGTTTCAACAGTGAAATGCTATGTTGGCAGGAGATGGGCGGGACAGCGTCAAAAGAAGCACCGTAAACAGAGCAGAAATTGCCAAAAACCGATGCGAAGTGGTAATTTCGGAAACCAACCCGCCCACAGGAAGCCAGGCCGCCTTTCTTGCGACGAGTTTCCGAGAACGTAGACTTTTTTGACGGCATTTTGCCAAAGACAGCCGCTCTACCCATTTTGATCAATATACCGGGGCAATCACGGCCACTTGCACAGGCTGGCTGCACTCTCCATCCTTGTCCTCTCATTGCTTTGTTTTTGATTTTTTTTTGGGATTCACCAATATTTTCTTTGTTTCATGATTCGTGTCTCAGCTGATGAAGGTTCTCCATTAACTCGTCCAAACTGCACTCCTTGGACCTCATCTCGTCCCACCGTAAAAATGCTTTGCATCGACAAGAGCCCTAATTTCATCCATTTTCGAGCGTTCCTGTCTGTTTTTTGTCTATTACGGGTACATGCAGGCTTCAAATCTTTTTTCCGGTAGAAACTCGGAAACGAAATTTATCGTGTATACTGCCTTTATGTTCAACATGAGAAAGAGCACTGTGGTAAAGCGTTTCCCTATAAAACAGCTGGCCATAATGTCGGCTTTGTCAGCGTCCACACACGTTGAGCGGCTTTGCTTGAGTGCTGGCGTGGATAGTAAATGATGAGTGACTGTATCCTGAGAGCGTGAAAAACTGCACTTTCTGCACATTGACGACATATTTTTTCACCAGGGGATCAGTTTTCCACAGATATTATCGGCAGTTTCTCTCGTAGTATGTTGTACTATGTATATACAGGAATTCTTTTTCAGAAATTCCCGAGTAGGGTTCGTAATTTGATGCGCATCACGTAAGAACCGCTATCGCAACAGACTGTTGGTTGCTATATGTTGATGTAAACTCTTACCGTTAGCCTAGGTATGGTCTAACAGTGATCCTCCATTCCTCTTTGCAGTTTCGCCAGCAAAACTATACAAACGTAGGGAATGTTAGGAGAGCAGAGGCGCAGGCACAAGATCCGTTAACTAGGAAGACCAAAATGTATCTGCACAAATGTTTATTTTCAAGAAACCCTTTAGGCTCCGGCCATAGCAGACGACCAGCGGCAAAGCGTCAAGGCGTTGGAGCATCATGCTCAAACGCTGGCGCATGACGCTCGACGGCTGGCGCATTCAACGTGTCTGAGGACGGCACGTGGTTGACGATGGTATCGAGAATATGTATTAGCGACAGCCGTTACGGTCACTATGCCTGCATCATCAGCCACTGGCCGGCTGCAGTGGTCGCTGGGGAGTAAGATCAATAACAAATGCTGAAGATGCGAACCCCCAGTGTCATTTTACGGTCACTTGACGCTAGGACGTCTGCTATGGACGGAGCCTTACTCATCCAATGATCTCCTTGTGTGCATGCATCATTGGTACGTAGCACTGCTTGCTAACTCTTCGTCAGCCTCCTTATTCCGTCCCTCCAGAATCCCTCACGCCGTGAATCAATCCATGACCTTGGGTGGCAGTATCCTGTATACTGGTCGTGGGTTAAAGGCAGGGTTCGCGATAAAAAAAAGATTGTGGTGAAATACTCATAAGAAGGTAGATCTGGCCATCACGAATGTGAAATTAAATGAAAAGTAATGGAAATAGATTCCTGTTCTTTGCTTGCATTAAAGGCAGTGGTCATGATTAAAAACGTTATCGAAAAAACTACAAAAATCAGCTTAGATATAAAATAGCTCAAAAACTATGAAGGTAGCGCGGTGAAAAACGGGCTAGAATTAGAGTTATCAAGACCCTAATATTCCAGTTCGTGCACACGTGCACAGAAAGATCTGTCTCATGCCAAGCAGTCAAAAATCATGGATACTCAGAGGAAGAAACAAATGCAAATTTACCTAATAAAACAGTTGAACAATGAAAGCAAGCACTTCAACCAATGTTTTTGACTAGATGTATGCATAAATCCAGAAGTTTATTGATTGAAATTCAATTTCAAGCCAGCTGATGTTCTCGATATTAGAGATCGTCGATGCCGATGTTGTGGGGTGGACTCGTCCACCATCAAAAGACAAGAAAGTTCAGGTTTCTAATTTGGCCCAGAACTGCTATTTTTTCGCGATTCTTTCTCATAGGTTCAACTACTCTATACCCAGAAAAGGGTTTAGAAAGGAAAAGAAGACGAGCATATTTGAGCGCGACCACTGCCTCTAAGTTTTGTCCTAGTCTTGATCGCGCGGTAAGCTATCAAGTGGTCAGGAATGATTTGAAAATGATGCAATAGGCGAGCTTGGGCTGATGGGAAACGTTTTTAGAGGAGGAAATTACGATTAGGATGTAGAACGTTATTTAACTTCTAATGGATTCCAACCTCGGAATGGGCAAAACTCTGGCGTACGCCGATCATTTTTAAGGGATGTTTTGGACTCTCGATAACGGTGCACTAATCATAAGGTTTCGCGACACCTCGGTGCAAACCTAGTTGGAGGGGGTCACTCAGGATACGAGGGAAGAATGAATTTTACACTATCAAAAATCGACGCATTTTGATGGAGTTTCTGTAAAACAATGACTGATAGCACTATTAAATATCAGATACCGGCAGAAGTCTACATTTGGACGGATAAGAAACCTCCAGCTAGGTTTCCATCGAGATCTCCGGTAGGGTGGAAACCTTTTGTGGGTGCGTAAACCTTCACAGGTTGAAAAAGTTGGATTCCCAACTAGTGTTGTTCGAACGGAAGGGGTGCGAACGCGTGTGGGAGAGGAGGTGCCACGGGCGGTGATTATGTGGGAACTGTACTGCCCAACAGTGCCCGAAAAATCACCGCAGGTGGCAGATGCGGCGTGGCATTGGAGCGCGATATTTTTCGACGGCTCGCCGCAGTGGTAAGAAAAACCCCTTGCTCCGGACTGCTTTAAAGGCAGCATACACGCTCGCAAAAGTTGTTGAGATAACTACATTATTGGGGTCGTACGGGCCCTAGAAGAGCCCTCACGAAGTTGGAAGAGTTGAAAACTAGTTAAAATGACCGTATTTGAGCCGTATTGATTCACAAATCATCCTTTCTCCGCCCACCGCTACGGGCTCCGCCCATCAATACAAATGTTCAATGCTCGCTTACGGTCACTTTGGCTCATTTTTTACGCTTCTAATGTCATAAGCGTTCCAGAAAGGGCCGTACGAGTACATTAGCGTCGTTATCCCAACAAATTTGTCGCTAGCACCGCTATTTCAGCCAATGCGGTAAAACTCGTCCACTTTTGGGCCAATATAGAACGAACCGTTATATCTTCGTTTTAGTTGATTTTTTTCCGGTTTTTTCGTTATCTCTGAATATTAACAGCTTCAGACCTTTGATTCATTCCAAAAAATTGATATCATTTTTGAGCGTCTATGCTACCTTTAAGCTGAGGAGTTTCCAAACGGCATCGTGGTAGTTAGTAGACGATAAGCCAAGGATGAAGATTTCACCTTCAGGATCTTAGAATTGCTTTTTTGAAAAAAAAATGCGTTGTCCAATTCCGGCCGAAGGCGCGGTCTCGGACAACGGTTTTGGACAACGGTAAAACGTGTTTTAGGCGATTTTCTTCATGATTCCAAGGTGGTCGGAGGGGTGTTAGGTATCAGTTTGTGGGGAACTTCATGGAGAATCTGAATTTTTTCGGAATTTTGAAAATCTAAAATTTTATGTAGAGGGAAGTACGTTGTCCAATTTCTGAAGGCGGGCGTTGTCCAGCTGGACAACGCCCGCCTGGCCCTGCCACACAGATTATACTAGTGAAACATAGCAGGGTCCTGTCGCAACATGATGTTGCCGCTATGACACCGAAGTCAGTGATAGTGAATGGTAATTGTCCTGTTAGGAGATGCACCGGACCTTGTGTCCTAGACCCGTCCAACAGTGACGTTTTCACTACTCCCGTCTGTTCGTCTCCCTTTTTCAGTTTTGGCACACTAGGACTATCACTAATAAGTTTCTGAGCCAGATCATTATTGGAGCCCTAAAAAGTACTCCTATAGTGATTCACAGAAGACACCAGAAGCGCACTAATCAGTTACTCACAAAATGCGTCATGTAAAACATCATTTCAATTACAGACTTTTGACTTAATTGTGCAAATGTGTGATTTTTAATAAAACTTATGTAATCTTGTAAGGCAGTTTTAACCTACGGTGAAATGAAGAAAAGCATAGTATCCCTTACGTACTTTTTATATGCAACAAAGAGAGTACACATGCTTACTACGTGATGACGTGTGCAGTATTCTATAGGTTCTATGCGCTTCACTAACTCGAACAGCAGAACTGTTCTATTTTAGGGGCGATCCGTCAATAATCAGAAGCTAGCGAAGTACAGTAAGAGATTCCTACGAAAGTTGAACATATTCCAGCTCCTCGTCCGAGCTCGACTTGCATCAGCGACATGCTCAACATCAGCAGCACAGCTCAGGCAGATGTGTACCTCGCCCTACGAGCAGGCGAGACTCGAGATAATAAGTAAAGTAAAAGTGTTGCCTTCTTGCTTCCAAATCGTAGGCGAGTCTTCAGAAGTCTTGAGAACAAAAAGCAACGTAAACAATACGACATTGTCAGACAACTAATTGTTATTTGCACTACCTTGTTTTCGTCAAACGTCAAACGTTAGGTCTACCTTCTTCATTGTTCGAGCGCTCTCCTTCTTATGAAGAAACGAGCAGTAAGCGCATTTTTTCCAAGCTCCATGAAGTCAGACGTGTAAAAATAAGCAAGCAAAAGAGGTTGTTCTTGGAGCGATAGGCGTGGGCCCTTGCAAGTTCTTACTAGCAACTTTCTTTTCAAAATTTTTCTTATAAGGTGCAAGGGAACGAATCAGGCAAGGTACATTGCGATGGACAATTGAGTCAGAAAAGACGGCGAGAGTGTGCATCGTACATTAGATTAATACTGAAATAGTGAAGCGGCCGCTCAAAGGCAGCAGTGTTCACGATAAAAAATGTGTTTCAATTTTCACTAGGAATGGGTAGTGTAGGGGCCCACTGTAACCTTAACGTGGGGAGAACGCATGAAAACGAGCCAGAAAAATCTCCAGAAGAGCTCGAAGTTGGCTCTTCGGGCGCAAGGCAAACCCCAAAATCGCAACGCACTCCCAGCGACGTGAACAAAAGAATGCTCGAGATCGTGAAATATGCGACAGTTCCAGAATAATAGCCCCGTTCTTCCCTTCATTCTCAACTTCTCTCTCTACTCAGGTCGGCTCGCATACATCGGCTGCAAAAGACGGAAGTTACAAGCCTCGGACAACTCGTCCACCATGCTTCCCCAGCTCAATGTTAAGGGACCATAACTCTGTTCCCAGAAGATCTTGTACGATTCCAGAGACATCATTGGAATCAGCATGGGATCGTTTTCAAGATAGGCGGAAAAGCAGAAAAACGATTTTCATCGTGAATACTGCCTTTAAAGGCAGGGTTCGCGATTAAAACGACTTTTGAGCTCTCTTCATGAAAATGTAGATCTGGTCCTCACAAACGTAAAAATAGGTGAGAAAACCTGGAAAGTCGCGGGAAAAACGCTCAAAAACAAAGTAGAACGGCTAATTACCGGTGTCGGCCGGCCCCTAATTAACAAGATTTCCGTCCATGCCTGCTCATCCGTCTTCTATTTTGCTATTATAGTTGTCAGTAGTCTCCAGAAGTGCTCAGAAATCACTTTAGAAGCAAAATAAGAGTTGAAAAAACAGGCTTTTTCACAAATCTCGATAATTTGGGGGGGGCGGGAGGACACCAGGCAATAACTTGTTCCTGAACGTGTTTTCTCAGAATTTTTACTCATTTTTACTGTTGTGATGACCAGATCTACCATTCCATGGGGATAACACTAGAACCGATTTTATCGAGAACCCTGCCTTTAGACTGACATTCTCACTTAGTCAGAACTTGCTAGGGAAGGTCACTTGGAGAAAGTTGCTATTCCGAGAAAAATGCAACCTTTTACGTTCGGTTTTTGATCAAAAACTTTAATTTGGCTTTTACAGCTGCGCTCCGTTTCTCTAAATGGAGTTATAGGCGTTTATTTGTGTGTTGCCGTCGTTGATTGTGATTACGCCCGCAATAATCTGGCTTAAAGGCAGCAGAGACTCTCGAAGAAGTTGTTGAGGTAACTACGCTACTTGGGTCTTATGGCCCCCAGTAGAACGCTCAGGCCGATGGAAGCGTCGAAAACGAGTGAAAACTACTAAAATTGAGTCGAAAATTTTCGTCAACCACGTCCATGAGCTTTCAACCCCGCCCCCTCAATAGACGAATACGGTCCTTCCGGCTGGTTTTTGAAGCCTCCATCAAAGTTAGCGTTCTATTACATGCTGTAAGAGTCTATCGGCTTCGCTATCCCAACCGTTTTATCGTTAGTATGAGCTATTTCAACCGCTCGTGCAAAACAGGTCCAATTTTACCCAATACAAAAACAGCCGTTATTCCTGTATCTGCATGCAGTTTTCGTCGGTTTTTTCGTTAGTTTTCCATACTAATAGCCTCAGACCTTTGATTTCTGACATAACATCGATACCTTTTTTGAGCGTGTCTGCTGCCTTCAACCCTTCTTAGAACTGAGAATGAACCTCAAGGTCTGCTCAGCTCCCCAAAAAACCCACCTGGACAAACCTCGAGCATTTTCTTTTATTTCCGGCTGCCCAAAAATCTAGTAGTCCAAAATCCTTTATGGGACTACAGAGCTCGAAAGAAGATTTTCTTGTTGAACAACGTACAGAGGTGTTATTTAGGATGGTAAACACGAATATATAGTCTCTTTCCAGTCTATGGGCTATGTTGTTGGGTTAAGGTACGGTAAGAACATTAACCAACTTCAACCTATCGTTTACAACTCCGCTCAGAGAAACGGAGTACAGCTACATAGGAAGGCCAAATTCGAATTTTTCATCGAAAACATCCTAAAAAATTGCATTACGCTCCGAAAGGTCTTTTTCTCCTAGTGGCCTTCTCTTATTAGCTCATCCTACGCATAAGTCCAATATTTATAGAAGTCATTATCGAGCTTATTATTATTATTATTATTATTATTATTATTATTATTATTATTATTATTATTGGGGGTGTGTATACAAGTCTGTTGGTACCTGCTCGTTGGTACCCCTGCTTCTACTGAACCCAGCAGACGTTTGAGTGTACACAGGGAACGTTCGAGCGATATAGCGTGCACAACTATATCGCGAAAGTATCCCGCACATTGCATAAAGGTGTCGCCGTCCGGCACACTAAGGCCTCTGGTCCATAACACCTTAGGATCCGTACCTAGGGAGTCATGGAGTCTTTGGCCACAAGCCACAATTTCGCCACCCTGAACTGTCGATCGCTGTCGAGTGATATCCAAAAAACTGCGCTATCCAGACTTCTGAGCTATTTCCATGCACCGTTTGCTGCTTTGCAGGAAACCCGCCTCAGAGATAGACCCGTCATCAGCGTCGGAGAGTACCCAATCTACTGCGGTAACGCTGACGATAGGAGAGTGGGAGGCTGTGCAATAGCTGTAAGGAAGGATTTCAATGGTATGGTCAAGGAGTTCGGCTCAACGTCGTGTCGGAATGCATTCGTACGACTGCGGGATCACAGAGGATTCAATCTGTGGATAGTGAGTGCTCATGCGCCCACTGAAACCGCCGAAGACAATTCGAAGGATGCGTTTTATGAGGAACTCAATACGTTGCTGGCCAGGATACCTTGTCAACATGCTGTTGTCGTGGGGATTGACGCAAATGCGAAGATGGGACTTGATCAGGAATCCGAAGTACTCGGTAAATGGTTCTACCCAGTGGAGCAAACATCAGACAATGGCTACCGCCTTGTCGACTTTGTGAACGAAGTGGTCGGATTATTGCATCAACATTCAAGAGGAATCATTGCCGCCATCAGCTTACGTGGCAGGGACTAACCCAGCTATCTCCAGAAAAGCAGCGGAAGCGGAAGATGACAACTTCGAAACTACAGCTTGACTATGTCCTGACGAGGAATATTCCAGTATCGGACATTCGAAGATCTAGAGCTGTGTGGGATGTCGCATTCGATTCGGATCACCGTCCTGTTCTGTTGAACTTCACTGCGAGGATTCATAAGAGGAAGCGAGGGGCTCAGCCTCTCCAGAGGATTGACATGACAAGTCTCAGAGATGAAGAGTGCAGAAGGAATTTCCGACAACGCGTTTCTATTCACATCGGAGTACGGACTAAGAAGAAACTTTGCGACGCGGATTCTTTTGTCAAGTGCATCCAGGACGCTTCGAAAGAGGCACTCCCGGTTGTACAGCCTAAGAAGAAGTTCGCCTACGTCTCAGAAGAAACAACATCTACCTACAACAGAGTATGTGCTCTCCGAACTGCAGGAAACTTCGTGGAGGAGAAGCGTCTGAGGAGGAAGTTGCGTCGGCAGCTTCAAAGTGACCGCGAACGAGAGTGGACGTGTAGAGCTAAGGAGTTCGAGAAGGCTTGGGAGGAGAAGAATCCGAAGAAAGCCTACACGTTGCTGCGACAGTATAGCGGGAAGATGAAGAGATGTTCTCCTGTCTTGAACACTACCAATGGAGTTGCAGTTGGTGATGCGACGCTGCCAATATGGAAGGATTACTTCAGTTCACTACTGAATCGTCCAGCGCCGTCAGTACCTGAGCTCCCGCATGTTCAGAGAGCACATTACGATGTCAGTGAGGAACCGCCGACTGAGTCTGAAGTTTTGGATTGTGTCCGGAAAATGAAGAATGGAAAGGCAGGTGGAGATGACAACATCACTGCTGAAATGCTGAAAGCTCTTCCTCCGTCTGGGATTCGTGAAATGACCAACACTATCCGTGCCATATGGATGAGCGAAAGGATACCCGATTCGTGGAGACATGCGATCATCGTACCTCTTCACAAGAAGCTATCCGTCACGGATCCTAAGAACTACAGAGGAATCTCTCTACTTCGTGTCATGTACAAGGTTTTAGAACGTATCATTCTCGAGCGACTTATCAAACATCGTGAAGGAACGACCAGAGATGAGCAAGCCGGTTTTCGACCTGGAAGATCGACCATCGACCAAGTGTTCGTCGTGAGAAGAGTAATTGAATCGTGGCAGCGGTTTTCGAAGCCATTACAGCTTGCTTTTTTGGACTTTGAAGCCGCGTTCGACTCTCCTCATCGTGATCGATTGCTCAATGCTCTGCGAGCAGATGGAGTCCCGGAAAAGTATGTTCGGTTAATCGAGGACATGAACAAAGGAACAACAGCAGCAGTTCGTACACCTGTCGGATTCACGTCAGCTTTCGAGGTGAAAACAGGAGTAAGGCAGAGAGCCGTTGCAGGACCTTTTCTTTTCAACTTCGCCGTTGATGACATCATGCGTAGAGTTGCAGAACAGTTTCCTGCGGATGTGATCCTAACACCATCAGGACGCTCCCTTGTCGACCTGGAGTACGCCGACGACATTGTGTTATTCGCTGAAAACAACGCAAAACTGCAAAGGATTGTGAACCTCGTTTCGAAGTATGCCGCAGCCTATGGACTTCGTCTTCGTCCCGACAAATGCAAGCAGATGTGGGTCTCTCAGAGGCCTTCAACTGGAGTTTGTGTGGACGGACAACGTATCGAACTGGTGGACGATTTCTGTTATTTGGGCTGTTTGCTGAAGAACGATGGTAGTTATGCAGCGGATATTCGACAACGATGTGCGAAAGCTACGTCTGCATTCAATTCTCTAACCAAGTGTTTGTGGTCTACCACCATCGCGAAGGAAGTCAAGTTGCGCGTCTACCTATCCGCTATTCGCCCTATCATGATGTACGGATCGGAGACGTGGGCAGCACCGAAAACGCAGATGGAAAGGTTGGATTGCACGGAGAGGAAGCTTTTTAGGCGTTTGCTTGGATATTTCTGGCCGCGTGTATGCCATAACGAAGACCTTTACAAGGAAATCGACGCAGTACATCAACGCTTGACACGAGGGAGGTGCCAGCATCTCCTAACGCCATCTCAAGCAGCAATGGAAAGTCGACTTCGACTGCTCGGGCATATACTAAGAAGAACGCCGGATCGTCTCGTACAACACGCTTTAAAAATGCTTCCAAATCCTGTCTGGAAACGGCCACCTGGGCGTAGGCGAAAGTTCTGGACGGATGTGGTTAAAGAGGATTTAAAGTCACTCGGCATCGAAAGACAGTTCAGGCGCGATGTTTCGTTTCGCAGGAAATGGAATAGGGACAGCTGGATGGAATGTGTTCAAATTGTGGCTGAAGACCGTGAAAAATGGACACGGCTGACTACTAGGACGGCACACCTCGGTGAAGATGCGGAATGACCGCGTCAGGCGAAAGCCAACCGATTAAGTCAAGTAAGTCATTATTATTATTATTATTATTGTTATTATTATTATTATTATTATTATTATTATTATTATTATTATTATTATTATTATTATTATTATTATTATTATTATTATTATTATTATTATTATTATGGTGCCAGAGAAATAGTCTTTCTTTGAAATCAAAGATGTACCAATTTCGGCTTTCTGAAAGCGATAGGCATAGGTTCAGATCCTGAAACCTCACTGAACTTCATCCCAACTGCTGTCTTTCATTACACAGTAATTCACGCAAAAAAGAAATCCGGACAGAAGAACGGGATAAGTAGTATATCTGGCTCGCATCGAACGATCGAATCATCATCCGGTTGCAAAAAGACCACTTTGATTTAATGGATCTATTCGACTATTCGAAAAGCTGAAATTTCGGGTAGATTGAAAAATCGATTCACAGCAAACTGGCTGTTTTCGACTTTATTGAAAAAGTCGATCCTTAAAGGCATAGTTCGCGCTGAAAATCCATTTCCATTTTTTTGGGCTCAATATCATGTTTGAGCCCGGTAGACCACACCGGTGAGTTTTGGCGCTTCAAAAACCTAGGGTTATGAGGTTGGAAGAGGTTGAAGGTGAGGATCCGCCACCAGTTCTCACCAGTCATCTAGCACTTTTTCATAGAATGTAGATCCGACCGGCAAACAACATGGAAAACAGTTACGGCACAAACTCCACAAGTAGAAAAACTTCAAAAATAACAGTGACGAGGCCCCCAGATGCAGAAAAACCTCAAAAACGATTTTGGCGCGAAATTCAAATCCGTATTTACAATGTGTTCCGAAACAATTTTCTTTACAAATGGGAGTTTTTCATGGGCTCCTTCGACACTTTCGTTCACTCGAGAGGCCAAGCTACACAAAAACATGAAAAAATAATATACATTTTCCTGCGCGTACAATGCCTTTAAATTAAATTTCAATTCGCCCAAGTAAAGTAGCAGTACTCCAGTGAGATGGGATCCCCGAGGAGAGCTCACAAAACATGGAAGTCCATGTCGAAGAGCGTCCTCAATCTACTGTTTCCTAACACTTACATTAGTTATGCAGTTCTTCTCTTATTATAGACTGTTTTACTCGAATTGCGACGATTTGGAAAATCATGATTTGGTTGCTGTAGGTCTCAAAACTTCTAACTGAGGGTTAGTTAGGGCGCTGAACGCAAAGCTGGGGACTATTTGTTGTCAGACTTCGGGTTACTGTAGGTTACGGTAGGCATAATTCCTTTTAACTGGCGTTTCTAACCTTAAAACTTTCAAAAACCGAAAAAAGGACCTTACATTCGTGTTCAGCGTCTCATAGAACACCGACAGTGAGATTTTGAATCGAATTTGAGACTTTGACCAAGCTACCGTATACCTACCGTTACATACCGTAATCCAAGGAAAATCGACTAACCGACCACATATTTGTGTTAGGCTGCCCAAATAATCTTTGCAGAAAATTTTTGAAGTCATTTCATCGTGGCATTCTTGAAATCGTCAAAAGTAGCGTTTGGCCAGCAAAATTTGCCCAATTTTGAGGCTTTGGACCAAATCAGACGTATTTTTTTTAAATAATGACAAATGGGCTTCAGATTCGTAATCAGCACCCAAAACAACCCCTTCAATGGGGTTTTAGGCTCAATTCGAAACAATTTTTCCCGAACACTCTAAAAAATTGCTGTTCGTGCACACCTTTTCTTCTCGCAAAGCTATGAAAATAGCCACTCTTGGAAAATTTCTGTATACCTCTTAGGCATTCAGAGAACTTGGAAAATGGACTATCAATGCTGTGTCTCATACCTATGTACAACTATATAAACATGGTTTTGTGAAAGCCCTCGGCAAAGGTAAGGTAAACACTGGTTTTGTGCAATTCAAGTTAAACAGAGTATACATACAGCTCCATCGCATACCATGTTTTCCTCGTAACAAACGTGTTTTTCGATTAATATTCACATAATGTGCTTCTATTGTAGAAGCCACAGTCAGTTATGCACGTCGTGAAAACAAGCAGTACGAAATAGGCCTGAAATGTGCCCTTTAGTGCACTCACACATAAAGTGTTTAATTTGACGGCTGAGTTGGAGTGCGGTGTTCACACGAGTTTTCTCCGTTTCTGGGTTACTGTCTGTCACAAAACAGTATTTTCAGCGCTGATTCTGAGTTTTGACTGTTTCACTTACTCGGAGACTTCTAAACAAGGTAACAGTGCCCAAGGTCTTTGTAGGCAAGAGGTAGGGTGCGAGGTCTGGCCCGGGATACGATCGGTATGAGAGAACAATTGAGGATATTGGAGGAGATTGAGAAGTTCCTTTGGAATGCAAATCCACTGACCACTTAAAGACAGTGGTCACGATGAAAAACGTTATCGAAAAAACTACAAAAAATCAGCTCAGATCAAAAAGAGTTCAAAAACTATGAAGGTAGCGCGGTAAAAAACGGGCTAGCATCAGAGTTATTATAACCCTAAACTTTCGTGCACACGTGCACAGAAAGATCACAGTCTCATGCCAAGCATTCAAAAATCACCGGCACTCAGAGGAAGAAATAAATGCAAATTTACCTAATAAAACAGTTGAACAATGAAAGCAAGCACTTCAACCTATGTTTTTGACTAGATGTGTAGAGAAATCCGAAAGTTCTTTGATTGAAATTCAATTTCAAGCCACCTGATGTTCTTGATACTAGAGATCATCGATGCCGATGATGTGGGGTGGGCTCGTCCACCATCAGAAGGCAAGGAGTTCAGGCTTCAAATTTGGCCTAGAACAGCGTTTTTTTTTCGCGGTTTTCTCTTATAGGTTCTACTACTCGAAACCCAGAAAAGGGTTTAGAGAGGAAAAGAAGACGAGCTTATTTAAAGGCACAGTCCAAGCTTAGGGACGAAATATGAGATTTATACATAATATTGAAATAGACCCTTCCCGTATACCACTTGCCAAGTGCGAGCTCTCAATTCCTCCGAATAAGCGAGTTATAGGAGGAAGCCACCCTGGGGCGCCTACATCGGGAAGCCACTTTGGCACGCCCCTTTTACGATCTTTCGAGCTCAACAGTGGCGAGATGAGCGGTGGTTTTCGATAAATAGCCACATTCTTCCATTCATTCTCAGCCTTTCTCTTCATCTGAGTCAGCTCGCATACAGCGGTTGCAAATGACGAAAGTTACAAGCCTCGGACAACTCGTCCACCATGCTGCCCTAGCTCAATTTTTGAGGGGCCACAACTCCGTTTCCAGGGGGTCTTGAACGATTCCAGAGACATCTTTGGAATCAGCGTGAGGCCGTTTTCAAGATAGAATAAGAAGCCGATACTAAGGTTGGATTGTGCCTTTAAGCGCGACCACTGCCTTCAAAGGCACAGGACACCCAAAAAATAAATTTTCGGATTTCATGCTAGTCCTGGAGAGAGTCACACGCTGATCACAGTGGTATCTCTGAAATCATCCAAGACCCCCTCTAAACAGAGTTATGGCTCTTCAAAGATGCGTAGATTTTGAGGGTGAAAAATTGGTGGACGAGTTGTCCCAGGCCTGTATTTCTCTTCATTCGCAATCGCTGCTCGAGAGCGAGCCAGGATAAGGAGACAGCCCGACAGTGGACTGAAGAACGACGACTTGTTGGAATTCATTCATCCATTTAGCCGCTATCAAACTCGAAAATCTGCTAGGGGGTCGGGCCTGCGGTGGTCGCTTATATCTCGCTTATTTAAAGGATTTGAGATCTCGCAATTGGCACGTGTTATACAGGAGTGGTCTTTTACACAATAACATGAAAATCTCAAAATTCATGTCTGAGGGTGTACTGTGCCTATAAATACTCCTATTCCGGCACCATTCTAATGAGGTGACTTCACGCTGAAACAGACTAGGAGGGTCTTAGCGAATCATTGAAAAACTGAAAGTCGAGGGCGTGCGAAGTCGCCCTGCAGCACACTCCGTATGTATGGTACCTTACGTAAAGTGGTTAACTACATATGAACCTTGAACTTGCATTTACCTTTTTTTGGGAAATTGACTGGCTAGATTAATGCACTGCTAAAGAACAGTTGAACTATAGGAAATGAGAAACGATTATGGGTTTAGTCTCTCTAATCCCCCGCTGCCCAATTCCCACAGTCTGAATAGGGGCGTAATCAGCCTCATTGAATGAAAGATACAACTGACACAAAGTTTCACGCGGTTGACGTGATAGTTCCACGTTCACAACGGTTGTTCAAGCTATGGAAAAAAAGGAATAAAGATCGAACGGTTTCTGAGATAATAGAGAATATTTTCTTACGGCTGAAACTTGTACGATCACAATCATTTACTCCTGTGACAAACTTTCACATCGCCTGAACCGAATAATTGGTAGTACCATAATTTAATCATTGACAGACAATTTCTGTTGGAAGTTCAATAGACGGAAAAGGTCACTACGGAACCTACGTTCCACTATCAATAACAGTTAGCCTACAGGTAGATATTGGTACTAATTTGTCTTTGCTTTTGGTGCATACAAAGCTTTGCTTCTTTGATACAAAGAAGCTTAGGTTATGACATTTGGATGGATTCGAAACTTTTAGTGTGAAGGCAGTGTTCACGGTGATTTTCATCCCCAAGTTTTTTTCACATAAAGCAATTCATTGGACTCCACGTGATACCAAAATTACGAAGAAACGGCGAGAAACGCATCACAACGTTGTACTCCAGTCACATTATTCTATAACATGGACTAGTTGTCCGGTTGGATGAACGTTTTCATGGTGGTTGTCACCGGTGGAAAATTGGGTCAATCGAAAACACAAGAATATTTTCTGGAAAGCAGGATTAATTAGGGCCTTAAGGAAAGAACGGAACAACAAAGAGTAGAGAATTGCAAAGGACGGGTCCACTAAGGATTAAATTGCCACATTAAACACTTACTGAGATACTTAAGAGGCGGGGCGATACTAAAGGATTTCGTGTACTTCTGGTGCGTTTTTCTCAATTTCTGCGCCATTTTAGTTCTAGCCGGGGACCACTTAATCAATGTAGCGATTAATCTCAAAACTGAAGATTATCGTGATTACTGCCTTCAAGCACTTGACAAAATCGAAACTTGTGAAATTGCACTTTTTGAGCACTATCCATATATATTCGAAGCTTCCGTTCATCGCAATAAGCTGTAACCATTGGCTCTTCAACTCGGATAGATTTCCTTAAACACCTTCTAGAAGGCCATTCGTTCACACTGCGCACCCACGCCGTGAAGTCGAGTTTTCGCCGTTGCTTAAAAAAATAAAACTTCTTTCGATTTCACATAAAAAAACGTCATTCCGAAAAAAATCATATTATCTGTGGGCAGTTTTAGTGCACACTAAAATAATTTTTTTACGGGTTCATTCATAGCAAAAACCCCTGTTCTACAACTTACTGAACTGATTAGCCGTAGAGCGCGCGGTCGGTTGCGCAGATTAGCCGTGGGGCGCGCGGTCTTCTAAGTGTTAATGTCGTTAATAGTGGTAACGTTTGTTATGCGCTTGGAACGTAGCCTCATTTTATAAGAGGATTTCAAAATCATTGCTTCCACGCCTCAGTCCAGTTATGCTTATTGTCGCCCCGATTTCACGTGAAAACGAAGGAATGATTGCTATTGATCGATTGCTTTAGCGCCCTCTAATGTGGCTTGCTAATTAAAGGCAGTGTTCACGATAAGAATAGTTTTTCTGCATTTTGGCCCTCTTGAAGACAGTCCCGTGCTGATTCCAGTGATGTTTTTGGAATCATACAAGACCTTCCAGGAACGGAATTATGGTCTTTCAAAAATTGAGCTTGGGAAACATGGTGGACGAGTTGTCCGAGGCTTGTCACTTCCGTCTTTTGCAGCCGATGTGTGCGAGCTGACCTGAGTAAAGATAGAAGTTGGGGATAAAGGGAAGAACGGGGCTATTGATCGGAAACTATTGCTCATCTCACAATCTCAAGCATTCATTTGTTCACGTCGGTGGGCGTGGAAAGTGCATCGGGGGTGTGACGAGGTGACGGGTGTCCAACTTTGGGGCGGTAGAGGACCGTTCCGAGCTCATTTTTCTTAGTTTTTTTTTAACGTTAGGGATGCGCTAGGCCCCGCAGCTGCCGATCTCTACAAAAAAATCAGACATGGTTTTTATCGTGGACACTGCCTTTAAACGACGCGGATAATACTTACATAAGGCTCGGATCGCACTGATGCTTTTGGTGAGAAAAGAAAGCAAAGAAAAACGCTCAGAATAAGCTAAAACAACGATTTGGCGCGGACGAGTTTACGTAGCCTACTAGTTTCCGCCCGCAAGCGCGCGCTAATGGCGATACGTGCGGGTATCCATCAGGCTGGCTGTGGCGGAGTTGCTTGGAAATTTGCCATCGAAAGCGCCCGCGGTGCCACAAGCTCGTCGGGAGGGGCGGGCTTAGAAAGCAACTAGGCTCACGAAATCGGCAATTGGCGGTCGTTTTCATGGATTTCTGGCCCGTTTCCGCTGCATTCATCGACCCTATCCCATCCAGCGTGGGCCAGTGTTTTCAGTTTTTCACGCTGAAATTTTTGAAACGAGATTCATCGTGAACACTGCTCTTAACGGTTGGTGCCAACTCGGTGCACAAGTGTTATAAGGCACGGGCACCGAGTTTGAGCAACAAACAGCAAGAAACGCAAAGTGTCAGTGCGCGCCCGGCACACGTGACGCGCGTGACGGAAAACCGCTGCGGTCACATTGTTGTTGGGGCGCGTACCGAGGGCCCCTAAAAACTGGTTGGTGTACTGTTTTAGGCATTTCCCTTTATCATCTCTTTCAATCTGGTAACTTTTTTCACTTCGAGTTACGGGAACTTCTTAGTACATAGTTTTGAAACTGTGGTGCATAGAAGGGGTTGCATAAAGAAGTTCACAATACCGGGAAATTCAGTGATGTGCAGTAGAGGTGTAACGCTCATGAGGAGTGATTGCACCTAGTAAAATGATAATACAATCAAACAAATATGAACGAAATGGAAGGTATGTTAGAGCTAAAAAAACCGGATCTCAGCTAGTTTTTCAGGGGCTCTCGGTTTACGCGCCCCAGCGACGACATGAATGCAGCGGTTCTCCGTCGCGCGCGTCACATTCGTCAGCCAAACTGCTCCTTAGCCTCACCAGCGCTGTGACTTTGATCAACATACGACTGCATGTTTTTCGTATTTGATTTAGTCTGACGCATGAACCAGGCGGCTGGCAGTGCGGTGTTTGTGACGTCACTGGCCAACAGGGTCTCGATTCGCGCGCTGCGATCTACCGTCGCAGCCCCGTCCATTTATCAGACTAAATTTATTACGTGAACCCTAGTTCTCTGGTTCTAGAAGGACTGCGGTAGGTGACAATACACATTCGGCTTTGGTTAGCTATATATATATATATATATATATATATATATATATATATATATTAAAATTACCGGTTTCTAATTTGGAGGCTTGCGTAGTGGAGCCTTCAAATACCTTCGCTAGTCGATTCTTTTGGCCACAAGGAGACTATCAGGAAAGCTCTATAGTTAGGTCCGTGGTTTGCTTCCTCAAGAAGAAAACATTTAAATCTCGCCCGCGGCTGACGCGTCGGTCGCGTGGGCCGGCCCGCTAATCGATTCAGGCCGAAAAAAGATCGCAGCTGATCCGCTCACTATACCGCCGGCCGCCGGTGAGATTCAAACCGCCCGCGTCACCCGCGGGTGAGATTTATAGGTTTTTTCTTGAGGAAGCAGGCCAAGGATTTAACTGTACGTTGGATTCATAGGAACGATTCTGAAGGAAGTGATGAATCCTACATTTTCGCGTAAATAGAAGTCTTGAAATAGGCATGTGACTAATAGTTGAGACATTAAAATCATAAAAATGTCATATGATGTCGACTGACGACGATCTCAAGGCGATATGGGAGAGAAACTAAACCAGTATAGCACGCTAATGAAGCTTGACTGAAATATACTATGTAAACAATTAGAAGGATAAAGGTACATTAGTCGTTTAGGCGCTAATAAGGTCGATCATTTACTTACTGTACTCTTTGTCGAGGAGTACTGCTTTTTGCTGAGGTTACCCAGACAATCTGGGGGATCTTCACAAGAATACACTGCACGTAAATACTCCCACAAACGGAAGCAGCGTCAGGGAGAAGGAGGAGCTGTCTGAACGGACTCATGTATTTTAGGGGAACTTCACGAGAAGTACATATGTATGTAGTCCTCTTGTTACCGGGGAGACATATCTGGCATCTTTGAATGACCTCGAGGAATAGAAGGAATCTGTAGCTACATACCGTTTCCCTGGCACTCGGGATAGGGGTTCTCTACACACCGAGGGAGGATTTGTCCCATTTTGCAGTTTGGAACATCACGCTTCTCAGTGCCAACCAAGTGGTCCCGAAGGGAACTAGAGCCGCAAAAGGCGAGACAACTCCTCCCCCGGTGTGTAGTGAGCCCCTGTCCCCTGACACTTGAAGGAAATGCGCAATTGTTATTCCTACAAAGTTGACCTTAAAGGCAGTGTTCACGATTAAAAAAAATGTGTTTCAGTTTCCACTAGGAATGGGTAGTGGAGGGGCACACTGTAACGTTGACGTCGAAAGAACGCATGAAAACGAGCTAGGAAAAGCTTCAAAAGGGCCCGAAGTAGCGAATTCGAGCGCAAGGCAAACCTCAAAAGCGCAACACACGCCCACCAACGTGAACAAATGAATGCTCGAGATCGTGAGATAAGCGATGATTTGCAGGCATCAGCCCCGTTCTTCCCTTCATTCTAAACTTCTCTCTTTACTCAGTTCAGCTCGCACACATCGGCTGCAAAAGACGGAAGTTACAAGCCTCGGACAACTCGTCCACCATGTTTACTTAGCTCAATTTTTGAGGGGTCATAATTCCGTTTCCAGAGGTCTTGTACTATTACAGAGACATCATTGAAATCAGCATGGGGCCGTTCTCAAGAAAGGCGGAAAAACATTAAAACGATTTCTGATATGAACACTGCCTTTAAGAGAACCTCACAATGTGCACAGTTTAGCGAGTACATCATAAGCGAAAGTCGAAGCTCTTGGGTCTGTCGCTGGCACTCTCTCAGCTCATGAAATCATAATTGTTGATAGCTGCGAAGGGACTTTTAGGCAATTTGGAAAATTTGTTTGTTACTTCGAAAGCTCGAAGGTAGCATACATGTTCAAAAGCAGTGGTCGATATGGAATATTCTTGTACCCTTTTCTTCTCTAAACATTTTTCTAGATCCAGAGTCGTGGGACCTGTGATCGTGGAACCCTTCCAATATGGTGACAAAACTTTCTAACCTTGCCACGCCTACATATATGTGGCGCTAACCACCCTGTATTGGTTTGTTCTTTTCATCAAACCTCTCTCTCCGAATGCATAAAATTTGGGCTTGAAAAAAATAGGCTTGAAAACAAATGGTGGGCGGAAGACTGAAGGGTCCCCAATTTTTCACATTAAAACTTATATTTGACTCTGCATCGGTAATCGTTGCTCGTTACTTCATGGGATCACGAAGAACACCTCCAATATGGGAATTGTGAAGAAGAGCGTGTATGCTCAAAAACGTGTCATAGTTGAAGCCCTCGGACCCTCTATTAAAGAAGTGCGAGGGCGAATCGCTGAAACGCATTTTTGGGCTAGGTCAGTATTCAAAATAGCAGCATAATCTGAGCGTTGTGGCCGAGGAATACCCGCAAAAAAAGCCGCAAAATGCCTGCTTGCCGCATAATAGCCGCGAAATAGCCGCCAAAGAATGTTCGCCGCGGAACACCCAGGAAATAAAGCTCTCCAGGTAGGTAAGCGACGCATTCTGGAGCCATGATTCAGATGTCAACATCCCCGTTCAATTACACAAGTTTGAAGTCTTTGGATCTCGTTCAGCCTCTGTAGGCCCCGCTCAACAGCTGGCGTGCCCTGATGGTGGCCTAAGGAGCCGGCGACGGCCGCGTCTTGGTTAATTCTGATTACTTCTCGTTATTGCGGTAATATCTCGGCTATTTCACTGCTACTTCTTGTGCGTGTCGTGGAAAGCCGAGAAATAACCCACCAGGAGCCGCTGTGGAGCCGGGTGGGCTAATCCTCGGTTATTTCGCGGCTGTTTCTTGGCTAAAGTTCTCGGAGTTCGTGCAGCTTTTGCTGACAGCGTCCAGGCAAAAAGCTTGGATCATGAGTGCCCGCGGAGATTCCCTATCGATCTGTATACAGAATCAAGAAAGGGCATCAATGAAGAAAAGTAGACAGTTGTGTTCAATCTCGAACACGAAGTTTCTTCTAGTCTTCATTATGGCCTGAGGAAGAGTCCGCGTAGAATAACAACTCCGAGATTTCCCGCTGAATCGGTGCGTGTGCTACAGGTAGTCCTAAGGAATGTGCGAAAACTGCCTTAAAACAGTAATCTTCAAGTTATTCTAGTCAAGTTCCGTCAACTACAGCTTCAAGAAAGTGTTTTTCTAACGGGAAACCCTTGCAGATTACGAGAAATTCGATAGGATACGTTTGGGAGAAATCTAGACAGAATAATGTGGAAACGCTCCTAAGTCTTGGAGGCATCGTACGCGCAAAATACGGTGTCTTATTTTCTGTTTTTCCTTTAAAGGCAGTGTACACGATGAAAACTATGTCTGATTTTTGGTGGAAATCGGCAGCTGCGGGGCCTAGCGCAACCCTAACGTTGAAAAAACCAAGAAAAATTAGCTCGGAAAGGTTCCCTACGGTCCCGAAGTTGGACACTCGTCAGCTCGTCACACCCCAGATGCGCTTTCCACGCCCACCGACGTGAACAAATGAATGCTCGAGGTTGTGATATGAGCGACGATTTCCGATCAATAGCCCCGTTCTTTCCTTCATTTTCAACTTCTCTCTTTACTCAGATCAGCTCGCATACATCGGCTTTAAAAGACGGAAGTTACAAGCCTCGGACAACTCGTCCACCATGCTTATCTAGCTAAAATTTTGAGGAACCATAACTCCGTTCCTAGAAGGTTTTGTACAATTTCAAAAACACCATTGGAATCAGCATGGGACCGCTTTCAAAATAGATGAAGAAGTAGAGAAACGATTATTATGGTGAACACTGCCTTTAAGTGGTTTTCAGCGCGTACGACGCATTTAATAAGGAAAAGTTCCCACAGAACACTCAAATAGCGGACTCAACTGTTTGGAGAAATCTCTGAGAATAAATTGATCAGGCCTGTTTGTATGTTTCGGGAGACTGCGGACAATGCATCGAACATGACGTTGAGGAAATGGTTTCACGCTTTAAAATTCTTACGTGAGTGGCTATGTTTTCTGTTTCCTGTATCAAAAATTCTTTGAAAAAAAAGAGGGAACAATGTACAATCTAGGATGTTAAAAATTTCCGCGATGAAGATTATTAGACAATTCGGTGCCTGTTCCTGCGGTAAAACGAACGCAGGGCAACTGTTATAGGACGTGGGCGGGGTGGCCCGATGGGTTGGCTGGCCCACGAGATTTTCACTCACTTCCTGGCCGTTTCTTGCTGTACTTCCGCTCTTATTCTTTTTAGAGAGACCCAAAGCTCAAGTTTTTGCCAAAAAAACTGCCAACTTTCTCATCACGACCACTGCCTTAAAGGCAGTGGTCGCGATCAAAAATGCTTGTCGTCTTTTTCTCTCCAAATCCTTTCCTGGGTCTCGAGTAGTAGGACCTATAAGAAAAAATCGCGAAAAAACCACTATTTTGGGCCGAATTTGAAACCTGAACTTTCTTGCCTTTTGATGGTGGACGAGCCCTCTCCACATCATCGGAATCGATGACCTCTTATATCAAGAACATCAGCTAGCTTGAAATTGAATGTCAATCAATGAACCTTCGAATTTATGTACACATCTAGTCAAAAACATTGACTGAAGTGATGCTTTCATTATTCAACTGTTTTTATTCGTTAAATTTGCATTTATTTCGTCCTCTGAATGTCGATGATTTTTGACTGCTCGGCATGAGACTGCGATCTGTTTCGTCATCGCTGTGCACGTGTGCACGAACTAGCTTCTATGGGCCCTAGAAACTCTATTTGTAGACCGTTTTTCACCGCGCTACCTTCATAGTTTTTCAGTTGTTTTTGATCTAAGCTGATTTTTGTAGTTTTTTCGATAACGTTTTTCATCGTGACCACTGCCTTTAATGGGAAGGAAATTGATACAAAAGAAGAACATTTTTCAAAAGAAACATCCCGTGTTTTTCTCTGTTCGATTGTCTGAAACCGCAGCTGCCTGCTTCGTGGAGAACAGAATATGGAAAGAATCTCTGATGAACTTTTAACAAGGAAATTGGCTGCATAACTCTATAAAATTCCTCTACTTTTCTCTCTCCCCCCCCCCCAACCCTTCTTCAAATACAGTACTTCATGTCTATTGGCAATGAGAAACTATATATGAAAGAAACACTAAAGTGCTCTAGATCTATGCTATTTATGTATGATCCCCCTGATTTACCTGAATTACCTCCATATGTATTGCACTTTCTGAAGGCAAATGATAGATTGCAAGGCTTTGATTATTATGCAAAGTTTATCGCACGTATGCAACATCGTCATAAGAGATGTCGTGTTCAGGAGATGAGCTGAACTCGGAAATTGACTAGAAGGAGAGGAGGTGCAAGAGATTATAGCACTAAATCAAACCCGATCTATGTCTACTAACATAGAACAATGAGGAAGTGCTATTTAAATAGTAAATTCTAACTGCTACCGAGGCTGCTTGAAGCGACAAATATAGGAAACGCGTCAACATCAAAGAACGGACTACAAACGGCTGGCATACTACGTGTGAACTTCAACAACTTATGATAATGCCAGCTACAATCCACTAAAGTGGATATAGATCCGGAAAACCTCAGTGGAATCCGGGCTTTCTGGATATTGAAGTACGGATTCGTTTTATTTCTGACAGGTATTTGCGACAGAAAAATGTCAGTTGTTTGTTACGTGTGAAGATGACATATATCACGGAATCATTTTATGTAATCTGGCAACTTCGAACAGACCATTGGTAAAAATTGGTGGAGGGGCCGCCCTTTTCTCACTCTTTATTGCTCAAACTTCATAAAAATACTATTTTAATGCCCCAAATTTCACCGGTGTGGCTCTGGTGTCCAAGGTATGCGCCACTAATACAGCAGTCTAGAATACTAATGAAGCCAAAAAGTTACGAAGAAAATTCGTGATAGCTTCATATCTTTGATTGCACTGATCGCTCTGATGTTTTGATTATCTTTTGAGTATTGGCCAAAAACTCGGTGCACCTATGTAGCTTGCTCACCGAGTTTGTGCCCACGCACAATATGGAACGCTAAGTGTCAGTGCGATCTGCGCCGATTTTACAAACCAATTGTCTTATCTTCCCAGACTAGTCTGACACCAATTCATCGACTCCGGAGAGATAGAAGGTTTCCTTGACCTTTGACGAGGATCGATCACTCAGCCGTGTGGGTGACAATGGCGCCTCTTGCCACTGCCCCACAAGCGCCCACATCCCATATGGTCGACATCAGACGTAATTCAATGACTTTGAACTATTTCAACTCGATAAAAAACTTTGCATTACTGGATGTACGCTATACATGCCGTTCGAAAGCACAAATTATTTTCCAGCTGGTTCGAGAGAAAGGTGTTTTTTTTAGAGCTAGATGCCGAAATTCAGTGAAAATCTTTAGTACTGACAATTGGTTACAAAATCCTCACAAAGTGAAACTCATAGCAGTAATCTCGCTCGTGGTAGAGTTTTCAGAAACATTTTCGGTTTTTGCTGTAGACTTCCAAATACGGATTCCGGTGACGCATCTTCTTCGTCACACCTTCCAACCCCGCAGGCTTCACGCAGCACTGTGGCGCACAGGCACAAGTCTCGCCTCTCACGCAGTAGTCGTCGGGTTCGAGCCCTACCGGAGTATTTTTTACCTTCATCAAGGTTATTGTTTTCAGGTTGGGATCATTCCTAACAAGGGAATTACCGGACCTGGTCGCAAGAACTATCCATGAAACCATGTTTTTCTGATCGACTTCCTCCCGGGTAGTCATAAAAACCCTATCCTAGCTGCCCGAGTAATAGTAAAAGAAAAAGTTATGAGCGTGGAAGTTGCGAGCTTTGTAAGTAAAATAAAATTTGTCTGCCGTAAACTGTCTTGATCGTTCGAATTATTGAAAATTAGACTCATATTCGTGTTCAGCGCCTCAATAACCCCTTTGAGAGAAGTTTGGGCAGAAAAAAATTTTTTATAAAAAAATTTTGAAAATTTTATTATTACTCGGGCAGCTAAAATAGGGTTTTCACAAGTATACGGAAGGTAGTCGATCAGAAAAGCATAGTTACAATACCCGCGCTAAGTTTTGTAAAAACGGGGAGCATCTGGCAAACTTGGCAAAAAAGCGTCCGATGCATGTAACTTTTTTGAATGAAGACTTTTTCAAATTTTGAAAACGCTATCATATTCACAGATCAAATTGCTACCTAATTATGTGCATTGTGAGCTGAAGTTCCCCAAAATCGCTTTGTTTTTGAAGGAAATAGTTTTTGCAATCGTTTTAAAAACCGTCGCGCGCGGCGAAGTGCGGCGAAACTTCGAGCAGTAATTGTACAAGTAATGGAGGAGCAATCTGTATGATTTCTTCATAAACTTGTTGCAGGTAAGAGCATCTCGAGAATTGTTTAGGTTGAATTTTTGAAGTCCTTCATTTAAGAATCCGGGGCTTTCACAACAAAACTCCGACTTTTCAGGTAGTTCTCAAGTGTGTTTAATGAGGGATTTCGAAAATTCAACCAACACAAACCTCGAGATTCTCTGACCTGCACCTAATTTATGAAGAAAGCATACAGATTTCTCTTCCATTACTTGTATAAGCACTGCTCAAAGTTTCGCCGCACCTCGCCGCGCGCGACGTTTTTGAAAAACTATTGCAAAAACTAATTCTTTCAAAAACAAAGCGATTTTAGGGAATTTTGGCCCGTACGTCACATAATTAGTTAGGAATTCGAGCTGTGAATATGATAGCGTTTTCTGAACTCGAAAAAGTCTTCGTTCAAAAAAGCTACATGCATCGGACGCTTTCTTGCCAAGTTTGTCAGATGCTCCCCGTTTTTACAAAACTTAGCGCGGGTATTGTACATGCGTAGTTCTGGCGAACAGGTCTGGTCACTCCCTAGTAAGTGAATGTACCTCATTTCAGACTCTCAGCAAACGTTTTGAGTTAACATGCATGAAGAATATTGTCTCTGAACCGAGTTATGGCGGGTTACCCCAGTTGGGAGGAAAGTTAACAATCTCTAAGGTGTTAAGAAACATTGTTCACGACTTGGCCAAAAATTTTTTCCTTGGGGTTACTTGGGGTCCACGACATAAATCTGAGGTCTGTTTCTCGCTATCCTGAAGCTTATGTACTGTAGGTTACGGTAGATGTGATGCTATTTAAGTGGCGAAACTTACCTTAGTCTCTCGAACATAAATTATTAGACTTCAAATTTGTGTTTTGCGCCTCAAGAAACTCCCACAGAGAATTCTTGAGCTAAATCTGAGACATTCAACAAACCACCGTATACCGACCTTTACTCACCTAGGTCTAACGCAAATTAATAAACAGACCTCAGTGTCGAGTTTAGGATTCTGAATAACCTTCCCAGGGAAGTTTCGGATCAAATCTATACTTGCATTCGAAAATCATTAGAAGTCGCCCTTGGCAACTTTGGTGCGTAGTCAGAAAAATGGTAGCAATGTACAATACCGCCCGCGACTTTGGGAAAAACGGCGTTTTCGGCGCTTTTTTCCGCCGAAAAGCGCCGCTTTGTCATAACTTCGTTCAAAGTGGTCCGTTTGGGTTGCCAGGGGAATATTTAGAATCAACATCGAGAGCTCTTCATTTTGAGCTCTCATGTGTCTTACCCTGCAGACAAGGCATATAGGGTTAACAGAATCAATCGATTGTACGAAAACTGAAGCTAGATATCAAGTTGGTGTAAATATTTGACTCCATATCAACCTTGCAGATTAAGTGAGAGTTATATACAAGTATGTTAGAGCAGTTTATGGAGGTGGGGGAACTGAAAAATAATGATTTTCCGCCGTTTCGACACCCCGGCAGGCACGGTCATCGTCCTTCTCTCGAGCTCAGAATGCCCGCGACCACAACTACGCTCAATACAGGCTTTTTCGAAACAGTGAAAACCTGTCTGATAGCATTTCTCGCATAGCGCCATCCCCGTGATTTTAGCTTTGAAAAACGACCCCCGATCACCGACGTCCCGTTCTCAGCTCAAACGGGACCAATCGATCTGAGACCCGGCTCAAAACTTTTTTTTTATCTTTGCCGGAATAAGCACTGCGGCATACCATTTCAGAAAATTTGATTTTTTACCTATTAGGAATGGTGCTGTGCTAAAACAACGTTTTTTCGCCTGTTCGGAGCCCCGACAGACACGGTCATCGTCCTTCGCTCGAGCTCAATATCTCCGCGGTCACAACCACGCTCAATATAGGCTCTTTTGGAACGGAAACAGCCTAAATGGAAGCATTTCCCGCCTACTGCCACCCCCGTGATTTTGGCTTGGAAAACGACCCCCGTTCGCCGACGTCCCGTTCTCGGCTCAAACGGGACAAATCGACCTGAGACTAGGCCTACTACTCTGATCTCTCATCCTCTTTCGGATAAGCACTGCGCCAGCCCAATTCGTAAAGGTCGAATTTTCGCCACTCTCACATGTGAAAAGTCCATTTTCGCCTCAAGCGGAACCACCGACGTCCCGTTCTCGGCTCAAACGAGACCAATCGACCTGAAACTCAGCCTACATATTTACTTTTTGATCCTCTTTCGAATAAGCACGGAGCCAGAGAAGATCCGGAAAACTTGAATTTTCACCTTTTTGGGACGTGCTGAAACATTTGTTTATTTCGCCCGGCTTTTTATCGATTTTCAAGACCAGCTATGGCCAGCCAATACACTGAGACAGACAATTACATTGATAGAACGCGCACCCTCGCTGCTCCTGGCTCCCAAACGTCACTGAACGTACCCTTCACAACGCCCCTCATTCTTCAACTTTCAATTCTCACCCCCAGCGCGACTTGCCGCAGTCTTTCGCATAACTTATTGATTCGTCAGGGCTCGAACTGGGATACGGTCATCTCGCCCCCGTCTCACCCCGGTAACTCATTCCCGCAAGATTTCGCAACATATATGGCGCCTCTCGCCTGGCAGCTGACCAACCAGCCATTCACAACGTTTGACAAGTGCACCTAATAAAATGGTGCATACTAATTGAAGTTACGAGTACTTGTACTCATTTCAAGGGAATTTATGAGAGTATAACAACGAATAGTTGGAAAACGAATATTCGGCCGAATAAACGAATATTCGAATTATTCGATTATTCGGAAGAATCAAATTTTCGAATAATTCGTTTATTCGAATATTCGGAGAAGTCAATTTTTTCGAATTATTCGTTTATTCGAATATTTGAAAGTCAGTTTTTTCAATTATTCGCAAATTTTTATTCGTTTGATATACTCTAGTATTTAGTGATCCTAAAGCGTTTTCAGATGAAGTTTACGTATGCTTGACATTTTTCCGAATAGTTTCGAAATTTTGCATGTGTTGAATCCAAGGTCCTCGGAGACCTCCGACCGAGCCGCCGGTAAGTGGCCCCTTGTGAATCCAAAATTCAATGCCAAATTGGGCCTTACGATTCAACGTACGCCGCTCACACTCTCCGTGCCTCGCTATGACGAATCGATAAACAAGGCGACATACTGCTCCGACATTCGTATCGTTCAACTACCGTGGAAAATCCGTTGAACTAATGTTCACAATGGAAATCAGCAGAATTTTCCCGTTAGTTCAACGGAAATTGTTCTGGAGTTGAAACGGATTTCCCTAAAGTTGAACAGAAGTGCTGATTGGAGGGAATTTCAAATAACTTCTGTATGCATAATCAATCCTACACGTTTTACCTAGTTACTCCCTACGGTAGAATGTTACTTCAATATACAGACCCAACCGCTAAATAGATTTTGCACTATCTGTGCTCACCAATAATCAATCGAAGTGCAAATGCTCTGCCTCTCGCCTGCTCCCACGATAGGGCACCCATGTAGGTGCAGGAGCAGTCAAGTGTAGGCACTCGCACCCCCACTCAACTCGAAGGCAGAGCCCGAGGAGTGATCAGTGGATATTGAAATGATTCGGTCTAACTCCAAATCGAGGCGGCTCGTATGTACCGCTGGTTTGATTTCGGCGTTCAACGTTGCGTCGGAGCCGTCGTCTGTCGGCACTGCGCACGCGACGCAACACGCAGCGCGGCGATAAGCCCAGCAGTTCAGCACGTCGTTCCCATCAGTTCAACTCCTCAACAAAATAGCCTCAGTAGTTCAACTCTAACGTCGTTTTTCCCCGAAGTTCAACGCTGCGAATGTATGAGCTGGCTTTCTCTCGGTGTGCTCCTCTTCTCTGCGCTCTGCATCTCTACCCCTGTCTCTACCGCGAGACGAGAAGGGTCGCCAAGTCGTACTGAGGGTGATAATTGAAACTCCACGAGTGAGGGGCGTTGGCAAGCGTCCATTCAGTGCCGCTTGGGAGCGAGGGCGCTCTTTCTTTCTACGTAACACTGTCTCAGTGCCTAGGCTGGCTTTAGCGGGTCTTGAAAAACCGAAGTTCCATATGGGGCTGATAATAATCGAGAAACGAATACGGTAGCTTATTACAATAAAAATTTAATTCTTGATTTGCATGGAACGCTGCGATCCGAACAAGTTTCCAAGAACATGTATTTCAAAAAAGATTTTTGCAAAAGAAAAAATTCCTGCAGGACGTGCTGAAATATTATGGCATGGAAAAGGACCGTAGCCACAAAAAAGTCGTCGAGATCGGATAGTCTAAACAATTTTAGATTGGCATCACGGTCAAGGTTGAGCTAAATGTGTTCCCAGAATCAAACAACCAGTTGAAAACAGTGGCCAGAGAAACTTAAAATTCTGATCTCTATGCCACCTGTTTGAGCGCACCGCTTCGCAGTGCGGGTTTTCAAAGTCAAAAACATCAAGTTCGGGATGAGGACGGTTTTAGTCGAGGAACGGATACGGCGTTGCCTGGATCCCGAACGGATCGAAAGGATTTGGGGTCGTTTTCAGCCAAAATCTCCGGGGTGCCGCTAGGCAGGAAATGCCTCCAGACAATTTGTTTCCATTTTAAAAGAGTCAATACTGAGCGCAGTTGCAATCGCTAGCATTCTGAGCCCGAGCGAAGGACGAGGACTGTGTCTGCCGGGGCGCCAAACAGGCGAAAAAACGCTGTTTCAGCACGTCCCAAGAAGGTGAAAAATCAAGGTGTCTAGATCTTGGCTGGCGCAGTTATTCGAATTAGGATCAAAAAGTAAAGTTGTGGGCTGATTCTCATGTCGATTGGTCGCGTTTGAGCCGAGAACGGGACGTCGGTGATCGGGGGTCGATTTTCAAAGCCAAAACCACGGGGATGGCGCTAGATGGAAAATGCTTCCACACAGGTTGTCACTGTTTCAAAAGAGTCTATATTGGGCGTGTTAGTGACTGCGGACATTTTGAGCGTGAACGAAGGGCGATGACCGTGTCTACCGCGGCGTCGAAACGGTTAAAAATCATTAATTTTCACTTCCCCCCGCCTCCATAATGTGCTCTAGCATACTTGCATATAACTCGTACTTAGTCAAGGTTGATATGGAGTCGAATATTTACACCAATTTGATATCTAGCTTCAGTTTTCGTGCAATCGATTGATTCTGTTAACCCTATATGCCTTGTATGCAGGGTAAGACATGTGTGAGCTCAAAATGAAGAGCTCTCGATGTTGATTCTAAATATGCCCCTGGCAACCCAAACGGACCACTTTGAACGAAGTTATGACAAAGCGGCGCTTTTCGGCGGAAAAAAGCGCCGAAAACGCCGTTTTTCCCGAAGTCGCGGGCGGTATTGTACCTCTGATACTCGTCAGATTCCAGATTGAAACTCGAAAACCGAAGAGTTTTGCTGAAGCTCAGAAAAAGGCCTGAAAAAAGAAGTTTGCCCTTCCGAACGATATATAACATTTGGATAAAGAACGGCGCCAAAAATTTCAAAAAATGTCACAAAATCGAGTCGCGGAAATTTTTGCTACAGCATAATATTTTAGTAGTATGAGAAAAGAACGGAACTATTCTGGCCTCTATTCCTGTTTTTTCTCTGATTTCTAACCCTTGAAATGGTAGATTGAGTATCCTCTGTTGCCGAGCGTGATTTAATCCCGATCTTCGCGTGCGTCGGCGCGCGTACGCTGCGTCTCCTTCTTCCCACACTTTCTCGCTGTATCTACCCTCGCTCCGCACAAGCGCGCGAGGGAACAGAGTAAATCTGAATCGGAGCCAGAACATATGTTCATAGTGGGTCTCTCATTACTTACCAAATACCTCAAAACAAAATGATTGAACAAATTCCGAACATTAGCGTTAAAGTAAAACGGCAAAGACGTTTGTGAAATTATCAAAATTAACGAGGCCTTTGAACTCGCATGAACTGGATGAAAAGTGTACATAGTGTTTCATATGAATAAAACATCTTTACCATAGACAGACAAAGAAGCATTACACCAATCTGCGTTAATTGATATTTTGAAGTACTAAGAGCAATAAGTCTCTGAGTGCAACTCGGATTTGTCTTAAGAATAGAATACAGGCACAGTGTTATGGAAACACGAAACGTGTAGAGTTAATCAATGTGCACTACTCAAAAGCGGAATTCCGATCACTCTCAGGATGACTCGTAAGGCGATTATTAGAATATCCAGTTCTGGAACTTGAGAGGTCATATTTTCCCCTTCCTACCAAATTTGGACTCGTCGTAAGAGATTATTTCAGGCGCTGAACACGAACATGAGATCTGCTACTGACAATGAGACGAACACGACCGTCTACTGCGAGCAAATATAGTATTACACTAAAGGAGCTCACAATGGAGGGATACTTGGACAAAGTGGCCATTTTTAACGGAATATACATTTACGGGGCTAATTCCTGACCTAAAAATTCAAAATCTATTTCGAAAATGCACGTATGGTGTAGCGGTGGACGGCGCTGCTTCTGCTGAACACGGTCGAGTTCAATCCCCGCCCGAAGTCAAACGAACCTTCTATCCCTCCAGAACCGGTAAACTGGGAGCTGGGGCCGGATTCATCAACGAAATTTAGCGTTGATAGACTGGGTAAGGGTAGCTTCCTACCGAAATTCGCGCGAATGACGCGATTCACGAAATTTGCACTCCCGGTACCAACCTACCAAAGCCTACCCAGAGCGAATCTCGGGTAGGGCCCTGCCAGCGGCGCCCTACCCAGCGAGATTCCGCGCTCTGATGCTAAGTTTAAGCGCTCGTCTGTTGAACAGGTGTTTTCAAACCCCTTGTATAACGGATTTCCATGACTTTTGTCTTTATTTGGATAAAAAGGTTGTGTTTTCATCCACGAAATCCGCAACTTTCTTGTCAATACTCATTGTTTATCATTGAGTTTCGATCAATTTTCAATTATTAGGTTGGTGCAAAAATAATTGTGGGTTTATTAAATAACTTTTCTTAGTCCGGTTGAGTTTTTTGTGGATTTTGATGCTTCTCCATCTGATACATTCTTCTTGTTTCTTCTCACAGAACTGAATCTTTTGTGAACTTAATTTTGCTGTGTGTTGTAAGTACTGAACGTTCTTGCACCCTTCATTTCTCTTTCATGCAATGACTTTGAGACACCAAACTTCTTAGTAAAAACTACTCGGTAGCCCCGAATTCTAATTGTCGACAATTTTTCGATTTCCGGTAGTGTAGGATAGATAGAGAAATGCGCTTTTAAATCCCATAAAACAGTTTGCAAAAAAAAGCTCGTTTGAAGATTTGATTTTATAAAAACCGCCATTAATTTTCCCCGAACCTAATATGTATCTATGATTTTCTTATAACGCAAAAACTGGGATTCACAGCTTTTAATTTCTGGGCGAAACACTCTTTTAATTTATCCAGAGGACGAGGGCAGGGAAGGATTGATGATGATGAGATTTGGAAAAAATACAGGTTCAGAACAATATTAAAAATGAAAAGCCGTGATCTTTTCTTGGTTTTTTTTTCAACCTAAACTATACAAAAAACTAGGTAAGTATAAGGTATAAAACATTCGCATAAGTACTAAGGCAAATCAATGATTACACAATTAGGCCAGAGTGATTCTAAAAATGCTAATTTTTTTCGCTTTGTTTGTTTATAGTTAGCGTCCCAAAAAAATGTCCCTAATAATCTACACATAATCCTCATTCTCAATCTTTAAACAATGTTACAGATTAAAGAACATATAAATAAAATCTACGGAAAAAACCGAAAACCATCGCCACATTTCCCATATTGCTGGATTCTCCGTGTGATTCAAACATAGATTTACCTATTTCATGATTTTTCTGCTTTTTTATGCTTGAGGCTCCGTGAGTTTCTAGAAGTGTAAGCTTTAGGAAAGCGATTACGAGCGATGTGCAGTAGTCGTCCTTTGTAAAACACGGCGGCGTCGTCACACACATAACGCTTTTAGGCGTAACTGCTTGGTAGCGCTACCCACGGTAGCATTGCGCTCGTGAATCACAATGTGATGGTTAGGGTAGCAATCTACCTTGGGTAGCGCTACCACTGGATAGGGCTACCAGCAATGCCGCGCTGATGAATCCGGCCCCTGATTAACCTGGGAAGATAAAAACACTAATTTGAAAGTCGGATGGCCCCGCCGGCCATCGAGAAGTCCTGAAACACATTCAAGAATCCACGATGGCGAAGTTGAATGCGTGGCGCATCCCATTCGAGACGCCAAGTCTTAATTTTTTATCGTTTGAAATCAGAATTCTTCCTACATTGCTGCGAAACGGTTTTGTGAAGAGAGGCATAAGCGTTTCCAAGGCTTTGCGGATAGGCAACGGTACTTACACATGAAGCAACTTCTAGAATGTTTCGAGAGACTCTTTCGGATTTGGCTCAAAACTTATATTCAGAGATAATGCGGAGTGGTAAACACAAATCCAGGGATATTTTGGGATTTACTGAAGATAACGGTGAGTTTAGTGTCATTTAGCTGTCGTAACTTACCTATAAAAATCTAAATTTGACAAATGGACCTAAATTTTCTCTTCATCAATTCGTGTTTAACCCCCACAGAGAAGTCTTGAGCCAAATCTGAGACTTTGAGCAAACTACGGTATACTCACTGGGACCCACCGTAGTCTATCAAAAATCGATAATCGATCGTCAAATTTGGTTTCACCGCCCCCAAAAGACCCCCACAGAGAAGTTACATTCCAAATCCGTTCAAGTAAATCGGAAAACGTCGAAAGTCGCCTTTTCACACCGTTGGGAAGCTTCGACCAAAATATGTGGAACACTTTCGGAAACCGACAAATGATTCTCAGATTCTTGATCACCACCTCAAACACCTAACAGGGAAAAATTTTGGGTCAGATCTAAGATGTATTTTAAAAGCTTTCAGAAGCATTTGATTGTTATAAGACAGATGCTCAACCAACAAGGGAAGTACGGGAAAAGACCTATAAAGTCTGTCCGGAAAAGTATTTCCGCCAACGCGGTCGCCGCGCGTGTCGGGTGACCGTCGCCAAGGCATTCCTACGGACGAGCTCTTCTACGGCTGCAGACAGCTGGCTGGGAAGTCATTCACTATTCTTCTAGATTTACATGTCTAAAAAATGCCTCTGCGAGGCCCGTTGGACGCGAAGCGCGTGAGCAGACAGTCTCATTCGGACCGATTTTAACTTTGTTCACAGATCCGCTCCGCAGCCACCAAGGGAAAATTTCAGTTCTATGGCAGAAGCTGGTTCTAGAAGCGAATGTCTTATTTTGGAGAGGCAACTTTGTTCAAGTATCCTTCACGTGTCACAACCTCATTTTTGTAATTGGGTGGGCAGCTAGAAAGGGATTTCTATTAGTGTCCGGACGTTAGCTGATTAGTAAAACATATCTGCATGAAGAGATCTGACAAAGCGCTTAGGCCATCTTCTTATGAGTGCAATGATCTATGTAAGTACATAGATTCCATTTTAATCGCTCGAAAAAAGCTTTTGCGTTAGTGTTTCTTCAAAGATGACAAAGAGATATTCAAAGACGCAGTACACCCTCAGATATGAGTTTTGAGATTTTCATGTAATTGTGTAGGAGACCCCTCCCGTATAACACGTGCCAAATGCCAGATCTCATCTCCTCCAAATAAGCGAGATATAAGCGACCCCCACAGGCCCGACACCCTTCGCTCACCACGACAGGCCCGACACCCTAACAGAGTTTCGAACTCGATAGCGGCTCGATGGATGAATGATTTCGAACAAGTCGTCGTTCTTCAGTCCGCTACCGGACTGTCCCCTTATCCTGGCTTTCTCTCACGCAACTATTGCGAATGAAGAGAAATACAGGCCTGAGACAACTCGTCCACCAATTTTTCACCCTCAAAATCTAGGCATCTTTGAAGAGCCATAACTCTATCCAAAGGGGGTCTTGGACGATTTTAGAGATACCACTGTGATCAGCGTGTGACTCTCCAAGATATGCATGAAATCTCAAAATTAATTTTTTTGGGTGTCCTGTGCCTTTAAAGGCAGTGTTCACGCAGTATTTAAAACATGTGTTTTAGTTTCGACTAGGAATGGGTAGTGGAGGGGCACTCTGTAACGTTGGCGTCGAAAGAACAAATGAAAATAAGCCAGGAAAAGCTCCAAAAGAGTCCAAAGTTGCCACTTCGAGCGCAAGGCGAACCCCAAAAGTGCAACACACGCCCACCGACGTGAACAAATGAATGCTCAAGATCGTGAGATGAGCAATAATTTCCAATCATTAGCCCCGTTCTTTCCTTCATTTTCAGCCTCTTTCTTTACTCAGGTCAGCTCGCATACATCGGCTGCAAAATACGGAAGTTACAAGCCTCGTACAACTCGTCCACCGTGTTTCCTTAGCTCAATTTTTGAGGGACCATAACTCCGTTCCCAGAAGGTCTTGTACGATTTCAGAGACATAATTGGAATCAGCATGGGGCCGTTTTTAAGATAGGCGGGAAAACAGAATAACGATTTTCATCGTGAACACTGCCTTTAAGTTGCATCCACATTTCGTCCAATGGTTAATTTGGTGTAGAGAACAAGAGTCTGAGCTCCATACGTTAAGCTTCATGGTCAGAAGAACGCATCGCAAAAAGTTTTGCTAATTCTTTTTATGAATAATGAAAGGATTACATTATGACAACAGCAGGTGCAAAAAATTAGTACATGTTTCTGGGAGCGAGTAGCAAAGGAAAGAGAGCAAGTATATATTTATAACTAACTTTAATTCTACGCACACACATTGTTGCACGCGAGAGGACATCCAGAAATAACATGAAATTCCGATGTCTGAAGCTGAGCAAGGATGAAACCTTTGATCAGGGAAGAGTGATGAGATGAAGGAATGAAGGTCGACGGCCCTTCTAATCTTAGGAATAATTATCGCCATCTCACCACGTCTCTCGAAATACGATCCATCCGTATTAAATTGTTAACAGCTGATTCATCTGACTCCACACTATTAGCCGCCTCTTCATCAGATTTCCCTAATTCTATCAAACTTCATCAACTTCATCAATTAACCACTAAGCATGGCAGTCATTTATTATAACAAATAAATAGGCGAGTCAACTTTTCAATGAGATAGGGCTCACTTCAAATCCCCAAACTGAACGCGTTCAGTGACGTCCTGAATTAAATTTCCGTATCTCACCTGTTTTTTAAACTAAAGCGGAAGTGAATAAGCTGATCTTCAAGTTCTCGAATACTTCGACTAATTTACTTGAATTTCTCCCATTTTAACGAAAAACACATAGTAACCTATCCTATGCTCCCATTATTATGAAGTTTCCTCTGTTACCTATCCCTACCACAACCTACCGATTCCGTCCGCCCTGAGCTGACGAGGGTTTGCTCTATAGACATGGTCCGGCCGGAATATTAGGTTCTAGATTTCTAGTCAAAAGTGGACGCAATCCACAGATGTTCCCAGGTTGCGTACGAAATCTGCAGGAAAATCTGTCTTCTTAGAGTTATTTTGACCTCAAGAATGAGCACAAAAAAATGCCCGTCGTCCATGTTTTTAGCCATTGTCTGCGCTTTCTTCACCGAGCACCGCGGACAATATCTCCCAGCAGCGCCGCGTATAGGGGCCTGCACAGTTCAAGTCGCGGCGTTGCTCGCAGCGACGAACAGCGCTGAATGATGCATAATCGATCACATTTGGTGATGGGGGCGACCGACGCGGCGTGAAGGGCGACGAGGGGAGCACCGTAGAGTGCTTCAACGCCGCGACGGCCCTGCTTCACTGCCAACGAGCGGCAACCGATCTCGCGACGATAATGTTGGTAAACATTTTTGTCGCCGCGTCAAGGCTGTTGCTCGGCGACCACTCGCTGGTAGCTGCAACTCTGCAGACCCCTTATGCCGTTAGTGCAGTGAACGCAGCGCCTGGCGGTCAGAAGACCACCCACATTCCGTAGAAATATCAATATTTTACCGGGCTGATCATGCTGTAAATTCTCTCCTCGAAGATCATTCTCATCGAAGACCTATCAAACCCAAATTATGGAAAACTCATGGCTCATAAAAAATTTACATCGAGTTAACACCGTTCCGGTTGACCTATCAAACTCAAATTATGGAAAAGTCAAAAATTGACCCCGAACCTTGCCTTCAAAAGCACAGTCAAAGCTCGTGGGAAACATGTGATACTATGGTCCGGCCGCTGTGTGTAGCAACGATGCCACGAGCACCCATTCCCTCCGCCCTCAACTCAGCTCCTACACCCACCTCAGAGTTTTCGGTCTCAATAGGGACGAGGCGCGCCATGCGTTTTGATCAAAATCCACGTTATTCCGCTTGTTCTCGGTTTGGCCCAAAATTTTCTCCAAGCATAGCAAAGAAACTGGAGAGCGATCCTGAGATTGAAATGTGTCTTTGAACTTCCCGATTTTGAAAAACTGCGTGTATGGAGTTGTAGGCGTGGACATAAACGATATTTGCTCAAATTTTCTAAATGTTCAAGGGAATCCCGAAAAATTCGTTTCCATACCTTTGCGAAAATGCAAGAGAAGCGGTATTTCTCAGGGGAGGGGCGGTTTCGAAAAAATTCTTCCGATATGTTTTTTTAATGTTTTTTTTATGTTTTTTAAAACTCTTATTTTCGCGTTTCTAACCCATTCACGACCACGTGTTCCACCGGTGAGACACGTTTTTCGAAAATCGATTTCTTCGCCGCAAGTGGGAACTCACAAACCTGTATATGATCAAAGCATTGACCTACCCTAGACTGAAATACAAACCTCGTGGTAGGCCAAACGCAACAACGGATTTATACTTTTTCAGAACCACCGTTAGCTGAGGTGAAAGAAAAAGCGCATGTGCAGTCATTTCAGAAGCACCTTATCATTTCTTTTTGATTTGATCGCAACTTTCCATGTTTAAAAGGAGGAATATATCGTTCGAAACTTGTTTACTCTTCTCAAAACGTTGCAACTTAGTTGATCGTGTTGCGGTTTCGAGGTGTTGTTCTTCTAAAACGAGAGGATGTTCGGAGCTCAAAGTGTGAGAATGTCCCTTCAGCGTTACTGGCTACAACATGAAGAACAGAGGGAGAAAGCAACCACCCGTGGAACGCTATTCAAGCTGGCGTGTCCCACCAGTGGGACATGGTATACGGAGACGCAAAATTGCATACAGTCGTGAAAGGGTTAAAGGCACTGTTCGCGATAAACTTCATCCTCGAATTTTCCATGACATACGCTTCTCGTGGCTCTCAGAAGCAGAACAGCGTCGAAAAAACGGGAAGAAAAGCTACCCAGAAGCCGCAGAACGGCTTAGAAAAGTGGGCAAACCCCGCCATTGTGGGCAAGCCCCGCCCCTTTCTGCCCCTCCACGTGAACAAAGGAACACTCGAAATCGTGAGTTGAGCGATGGTTCCCGATCAAAAGCACCGTTCTTTTCTTCATTCTCAACTTCTCTCTTTACTCAGGTCAGCTCGCATACACTGGCTGCAAAAGACGGAAGTTACAAGCCTCGGACAACTCGTCCACCATTTTCCCTAGCTCAATTGCTGAGGGACCATAACTCCATTCCCACGAGGTCTTGTACGATTCCAGAAGCATCATTGGAATCAGAATGGGACCGGTTTCAAGATAGGCAAAAAAAACAGAAAAGCGATTTTCATCGCGAATAGTGCCTTTAATGACATCGTACGCGTTGAAAACCCCTCACAGTTTTTTTTCGGTTCAAAGAATTCTCTGGGCCCACCTAAGAACGGAAGGTGGGTTTGTTCGGGTAAATACGCCTTATTGTGAAGATAAATCAGGTCGAATGTCTCAAATTCCGTCCAAAGAGGGCGGCCCACCTTCAGTCATGTGGCACAATTTGCTGTCAGCTTGCTGTCAGCTTGCTGTCATATAAATAACTGATCAACAATTTATACAGTCCGATTGAGGAAAGTTGAGGAATTTACTATACGATTAGGTGAAGAATGGTATTTCAACACACATCGGTTAACCTTTTATTCTCCACAAATTGCTTGAAAGAAAGATGAACTTCATCTGATCGTGATATCGTGGGTTAACACAGCGATCCCTAACGATCGACTCTTACTTTCTCAAAAGTAGATTGAGAGATTTTCGGTCCGGAAAAGAAGATTTCAGTGACAGTGTTTTTTAGGTTTTTTTTTCAGCCTAGCTGTTGAATAGGGTAATAGAGCTCTAATTATATATGGAAAACTCAAAAGCGAAATCCATCGTGAACGATGTTTTTAAGTTGCTCAAAGGCACCATACACCCTCGAGAATGATATAAATTTTATGGCATGAATCAAGACCCGGAACTGCTAGTATTGAGAAATGAAGGCAAAAAAACCGAAAAAAAAACTCAATTGAAATGAAGAAATAGCGGTTCTTCCCGTAATGGTTCTGAAGCGGACGAGTTAAAACGCAGTGGCTGAACTGGCGACAAACTGGTCGTGAATAACTGTGGAAATACGCTTGTACGGACTTTATCTGAACCTTAGCGCCATTAGAAGCCAAAGCAACCGTATTCGAGCATTATATGAGCATGTAATGAAGGGCGGAGCCCGCATTATGTGGGCGGAGAACGGATGATTTGATGACTCAGTACGGCTTACATACGAACATTTCAAGTTGGTTTCAGGGCTTGCAACGGCGTTAGCGGTCTACTAGGATCCGTACGACCCCATTAGCGCATCTTGAACAGAATCTGAGACATTGATCAAGCTACCGTATACCCACCGTAATCTACTATGAACATCTATGACCTCAGAGTCGTATTGAGCGTTTCAAATAACCCCAAGAGAAATTTCTTGAGCCAAATCTAACGTAGCAACGTAGATATCGTCAAGAGCAGCACTTGCACCTCAAGACATTACCTTCACGAAAAGCTTCATACCGGCTCGGCCGAAATCTTTCGAAGTAAACAGACGAACCTCAGATCCGTACTCAGCACTCGAACAAACTCCATAAGGAGACAATCCCAAGCATTGTTCGAGAAAATCCTTAAAACTGCCTCTGAAGTGCCCGTTTCTCTTCGTGAAGCTTTGAAAACGCCCTTCGATGGAACCCCCGTAGGCATATAGGGAAGATAGAGCACGAGCTGTCTCTCCATTACATGCAACTATGCAAACACGGTTTTGTAAAACCCTTCCGAATGAGACTATCCGCCATCGCCGTCGGCGTGCGTGCCGGGCAGCCTTCGCGAAGGCGTTTTTCCAAGTCTAAAAAGCGAAAAGAAAGAATAGTGGACGAAAGGTGATTAAGATCCTAGTCCTGTTTGCAGCCGTGAAAAGTTTGGTTCCAAAAAGGCTTCCGCGACGACCGCTCGACAGGCACGCCTACCGCTTGGGCGAACAGTTTCAGTCGGACAGACTTCGTGCTAAATCTGAAGCAAATGAGAAGAGTGGCTCGCAACGTCTTTCTATGCATCTAAAGCCGTGTCTGTGTTCCATAGATTTCAAATGAATAAATAAAAACTCACGAAAGTACTAATTTTATTACACTCTACCTTTTCATCGATATAAAGTTCATCTTCTAATTGCCTAGCCATTTGCGTCGGCCGATCTCATGTGTTTTTTCTCAGGAACTCTCAGTTAAAATAAATGCTAATAACCCAAACCTTTACGGAAGCCGACATTAAATTAGCTATGTATATATCAAGATTTTTATGAAAACTTTGAGCTCTACACTTTTATGTATATATGTTGAGGATTTATTCTCTATATAACGATATCTCATGACAGACTTTCCGCCGAAACAAAATTCAGAAAAAAAAACAGCTTTCCGTGCTACTTCTAGATATGTTCATAGCTACCGCTATGGAACACTTCGAACAAAGTTATGACAAACCGACGCTTTGCGGAGCAGAAAAAGCGCTGGAAATGCCTTTTATTCTATTCACGGGCGGTACTGCATTTCACATAAATCTATCGAGGCCTAAACACGTAAATATAATGAGCGCGAAACTTCTGAAAATTTTAAATTTTAAAAAATCCACATTTCTCCGAAAATTTGGACGAGATTAGATTTATATACTGCGTTCCATAAATATTCGAGCACCCGTTTCTGCGAATACTGATTTTTTTGAACGTATCTCTGCCTGGGCTTAGCAAAGCTTGATGAAACTTTAGTATGTTAAAGGGCTTAACAAACCTTGCCTTACTCACACTCCAGCTTGTGTTTTGAATGTACAGTTTTTGAATACAGATGTTATTAACAATTTCTTGGGGTCAATCCAAATTAAGACTCTTTCTTCAGAAGATGACCGTGAAGTTTCCAAACCTTTGCCACTTGTTTGTCATAAGCAGACCTTCAAAACCGTCGTATAATATTGTGAAAAGAAGATTTCTTGCAGATTTTTTTCGGAAATGAATTCGTGAAAGTGAATTAATGCGATACTGACCTGATGAGTATCAAACTCTGGCGTGAATGAAAAAGAACGAAATTTGTGTATCAATTGAGCATTGTCAAATCCTATACAGTACATTAATTGTCCTGGGGCGAATAATTTCACAGGGATAAATTTTTGAAAAAACAACCCATTTTGATAAAAATTTGGCTTTAAAAAAACTCTGCAAGAAATCGTTTTCCTACAGTGCTGTGAAAAGGTTTTGAGAGTCTTCTTATGGCAAGCAAGTGGCATAGGTCTGGAATTTTTTTGGGCTTGTTCTGAGGAAATAGCCCTAATTTGGATTAATGCCACGAAATTGTAAATAAACTCCGTATTCAAAAGCTGTACATTCAAAACACAAGCTGGAGTGTGAGTAGGTCAAGGTTTGTTAAGCCCTTTAACATGTTAAAGTTTCATCAAGTTTTGGTAGGCTAAGACTGAGATACGTTAAAAACAGTATTCGCGAATCTTCATTAGGAATCTTATATATACAGGGAATCTTTAATATAGTACAGAATATTTTATCAACAAAAAAAAACATGATTCACATCACTTGTTTCGGGCTCATGCCTCTTGCCGCAAACAGAACTATAAAAGTAAGGGCCTAACTATTTCAAGCGCCACGTAAAGCACTCACAACATATTGATTAACCACTTAACCCTAACAGAAAAGGCTTGTACGCTGCTTATCATAATTGTAAAACACACCCATTATTGCGGGGTTTGATCACAAATTTTATTACTCAATTGGTCCTTCTCGCTTCGAAATTGCTTCAAATTTTCGGAAGGTACTTTTGACTGGTCTGATCACGGTTCGCGAGTCGAGTCTGCTCTATTCCTCTACAATCGCCTGCCCGACTACAGAAATAAGAATAATCAGTGGGTTTGAGGCTGCGAAAGGCCAGACAAACCGAACGTTTCCAAAAACATCCTCCTTCTGGTGACGTTTCGGTTCGGAGCACCTTTTTCGGACCTTCGAGCTCAGCTGCTGGGGGTGAGCACGAAGGTGCGAAGAAGGTGTTACACACCGAAACGTCAGTAGATGGAGGAAGTTTTTGGAAACGTTTGGCTTCTCTTCCCCAAACGAAATGAATATTTTAAGACAGTATGAGGTTCAGGGGCAAAAGCATATTGCCATACAGGATCGGAAAGGTATTGCAGGCGACAAGTTTTGACCCAATGAACTAAATTTCATTTGGAGGTTTTCCAATGTGTCAAGGTTGGGACTGTACGCGCGCCAATCTAGACAGGGTTTTTTCTTCCCCGAAAGGAGAAGTTTGTACATTTTGTACTTAGATGATTTTTAAAAATAACCGAATTCTTACTTCAGAAGTGAGCACACGTATGTGTCCAGTTACAGTCGTTGACCTAGTTGCCTACTCTAAGAGAAATCGCCGCGCCGGCACTACCGCGGAGCCGTGGCGGAACTACCGCGGAGCTGTAGTGGTGATGCGGCAGTGCCCCTTCGGCTCCACAATAGTGCCGCAGCGGCTCCGGAAGGGTATCTCACATGAAGTTATTCAAGAATTATCATACAAATAGGGGGCCTACGAAGAGAAATACGCCCCTGCGGTCATTACGTCATCTGTCTAGTAGGGACAAAGATTACCTCCGCTTTTGCGCCCAAGGAAACATGGAATGTACCTCAAACTTGGGTAATTGAACCGGCGACAACTTCGTTTCCCGCACAGGATAGTACATCGTACTGCACGCGGGTTCACTGCTGCATCCTCGCGGAGTCGGCGCATTTCTAACGCAGAACCGCTGCGGTAGTATCGCGGAACTATCGCGGCACAGTCGAGGGTAGCGGTACTTTTTCGGCTCTGACGCGGCAATTTTTCTCAGAGTACCGTATAGCTAAATTCGTAAGCAACGTAGTCTAAACAGCAAGATATTTCCGCATCCATAAAGCCTATCGAAACATTGTTTTTACACGTATAGCTGTACGTACATACCCTTACTAAAAACTTGTGAGTATTTGCGCTCACGTTGTCTTGCTAGGAACTTCAACATTGGTGAACATAAAGACTGGAAAATGAGTAGGTGTCTTTCTGGCATTCCTTGTACTCGTTTAAGTTCTTTCGGCCGATGACGAAAGCCGACTCTAGACGTGCTTCATGGGCTAATGTCCTTATAGATCATGAGAAAACTATCACCGAAGTCTCGACGGCTGAACTGAATAGCTACATTTAACTATTACTGTTTAGGTAAACTCCCTGATGAAAAGAAGTCCAATTCCCATGAGCCTGCCGGTTCTACTGAAGATACCCAAGAGGGAGGGGATCCTGCATTGTATTGATGTTCAGAATACGTGTCCTCGCCGCGATGTAAAGCTGATATTTCCAGGCTATCATACTTCATGTCTTCTGCTTACAACGAAATTGCAGATGGACGATCCAGTCGTTCGTGACGAAATATGTATATGCCAATTTGTATACTTGCAATCACGTGTGGTACGGATTTGGACCTCACCAGCGAGCGTAGATGGTCGAGAGGATAACGCTGTATAATGCCAAACCACGAGGGCGGGTGGGGTCGAGGGTTTGAATCCCATTGGTCATCTACTGCACAATTAGTTTTGCATTTACTCGATTGTTTACCCGCAAACTTTAACTTGCTTTCTCCGACCTCATTATACTGACAATTTCTATAGCGTGAATCCTTGTAGTAGACTTCACGTAATAAATTTAGTCTGATGAATGGACGAGGCTGCAATGGTAGATTGCCGCGCGCAAATCGAAACACCGTTGGTCAGCAATGGCGCCAACACAACACGGCCGGCCGCCTGTTCAAGCAACAGACTAAATTGAATACGAAAACCATATATGTACATAGCCTAGCTCCCTCATTTTGATCCGTTCAAAGTAAAGCTTATCAGGTTTATCAAGTCAAAATCTCCTTACAACTGTTATATTTTGTCATGACCGACCGCTCTGCTCCTTACTACGTCCGGATTCATTCGAGCGAGCAAGGTTTTTTTGATATAAGAATTTCATCATTTCATCCAAAATTATTATTCTCATCTTCTTGTGCTAGCACTTCGGCTGCTTAGAAAGATGTTGTAATGCGAGCACCTTCTCACTTTGTACTAATTTGCTCAAATTAGAAAAAAAACACATGTTCTGAACACATGAAAGTGGTTTGCGTTTCAGCGAAAAGAAAGCATTACCATTGTAAGAAGCAAAGTGATAAACTTTATTTTGGTTATCATCATTATCGTAGTTTCCATTTCCAGGAGGCGGCTATCGGTTGCCTTAGGCCATCTCAGGCGATTCTCGGCCCTGAACCGCACCGAATAGGAATTGGAGCCGCCTGACAGTTCGGCTCGTTCTACCAATCTCCGGGCTACTGCTGTTGCTGTTCGGGCCAACCGGAATAGCCCGGGCAGCAACAGCAGTGGCCCGGAAAGCAACAGCAGTGGCCCGGACAGCAACAGGAGCCGACTCGCAGATTGGAAAAACGAGCCGAACTGTCAGGCGGCTCGGGGCCGATAATCGCCTGAGATGGTTAGGCCTAGTGCATACTTCCCGCGACGGGCGACACAACATTATGTTTGAGATAGATATCGACAGAAAGTCGATATGGTCCAAATGCACTGTCGCTGTCGTGCGTCGCAGCTAGTATGAACTGGGCCTTATACCCCACGACAGGCCTGTCGCAGTCGCAGAACACTCAAGGCCAAGAAACACCCTGCACGAAACTGGATTTGGCTGGGTCGCTGTCGCTGGCACCCGTGTCGGCACAATGTACTGCGACGGACGCGGCAGCGACCGATTACCGCACGGTTTTCACGCTCCAGGCATTACATCCCCATTCGAGCCAGCGAACGAGACAGGTGCTGAAAACTGTTCCTGCGGCAGCATTTTTCTACTGTGTGGGTCTGGTCCCGGCACGATTCGTATCAGTTGACCGCACCTGTCGCGGTCGCAAAGTTCTGGTATAGCAATGACCTAATACAGACTCGTCGAAAACTTCGAAAACTACTAAACATTTCTCAACCGCGCAGAAACTTTTTCAACACTCTGGACTCGTGGGAGGGAAAGTATCCATCCCCCCCCCCACAACTTTCAGAAAAACGTTTGAAAGTCCTCCCTTGTTAAGTTGTCCTCCCTTAGTTCCAAAAATCTAAAATTCGGAAAGGATCACCGGTTCACCTAGTGAAAATTAGACAGGCTTAGTGAGAAGAAGGTCTACCAAAAGAAATTATCAAAATAAGTCCACCATTGGTCAAAATAAGCCGTTATCATGGTTGTAAAGACAGAGGAGTGCAACACGCGTCAAATGTGAAAAAAAGACTATTTCTCCTGTTACGAATTGTAGGTAATGAGAGTAAGAGTGATAAAATAATTCCTCCAGAAATCACAGAACCATTAATTCTGAGGCGAATCTGCCAGTTCTAAGGAGAAGGTTGCATCAAGCTTATATGAGGCTCTACCACAAATATGGTTTTATTTTTGTTTTGTTGTCTTTTGTGAAAAAACGTTCGAATAAGATGAGTGGGAGACGTCATGAGCTCGTCACAGCAGCAACTTAGTAGTTGATTAGCTGAAAAGCTCACCTGTATGCCTCATTCGAGCTCACCCTCCAACTCCACCCCTTTCCCCTCCCACTCCCAACTGTGCGAAATGAGAAAAAAACGCTTTCTTGAATAGACGACATATACGTCTAAACATGCACTGCACTAGACAGAAATGTGACCAAAGTGCTCAAAACTCGTGTCAAAGTGGATGTACGAGGTTCTCAAGATATTCTCGTTGGAAGTCTGGTATTTTTAAACCAAGAAAGTGTATTGGCGGTGAGAAGTGTATAACCGTGAATATGGAAATAGTTCAGCTGAATGAGTGATCACTTCATGAAGCAGTTCGGCGATGCTTATTGTGATCTTCAGCGACGAAGATAAACATCTCGCTGACGTCGATCCGCGGAAGATAGGTTTAAATTTTCACTATTTCGCAACACAAAACAACTGTCACCTTTGCACAGGATCCAATAACAGACACCATATTGTGGCCAACGGATATCGCACAGATTCTTGCAGAAAGATCGACAGATTATGTGAAACCTGGGACAGGGGCTCTCTACACACCGAGGGAGGAGTTGTCCCGCCATTTGCGGCTCTAATTCCATCCGGGACCACTTCGTTCGCATTGAGTGACCCCACGTTTCAAACTGCAAAAGCCGGACAACTCCTCCCTTGGTGTGTAGACAGCCCTTGTCCCTGAAACCTGTGTGAGGCCTTTCTGTATTGTGAACCTTCTCAGCATTTCTTGATGGGGAGTATGTTCACCGTTATCAAAATTGTGGCAGGTCTAACAAGGAAACTACTATTAGACAGCAGGGCCATTCCAAATGAAATGTACTTTACTAAAAGTTATAGGCGTATTTTTTGACAGATTTTCGTACCAATTGTGCCTTCCAAAACGCGTATTAGTCTTTGGAAAATCCGGTAAGGGACCTCATAATTGTGTTCAGCGCACATACTGTGCTTATCTGGACCAAATTCCGGTCCGCAATTGCGTCTCGACACGCTTTGCGGCCGCACGCGCTGGAGTCAGTTGAGTTTCCAGCGCTAAAGCTGACTCGATATGGCTTTTTTGTACAGTTTTCTCCAATTTTGTTTACTTTCAAGCTGCTTAAGCCCACCTAGAGTCAACAGATTGGTGCTGGAAACTCTTCCAACTCGAATGCACGCGGCCGCAAAGCGTGTAGAGACGCAATTGTGGACCGGAAATTGGTCCAAAGAAGCACAGCAACAACCCAACTGAGCGACTTTAGGGTGAGTTTGCATTTTCCAAACATTGTACAGAGTGAAAGCGTTCCGTAATTGAACGGATTTTCGGTTGGGCGTTTATTTACACCAATCACAAGACTCTAGAAGCGTTTTAACCCATTCACAACCACGTGTTTTTCAAAAATCGATCTCTTCGGCGCTTCGGCGCAAGAATAAACTTACAAAACTACATATGATCAAAGCATTGACCCACCCTAAACTTGGGTACAAACCTCGTGGCCCGACGGTAGGATTTGGACCTTTTCAGAAATACCGTTAGTGGAGATGAAAGAAAAAGCTCCTGAGCAGTCATTTCAGAAGCACCTTATCATTTCATTTTAGTTGTACCGCTGCTTAGGGACTACCCTAAACGGAGGAAGGGCACTCAATATTCAAGTCAGACATGAAATGATCCACCTCATAGAAATGAATGGGAAACCTGATAAAAGATGCTTGATGCTGCTATCAATCATTTTTGTTGATGTAATTCTATAGAAATACTTCGATTGATAGCGTTATAGATCCTTGGTTAATTTCATTTAATTTCTGACTTGAATCTTGAGTAGCTCCCCCCGTTTAGGATAGTCCCGCTACTTTTTATGTTTAAAAGGAGAAATATATCGTTTGAAATTCGTTTACTCTTCTCAAAACGTTGCAACTTAGTTGGGCGTGTTGCGTTTTCGAGGTATTGTTCTTCGAAAACCAGAGGGTGTAGGGAGCTCAAACAGTGACAGTGATCCTTCAGCGTTACTAGCTACAATATGAAGAGGAAAGAGAAAAAGCTATCACCCGTGTAACGCTATTTAAGCTGGCGTGTCCCACCGGTGGGACACGGCAAACGGTGACGCAATGTTGAATGCAGTCGTGAATGGGTCAAAAAAATGTTCCAGATTTGACTTACAAGGGACCACTTCGAACATAAAATGGAGTTTTCTTTGGCCGGGGTTTTCCTGACCGTGAGAGATTTAATTGGTTCAGAAAAGCCACACAGTTTCCGGTTTGGAAAAAATCTTCGGATTCGGCTCAAAACTTGTATGTAGGGGTAATCTGTGGTGCTGAACACGAATTTAGAGGTCGTTTGCCAAAATTCTGAGGTACTGTAGATTACGGTAGTTGTCATGACATAGGGGGCCTAAACCTACCTTAATAATTTGAAAATTGACAAGTGAACATCAAATTCGTATTCAGCACCCCGAATAACCCCCGTTCAAAAATTTTGAGTCAATTCTGAGACTTTGACCCAACTACCCACCGTAATCTACCGTAATCTGTCAAAAATCGATAAACTGACCTCAGATTCGTTATGAGCACTTTAAATAACCTCCGAAAGCAAAGTTTGAGTCCAAAATTTTTTCTCGACCTTTGGAGCCCCATGAGGTAAGAAGCTCAAAGCCATTTTTGGGGCTTCAGAGGTCGAATTTTTTTTGCCCAAACTCCGCCCCAGGGGGTAATTTGGGGCGCTGAACACGAATCTGAGGTCCGTTTCCTGTTTTTTAGGGGCTCTCGTCAGGTTAGGGTGCATTGCATGGCATTTTACCTACCGCAACCCACTCTTTTGGTGGTTTTTGATCTACCCATGAGGACTGAGTGAAATTTTAAAATTTTAAATAGTTTATTTTTACGCCCTCTACAACTTTCAAAAGACCGTTTTTCGAAACTCCATCTTATGTTCAAACAAGGTCCCTTGTTAGAGTCTTTTTAGGTGGGTTATTTAGGTTTATCTGCCGATTTTCTACAAAATTTCGACATGATTCGCTCGAAGCTTCCCATCGGGGGAAAATTTTAATGCAAATCGCGACTTTTGACAATTTCCGGAGTGCTACGATAGACACTGCTCAAATTGTCCCTTTGATGGTTATTGGGAGTTTATTGGGAGAAGACGAATCTGAGGTCCGTTTATCGATTTTTGACAGATTACGATAGATTACGGTGGGCTTACGGTAGTTTGGTCAAATTATCAGATTTGACTCAATATTTGTACATATGCGGGGGTTATTCGGGTGGCGAATACGAATTTAATGTCCATTTGTCGATTTTCGAAATACTAAAGTGGGCTTTGTCCCCTGAATGGAGTGCTACCTCACGTAACCTACAGTAAACTACAGAATTTGGACAAAAGGACTCGAGACTCGTGTTCAGCACCTCCTTATATTACCCCCAAAAACAAGTTTTGAGCCAAATCCGATTTTTTTTTCGAAAACACCCTAAAAATTTCATGGGTGGTAGGTACCCTTCCTTGCAAGGCTTTGAAAAACTTTTTTTCAGAATGGTTTTAGGCAGCTGCGAAGATCACAATTGGATTGTGCGTCGAAAACGATTCTAGAAAAGTACATCCCATCTGGAATAGCCAGGCTGACCTAAAGTGGTTCCCTTGCAAGGTCATCGGCGGTTGATCACAGTGTGTTGTAGGAAAGAACCTGAAACAGATTGCGCAGATTTCCTTTAATTATCTTTCATAATACAGCAATTTTTGTGTTACCTACCCACAAGGGAGGTGCCTCGAGCGCTAAATGCATCTGCAAAGAATTACGTTGTTACTGTTTCCAGGGCCTCCATAGTGAAACTGCGTACTCGAGCTGCTGGCTCCAAGAGGAAACTAGCGTTCTCCAAGGTTTGCGAACAAGTCAGGTGGCTATGCATCAAATAATTTTTAGTTTCTTTTCGGTGCTGGAAACGAATCTGGAGTTCGCTTCTCTAAATTATTAGGTTCACCGTAAAGTTCACGTAATAAATTTAGCCTAATGAATGGACGGGGCTGCGACGGTAAATCGCCGCGCGCGAATCGAAACCCCGTTGGCCAGTGGTGTCGCCAATGCCGCACGACCAGCCGCCTGGTTAATGCACCAGACTAAATAGAATACGGAAGCCATAGGTGAATGGCGTTACTGGGCGAAATCTACCCTAATCTTTCGAAAATCATCAAGTGGACTTCAAGCTCGTATTCCTCGTCCCGAGTCATCCCCACAGAGGAATTTTGAGCCAAATCTGGGACTTTGACTAAACTAATGTACGCCCACCGCAATCTACCGTAAGCTGTCAAAAATCGATAAGTGCATCTCAGGGGCCGGATGCAACAACGCGCCGGGTTGGGGCAGGGGCAGGGCAGTCGGCATCTTTGACGATCGCAGTGAGAGGGTAGTAGATCATTAAATCAATCGTGCCCTAGCAGTGTCTTTCGCTGCTCTAGCTGCCCCAGAAGGGGCACGATTTATTTTGTGATTTACGGAGATCTTCAAGGGCGCAGGCTGCCCTGCCCCTGCCCCAACCCGGCCTGTTGATGCATTCGTTCCATGACTTGTAATGAGGACTCCAAACAACTCTCAGAGGCTCTGACAAACGTAGGCTTTTCTCCCTCAAAAATTTCCCCCAATGGCAAGCTTTGAACGAATCAAATCGAGAACTCTGGAAGTTGACAAACTAACTTCAGGTCCGTGAACAGCACCCCAAAAATCTAACTCTACTGGGTAATTCGAATCGAATCTAAAACGTTTTTTTAACGTATCCGGAACCATCTGAATGGCATATGTAAAGTCCGTCCGAATGAAACTGTCTGTCGACGTCGTCGGCGTGCGTCTTGTGTAATGGTTTTCAACGCTTCAAACGCCGTTGTAGACATGGTACTGTGCTTATCTGGGTCGAATTCTGGTCCGCGATTGCGTCTCGGCACGCTTTGCGGCCGCACGCGCTCGAGTCAATCAAGTTTCCAGCTCGAAAGTCGACTCGATATGGCTTTTTGATATAGTTTTCTTCAATTTTGTTTAGCTTCCAGCTTCCAAAACCCACCTAGAGTTAACAGATCGGTAGATGCGGCACTGGAAACTCTTCCGACTCGAAAGCGCGCGACCGCGAAGCGTGTCGAGACGCAATTGCGGACCGGATTTTGACCCAGTTAAAGGCAGTGGTCGCGATCAAATATGCTTGTCGTCTTTTTCTCTCCAAATCCTTTCCTGGGTCTCGAGTAGTAGGACCTATGGGAAAAAATCGCGAAAAAACCACTGTTTTGGGCCGAATTTGAAACCTGAACTTTCTTGTCTTTTGATGGTGGACGAGCCCTCTCCACATCATCGGCATCGATGACCTCTTATATCAAGAACATCAGCTAGCTTGAAATTGAATGTCAATCAATGAACCTTCGAATTTATGTGTGTATCTAGTCAAAAACATTGACTGAAGTGATGCTTTCATTATTCAACCGTTTTTATTCGTTAAATTTGCATTTATTTCGTCCTCTGAATGTCGATGATTTTTGACTGCTCGGCATGAGACTGCGATCTGTTTCGTCATCGCTGTGCACGTGTGCACGAACTAGCTTCTTTGGGCCCTAGAAACTCTATTTGTAGACCGTTTTTAACCGCGCTACCTTCATAGTTTTTCAGCTGTTTTTGATCTAAGTTGATTTTTGTAGTTTTTTCGATAACGTTTTTCATCGTGACCACTGCCTTTAAGCACAGTAGAGACCGTGCGAGCCTATTTATGCTGTTACCTCGACCATGTTTGTGAGCGTGTATGGTGCCTTTAAGTCTCACTGGAACTGTTTGTTCCATGTAGCTGTAAATTACGGGTTTTGGCTACGATAGCTAGAACCCGCACATTCTTGTGTCGAGGCTACAAGGGTGCAAATTTTGCGCGTATTCTACGTAAAAACGAAGGCTAAATTCGAAACATTGATCTCTCTGACGCTGAACCCGTATATTCTCGCTAAAATTTTGTAGCCAGAATCTACGGATTTAACGACAGCCTGTGTTGAAAAGCAATCTCAAACTCGTGTTGGCTACGCGAAACGTAGGGATGCCGTTTGAACAGTGCTGGCCCAGTCAACTCACAGAGTGATTACTTGACACTCTGTGGCTAGTTGTGTAGGGTAACACCGTGTCGCATTCTGGAAGACCTTGCTAGGGATAATTTTGACCGCTGGGATGCTGCAGGCCCAAGGGGGAGAAACGGTGATGCGCTTGTTCGCAGCAGGGATAGCCTTTCTAGTACGGATCAGGACTGGGTAAGTCGATCGACCGAGTGCTGCAACGAGAATAAGCGTAGAATATGCGGGTGCTGTAACGAGAATTTACGTTGAATATGCGGGCGCGGTAGTTAAAATTTCACCAACTGAGGCTAAACTTTCCGTAACTTACGTAAATGCTAGTGTAAAATTAGACTAGATGCCTCCGAAACCTTGGGCACCCCTGGTTACCGTGTGAGGCAAATAGCTACGCGTTGGCGGAGTTAAGAACAAAAATCCAGTTAAAAACTGACCGTGGAGCGTTTCTTGAGCGTTACAGCTCGAAAAATACGCTTTCGTCCCAACTATGTCTAGGGAAGTTTTCATCATAATACGCACCTAGTCCAAGTATCCTACCCTCGTCAGAGTGGCTATGGGGGTTACTCAAAGTTCGCCGAAAGAGAAAAGGCGGGTGTGTGGCTATGATCGGCCGTCTTCCAAGATTGCATCTGCCCTAGTTGAATGGAAAAAAATCTCGAGTTTCCAGTACAATCTCTTTTTTATGGAGCTCTACGCACCCGACCCGTTACAAAACGATTGGCGCAGTAGCCGTCACCACACCATGGCCAGAGTTCAGCAGGTGTGGATAGCTTGCCAACGAGTGGTGGGGGGGGGCGTAAAAATTTTCGGGGAGAAAAGAAAAGTTGGATGAGGATCGTAATTTCTGTCGGCAGGAAAAAATATACGAATTACTTGAAAAAGAAACAAAAACGTTGTAGAAATTGTAGAAATGTGGTTTCTGCGAATTAAAAACGAAACTGCAACTGTTTGCAACATTTGCAGAACCAGTTTCAAGTCTAATCAACTGTTTCAACTCCCTTGTAAGCGGAAATTCGCAGTAATCATCTTAAAAAAAAAACACTGTAAGACGTAAGAACCCCCATTGAACTAAAAAGTTTCATTTAAAAAAGAGCCTGAGTTAAGCATAGAAATCTCTATAAATTGTCACAGGTTCACTTCCCAATCCGACTGATGAACGGGAATTTGAACGAGGTAAAGTGGTGGACGTTGGCAAATCGCAGGGTTTTGCCACCACTATCCAACGGGTGGCACCCCTTCAGCCAACGAATTTCGAACCACCAAGTCTCCATACTTTGAGGTAAAGGGTCCGTGTAAAAATTTGCACACAGCTTTTTCTTGGAGCCTCTGAAACTTTTAAAAGAATTATACATTAAGTTTGTAAGGCGATCTAGTTAACGCGCCCTAATCTAAATGCCGCGCCGCAAGCGTGAAACTACGCGACATCAATTCAAAGATTTCAACTGTGGTGCGTTCCAAGAACATTCCCATGGCAAAACGCGTCCCTCGCGACGTAGCCACGGCCACGTGAGAGCAAATTTTCACTTGTAATTTGCATCCATGGAAAGCAAATTTGTCCATGGGAAGGTTGTTTTTCCTCCCACGGCGTCGTGGGAACCTTCTTGAAACGCACCCCAGCTCTCCTCATCGTTTCTCTCTCCCATAACGTCGGAGGGCCCTGTGCTAAGACGGCCCTCAGGCCCATAAAGGGCGCGAAGCCCAGACACTATTGCGGAAAGGGTGCGGGGCCTCAACGCTTCACATTATTGTTGTATCACATTTGGTCAATCTCGCTTATTCTTCGCCCGAGTGGAGGCAAATTCGTATTCTTCGGATTCTTCTTGTGAATTATCACTTGAAAACTATTCAAGTTTTCCCCACCCGAAGTTTCAGTTTTGATGTTCTTGTCGTAGGAGCGTCTCTGGGGGTCGCTACAATTTTCGGAATTTCGGGGCACGGACTGACCCCCGAGGTGAGGGGGGTCGTAAATATTTCGTGGCTCTTGCCAACGGGCTGCTGAACCCTGACCGCGGCCTCACCTTCAAACGAGAAATACCACCTTTTCTGTTAATGGTATAATGGTGACTCTACCACTCAGCATTTATACTTGAGAGTAGAAATATCTCTAGATTCGCTTGACTCCTAATGACGCATTCAGGGACGTGTGTCCATTTGGTTGGATTAGCGATGGCAAATACACCTACTTGATCGCAGGTCGATCCGGGAATACCACGCATCTTTTGTTTTTTCCTTCGTTCGAGTAAATGTATTTTGTTGAATCACCCGCATTAAAAGCTGACATTCTTTTTAGCATAACCTACTATATGTGTTGTTAAAAATATTCACCTCACTGATGGATGATATTAAGAAACGGAATGCTATCACTTGAATTGCCACTGATGGATGCGTACCTATTTGTACTTTGCTGACGATGGATGGCACGTTACTTCCAAGAGCGATATGCGTTCACAGCGCGAAAATCATATTTCAGTCAAACGGTGAGGAGGGAAACTTATTAGGATCTCTTCCCGCCAAATTTTACGTTCTTTTGTTGGTCACTGGATCAACTTTCCACTAGTACATAGAATACCTCTCGTCGCATTTGGTCAGAAAGCGCGCTTCTTATCTACCTTTCCGAATAACTCACCTAAAATTCAAATGTGAACGGAACCATGACGGTTTTTAATGACTCTGCCCAGTGGCACAGCCTCTGTGAGGGTTTTATTAAAAACTAAGGAAGTTTTGCAAAACCTATCCCGCTATCACCGCTATCTTCCTTGGATGAGCCCGACATGGAGACACTGCTCTAGTGCTGGTCGAGACCGGACCCATGAACTTCACATGGGGCCGCCAAGCCCGGCGAGTCTTTTGCCTATTCGCCCGCGGTCTAACCGGAAAGTCTCAGCGCCGTCAGTCTGACCGGTGTCACTGTTGAGATGACCTGAGTGGACATGTGGGCTCTGAGCGGAACGGATTCGAGGGAATTCGCGGAGGGCACGGATTTGTTGTCCGCAACGAACAGGGCCTAACAATCACGGAGTACGCAGCAGCAGCCGATTCGATTATTGCAAATACACAGTTCCGCAAACGAAGTTCTTACCTCCTCACTTACGGTATCGGTGGCCGAGAAACGTGGATTGATTACTGGACGCTACGCCGGACAGATCGCAGAATTCCAATCGACTCCAAGGTCATACCTACCAATCACATTGTTACGCAGCATCACCTTCTCCTCCTGGACATGAAGATGAGCCGTCCCAAGAACGTCAGACAGAGAACTGACGCAAATCGCAGTGGTGGAAGCTGAAGGAATACGAACACCGTCTCGTCACCCCGCTTCTGTCTTGTCTGACGAGCAACGCTGGCTTAGCCACTGATGAAGATTGGAGCCGAATGTTGGATGCCGTGAAGCCCTCAGCTGTTAGCATCCTAGGGAGCACGACTCCCGGAAAGGCTAAAATCGATAAAGCCACTTGGTGGTGGTCTGAGGATGTTCAAGTAAAAATTTGTGAGAATAAATCGAAATTTAAGCTGTGGATGAGAACTCGGAGTGACCAGGATCGCGCTGCCGATTTGGCAGAGGGCAAAGAAAACTGTACTATGGCGAAGACTAACCACTGCAAGGATATCTACGACAAGCTGGACACCCGGGAGAAGGACAATTGTATATATCGCTAAGCAAAGGCACGCAATCGCTCGACATTGGACGTAGAGCATATCAATACCATACAAGCAGCCAACGGTAGCATTCTTCGACGCCCGAGTGATGTACTAGAAAGATGGCAACAACATATCAACGTCATCTTGAATGAAGAGTTCTCACATCCGCGTATCTAGTCCGTGAGCAGTGCGCAAGGACCTGTTCCTCGCATTACAGCAGATGATGTCAGTAAGGCAGTCACTTAAATGAAGCTGAGCAAAGCAACTAGCCCGGATGATCTGCCTGCTGAGGTGTGGAAGTTGTTAGGTGATCATGGTTCTGAGTCGCTTGTCAATCAGTTTGATCGGATTATCGCTGAGGGCAGAACTCCAAATATCTGGCAAGCAATTGTAACGGCGCCGATCTGGAAGGCTAAAGAAAATGTTGCCGAATGCTCCTCGTATGGGCCGATTCGCTTGCTTTGCCTCACCATGAAGATCTTCGAGACCATCCTAGACAATTCACTCAGGGATATCGTGACAATGACTGCAAATGAATGTGGGTTTGTCAAGGACTGGTACCGTCGACGCCACACATGCAGTCAGGCTCTTAAAGGCAGTGTTCACGATAAATTTCACTTCCGATATCTCCACGGTTTACGGAAGGTCTGGTGCCCTATATAGCAAGGCATGCTTAAAAAGGACACGAAAGACGCGTTTTTGAGCAAAATCAGGCCCTCTCTTGTTTATGTTGATTTTTGAGCGTGGAGGAATAGACCGCTAGAAGGATGCTACCTATCAGCGCAATGAAGCGATCAGCTCACTTATCAGCACTTCGTTCACTTGATCATTCCTGTAATCTGAATCTTCATTTGTTCCTTCCGAGGGCCGGTTCTGGGGCACCAGGCGTGTCTGGGGCGCCAAAACGTTTGTTTGCAGCCGTTATTTTGCCGCTCCTGGCTCGTTTTCTACCGTTCTTTTGACACTGGGAGCCTAGAATCCTTCTCGCCTATCATTTTACTGTGGAAAGTCAACGAGGATGATCATCGTGAACGCTGCCTTTAATGGAGAAACACCTAAAGAAGAACCTTAACATTCATATCGCGTTTCTCGGCCTCGAAAACGCTTTCGATTGCGTCCCCCCACGATCTTATATACATGTCGTTGAATTCACATGAGTTGCCAGAAGAGAACGTGCGCTGGGTAAGGTTGCTGTACGCGAATCCGAGCAGTGTTGTCAGGTGCTCAGCAGGAACTAGTTACCCTTCTCCCATTCAAGTCGGGGTCCAACAAAGATCAGCCTCGTCGCCGCTACTGTTCATCCTACGCATGGATACAACCACTCAAGACCTACAGAAACTACATCCATGGACTATACTGCACGCTGATGACGTAATGCTAGCTGCCGAGTCGCGAGAGGAGCTGCAAGCTGAAGTATCATACAACTATGGAATGATCCCTGCAGCGCTATTGGCTACGTGTTAATGTGTCCAAAACTGAGCGCATGGATTGTGAACTGAGAACCGAGGAAGGATCCATTAGCATTAATGACACCGACCTTAAAGGCAGTGATGAGGATGAAAAAAGATGTTGAAAATCCCATAAAAATCATATTGGTTCCCAAACGGCCAGAAGGCCATGAAGGTTACGGGACAAGAACTGGGCTATAACTAGAGTTATCGAAGGCATCGTGTACGCTGTAAACCAACTTCTTGTTTTTGTATTATTTCATTCTAGCGGGCCCTGATAAGGCCACTCACGAAGTCTCCAGTCTCAAAATTGAACCGAAGTCGAGTTTTTCGCAGTTGAAAACGTCTTTCTGGACTCATAGGTAAGCCTTTGGGTTGGTCATCTGTTACGCCCGTTTCGCAGATGAGAAACTAAAGTAATTGATTAACAAGTGATTCAGTACAAATGCGTGGAACTTAATGAAATACATCATACGATTATGTCATGAATGCCTTTTCGGCACATATCGGTCAACCTTTTCTCCCTTGAAATTCAGCTGAAAGACTGGAAACTTGGAGCTGATAATTTGACCCAAAATAGGGATTTTTCGGATTTTTTCGTGTAGGTCCTACTGCTCTGAATCCAGAAAAGGATTCAGAGAAGAAAAGTAGATAAGGATATTACATCCCGGTCACTGCTTTTGAAGGTGGACAGTTTCAAAAACCTCAAATCAAGGATCACAGCTGCCGGGGACGCTCTACTAGATGCCCTTGGGCGCGTCTATGGAGCGTGGACGACGTGGAGAGCAACAAATATCGTAATGTATGACAGGAAGATAACAAAACGGTTCAAGTTCAAAATCTACAGGACGGTAGTGAGACCGGTCGACCTTTACCCCACCAAATGCTGGCCGGCCACAAAAACTGTTGAGCAATCTGTGCATGTGATGGAGATGCGGATGCTCAGGTGGTCAATGAGATTTACTCTGAAAGACGGGCTAACGAATGACCTGATGAGTTACACCTTTGGAACAGCCCCGACTACTGCTAAGATGAAAAAGTACCGCCTCAAGTGGCTTGGCCATGTTCAGAGGAAGGACGAAGACTCAGAAGCTAAGACCGCACTCAAGGTGGAAGTTTTAGGAACCAGACCTCGCGGAAGACCGAAAACCCAACGGCTTGATCGAGCGAAAACGGACATGGCTCAAGCTCAACTCATTATGGAGACACCACTGACAGGAACAAATGGCGAGCAAAGTGCAAACAAGCGGACTCCGCGGTTTCGTGGGACAGAACCTAGAAAGAAGAAGGAGGAGAAGGCCTGTCCTATGTAACACGTTCCAAGTGAGAGATCTCGATTCCTCCAAATAGGCGAGATATAAGCGACCACCACAGGCCCGACCTCCTTCGCTCACCACCGCGGGCAAAACCACTACCAGATTTTCGAACTCCATAGCGGCTGGATGAAAGGATAAAATCCAAACTAGTCGTCATTCTTCAGTCCAGTGTCAGACTTTCTTCGTACCCTGGCTCACCATCGCGCAGCGATTGAGAAAGAAAAGAAATATAGGCTTGAGACACTCGTCCACGAAATTTCCACCCTCAAAAAATAGGCATTTTCAGGGAGACATAAATCTGTTCATACGGGGTTCTGGACGACTTCAGTGATAATACTGTGATCAGCGTGTGAAACTCTCCAAGAGCGGCATAAAAACTGTTAAATATTTTTCTGGTTGATTTATGCCCTCAAAGACACAGTTCAACATCAGAATTGATTTTTTTTACTTATCTGGGACAAAATTTCACGCTGATCACAATGGTGTCTCCGAAATCGCTCAGAACTCACTACTAGCGGAGTTATGGACCCTCAAAGATCCTAAATTTGAACGGCGAGAATTTCGCGGACGAGTTGTCTCTAGCCTGTTTTTTCTCGTTATTGACAGCCATAGTTCTGAAAGAGGTTCCAGTATAAATCAGGACCGAAAACAAACAGACGAACATAGATTTATATGAAATTAAACGCGTTTCTCTTCCCTATTGAGATCGAAAGCTTGTCGGTGGGCGTCACCCATTTTTTCTTTCATGGGGGTGTGGTCGACTTTTTCCTCGCTTTTTCTCTCGCTTCATTGACCGAATTGAGATTTCTCGCTTGGCAGGGTCGCTATACACGGCGGCCGGGATATGATATCAAAAATTACCCCTGAGCTTGGACTGTGCCTTTAAAGGCAGTGTCCACGATAAAAATCGTTCTCTAGTTACCACCAGAAAACGAAGGTATAGAGTATGACTGTTTCATCAGTAAAGAAAGAATCAAGAAAAACGCTGCGAAACATCCAAAATCAGCTCTTCGTTTCGGAAGCCACATTTCAACGATGGATGTGTTGCGCGGGCATGGGCCTAAACTAGACAGCATGCGCAGATGCGCCCCAATGCTGAAACTCAGCCGCGCTCGCGCTCCAATGCCAATGTAGAAGCGGACCAAACTGTTCCTCGGAAAACTCGACCGCGAGCGGAAGGGCTGGCGCAAGCGCACTTCGGAGCTGTATGGAGCTCTTTCGGGCTCGTTTTCGATCGTTCTTTCGACCCCAGTGCTCCAAGAAGACCCTGAACTTTCGATTTCCGGCCAAAAACGGAGGACAAAGTTCATCGTGGACACTGCCTTTAAAGGCACAGAACACCCAAAAAATTAGTTTTTTTGATTTCATGCTTATTATGGAGAGAGTCACACGCTGATCACAGTGGTATCTCTGAAATCGTTCAAGACCCCCTATGAACAGAATTATGGCTCCTCAGAGATACCTATATTTTGAGGGTGGAAAATTAGTGGACGAGATGTCTCAGGTCTGTATTTCTCTTCATTCGCATTCGTAGCCAGGGCATTGAGCAGTCCAGGGTATTGATACAGTCCGGCAATGGTCTGAAGAACGACGACTTGTTGGAATTAATCCATCCATCGAGCCGCTATCGAGTTAGAAAATCTGCTAGGGGGTCGGGCCTGTGGTGTGGTGGTCGCTTATATCTCGCTTATTTGGAGGTATTGAGATCTCGCATTTGGCACGTGTTACAAAAGAGGGGTCTTCTTCACAATTACATGAAAATCTCAAAATTCATATCTGAGGGTGTACTATGCCTTAAAAGTGACCGTATGTGAGCAGTATTGAGTTACCAAATCATTCGTTCTCCGCCCACATAATGCGGGCTCCGTCATTCGTTACGAACTTATTCAATGCTCGAATACGATTGCTTTGGCCTCTAACTTCTAAACAGTATGATTTTTATAGTTTTCTCAACACCTTTTTTCATCGCCACCACTGCCTTTAAGGTCGGTTCCATTAGTGCTTATGGATCCTTCCTCGATTCTCAGTTCACTTTCCATGCACTCGGTTTTGGAGACAATAACACGTAGCCCATAGCGCTGCAGGCGATCATTCCATAGTTGTACTTCAGCTTGTAGCTCCTCTCGCGACTCATCAGCTAGCATTACGTCATCAGCGTACAGTGTAGTCCATGGATGTACATTACCCTTTAAGGTCCACCACTGCCTTTAAGGTCGATGTCATTAATGCTGATCAACACGTAGCCCATAGCGCTGTAGGCTATCATTTCATAGAGATTGTAGATGAAGCATAGATGAAGAGACCCTCCCTAGGATGCTAACAGCTGAGGTCTTCAAAGCGTCCAACACAAAAATCATCTTCAATGGCTCAGCCAGCGTGGCTTGTCAGACAAGCCAGAAGCGGGGTGACGAGACTGCGTTCGTATTCCTTCAAATTCCACCACTTGATGCGATTTGTGTCAGTTCTTTGTCTGACGTTCTTGGGACGGTTCATCTTAATGTCCATGAGAAGAAGGTGATGCTGCGTAGCATTGTGATCGAGGGTATGACCTTGGAGTCAACTAGAATTCTGCGATCTGTCCGGCGTAACATCCAGGGCCAGTAGCAATCCCCCCGAAAGGTGGCAGCTACCGGCTGTCACTGCGTGGTGACTGGGTCAATCACGTCTTGGCTATCAATAAGGACGGGCCGTCATAGAAATGCTCAGGCGGCGCCCAAGTTAATGACCATCGCAGTCAGCCACCTGGGAGCAGTGAGCGTTCTTTTGTGAGGTGGCTGACTGCAAGAAACGGGTGGTGACTTCGCTCACCGCCGCAGAGGAAAGAGAAACATCGCGCGGAGCGAAGAGGAGCTGGGTCGACACAGCGGTCATGCGGTCGAGCACGTCCAATGGTATTGACTTTTTGAAGCAAGTGCGCTCCAAGAAAGGGCAGTGGAGCGCTCGCGATCCGACCAGTCCGCTGTCCACTTATCACCCAGCACAGCACGGTGGCCTATCTCGTTGTTTAGGTGGGCAAGGAAAAATTGCACCCGCCGGCTGGCGGCCATCCAGCTCTGCTGCCAGCTGATAGGAATAACAGGCGAAACGTTCGAAGGTTTAGTTGATGTTTCAATGATTACTGGCGAAGATCAGTGGGAGATTAACGTCAAATTGTACGTAGCTGTCATGAATACGTCTCCTTTATAGATTTCACGTGCTTTAGTCCTATGCTAAGCTCAACTTCCAATTCCTAGAAGTTGCTGTGGCCATATTCAACCATTTTCAGTTTTTTTCCAATAATCGCTCACCACAAATAAAATCAGATTTGATTAGAAAGCCATCTAAGAAAGATGGCTGAAAAACGGTTTCGTTCTTCAGAAAATGCATGAAACTTTCGTGATCCGCGTGTACTAGTTATTAAATGCTGTATAATAGTTCATCTAAGTGCGGCTTCTATCTAAACTTCGTTTTCCTCTTTCACTTCAAGTTCACATCTTTCTATGTTGACTGGGAAGCGTGAAGCAGACTAAGGATAAAAATAGTTCATAATGTGAAAAATCCTTTGAACTTTTCAGTACATTGTAAAAAAAAAACACGAGGTTGGAATACTACAAAGTATATCGTGGTTCAGTGGTAAGTGGTCATCCAACAAAAAGTTTTCGGAATCGTTTCTTGAATCCAACATTCTTTAGCTTTGATGATTTCCGCGAAAATTTTGGAAATCCCATCATCCAAGGTTGAAAACTTATTAAATCTGAAAGATAGACACATTTGCACGCTCCCGAAACTCATATTCACTACTACTAGTTCGAGCAAAGTTACAGTGAATACGAAGAACTGTGGAGGGAGTGTAACATCGGCATGGATCGTGAAGAGACTTCGCGTTCACTGTTGAAAATTGGCGCAAACTCGGGGCACCTATGTTATAGCATATGGCACCGTGTTTGGGCCAACCTTCGACAGTGAACGCGAAGTCTCTTCACCATTCATGCCGAAGTTATGTAGGAAAACAGAAACACATGATCATGTGGCCTAGTGGTCTAAGGCGCTTCGTTGGGCATCCGACTGGTAGGTTGGTGCGGTGCTGGTTCAAATACGTCAACGTCGAGAGTTTTGCATTCAACGCTACTCTCCGAGAATAATTCTCGTTCTGAGGTACCAACCGTAGGAGGCATCTAGGCGTCACCGACCTCAGGTTGGCTGCCTCCTAAAAGTCTACACATTGGGGGATTGCTACTGGCCCAGTAATCGATCTGTGTTTCTCGGCCACCGCTACAGAAAGTGATGAGGTGTGAACTTCGTTTGCGGGACTGTGTACATATTTGCAATAATAAAATCTGCTGCGCACTCCAAGAATGTCAGGCCCTCTTCGTTGCGGACAATGAATTCGTGCCCTCCGAGATTTTCCACGAATCCGTCTCGCTCAGAACTCACATGTCCGTTCAGGTCATCTCCAATCAACAACGCTTGGTCGCTTCCGATGGATTGTACGAACTGCTCAAGGTCCTGCCAGAAATCAGCCTTTGCTCCATCTACGATCTCTTCGCTAGGGCGGTCCTCTTTCTTTCTTGAGTTTTTAGAACTAGAACTACGAATTGTGGACAACACGCCGAAGCCATCATTGGAATCTTCTATAAGCCGCCGAATAGCGGTGGTGAGCTACTCGTTAATTGCTCACTTGCTGCATAAGTTGCCTTCTGCAAGGTGCATCAAAAAGCACCGTGCAAAAGATCGCACGGCAATTTCTTCCTCTATTTTTGCCCTTTTGCCATTTTCAACTTAGTCGAATTATGCGCATTATTACATAGGTAGCACCCTTTAGGCATAAACTACTATGTATCCCGTTACACGTAATCAGCTCTTAGAGAGTGTCTATTAAAAACGCAGCGATGTAACCCGTATTACTACTAATGGACACATCATAGTGCTTTGCAGAAAATGTTATGCGACTTCCGAAACTGTTACGTTTTTGCGCGCTGAGCGAAAACCATGTGGTCAGGCAGCAGGGACGAAAGGAGGGGAACTTGCCGGTGACTTGCAAGGTTTGTCCGCAACTCGAGGCCAGATTTGCTCCAACTGCTTACCAGAGTCATCAGCTAAAATATCCAATATGCTGCCAAATATGTTGTAACAGTAGCTGTCCGAAGGAAGCATATCGTTAGTTGCCCGAAGTAGATTTTCTTTGCACTATCCCCGAATTGATAGTAACAGGTATACGATTACCCGCAATATTTTTTTATGGTGTGGCTTCAACTTTTGTTTGTTGAAGTGATAGAAGCTGAAACTATAGCTGAATTCTTGACGTTTTCGATATTCTAAAACATCCCGGATGCTTCCCGATGATTAATTCATCTATTTCAGTAACACCGATTCCTGGTGTGCCTTATGGCTTGCTCATCGTGTTAGGAGATCGGGACTGAGAGCATACAACTCGTTCTTCACATAGCCTGCACCCATTCAAAACTTGCTCATATCATTGAAATTGATGATCCATTGTAATACACTCTTCTACATATGTGAACACATATATCATGAATCCCCTTGAATATGTAGCCTGGTCTCATTAGCTTAAAGGCAGGGGGCACGATAAAAAACGAAATTTGAGCTCTCTTCACAAGAATGTAGATTCGGTCAACACAAAAGTAAAAATAAGTAAAAAAAACCGGAAATTCGCGGGAAAAACTCTCAAAAACAAAGTATAACGGCTAAATAATGGTGTCGGCCGGCCCCGTAATTAACAAAACTTTCACGGATGCCTGCTTATCCGCCTTTTATTTTGCTGTTAAAGTAGTCAGTAGTCTCGAAAAATGCTCATAAATTACTATAGAAGCAAGATAAAAGTTGACAAAACAGGCATTTACACAAATCTCGATAATTGGGGGCGGAAGGACACCAAGCAATAACTTGTTCCTGAGCGTTTTTTCTCCAATTTTTTACTTGTTTTCACTGTTGTAAAGGCCAGACCTACCATTACATGGAGATAGCACAACAACCAATTTAATCGAGAACCCTGCCTTTAAAGAGAAGCCTGGCGCTATTTGTGCGATTACCTCATTGCTCTGGAGGAAAGATTCCGAGCTTAGAGTGTTCCTCATGAACTTTTTCTCGAAGAAGTTATAAGCTCAGGACGGTCGTTTTTTGTACCTATCGTACCTTCCAATATTTTTTTTGAAAATCCGGAAACGGACTCATAATCGTGTTTCCCCTGGACAAATTTGGGGCAAACACGCACTTTTCGAACTTTGAACAGCGTAACATATACCAATTTGGGGGTTTCGAAAGCGTTTAGAAGAAATGTTTTAGATCTGACTTACACATGCGGTTATTTGGGGGTGCCAATTTCGAATCTGAAGTTTCTTTGTGAATTTCCCGGAGTTTCCGACTTATTTTGCCCCAAATTTCCCATCGGGGAAAATTTGAGGGATCAGCGCTACTTTTGACGGTTTCCGGAATGCTTCGATAGATGTGGGTCAGATTGGTTCTCCTGAAGTTGTTTGCAGTGCTCGACACGAATCTGAGGTTGTTTGGCGATTTCTGGCAGCTTACGGTAGACTACGGTGGGTATACGGTAGTAAGATCAAAGTCTCAGATTTGACTCAAAATTTCTATGCGGGATGCTGGGTACGAATTTAATGTATATCTGTCGATTTTCACATTGCTGATATACCTTTCGTCCCTTAATAAGTATGGTATCTACCGTAACCTACAGTAAACCTCGAAAATCCAACAAGCGCACCTCAGATTCGTTTTGAGCACCACTTCAAACAGGTACTGTGCTTATCTGAGCCAAATTCCGGTCCGCAATTACGTCTCGACATGCTTTGCGGCCGCAAGCGCTGAAGTCAGTCGAGTTTCCAGCGCCAGAGCCGACTCGATATAGCTTTTTTATACAGTTTTCTCCAATTTCGTTTACTTTCGAGTTTCTAAAACCCACCTAGAGTCAACAGATTGGCGGCTGCGATGCTAGAAACTCTTCCGACTTGAATGCGCGCGGCCGCAAAGCGTGTCGAGACGCAATTGCGGACCGGAGTTTGGCTCAGAGAAGCACAGTATTAAGGGCATCAGACACGCTCAGAAACGGTATCGATTTTATGACAAAAATAAAAGGTTTGGGTTTGCTAGTACGGGAAACTGACATAACAATTAACGAAAACTGTTCGAAAATAGAGAAATAATGATTGTTTTTGTTGTGGAGTGAGAAAGGACGAGTTACACCGCAGCATGCCCGCGCTGTTGAAATAGGAACTATTACCGAAAAAAACGATTGAGATAGCGAAACTGGTTGACGCTTACAGCCTTTACTAGATCGCTAACCTTTTTGGACGCATAAAACCCCGCGTAAAGTTGCCATATTCGAACGATCAATCTGGTCGAGTTTGTATTGGGGGGGGGAGGGAGGGGAGCTGTAGAAGCTCATCGACGGAGTTCTCGAAATTTTTCGACTTCACATTGCTCTCGTTTAGTAGTTGCTTCTAACGGCGTGAGCGTTGTATGTGGTTGTGGTCATACGATCCAGTAACTTTGTTATCTCAACATCTTTTTGAGCGTGTATGCTGCCTCTAGGCCAAATCCACGTTCGTTTTCAGCACCTCTACATGCAAGGTTCAAGACAAATCCGATTTTTTCCCAAACACCCAAAAATGCTAATGCTTTTTCGTGACGTCCGGAAAACGCTTGAAACTTCTTTCAACCAGCAGTTCGGGGCTGGATATTGCGTAGCTCTACTGTGAAGGCCCGAGAGAAGCTAATAATGTACATGATTCGCTCTCGCAGATGCGCTTAACGCTTTAAACACTCTCTTTGTCAGTCAAATCATGAGCATTAGTAGCTGGCATTCTTTGAGCATAAACTACAGTATATCTTGTTACACATAATCAACACCTATAAAGTTCATAGTTCATCCCTAAGGAAATGCAGCGACAGTACTCGCATTACTACTAATGAACACATCATACGTATGTAGTTGTTGGGAGAAAATGATATGCAAGTTTTGAAAACTTCACGCATACCCCGCGCTGGACGAAAATCATGTGCTCTGGCAAAAGGGGTGCAACTCGCGGTCATCTTTAAATAACAGGGGGCGTTAGTAATCTGCAAGGTGGCCGCGAGTTAACCGCCGCTAAGCGGTTCACGGAGAATTGGCCCGAATGCCCGGAGAATTTGCCCGATGCGTAGCGAATGGAGAATATGCCCGCGAGAGGGAGAAAATGCCCGCCACGAGAGGAGGAAATGCCAGCATCAAAAATACAGTTCTTCTATGACCCTGCCTTATGTTGAATAGACGGTTATGCCTAGCGCAACCTGTTAGAATAAAATGTTCAACGCTTGCACACGCGTACCCACGGTATAAGTTTATCGAAACCTCATCCAAACTGCAGTTCCATAGATAATTTCATTGTGCAAAAAACTGAAAAAAAGAAGAAAGCTATGAAATAGTGTAGGTGCTTAAACTTCATTCGGATAAGTAAAATGTATGGTGTTAAATAGTAGAGATGCAAATTCTAACCACTAGAGTCTAATCAACTTCTCTGAAGTTAAAAAATGAGTGTTACCCTGAGGTTAGAAACTCACATTCAAAAGTAACTGGGTGATCTCAAAAGCAGAGCAATAAGCCTGGCTAGAGAGCTCCAAAATATCTTTGCACGTTCGTGATTTCAGGGTCAGGAACAGCAGAGATATGAAAGTTAGATTTCTTCTTGAGATCTTGCGCTTTGTCATTCCAGCTCTGCCGATCTTATGCCCAGCCCAGTTCTCGGGAAACAAGATCCATTCTAAAATCGATGGCAGTAGGCTTTAGGCTCAGAGCTTAGGCAGCAAAAAAATGGAAAAACAGCAGAAAGGAGCAAGAAAACGTTGGAGAGAAACGGCAGCAGGAGAAGTGATCGGAGCACCACTGCATTACTGGCATGATGTTTTCTAAGCGCAAGCCAAATCCTCGCCCGGAAGTTTTCTGCCCTCCTTGCCGGGTAATTTTCTCTCCCCCTCGCGGGCAAATTCTCCCCTCCAGGCGGGCATTTTCTCTCTCTCAAGGGGGCGAAATCTCCTGCTGAAATGTACGCGTACGGCTCGGGCAGAAACATCTCACGTAATCCTCTGCGGCAAACATTTGGAGACCACCTTAATGAAGATCTTCACATGATAGACGGTGAGAAATATTGCGTGCAAATGGAGAGACAAGAGAGCAGATCTCAAAAAGGCCTTCAGTAGTATGTACTTTTGGCAAGCGGTTAACACAACTCTTTTAGCTGCTTTGTTTTTTTTAAGAATGTACATTTTTGGAATTTCTTTTTCTCGCAGTAGGTGGAAACAAAGAATACCACGGCAATCATAAATAATATGTTACCAATCTGTTAATTGTAACTTCAGAACAAGTAAAAAAATATGTATTTAGCCTTCTTTGGTGTTTATTAATCATGTCCTAAAGAGATAATATAGTACAAATAAGCAGCAGCGAGAAAATATATAATTTGAAGTTCTTTTTTCCGTTCAATAGCCCCGGAATTGAAAAAAATCCATTGTCTCTTCCGATTTCCCTCTCTCCATATGTTGCTAAGCCATTATAATGACCCGGGGGGGATCAAATGTTTTTCTATAGTCTAGAAAAAGAAAAACCTAAGCGAACTGTTTTGAATTCAAGGTTCAAAAATTACCAAGGATGCACTCACCACTTTTGAAGTGATTTTATGTGTAGTAAATTTGCTGCTCTACGTAACCAAAATATGAGTCTGATCCTTGATACAGAGGTGGCTAGTTATGGTCCAAGCTGTGGCTGATTCGTGGTCAACCAACGGTCAAGAGCGCGTGGTTGGCTCGAAATTACTACCGCCCCAACCTACCGGAGAAATCCGCAAAATGTTTAATATGCCGCCGAATAGCAACAGTAAGTTACATGTTAGTTGCCGGAAGGCAGCACACACGCTCGTTTAAATGGTCGTGTTACGTGGCAAGGTAAATTAAATCGTACGGCTTGCACTGCACCGCTCACTGCCCACCACACCTGTATTTCACCTCCATCTACCAAGAAGAACATATTGAATCACCATCCTCGAGTAAGCAAACGATCAGCAATAGAGAAAGCGCTGCCAAGTGGGGCAGCGCACACTCCTTGCGAAAGTGCGTTAGATTACGCAAAGTCGATACCCATCGTCGGCACGTACTCACTAGAGTGTTGCCCAAATATTCGTTTATTCGAATAGTATCCGAATATTCGAACATTCGAATAATTCGAATATTCGAATATTCAAAGAATTGGATTATTCAGGTTATTCGAATAATCGAATATTCAAAAAGAAGTGAAATATTCGGTTTTATATCTGAATATTCAGCACGAATCCCGAATTTGAATATTCGACAAAGATCGCACTCCCATTTTGCCCTGATTTTCCATTTCCAAACGTCTTAGCGTAAGTGACTACTAATTTCTCTTTACAATTCTTCAATTACCTTCATAAATATAAAGTTAATGTGCTTACCTGGAGTTGAATTCCGGTCCGCAATCGGGTCTCGGACACGCTTTGCGGCCGCACGCGCAACTCGAGTCAATCGAGTTTCCAGCTCCAAAGCCGACACGATATGACTTTTTCATACAGTTTTCTTCAATTTTGTTTGGTTTCCAGTTTCTAAAACCCACCTAAGAGTCAACAGATCCGCAAAGCTGCGGCGCTGGAAACTCTTCCGACGCTCGAGAGCGCGCGGCCGCAAGCGCGAGCGTGTCGAGACGCAATTGCTGACCGGAGTGTGATCCAGATAAGCACAGTATAGGCGAAGTATTTACTACAATATATTAAATCGCGCGTAGGAGATTTTGTCGAAAACGCTAGAAATGCCCATTTCACCTTTAGATTATAAGAGAAAAATTTTAAATCTCGAGCGGCTCGCATAAGTATAGCAAACACTCTTGAGCAACATGGCCAAATTTCTCACGATGATGGCTACAGGAATTGAGCCATTTTCATGTGTGTATTTTCATGCGAAACGCCCTGGTTCGAGGTGATGCTATTTGTCTACCCTTTCCCAGGTAAAATTCAATCTTAAGTTCTGGATCGCAAAGCCCAAGTTCTCTTCTCTTCCATAATGCTTGCACGCAGAATTCGATGATTTCCAGCCACCTAGGACGACCAGCTGGATGTATAGTCTCAAGTTCGTTCCAGATCTGAGCCACTCTCAGTCTGTTGTCGCCGAGACGTCGCTGATGGAACTGGGAAGCGAGATATTACACGGCGAGTTCCCAGTAACATGGTGTCGGATGCTCAACGACTGACTACGAATTGTCGCTGAATTGTCGCTGAGGTTACTGAGTAGGGCACGGCTAGAGCAGCACTAGGAAGTTCGCCATCGCATAAACCACACGCATAACTCAACTGTAGAACTCCTTCGCTAAGCCTTAAACTGGAGCCGAAGCAGACCACAAATTTGGCGGCAATTTGGCGGGTATTTTGCAGCTCATTTCTGACGAAGCATTATTTGGCGACTATTTCTCAGCCAGCATTATTAAGCGGCTATTTCGCGATTAATTACTCGGGAAAAAGGCATTTGCGTCTGTTTCGCGGCTTCTTCTCGGCAAAACTCCCGAGTACACGCTCGTAAGCGTGGTTGAGATAACTACGGAAATATAATGGGTATAGTTCAGAACACCAGCACGCCTACGCATTTTTGCGGCGTCAAAGCGACCCACGTACCGCTACACGAGTGAGAAGTTGGCCCCGCCCCGTATCTGCCCGCCCTTGTTTTTTGTGTCCTCCTCTAAAAAGGCCGTTCCCACCATCGGTGGCGCGGCGATTGTGGCCTGGTGGTACAATGGAGTGACCAATAAGGTGAGCCATCTACACATCGACGCGATGGTTGGGAATGGCCCAAGCACTCCTGTTTGGGGAGGACGCCCGAATACGGGGGCGGGCTGATGCAGGGCGGGCTGTCTGATGCGAGACCGACTCCTCAGTCGATAATAGCGTTACCACCTGGTCGTTTTTGGGTCTTTTAAGAATGCGTGAGCGTTGTCGTGTTCTGAGCCATGCCATTCAACTTCCGTGGTTAGTATCTCAACCACGATTTACGAGCGTGTATGCTGGAAACCTTAAAGACACCCAGGACACCCAAAAATTAATTTTTAGATTTCATACTTATCTTGGAGAGAGTCACACGCTGATCACAGTGATATCTTTAAAACGTCAAGACCCCATCTGAACAGAGTTATGCGCTTCTAATGATGCTTAGATCTCGGGTGTAAAATTGGTGGACGAAGTTGTCTCAGGCCTGTATTTCTGTTCATTCGCAATCATCGCGTGAGAGAAAAGCCAGGGTAATGAGGAGACAGTCCGGTTGTGGACTGAAGAACGATGACTTGTTGAAATTCATCCATCCATCGAACTGCTATGGAGTTCGAAAATCTGTTTGAAGTCGGTCCGGGCCTGTGGTGGTGAGCGAAGGGGCGCCGGGCCTGTGGTAGTCGCTGTATGTCTCGCTTATTTGGAGGAAATGAGATCTGGCATTTGGCACCTGCTATACAGGAGTAGTCTTCTACACAATTACATGAAAATCTCAAAATTCATATCTGAGGGTGTACTGTGTGCCTTTAAGTGATAAGTGCAGCCGGTTCAATTACCAACGTATGCGGTAGTACATTGGCCCCGCCCGGCATCTGGAAGCCCCTGCCCATCCGGTGGCGGCCTCTCAGTGGAGGTTGGGCGACCCAGCCGCGACGCGTGGGTCTACCAACTACGCTGCGCGTCGATTGGTGTCGACCGCGACGCGTGTCGGTTTGCCGACCGCGACGCGTGTCGGTGTGCCGACCGTGATGCGTGTAGTAGAGTGTTGGAACGAATATTGTCTGATTTTTTTTGAATAAATCTAATTTTCTCCTCATCATCGAAATGGTTTCGATTGCTTTCATTCTCATACGTTACGGTGAGTGGAAGGTTCTCATATTTTATAAAAAATTGAGATTCCGTTCATTCATTAAAGTGCCAAGCTTAATTAAGTGAGTTTTTATTCGAATATTCGAATAATCGAATAAATTGCAATAGCGCTTCTGTGATTAGTTCAGAGAATTTTACTTTTTAATCAATTATAGTAACCTTGCCCTTCACGTAATGTTTGAAACCAAGGACAGTTAAAACCTTAACGGCTCTGAGCAAATATTATAAATTAATCAGGAAAAATCGAAATTATTCGGCTCCCGCAACACTCCTGGCGTGTAGGTGTGCTGACCGCGATGCGTATCGATGCGCCGACCGCGATGCGTATCGATGCGCCGACCCGCGACGCGGGTCGGTGCAAAGTAATTCCTATGCCACATAAAGGTCTTGCGGGATGTGAACCGCTGCTAAATGAGGCCGCTAAACGTGACAGGGTCAAATGTCAGCAAGACCAGACGGACAACAGGCGGACGTCGCTGGGCAACGGGCAGTTGTCAGGGCTTACTTAATGCGAGCGATTTGAGTTGTCAAGAGGGTGCAGTTTATGAAATGACAACCGCTTCTCAACCTGTTGTCGCCGGTGCCCTTAGTTTGCCCGAGGGAGTGGATTGGATGGGATAGTACGCAATAGTGTTCCCCAAATATTCGTTTATTCGAATAATATTCGAATATTCGAATAATTCGAATATTCGAATATTCAAAGAAAGTGGATTATTCGGGTTATTCGAATAATCGAATATTCAAAAGAAGTGAAATATTCGTTTATTCGAATAATCGAATATTCGAAGAAGTGAGATATTCGAATTATTCGTTTATTCAGAATATTCAAAAAAATTATTCGTTCCAACACTCTAGTGTATTGTACCTAGTAACTATGATATCTTCACCACTTCAGCATTTCCGAACCTGCAGTCTATGAGGATCCCATAGGGAATCTTGTGCTGTTGATCTCCAACAAGCACGCTGCGGGAAATGCACGGCGAAAGGTATCCTGTAATGCACCGCACACGCATCGAGCAGATCGATTTGTACCCGGTTGGTGGAGGACGTCACCGGACTCGGACGCGTGGAAAAATGGTGGTGATTGATAACTCGTCAAGTTCACTACGAACCGACTGCCGCAGGCGCAACAAAATGGCGCGTGTGGAGGGCGCATGTGGCTTTTGAAGTGGTATGATGGCGGCTCCCTTTCATCGTGCACGATCATCACAGTCGAGAAGTAGAGGCGGCCTTGGGAGCGAGCCTGGCTGTGCTCCGGAAGTTACAAATCGGCAGCGCCCGGACGGACGGCCGGCTCTTGATTTGAGCGATTAGGTGTGTCTGCGCTCAGCACTTGTCTAGGCATCGACGGGGTGATAAGGACTCCCGGAATCAGGGACCATCCAGGTTCCCTCTGTTCATCAAATGAGACAGTGCATCTCTCGCTCTGTGGCGCTCTGCTCATCAAATTGAACAGTGCATCTGGCTCTGTGGCGCTCAAAATGGAACTCCCAAGGTCCATCGAGGTTGACATTACTTCTCACCTGATGTCAGTCCTTCCTTTAGAACCCGCAGATTTGCTCTTATCCTGTGAAAAACCCTCCGTTCCGGAACGTGATCTCGAAAACTTCAAGAAATAAGAATTTCAAATTGTTAAACCGAATAACCGACTTTAGAGTCACGATTCCTCCTCGGTCAGTTTTGGAAACGGACTGGAATAAGATCACTCCATACGCGGATTATTGCACAACCCACAGGCCTGATGCACTGCAATCCACTGACTGTTTCCCACTAGTATTAAAGATTCACTCTTAGTATAGTCACCCCATTTGCAACTCCTTCCGGGTTTATCTGGATGAATGAATAAATTCAGAAATTCTATTCTCTGTTCAGTTTTAGTTAAAGGCAGTGGTCGTCATGAAATATGGTTGTCGAATTTTCCGTTGAATATGGGAGGTCAGAGGGCCTACTGCCAGAAAGAGCAGCGAAAAATGCCCGAAACCCGTTTTCTCTACCAAAACAGGATCGCTTTTTCGTGACGTTTCATTTCTGGCATTAGAAGAAGGGTGTTGAAGCCGGTTCGGAGAAGTGAACTGTTCAATGTGATAAACGTATTGATAAACTCTTTTGATAACCGGTTGTTTTCCTTTCTTCCTTGTAACAAGGATCGGCCCCAGAGGCCGGCCTCCAAAACCAGGAAGCCGTTGTGATGTGGCGAAAACTTCATTCAGAGGCAATTTCAGAACTCCAAAGTTTGTGTATGACCTTGTTAAGACCCACTAGTCCGATTAAACGCGAAAATTGAAAAAAAAACGGTTTTCACCGTGCACGATGCCTTTAAAGGCAGTGGTCGCCATGAAAAAGTTGTTAAGAAAATGATAAAAAGCAGATTGGCTCGCAGACGGCTAGAAACAATGAACATTACGGGGGCAGAAATGAGCTATCGCCTAAAGACAGTGTTCACGATAAAAATCCTTTCTGTTTTTCTCGCCTATCTTGAAAACGGTCCCATTCTGATTCCAATGATGTCTCTGGGGAATCGTACAAGACCCCCCTGAAACGGACCCCTCAAAAATTGAGCTTGAAAGGCATTGTGGACGAGGAGTTGTCCGAGGCCTGTAACTTCCATCTTTTGCAGCCGATGTGTGCAAGCAGACCTGAGTGAGGAGAGAAGTTGCGAGAATGAAGGGGAAGAACTTTTTGATCAGGAAATCATCGCTCATCTCACGATCTCGAGTGTTCATTTGTTCACATCGAGGGGCGGACCTGGAGCACGGGGCGGTTCTGGAACACCAAAGCGCTTGTTTGCAGCCGCTATTTTGCCACTCCTGGCTCGTTTTTCATACGTTCTTTCGACACCGGGGCCTAGGGAACCTTCTCGCCTATCGCTTCCCAGTGGAAAGTCACAGAGGTTGATCATCGTGAACGCTGCCTTCAAAGCAGGGCTGTGCGGAACTGTTCCGTTTCCGATCTCCGTTTCCGTATTTCCGGTGTTTTTGGGCTGTTCCGTTCCGCTTCCGTTTCCGAGTTTTTTGGGTCCGGAAACGGAATAAATGGTAGTGCAACACGATCTATGATAGTGGGTCTAGGCAAGGATTTTCGAAGGCTTCATTAGACGCTGAAACTTACATCCGACCTCTTCGTGTTCAAGGAATATCTGAGCTTAGGAGAAGTCATTCACGAAGTTTGGGGAGCCTGGGATTGGACTCACGCTTTAAAATGATGACACGAAATGGGTGTGGCAGGAATCTGCACGCCTTCGGAGGATTTCTTCTTAAAAATAAATATGTATCTTTTTTCTCTGAGATTCAATGATTTCATTAAACTTCTCTTCTTGATTCCACTTCTTCGCTTGTTTACCGCCACGACAGCAACAAAATCGAGATACTTTTGGTTTTGCACGTGCAGTAAGCCGTCTTCCAGAAAGAGTCTCGTCGAAGACAGGTGGAGGTGACTACGGGCAGCTGCTAGGCTCGTTTGAAGCAGATCATTAGATAATTTCCCATGTCGCCGTAGAGTTTTCAGATTCAATTGTTTGATATCCACTACAATAGAGCAAATATAGTTCGAAAGATAGTTCGAAAGAAGAGAAAGTAGTCGCTGATCATCTGAAAATTGACTTCTCTGATCAGCCTTGAAGGATACCTGGTGTCGCTTGGACTGCTTTCTGGGGAGACGAGCTGTACACCAGAAGAGTGTGCGGCTACAAAAAATTTTTGGTAAACAGCAACGACAGACCCCAAGACGGGCAGCAAACTGCAGTTGGCATACGGCAATTACCGCACACCCTGATGGCGGCTACAGATAATAAGTATTTTTAGAGGTTGCCTATTCCAGATTTCCAGAAGCGAGACTTCGAAATCGTTGAATGCCTCGTAGTGACTTTAGTTAGAATAAGTATTAGTTTACTGACTGAATTTATTGGTTATTGAATGAGAGCCTGCGGGCAATGAGAGCAGCAGCAAAGCGAAAGGGGATGAGAAAACCCAATTTTTTGGTCTCTTCCGTTTCCGTCTCCAGATTTCCGCTCCGACTTTTTTGGTCATTTTTCTTCCGTTTCCGTTTCCGAAAATCTTGAAAAAGATTTCCCGCACAGCCCTGCTTCAAAGGCATCGTACGCGCAAAAAACCGCATCCCATTTTTCATGTTTTTGCGCAGGCCATTCTCTGACATACAGAATAAAAAGAGTGGAAAGGCTCCACAAAACCATCAACTTCCTAAAAAGATTTAGTTTCGAATTAATACGTCTCGGGTATTCGCTTTCCGCCAATCAATCGTCAGTTTCGCTGTGTCTGGTGCAATACGTCCGGAAGTTTTTTTCACAATCTTCGGATGTGTTTTTTTGCTTTAAAGGCAATTTTCACGATAAACTTCATCCTCGAATTTTCCGCTGACAAACGCGCTTCTCGTGGCTCTCAGGAGCAAGAACAGCGTCGCGGCGGGACAACGGGCCGCAAAACGGCTTAGAAAAGTGGGAAAACCCCGCCATTGTGGAGCAAGTCCGCCTCTTCCAGCCCTTGACGTGAACAAGGAACACTCGAAATCGTGAGTTGAGCGATGGTTTCCGATCAAAGCCCCGTTCTTCCTTCATTCTCAACTTCTCTCTTCTCATCTGCAGGCGTACGAATGCAGGACAACTTTCGCAGTCTTCAGAGAACTCCGGACAACTTTTCGCCCAATTCTCGACAATGCCCGACAACTTCTCGACTAATGCCCGGCAACTCCTTGCCCGATTCTTGACAGTTAACACACAGTTATACACATTTACAACTGTATGTACTTACCAAAATTTGGGGCTCCTGCCGAAACCGTTGATTACGACGGTCGGAGAAGCCCACGTAGATGGTTTCACGCCACTTTGGTTGCCGAATCCCCAACTTGTCTCGCTTCTTCGACGTTCGGCAGAGGCAAACTGTGCGTCGTATATGCTGTGGGTCTACAAAATCGTTCAACATGGGCCACTGTTGGCCTTGCCCAGCACCACTGCTCTATCAGTGTAGTGGTCTTCGGAATTACTCTAGCATAAGACGGATAAAGTTTTAGTAGAGAGTAAATCGACCACGCTAAAGCCAAATATCCTACTCTTGTTTCTCCTAGTTTTCAAAATTATCGACTTCCGGCGGGACCAGACTTGAGAATGGTGTTAGCCAACCTACTGTAGCGGCGTTCAGCCTCCATCTTAGGCAGTGAACGTTTCTATACAGGGTAAATCGAACCCGATAGACTCAAATATCCTACTCTCGTGACCCATACTTTGCAAAATGTGGACTTCCGGCGGGTCCACACCTGCAGCTAGCGACCAAACCGCTGGCTGCAGGTGTGGACCCGCCGAAAGTCCACATATTGTATGGTTTCCGTTTTCCATTTTAGTCCTGACGACGCATGGACCAGGCGGCTGGTCGTGCCGGGTTGACGGCGGCCGCACTGGAGAATGGGGTTTGATTCGCGCGGGGTGATCTACCGTCGCAGCACCGTCCCATTCATCAGACTAAAATGATTTTCGTTGCGGAACTCTACATCAATATAATGCTAAACAACCACTGCAAGGTTTAGAGTTGCGATTTCGGTCAGAACTAAATCATTCGGGGTTTTTTCGAACTAACCATCTTAATTTCAAACGTTGTTCCGATACTTCTTGGGTAACTTCTTGAATAACATATTTTAAATCTGACTGCTGCAACTACCGATCATCAAAAAAGATCAGTACTTGGAAACTCGAAAAAAAACTTTCAAAATTCACTAACTTGCAAATCCAATGTTTTGATACGTTCGCTATTTTGAGAAGATGAAAATTTTGAAAAAACGAGTTCGATATTCAAGAAATCGGTGAAATACATCATAATTGATAACCAGCTAGAAGAATGGAGAAAAAAGAAAAAAACCACGGAGGACACAAACGAAAAGAAACGAACAAAAACAGCAATCGCGACATTTGAAGAATGTGGTGTAAAGAGGGTTTTGAAGCGATGTACTAAATTCTTGGGAAATTTTCGACATACTCGAAACATATTCTCAATTTCGGAAGGAGTTGTCGAGAAATCTGTCCGAATTCTCGGCAAGCACTCATTCTCCCGAATTCTCGGCAACTTTCTCAAATTCTGAACAAATTGGCCGCAATTCTCGACAAATACTGCGAATCCCGGAATTCTCGACAACTTCTATCAACTTTCTGGACAACTTCTCGATTGTCTACCAATTCTCGACAACTATTCGTCCGATTCTGGACAACTAGTTTCACCTGAGTACCGGAGTCATGAGCAAAATGCCTAATATGCTGCAAAATAGCAACAGTACGTTACTTGCTAGCTGCCCGAAGACAGCATACGTGCTCGTGAACATAGTAGAGCTATGTGGCAACGTAAATTAAACCGTACGGCTTGCACTGCAACACTCACGCTTTTGATAACGTCAAAAACGAGTCACAACCACATTACATAAGTGACGAAAGCGGCTGCGAAAACGGATTGTATGGTATATGCCTCTTGGGCATTCGCAGTAAAACTGCCTATCATCCCGTTTGGAGGTGTTCGCTCAAAGAACTTGTTAGCTCAGGACGGTCGTTTTCTGTACCTGTTGTATAGTCTACAGCAATGGAAGTAGGACCTGGTGAGGTTGCGGACTCTTCTTAACATACTGTAGTCTGACTGTGTTATCACCCTTTTTTTTAATCACTGAGATTGGTCAGTGAGCGTTTGTTTCCACTCTCACATTTTCACCTATTTTTAATGCTTCCACAAATGTGGTCGTATCAGTGAAAACACAGACTCACCGATTTATCACAGCTGTCTCGGAAAAAAATTAGTGATTCCACTAACAAACTACTGTGTGTTATGACGAGTCCCCAACCTCACCAGGTCCTATTTGAAATGCTGTAGACTATTCTTCGAACAGTTGAAAATCTGGAAAAAAAACCTCAAAACCGTGTTCAGCGACCAAAATAACCTCCTGTACAAATTCTAAATGAAAGCGCGCTTTTCTAACAATGAACAGAATACATAACTTATATCAATTAGGAGGTTTACGGAGCATTCAATAAAAATGTTTCAGTTTCGACTTAAATCTCCGCAATGGGGTTATTTGGGGGGCTGATCAAGAATCTGTGGTTAATCTGTCGATTTAAAGGCAGTGGTTGCGATATAATATGCTTGTCTTGTTTCCTTCTCTAAACCCTTTTCTGGATTAGGAGTAGTAAGACCCATACTGAAAAATTGTGAAAAAGAACCAATTTCGGGCCGAATTTTCGGTGTCGACTTTCCAGCCTTTTGATGGCTGACGAGCCCCTTTCATATCACCCGCATCGATGATATCTAAAATCAAGAACATCAGCTGGTTTAAAATTTTAGTTCAATCAATGAACAATGAGCTTCCGACTTGCTTACTCATAAATTGTTTTCCTCATATAGTTAAAACATTGACTGGAGTGCTTGTTGACATTGTTCAACAGTTTTCTTTACCTAAATTTTGCCTGTGAATGTCAATGAATTTTGTCTATACACACACGAGACTCCGATCTTTTTGGGCAGAACTATGCACGTGTGCACGAATCCTAAACTTAGGAATTCGATTACTTTAATTTTACCCCGTTTCTTGCCCCGTAACCTTCATGGTCTTTCAACCGTTTGCGTACCAAACCAATTTTTACGATTTTCTCAATAACTTTTTCCGTCGCGACCTCCGTCTTAAACAAAGTTTTCGACCTAGTTCGCTTCAACTTATCGGGAATTTTTTGAGGGCAAAAAGCGACCTCTGACGATTGCCGGAATGCTTTGACAGATGTGGCTCGAACTTGTTTTATAGAGGTTATTTGGAGTCCTCAACACGAATTTGATATCCATTTGTCGATTTTCGATTTATTAAAGGCACTGTTCACAATGATTATCCTCGTTGACTTTCCACAGTAAAATGATAGGGGAGAAGGATCCTAGGCTCACAGTGCCAAAGGAACGGTAGACAACGAGCCAGGAGTGGCAAAATAACGGCTGCAAACAAGCGTTTTGGTGCCTCAGATCCGCCCCCTCGCAATGAACAAATGAAGACTCAGATTGCAGGAATGATCAAGTGAAGGAAGTACTGAAAAGTGAGCTGATCGTTTCATTGCACTGATAGGTATCACCCTTCTAGCGGTCAATTCCTCCACGCTCAAAAATCAACGTAAACAAGGGAGAGCCTATTTTGGCTCAAAAACGCGTCTTTCGTGTCCTTTTTAAGCATGCCTTGCTATATAGGGCACCAGACCTTTCATAAACCGTGGAGATATCGGAAGTGAAATTTATCGTGAACACTGCCTTTAAGGTAGGTGTTGTCCCCTAAATGGCACGATGTCTACCGTAACCTACAGCGAACAACAGAATTCGGACAAATGCGCCTCAGATTTGTATGCATACCACTACATACAAGTTAGAAGCCAAATCCGAATACTCCCAAAAACCCCCCAAAAAAAATGCCCTTTTCATTCTTGGAGTTAGAAAAACGCTTGAAACTTCTTGCACGAGGCAACTAGGGGCGGTATGTTGCGCAGTTTTACTGTGGAGGCCCAGGAGATACTAACAATGTGCATAATTTGTTTTCGCAGATGCGCTCAACGCATTGGGAACTTCCTTTGTCAGTCAAATTATGAACATTAGTACCTGGCATTTTTAGGCATAAACTACAGTATATTCTTTTACACATACATAATCAACTCTTGTAAAGCTGATTTTATGAAATGCAACCACAGCACTCGCATTACTACTAATGAACACATCCTAGTTGTTTGCAGAAAATGATATGCAAGTTTTTAAAATGTTACGTATGCCCTGCGCTGGACGAAAATCATGTGGTCAAGCAAAAGGAGGAAACGGGAGGGGCACTTGCCGGAGACTCGCGAGGTTTGAGCTCCTGCTGAAGGAATCTGGTCGCATCTCGCGGTCACCTTCCACCAACAGCTTACCGGGGACGTCAGCAAAATGTCCAATGTGTAGCCAAATAGGAACAGTTACCCGTTAGCTGCACAAAGGCAGCATACACGCTCGTAAACGTGGTTGAAAAAGCCTGATATGAGTGCGAGATCACGTATTCACACAGTGGCCAATTCCTCTTTCCTCGATTCATGTAGTTGAAATAACATCGGAAATTTTCTAGACGAAAAAGACGGTCTCCAATCACCTTTGTCGATTTTACTCTGCGCACATGTTGTTTAGCATTGCGGAACTTCCACAATCTGTGAAAAATACGGGAATGATTTTCATCGTGGTTTTAAAGGCACAGGACACCCAAAAAATTAATTTTCAGATTTCATGCTTGTCTTGGAGAGAGTCACACGCTGATCACAGTGGTATCTATGAAATCGTCCACGACTTTCTATGAACAGAGTTATGGCTCTTCAAAGATGCCTAGATTTTGAGGGTGAAAAATTGGTGGACGAGTTGTCTCAGGCCTGTATTTCCCTTCATTCGCAATCGTTGGGCGAGAGCAAGACAGGATTAGGGGACAGCCCGGCAGGAACGACGTCCATCGAGCCGCTATCGAGTTCGAAAATCTGTTAGGGGTCGGGCCTGTGGTGGTCGCTTATATCTCGCTTATTTGGAGTAAATGAGATCTGGCATTTGGCACGTGTTATACAGGAGAAGTCTTCTACACAACTACATGAAAATCTGAAATTCATATCTGAGGGTTTACTGTGCCTTTAAAGGCATCGTTGGCGCTGGACACCAATCTTAATTTTTCGTGCTCAATTCCATGAATGAGCCTGGAACACCACACCGGTGCACTTGGGCGCGTCAAAAGCGTAGGATTATGAGGTGAGAAGGGATTAAAGATTAGATCCACCACCACGTCTCACCAGTCATCTAGCACTTTTTCATAGAATGTGGATGCAACCGTCAAACAACATGGAAAAGAGTTACGGCACAATTTCCACATGCAGAAAAAACTTCGAAAATTACAAGGACAAGGTCTTCAAAAACAGAAAAAAACTTTAGAAACCATTTGAACGCGAAATTTAATTCCATATTTACAATGTGTTTCGATTGACTTTTCTTTACAAATGAAGGTTTTTCTTGGATTCTTTCGACATTTTCGTTCGCTAGAGAGTTCAAGCTACACAAAAACATGAAAAATAATATACGGTTTTCTGCGCGTACGATGCATTTGAAGGCACAGTACGCCTAGAGACATGAATTTCGTAATTTTTTACTTGATTGTGTAGTAGATCCCTCCTCTATGCACTATACACTTGCCACGTGCGAGATCTCAATTCATCCAAATGACCGCGATATAATCGACCACCACAGGCCCGACCTCCTTCGCTCACGCCACACCCTTTACCAGATTTTTTAACTCGATAACGGCTAGATGGATGGTTAAATCCCCAACAAGTCCATGTTCTTTAGTGCATTGCTAGACCGTCTCCTCGGGCAACCATTGCGACTGAAGCTTAAAATTGAACCTAAATGAATTTTTTCCCGTTGAAAACTTCTTTCTGGGTTCGGGGGTTTGCCTTTGGGGCGACCATCTGTTACGTCCGTTTGCCAAATGAGAAAAGAAAGTTATTGATCAAAAGGACATATAGTACAAATGAGTGGAAGTTGATGAAATATATCATGTGATTATGTCATAAATGTCTTTTCTGCACATATTGGTCGACTTTTTCAGCCTTTTATTCATTGAAAATCAGCTGAAAGAAAGATGAACGGGATGAAGATGAACGATTGGTAGCGATCGACTCTTTCTTTCCCGTGAGTCGACTGGTTGAATGAGGTCTGAAAACGAAGACAAGGTCCGGGAAAGCAGTTTTCAGCAACTTTTTTTGCGGTTCATTCAATATGGCTGTTGTGTAGGTTACTATAGCTTCCATTATATATTTAAAACTCAGAAACGAATTCCATCGCGATCTATGCCTTCAAGGAGCCATAACTCGGTTCATAGGGATTCTTGAACGATTTCAGAGATACCGATGGGATCAGCTTGTGACTCTCTCCAACGTCAGCTTGAAAACTGAAAAATAATTCTCCGGGTGCTCTATGCCGTTGCATGTTGACCGGTGCAGTCACGAACGGCTTACGACCCACGAATGTCTCATTGTCTGAACGTTGCTCGTGGATCGTCTATAAATCACCTGATCATATGATACATTCCGCAATCAGCGGACGAATAGCTTTGAAGCTTCATTTGAAAGTTTTGGAAACTCGACATAGAAAACCCACTCATGCAGTGAGATGTTTTGGCTCTGCTCAAAACGGTAAAAGGAACGCTGCTGCGTTTGAAAACGTAGTTTTATTAGTCTCAATAAACACGTACATATGGTCGGCATGGATCCTGAAGAGACTTTGCGTTCCCCATTGGAAGTTGGCGCAAACTCGGTGCACCTATGTTATAGCATATGGCACCGAGTTTGCGCCAACCTTCAGCAGCAAACACGAAGTCTCTTCCGGATACACGCCGACGTTATATGGACAACATGTTCCCATACATCACATAACGGTCGTTGCCTAAATTCTACTCTAGGTCTCTTCTTTTTGCAAACAGTGTTTGCTGTAATCTTTAAATTTGAGATTGTTTGTTAAAAATCACTTCCAGGGTAGGGTTGGAATGGCGGAGAAATCGAGAAAACGGCCCAAAGTACATGAGAAGCTGCATTTCTAACCCGCCCCTTTACTGTGAGAGGAACTATGTATTTGCTGTGGCGATGATTTTTTTCGAACCCGCCCTTTCAAATTCAATGCTCCCGGTTGTTCCGTTCTTTGACTCGGACCCTAACAAAAATTGTTCTGCATAAAACATTCTTCCTTCTCTCACAAGACCCATTTTCACCGATCGCAACCGCCGTGAACTCGCTTATCTTACCGAACAACAAGTTTGGACCAGAAATTTTTTTTTCTGAAACAAGGCGTTTAGCGTGTTTTTCAACTCATGGTGCCTAACGAATTGTTTCAAAAAAATGTTTGAGAAAAAAGCAGCATGCACGCTCGCAAAAGTATATAGTTGAAATAGGGAGCTTGCTTCAAACTGGCCCGATCTCTGAATTGTGGCCAGCTTTGACTTTCTTTGATTGAGAACAATACGATGGTGTGATAGAATATTATATTTGATCCTAGCAGTCGAGGGCTTCTGATTCATTCGAATCAAACAGAGAAACATGAAATTTTCTTTTTTATTTGCAGATTTCGTCAATCTCGACGTCAAATGTGGCGCTTTAGGCGGCGTTCAAAGTTTTCGCGAGGCGATGCCATGGCACATGTCAGTGCGAAAATCCAGGTGTGAACGAAGCGCGAACGCTGGGCGACTACGCGCAATTGCGTACGTACGCAATTTCTCGTGAACAAGCTACGGCAATTTTTTGCGGCTATATCAACAATTTTTTTTCGTGTTCTTTCAAGTGCATGTGATCAGATATGCTTATTCTATCCCTCTATTTGTTAGATTTAGTTGTGTTAACAAAAAAATTCTAAAAAAAAGCAGCAACGAGTTTGCCATCGCGCATCGTCCATCGCGTCGCGTTGCATTGCAAGGCGACGAGAATGACATCACGCGGCGGCAAATTGTGCGTCAATTGGAATGTCTCATGACTGTTGACACCAAGCAACAACGAGACGCAACGCCGCTTGATCGATACGTAGGCTAATTATAACGTCGCATCGCGCCGCGAATGAACTCTGAACGCCGCCTTTTGCAAGAGAAAAACGCCTCAAAACGCTGTTTTTGAACACGCTACATATTCTTCATGACAAACTCAGTCGAGCGAATGGACGGGGCTGCGGTGACAGATTGTAGATCGCCATCGAAACCTCGCTGATCGTTGGTGTCGGGGTTGCCGCGCGGCCGTCGCAAATGATCGCGACTGGACTATTCGTTCAACTGATTTGGCGAAAAGCCTATATGCAAATTTTCACATTTAAAAAACACAACGGGGTGATTTCGCGCTGTTTCAAAGCAACTCTGAGGGCGGCTCAGAAGAGTGTCATTAAACAGGACTCAACTAGAAATTTTGAGTTCATGAAGGAGCAAATCCTTTCATGCTTGATGAACATGTTTAAAAGTCGTACCACATCAAAGAGGAGGAACAGGAGAAAAGACGTTATCAATTAGATGCCAAAAAATTTTTCGGATGAGGCAAACAGCTATTTTCTGAAACACTCCTGGTGGTCTACGAATTGACATATCTAGCACGCGTGAGCGCGCGGAGTGACCACACGCTGCCGGCGAAGCTCTATCGCATAGCCCTTAATGGCGGTGTCAGAGTGCTCTTAAAAGAAGTGGTGATTTCGGATGGAAGAATTATTGGTGATCGTTAAATTATTCATCATGCCTAAAAATGTTACGCTTTCATCTCGGAAACTAAAATCAATTTGTTCTTTTATCAGCGAAATCAGCTGTCACACTAAATTGGAATACAAAAATATTCTGAACTCAGAGCTGTAGCGTAAACCGACAAAAACTTCCGCTGAGACGTTGCTAAGAACTTCATAATAAATATTTCATTCATTATGACGGTCATAAGTATGTATTTATACTAGTCTCATTCTAGACATGGCACACAACGACGAAATGCGCTCTGTACCTGATAAAATATTCATCTCATGAAACTTCTCGTTAACTGTTGCTTCGAACAATTTTATCCCAACGTATGAGGGAATGTTAGTTTTGCGATACGGTCATTGTTAGTATTATTATAACATTGTTGAGGCGGTTCTCACAAGGGAACCACATTAAGTCATAGTGACCATTCGAAATGAAATGTACTTTTCTAGAGCCATTTTCGGACAAAAAGTCCGACTATGCCCATCGCAGCTGCCTAAACCCACTCTGAAAAAGTTATGAGCGTTTTTAAAGCTTCGCGGCAAGGTGAGGGGAGTTTGCTTGCCCAAATTTTAAGGTTTACTATAGGTTACGGTAGGTAACATGCCATTTAGGAGGCAAAATCTACCTCAATATTCCGATAATCGACAAACGCGATTTGCCATCAAATTCTCCCCCGATGGGAATCTGTGAAAGAACACAGTCGAAAACTTCGGAAAATCGATAGATGAACGTTAGCTTCGTGATCAGCACCCCAAATAACCCTCCAAAACAAATTTCCAGTCAAATCTGGAACATTTTTCTAAAACGCTTCGAGAGCCCTCTAATTGGTATAAATAAATGCCCAACCGAAAATCCGTGAAGTCCAAAATGCTGTCAGTCTGGATAAAGTATTGAAAATGTGCCTTCACCCAAACTTTGCTCAGGGGGGTAGTTTTGGGCGCTGAACACGATTATGAGATCCGTTTCCGGAAAACATCAAAATAATGTGCTTTTTAGAGGGTACAATAGGTACGAAAATCAGAGAAAAAATGCCTATAACTCTTTCAGATGGGGTCTAGGCAGCTGCGATGGGCATATTCGGACTTTTCGTTAGAAAATGGTTTTAGAAAAGTAGGTTTCAGTTGGAATCGTCACTATGACTTATTGTGGTTCCTTTGTCAGCCCGATAAGAGATGCTGTTTGTTATCGTTTGATAGCCCGCCATATAAAAGCGCCATGTGGTTTAGAGTGAATGATTCTGTGCTCAATCTTCTCCACACATCAGTATCTACTATATAGATACACTCGTTAGTACAGTATTATTGTTATTATCATTGTTTTTATTATTATTGTTATTTTCATTATTGCAATTATTATTATTGCTATCGTTATTATTATTATTCATATTATTTATTACTACAACTATTGTAATTATTAGGTGCTTGTAAGGCAGTGGCCAATGGCGTCACTGTCACGCACGCGGACGAGTTGATTGATCCTCGCCCAAGGCTAACCAAGCCCTCTACCCCACCGAGGTCTGTAAAGTGGTACCAGGCTTGTCTGGGAGGATAAGAACGCTGACTCGAGCATCTGCGCCCCCCCCCCAAGACCTTGTATAGGCTCAGTACACATTCAAAATCCTCTACGATTCTATATGGAAGTCGAATGCGTGGCGCGCCCCAGAGGCACTGATACACTCTAAGGACTTTATCCTTAAAGGCAGCAGACACGCTCAAAAAAGATGTTGAGATAATTACGCTACTTGGGTCGCATGGCCCCTAGTAGAACGCTCACGTCGAGGGAAGCGTCAAAAACGAATGAAAACTACTGAATTTCAGCAATGTAATTCAAAAAATTTCTGCAACCCCGCCTCAAAATACAAACTCGTCCAGATTGATAGTAGTAATACGGTCACTTTGGCTGGTTTTTGATGCTTCCAACGAGGTGAACGTTCCAGTACGCGCTGCAGGAGTATATCGGCTTCTCCGTCTCAACCGTTTTGTTGCTAATATTCGCTGTTTCAACTGCGCTCCGTGAAACTCGTCCACATTCACCTGATTACCGTTACTCCTCTATTTGCGCACAATTCTCGTTCGTTTTTTCGTCAGTTCCCAATACAGCCAGCTCCAAACCTTTGATTTATGCTATAAAATCGATACCATTTTTGAGCGCGTCTTCTGCCTTTAATCATTCAGTACAATTAGTATTATCGTTGTAATTATTGTGTTTCTTGCTCCTGAGAAACTTTGATGAAAACTGGGAAGCGATTTTCGACGCCGCCCCATAGCCTCTGTTAGAACTTATAACCTTTCAACACCTAACTGTTCAAATAGGAGTGTCCACAATCGCGGTCGGAATGCGTGTAGTGCGGCCATCGCTGAGGCATCACTTTGTAAAAGCTTTTCTGACTGCGCAGAACTGAATTGGATATTCTTCACATTTGTCGAATCCTCCTGCTAATCGATTTCCAAGTCCAAGAAATGCTTTCGTGTCAGCCGCCTAACACGCACGCCGACCGCTTGGGCGGGCAGTCTCTTTTTGACGGGAAAAAACATCCGCAAGGTGTCCGCAACGTCTTTAATTGACTGTTGAGCGTCATAGTCCGTAAATGTCCCTCGTATAAATGACCTGCCTGTAAGTTGTCCAGCAACTCCACTGCTGCCAACAAGTTGTAAAAAGATTTTCTGAGTATTAGCGATATCTCCGAGACTGGGGTGAGATCAGACGACATCTAATGACCGTTTTATCGTTGCGGCCGCAAACTCTGTTTTTAGAAAAGTGAGAGGCATCACCGTAGTCAACCTGAAAAATTCTCGATGGAGCGTTGTGAATAAATTTATACTCGAAGTTCAATACATATGTATAGTACATAGTTGGGACTGGAATGACATATAGGTAAGCCCGGGACTTGCGTCCTCGGGAAAAAAACATTTAAATCTTACCCGCGGCTGGCGCGGCGCCCGCCCGCTAATCGATTCAGGCCGAGGGAAGAGCGCTGCTGATCAGCTCACCATACCGTCGGCCGCCGTTGGGATTTAAGCTGCCGACGCCAGCCGCGGGTGAGATTCAAAACAATTTTCTTGAGGACGCAAGCCACGGACCTAACTGTAAATAACTAAAACAAAGTGCTTGTATATACAACTAATGACAGTTATTAATCATGTTTATAATGTAGATCACATGTAAAAGCAGAAATGGGAAATATGACCGTGACAGATAATGCATTTGACTAGCATATACGTATTGTATCAGAGTGCGTATTCCTGAGGAGACGGCACTAATTTGGCGAGGATTCTCTCTCAAAGTGGTATTCAGACGCCGCCAAGCGGCTAGAACCGGGCTGGAAAGTAGTATGAGCCCTGACTTGGTGCTCCGACAGACTTAGATGCCCGGTCAGCTGATGGATCTTCCTCGTCTTCCCCGTCCTTCCGTACTCGTCGCCATTTCGCACGTCGGTTTTGAAACCATGTTTTCACCTAAAAATGTCATGTATTAACTATGATGTTCCGTAGGAGTGCGAGTATGTGCCTGTTTTTCGCACTTATGTGCGTAACTATGATGAACTTGTGAGCTTAACTCTGACGCTCCTAAGGGAGCAAAACAAGTCGATAATGATATCATCAATTCATACTCTTCGTTTACCTTGACGGAGAATAAAAATCCGGTATCTTAGAAAACCTACGAATCCGCTGGGGAGAATATGCAGTTGCAGTCATCGCGCAGAATTTGGTATAGTTTTTTCGCCATCTTTGATTAGTCTTGCGAATAGACGAGCCGTGATCATTTGCGGCGATTCGCGCGGCGGTCGGGACACGGACAGGGTCAGCCAGGTTTTAATCGCAAACGACGATCTAGAGCCGCAGCATCGTTCATTAACTAGACTAAATTTCCCGAGGCGAACATGCATAGTATAGTGAAGCGTTTCTTTTCCAAAGTTTTAAGAGTGAAAAATTCTGAACAAGTTACTCGGAGCCGCTACAAAGTTTACTGCCTCGATAAGCAGTTATGTACTTATGCGACTTGTTTTGTACATTATTTTGTGTCTCGTGGAATTTCAAAGACTGCATGCAATATATATCAATGGAGGGAAAAACTGCAAGAAAATCACAAATTGCGCGAAGTCTCTAGGTGGTCTGCGCTTGAAGGCAGTATTAGCTATGAACAACGATTGTCAATTTTTCTTCATTGAGACTTCTTGTGGATTCAATGTAACGAAAGTGAACCTATATGGGGGAAGAACAAAAAACTCTTAGTCCTTGTCAAAACAACAGCTTCGATTTTGCGGGTTTTTAGGGTAGTGTTCACGATGGAAACGGTCGTCGAGTTTTCACCGAAGCTCGAGACTCCCGGGGTAGATTGCAGCGATAATGTTGGAAAACGGCTAAGGACTGGACTTATTGACCCCTTTACTGCTATAAAACTTCGATGGGGTGCGACCGTCCCGCCGACTTCCTTGGTAGCTGTTGAGGAAGTGGGCGGTGCGGGCCTATGTCATCCATAGCTTTGGGACCGTATAGGGCTTTATATAGGTTGCTCGGTCTCAGCCGTTTTTTCAACATTGTTGTTACAATGGACTCTGGGACTCTCGATTTTCGGTGAAAATTTGAACACCCACTTTCCTTCAACTCGAAAACCAGTACAGAGCCCTTGGTTCAACACTTAAAAGCATCACACACGCTCGCGAAAAATGTGATTGAAATAACTACGGTAGTAGAATGGTATGGCTCAGAACAGAACGCACACGCATTTTTAAGCGTGAAAAACGACCCACAATGCCGTTACAGGAATAGCAACTTTGGCCTCGCCTGTATTTTCACCCCCCCGTATTTCCTTTTTCCTCTAACTCAGGGTTGCTGGATCATCTTCGCCGTCAGTGACGTGTGTGGTTCACTTGCTGGGCGATCCACCAACAGTACCGACGGTGCGGATGACCCAGGAACCTTGCATTGCAGGAAAAGCGCGAATACAGTGGGCAGGAAAATACGGGCGGGGCCCAACCTGCTACTCCTGTAACGGCATTGTGGGCCGTTTTTGACGCTTTAAAATGCGTAGGCATTCTGTTCCGAGCCATACCATTGTATTTCCGTAGTTATCTCAATCACGGTTACGAGCGTGTATGCTACCTTTAAAAGCATCATACTTTTATACTTTGATGATCCATTCAGCTGGCGATCTTCTCAGCGTGGACCACAACTCTTCCATTCTGCGCGAGTTCTGGCCCTGCAAGCCTACCATGGCGTATTGAAGCGCAGCCGTGAATAATTTGGGCGATATGCCGTCTCCTTGCCGTACTCCTTTCTTGATTGGAATCTTCAACTCTCGTTCTAACACTTGAATGGTTGTAGAAGTATCCATAAAGCACTGTTCGAGTTAGTGAACATTAGCGGAAGAGATCCCAGCGTGGACTAAAGCATTGAGGACAGCATTGGTCTCCACAGAGTCGAACGCCTTCTTGTAGTCCACGAAAACGAGAACCAGAGTGAGATGATATTCACGACTCTTTTCGATGAGTTGAGTGAAAGCATGGATATGGTCCATACAGGAGAAGTTTTTGCGGAAACCGGCCTGCTCCAATGGTTGATAGTCGTCCAAAATTCGTTCCATACGGTTGAGGATAATCTTGGTGAAAGTCTTGTATACAACTGAGAAAAGACTGATGGGTCGGTAATTGGCAATATCCTCCTGTGCGCCTTTCTTAAACAGCAGCACCGTCTTCGATTCTCTCCTTGCATCCGGCGTCTTCCCAAGACGTAGGTAGTGGCTGAAATGCCTAGCGAGAAGAGAGTGGAGAGTGCTACCTCCTGCGCGAAGAAGGTCCACCGAAATGTTGTCGGAACCGTGGCAGTGTCCTTCTTCATGCTTCTGGTGGCCACAGCAACTTCCGATTCCAGGATGGCAGGAGGGTCTTCATCTGGTGGTGTAGCACATCTTGAAACAGGTGTGGATGAGCGGAAGAGATCCGTGTAGAACTCTTAAGTTATGTTTTCCATGATCCTTTGAGATGTCTGCACTACTCCATTTCTGTCCGTGAGGGCACATACAACAGCTTTCTGATGACTGAGATCGCGCTTGCAGAGCTTTATACTGATCCGTCTTCCAGCCGCTTTCATCAACTTCGTTCTTCTGTACGCTTGCGAAAAAGCATCATACACGATGAATACCGAAGTCCAGCTTTTGCGTTCAGTAGGACTAGTGGGTCATGACAATGTCACTCAGAAAGCTTGGAGTTTCAAAATCGCCTCTGAAAGAAGATTTGCTTGCCTCAAAACGGCTTCCTGGGTGGGCTTGGGGGGGGGCGGCCTTGGGGTCGATCCTTCGTTACAAGGAACGAAATATCGTGAATGCTGAAGGCGGGCTTCCCTTGGCGCGTCGTAGGGCGCAATGCACACGCCAGTCGATTCCACATTCGGCATCGATCGGAAGCAACCTACAGCAATGGACGCACAAGGTTGGTAACCCTTTTCAATTTCGTTCAAGTGGTTGCTTTCTAGATAGGGAATCAGAAGCTTCCAATGCTGCGCCAAGGAACGAATTGTAGAACTGTTCCTTGCGTTCTCCGCGCAACTATCCCAAGTTGATGTCGGCGCGAACTTTGAATTTGTCTTGGACTTTCTTAAAATCAATTTTCCTTGAAGAGCTGGCTTTTTCAGGGGGCCTTTTGCAACCTTCTGGCACTATAGGGATATAACAACACGAAAACGTCAAAAACCCGAATATGATTTTTATCGTGTACGATGCCTTTCAGAGATCCCACGGCTAATCTGCACTAGAGACAGCGCGCTCCATAGCCAACCGGCTCAATGGATTTTAAAACAGGATTTTCGTTATGAATGAACCCGTACAAAAGGATATACGGTGCGTCATGTCTGCCCACCAGTAATATAAACTCTTTTTAGTACGCGTCTTTCAGCTACATCTAGGAGGGATCTAGTTTTTCTGGAGCAACGATTAAAAGTCGAGCTCGTGGAGTGGGTGGGCTGTGTGGACACGCGGTCCCTTAGGTATTCGGAGAAGCTGGGGATTCACACATGACAAGTAATACACAAGAGGTGCCTTCTCTCAGAAGATTCCCCGCCTCACCACAGAGGCTGATCGGGCTAGACTTTGTGTCTGAGTTTATCGTCGAGGATTTAACCATAACCCACAAAAATGTAACGTCTTCTGAAATCACTGGAAGCGCATTTTCCTGTCATATGTATTAACATTTGCAAAGTGATATTTACACCCTAGCTTTTCTTTAAAGACATGGGAGTACATTACTAATGATACGCAATTTTCCTTTTTGCCATACTACTCACACATTTGGGGGGGGGGGGGGAAGTTCCCGAGGACAATAGACCTGTTTTGGTCGTTATCACTCGATCGGGGAGAGGAGCGAGACGTCCCTCCGAGGGGGACGTCTCGCTCCTCTCCCTCGAATTATGCACAACGATAAGGCGTTCGAAACAGTCAACTCGGGGGGAGAACAAGGGAAGTTCGCTTCACGGTTGTTCCCATGGCCTCCCCCCGAACATGATGAACGCGAAAACAAAGCCGCAGCGTATACGGTGATGCAGACGGGCTAGTCGCGAGGTGGTCTCGCACTTCACAAGTTGGGGTAGATCTGCCACTCAAGGACTACGTAAGGCATCTCTGTCTGGTTTTCAGAGGAGCTAATAAGCTTCTCTATAACCATTAGTCAGAGGTGAATATTTTTGGACCGATAGCAGTTTTTCAGGAGCAGGAGACTCGAAAACAGCGGGTTCTAGCAAGCTAATTTTTGATCAATCATTCAACAATGGGAAAATCAGCAGTCGGAAGGTCGCCGGAAGACCTGCAGTCGGGAGAACAAGAGAACTCCTGCTGTGGGAACTTCCCCCATTACTCTGCTGTCGAGACGTCCCCTTCGCCTCCCCCCAATTCGGGGGAAGTTCCCCAGTTGTTTCGAGGGAAGTTCTGCTGTCGTGCTCGGGAACTTCCCCACGAATATCTGAGTACGTCTATGACATACCCAATTTGACTTGTTTTTGCAGACCTGCACGCGTGTAGGTTAATCGCAGGTCACATGAAGAATATTACGGAGGAAAACGAGTGAATTGGCTCTAGGGGCTTTCTTTCGTAGCCTGCATCACGTATGTAAGCAAGAGAACGACCATTCTACCAGGTTATTCAAAAAGCTTTGTCGTTCGATAAGAGAGGGCCTTGCTACTAGCCCAAAATTTTTTTGTTTTGTCGGTACACTCTTCATATGAACGTATGTGAAGTTTCATCTAAATCTGCTAATTCATTCTTTGTGTACAAGCCATTAAGTGTCGTCCTGTCACAGCAATGGAAAAAATTGAATAGCGTTCAGTGATAAAATTCTTATTTTTGGAAGGTGTATCACCAAAAAAAATTCACGAACGAATGTTAAAAGTGTATAAAAAAATTCACGAACGAATGTTAAAAGTGTATAATGGTTGTTCACCTACAATTAGAACAGTAGAAATATGGGTTGCTGAATTTAAAGGCAGTGGTCGCGATCAAATATGCTTGTCGTCTTTTTCTCTCTAAACCCTTTTCTGGGTTTCGAGTAGTAGGACCTATAAGAAAAAATCACGAAAAAAACACCGTTCTGGGCCAAATTTGAAACCTGAACTTTCTTGTCTTTTGATGGTGGACGAGCCCACTCCACATCATCGGCATCGGTGACCTCTTTTATCAAGAACATCAGCTGGCTTGAAATTGAATATCAATCAATGAACCTACGGATTTATGTACAGATCTAGTCAAAAACATTGACTGAAGTGATGCTTTCATTGTTCAACTGTTTTTATTCGTTAAATTTGCATTTATTTCGTCCTCTGAATGTCGATGATTTTTGACTGCTCGGCATGAGACTGCGATCTTTTTCGTCATCGCTGTGCACGTGTGCACGAAACAGCTTCTTTGGTCCCTAGAAACTCTAATTCTAGCCCGTTTTTCACCGCTCTACCTTCATAGTTTTTCAGCTGTTTGTGATCTAAGCTGATTTTTGTAGTTTTTTTTTCTATAACGTTTTTCATCGCGACCATAGCCTTTAACGTGGGATTTGACATCAAATAGCAGGGAAAAATAAAAAAAGCTATTTCTGAAGTGAGATAACCAAAAATGCGATTTGGTGGTCAATCACAGACAAGGGATCGGTTTTTACAAGCTTCTCCGTCAAAAGAATCAAAACGAAATCAAGCACGATATGGAATGGAGTTCACCTAGCTTGACCTATGCTGATTCCCTTATCACAGCTTTCAAAAATGGCTTAATGTTTCCCTAGGGCGCTTGATTTCGTTTTGATACGTTTAACGGAGAAACTTGTAAAAACCGATCCCTCGTCTGTGATTGAACACCAAATCGCATTTTTGGTTATTTCACTTCATTTCCTAGCTTTTTTATTTTTCCAGGCTATTTTACGCCAAATCATTTTTTAAAGATATTTCATGACATTTTTGAAACTATTTTATCATTACCAAATCGTTACTTTTGCCAGGAAGCTAGATTTTCAGAAATTTCACATATTTCTCCCAGAGGTTCCCTTCCTGACTTCGATTTTGCTCAACGATTTCAATTTTGGAATGATGAAACGTCTAACAGATGATATTGTCGTATAAGTACAACTTTTACAACTTATGACCCAAAACATAAAAAATACCACTCATTGCCGCGTTTTGTGCAACATGTGAGAATTCAATATTATTGATCACTAACAATTGATTTTGCATGATGAGAAGAATTACCCAAACAAAAGACTTAGAGCCATCAACAATCAAAAATCATTGCGGTATTCTGTGCAACAGGCGAACAAATCAATATTATTGAATGGTATTTATCGAGAATGACTGTTGAGCGAAATTCCCCAACCAAGAAAACCAATCCCACCAGCAATCACCACTCCTCTCCGCATTTTGTGCAAAAATCGATAATATTGACGCACTTATCTCCGACGACCTGTGTTAACTGGCTGCAGATTCACGCACACACCCCATTCACCACAGCCGTAGTAGAAAATAGCAGTTTTCGTGCTCCACGGCTAATTTAGTATGTAAACCCACGGTTTCGAGGTACCCTTCAGAGGTAAGGTATCAAGTTCAAATTGGAATAGGAGCGACCTGCATCCCTTTCCAGCCTACTGTCAAAAAATGAGCTCCCCAGCTATATTTTAAGTGTACCAACAAGATCGTGTACGCCGTCTGAAATAAAAGGAAATTAACAGCAAAAACGCGCGGTCTTTCAATTTTTACTCGAAAACCAGTGAACCGTTCTAAACCATTTTCGGGTACATGCACCAACTTTTTGCGCTATTTTTTATGCAATTTAGCTCTAATTTCTACGTTTGCTCTGAACTGAGATTTCGAAAAAGGGGTTGCGCGCGTGGCCGATTCAAAACCAAATCTGGGGCGCGCTTCGCGCGCACCGAAATACAGGATATCGCTTTGGAAGATCGTCGATTGACTAAGGGAGATTTAGTAGAGGCTCTACACCTTTTATTAGGCACTGTGAGCCATATTTTAAGTGAAATTTTGGGTTTTAGAAAGCTGTGTGCACTATGAGTGCCGCATTAGCTAACAATGGAATAAAAACACATTCGAATGCGACTTTCTCAGCAATATTTGGAGCGTTGTAAAAAGGATAAGGTGGATTTTGTGCGTCGATTCATGACTATGAATGAGACTTGGATTTTCTTTTGAATTTTTTAGTGTATTAATGTTCAGGGAGATTACACTGAATAATAAAGTGTATTTCGCACCATAAAATTGTGTTTTTCTTATCGAACGACAAAACTTATTGAATTAATTGGTATGTTGGCAAAAACGTATGCTTTGTGCCCCTCTAAGAAGATTAGAACGGAAGTGCGACAAAAACGGCCGGTAAGTGGGTGAAAATCTCGTGGGCCAGCCAGTCCTATGGGCCACCCCGCCCATGTCCTATAACAGCTGACCTGCGTTCGTTTTACAGTAGGAACAGGGCGTAGGAATTTCGGAATCTAAAAAAAATTCCGATTTGAAGCGCAAAACCATTTCCCCGGCGTCAGGCTCGATGCGTTGTCCGCAGTCTCTCGAAACACACAAACAGGCATATTTAACTTTTTCCGGAGAACTCTTTGGGAAATTTTTTCCCGGTTTTTGAGTGTCCTGTGGGAACTTTGTCCTACTAACCTCTTCTTAGTGGACCTACCTACCCAAGAACATCGAAAACTAAAATACGTTTTTTCATCGTAAAAAATGCCTTTAAAGGCGCCTTCCAGCCGCACTCAATAGAAGGAGAACATTGTCACTATAATCACTTTATCATGTTTCTAACCTTTTACTGGAACTGAGTTATTCAAAAACTGAGGAATACGTGATTGACGGCAGAGAGCGGGAAATCAAAATAGAATTACCCTCATCAATTTTTCTCTGTATATGTACGTTCTTTGCTTTCTCATTTAATCAAGATTCTACATTTGTTTCATAAAGCTCTCTTAACCGTCGTAATAAAAGTAATCCAATCTGTTCTATGATTATGTAAATACAACTAGCACCGACTCCAGACGAAGTGCAGTTAACCTGTGACCATGAATCATGCACTCGCATTAGAAGGGAAGTTACTCTCGAAATTTTGTGCTCGTATCGGTCTGCCAACTGGTACTGGCTGAAATCACTCGTGAAGTCAAGGACTCCCAAATCAACCCATCCTTAAAGTTACGGTACAGTGGCTCTCTACATACCGAGGGAGCAGTTGTCCCGCCTTTTGCGGCTCTAATTCCACTCGGGATCACTTCGCTTGCATTGAGTAGCGTGACGTTTCGAACTGCAAAAATGGGACAAATCCTCCCTCGGTGTTTAGAGAGCTCCTGTTCCCAAAGTTACAGCCACTATACTCTGGCTATGGGGTCTGTAAAAGAGATGTCCTGGGTCGGTCATCTATCATTTTTTCCACAGTGTCAGGCGACAGTTGAAAACCCTCAATAATGACTATAAGGTGCGATTCCGACACATTTTTGGTATTTCAAAGCTTTTTTCATTTGCTGTGCGAGTACAGAAAGTGAACAGAGTTGTAGGAGGGGTCGGTTTGGCAAGGGCTGGTGGGAGGGCCGTGCTTCATAGACCCCGTACACGCACCAAATCATACAATATTTTTTTACAGAATTTCCGCAGAGTTATGCCTGTCTTAGAGACCAAATTGTAGCAAAAACGCTCTAAAATTTTCATATTTTCATTCCATGCCTCCACTTGCCAAAAAAAATTATGGTCCCCTGAAAGTGGCCGGTGAATTTGAAAAGGCAGATTCCTGAGCAGCTCTGCGGTTTTTTTTTTGGCACGAAATCTAATATGAGGCTCGATAAACCTGTAAAACGATTTCGGCGCGAAGTCCAAACGTAGCCCAAAAATTTTTGTTTCCACCGTTTGAGTACAGAACGAGTGTAGTTTTCAAAGAGGGGTTGGTTAAAGGCAGTGTTCACGATAAAAAGTGTGTTTCAGTTTCCACTAGGAATCGGTAGTGGAGGGGCACACTGTAACGTTGACGTCGAAAGAACGCATGAAAACGAGCCAGGAAACGCTCCAAAAAAGCCCAAAGCTGGACACCCGTCAGCTCGTCACCCCCAGATGCACTTTCCACGCCCACCTACGTGAACAAATGAATGCTCGAGATCGTGAGATGAGCGATGTTTTCCAATCATTAGCCCCGTTCTTCCCTTCATTCTCAGCTTCTCTCTTTACTCAGGTCAGCTCGCATAGAGCGGCTGCAAAAGACGGAAGTTACAAGTCTCGGACAACTCGTCCACCATGTTTCTTTAGCTAAATCTTTGAGGGACCATAACTCCGTTCCCAGAAGATCTTGTACGATTTCACAGACATCATTGGAATCAGCATGGGGCCGTTTTCAAGATAGGCGGAGAAACAGAAAAACGATTTTCATCGTGAACACTGCCTTCAAAGGCAGTGGTCACGATGAAAAATGCTATCGAAAGAACTACAAAAATCAGCTCAGTTCAAAAATAGCTCAAAAACTATGAAGGTAGCGCGGTGAAAAACGGGCTAGAATTAGAGTTATTAAGACCCTAAACTTCCGGTTCGTGCACACGTGCACAGAAAGATGCTCGTCCACTATCAAGAGACAAGGGCGTTCAGGCTTCAATTCTGGCCTAGAACAACAGCGTTTTTTTTTGCGATTTTATCTTATAGGTTCTACTACTCTATACCCAGAAAAGGGTTCAGAGAGGAAAAGAAGACGAGCATATTTAAGCGCGACCACTGCCTTAAAGGCAGTGTTCACGATGAAAAAAGTTTTCGAAATCCCACTGGGATTGGGTAGTGGAGGGACACTCTGTATCGTTAACGTCGAAAGGACGCATGAAAACGAGCCAGGAAGAGCCCCAAAAGAGCCCGAAGTTGCAACTTCGAGCGCATTGAAAACCCCTAAAGCGCAACGCACACCCACCGACGTGAACAAATGAATGCTCGAGATTGTGAGATGAGCGATGATTTTCGATCTTCAGCCCCGTTCTTCCCTTCATTCTCAGCTTCTCTTTTTACTCAGGTCAGCTCGCATAGACCGGCTGCAAAAGACGGAAATTACAAGCCTCGGACAACTCGTCCACCATGTTTCCATAGCTCAATCTTTGAGGGACCATACCTGCGTTCACAGAAGGTCTTGTATGATTTCAGAGACACCATTGGAATCAGCATGGGGCCGTTTTCAAGATAGGCGGAAAAACAGAGAAACGATTTTTATCGTGGACACTACCTTTAAAGAGGGGATCGGTAGGAGGGTCATGAAACGGAAAATTATCAGTTGGTCCGATAAGGACCAATATTCGTCAAAAAAGATATGACGTCCTGATAATGGCTGATGGGTCTGAAAGGGCGGAGTTCTGAATTTGTGATCTTCTTTCTTATGGAAATCTTATGTTAAAAATAATAAACCTCGAACACGATTTAGTCGCGGAACTCAAACACATTCTTCACTCAACTTATCGTTAAATTGCTGATCTCTATCGCATGAGTACATAAGGAGTGCAGCAGTGGAGGAGGGGTTGGTTGATGGGGGGGGGGGTAGGTGAGAGGGTTATCCTTTCTGGGCTTCGTGCTAAACAATTTTCATTTTCCCAGGTTTTTTTCGAAGTTAGAGCTATGATAAAGGCAGTGGTCGCGATCAAATATGCTTGACTTCTTTTCCTATCTGAACCCTTTTTTGGGTTTCGAGTAGTAGGACCTATAAAAAAATCGCAAAAAAACCGCCGTCTGAAGCCTGAAGTTTCTTGTCTTCTGATGGTGAACGAGCCCACTCACTCCACATCATCGGCAGCGATGACCTCTAATATAAAGAAAATCAGCTCTCTTGAAATTTAATTTCAATCGATGAACTTTCGGATTTATGTACACGTCTAGTCAAAAGATTTGCTGGAGTGCTTTCTTTCATTGTTCAACTGTTTTTATTAGGTAAATTTGCACTTACTCCTTCCTCTGAATGTCGATGATTTTTGACTGCTCGGCATGAGACTGCGATCTTTTTCGTCGGCGCTGTACACGTGTGCACTAACTGGCAACTTTGGGCCTTAGAAACTCTCATTTTATCTCGTTTTTCACCGCGCTACCTTCGTAGTTTTTCAGCTGGTTTCGATCTAAGCTGATTTTTGTAGTTTTTTCAATAAGGGTTTTCATCGTGACCGCTGCCTTTGAAAGGATTATGAAAAATGGTTTATGAGGACCAGCGTTTTACAAAAAATTAGGACCGCATGAAAAACGCTGTAGGACCTGAGAGGGTGTAGCTCAGGTGATTCTCGGCCCAGAGCTGCCTGACGCTTACAATTAGACGTATTCTCCCAACCTACGTGTCCGCTTCTGTTGCTGTCCATGCTACTGCTGTCGCTTTCCGGGCCACTGCTGTTGCCGCCCGGGCTCCTGCAGTTCTCCTGGACAGCAACAGCAGTGGTACGAAAATTGAGAGAACGAGCCGAACTGTCACGCGGCTCCATTCCCTGTTGGTTGCAACTCGGGACCGCATAATGCCTGGGCGGATCGGTCATCTAGCACTTCTCCAAGAAGAGTTCTGCATCGCTAAACCATGAAATCGATCGCGAAGCATGGCGTAGCGTAGGCTTCCTGAGAAAGACGCATTTACCATCGACCTCTACCCTCCTGCTTTCCTAAACCTGCACATCTATTCTACAATGAGTTTTAGCTCAAGCGCCTTTCTTCTGCTGTTTCACGAACATAGTGAAGGACGTCATGGATGGCAGGCATAGTTGGTCCTAGTAAAAGTAGATTGCCAATAGTGCACAAGAATTTTTCGAGCTAATCTTTTTCCTATTAACCAAAATGTCAAGAAGCTTCTTCATAGTTATTGAAGCGAAAACCGATTCCCATAACACGGGCTGATGAGCTCACAACCGCCACGAAGCCTTCACGTGTTGCCCACATATACACACACATGTGTGTAAATAGTAGATTAGTATTTGTGATGACATTTCGACATGCTATGCACTTTATTGTGTTTTTGTTATAAAAGTATACTGAGCTGAAGCATAATTACCAGCGTTAATCTAACGCTGACTGCCAACACGTCAGCAAGGATACCTGGCCATTTTTACCCACAATTGTGAGACCAGTTCCTAATTGGTACCTGAAGTCTAAACTAATTCTAATTGTTACTTAGAAATGCCTCTGACACAGGATCGCTGAACGTCAGAATTATACACACTTGAAAATAGAGAAAGCACATTGAGTCACAGTTATCATGAGGGAGTCGTAAAATAATTCAGGTGTCAGTGGAAACCTATAACACATCAGGCCAGGTAGTATGAAGTGCTGATTTCGTTGAAGGCAGCGTTCACGTTAAAAAAAAAACTATATTCTACCTTCAGGGTTTTTGAGTATTCAAATTCATGAATTAGAAGAGAATAGAGAAAAGTCTCTAGAAAACTTTCATATATCGGAAAGAACTGTTTCGAAAACTCTAAAATACTTAAAGGCATTGTTATTTGATTGAAAATTGTCCGTTTCTTTTTTCGCAGAAACGTAAGCCTTGGGTCTCTCTAAAAAGAGTAAGGACGGAAGCTCGACGATAAACGGCCAGGAACAAGGGTGAGAATCTCACGGTCCAGCCAACCCATCGAGTCACCCCGCCCACTTCATATAACAGTTGTCCTAACCAGTGTCGGAACAGTTGGTGTTCGTCTCACCAAAGGAACGGTAACCAAAATTCGAATACTCATTATCCCGATAAATCCTAATACCCAAGCATGTGCATTAAACCATCTTATTTTTGTAAAGTTTTTAGGGTGCACGAAACAGAAAATAAAACCACTTACACTAGAATTTCGGAGCGCAAAAAAAAATTTCCGACGTATCGTTCGATGTTTTCTCCGCAGTGAGCAATACACACGAACAGGCATAATTAAATATTCAAGAGGTTCTTTTTCTAACAAATTTTTCTCCAATTTTTTGGACTTTTCTTTTTTATACTCCACTTAGTGAACTTACCTTCTCAAAAACATCAAAAACGGAAATACGGTGTTTATCATGAGCACTGCCCTTAACTACGCCTATTTGGTGTGTTTGGCGCACTGCGGATTTTCGACAATCCCCACGTAGGAAATGATAGTGCGCTTCAAAATTCGTTAGTGACTTTGTTTTCTGCTTCTTCTACCGAAAACTCTTTCCAATTGGATGCTCAATGCACATGTTTGGCAATTAGAATCTTTTGAGACCAGAAATACTTTTTTTTTGTTCTCTGTTTCGTGTTTTGTGAATAAGATGAGTCAAAGCCCACGCTTGGATGCTAGAGTCTTACGCGACAATGAGTTTTCGAAAATTCGGCCTGTGTACCACTGTTAAAAGGAATGCAGGGCAACTGTTACATGACTTGGACGAAGAGATGTCCGTTTTCCGTCGCACTTCCATACTTCCTCCTCTGGAGGGACTCAAAGCTTATGTTACCGCCAAAAAACATACGAGTTTTTCATCGTGAACACTGCCCCCAAGAGGCTTCGCGCTCCACGGCTAATCTGCGCCACCGCCCAGCCGCTCCCCGACCAATTAGTTCAGGGTAATAATCGAAACACAGAGAAATATCGTTTGAGCACGGTAATCCAATTAAGCCGTAAACTGAAAGCTTTGTGTGTGATCGCACCAAACTTCACATTATACGCATAATACGCCGTTTTTCTTAGGCGTCGTAGACACTCCGCTATTCAGATGACCAGGATTGTGTCTGCGGGCGTAGAGATTGATTAGTATGTTTTGGAACTGGTGCTATCCAAGCGGAGGGGGGGGGGTACTATGGCGCAATGCATTTGGCCACGCCCATGTTACCGTGCCGCATTGAATTTGAGCACCTAGCCGGAGTTTCTCTCCCCTGCAAAATCCACCCTAGGGCTGTGAAATCAATGCAAAGTTTTCTGACAAACCGCACGTACCAGGTCGGGGTGGGGAAGGATTACTCAGAAATCTACCCAGTATTCAGTGGCGTCCCACAAGGTCGGGTTTTATCCTCGTTGTTGTTTCTGCTTTACACTTTCGAACTCCCTTCCATCATCTCATCGTTGAGCGTCAAGTGATTGATGTATGCTGACGACGTCAAAATCTACAAAGTAATCGGTAATAGTGAAGACAAGGAAGCTCTACAATGCGCAGTAGATGAAGTTAAGCTTTGGTCTATCAATCAGAGTTTACCGCTTGCTCCCGAAAAAACGCATGCTCTCTCCATCGGGTCCGGTTCAGTGGAAGCTTCATTTAGCTTGAATAACATTACCTTGGAGGGTGTACAACAAGTACGAGATTTAGGCTTTATTATCACTGATAAACTAAGTTTCCGCTCACATTACAGGGCCATAATCTCCAAGGCAATGCATAAGTCCTATAACCTTTTCAAAGCGCCTATGGCGAAAAACCCGCAAATCCTTATTAGAGAATGCAAATCGTACGTTAGACCGCTTGTTAAAAAATTGTACCGCGGTGTTTAATCCTTATTTAAAAAAGGACATAGCTGCTTTGGAGAGTGTGCAGAATAATCTCACCAGGAAACTTGCTCTACGTTGCAGTGGTGTAGATTACCATTTCTAATGGTTTGGTAAGGCGGCAAGTTTTCGGGTTACGCAGCCTTGAAAGTAGGAGAAAACGAAATGATCTCGTTATGTCATACAAAATACTCACTGGCAAAGTCTCACTCCGATCATCTGATTTTATCACATTTACGATTTCACACACAAGATGAAACTCACAAAAGCACAGACCAAAAACATCCCGGACACAGGCCAGGTCAAAATTTTTCTGTAATCGAGTAGTTCCGAACCTAAATTTGTTGATTAACAGAGGCGCACTATGTCTGAATCTCAACTCCTTCAAAAGTTTAGTTCACCACGTAATCTACTCTTAATCGTCTTAAAGATCCCGTTGTTTTATAGTATGACTTTTTTCCTGATTTCTAGTTTTATCCTATCTTTTATCCGTGCTTGTTATTTTACATCCGTTTTTTTTCTGTTTTAGCATTCAACAGCGCTCCCGGCGCCTTTCTTTGATGGAGCTATTGTTTTGTTGTGTTTTCCGTACACGCGTGCACAATGTGCGCGTTCATAAATAGATAAATAAAATAAATAATAATCAGTTTGATACATCGCAAAAGTAAACAGGACGATACAGGCTTGAAATGCGCTCTTTAGTGCATTCACACATCACGCGTTTTATGTTACGGCCAAATTGGAGTACGGTGCTCAAATGCTTTCTCTGTGTTTCGATCACTGTCAGTTCAGGTGGTTTGAAAATAGGGATATTCGTTATAAATGAACCCTTACGAACGGAATTCTGAGTCTCACTCTTAGTTTTTGAATCTTACCCGTATTCAAGCATTCCTCAACGAATTTTCGTAGTTGCCAGTGCGAACAGGCTCCGGACCTCTAGTTTGGAGTGGAAATTTAGCAACGATTAGTTTCCACAGAATACGAAACTTATGGATAATCTCCCAATCACATTTAGATACTTCAGATATTGCACTGTCTAGCATCGGGCAAAGATTTAATTTCTTTCAAAATTATACTAACTCAAGGGGAATCCTATCTCGAATCAATATCTGCTCGTACATCCAAAAGAGCATGATTTGTTCTATTGGATTGTTTCTTTCTTAAAGGAACTGCCTGCTTTACTCAGAGCCGTCTTGGATCAGACAGGATATCGTTATATTCTACACCTTGGGACTCTTTTTCAAGAGATCCTTAACAATCTTCCTGAAAATTGCAATAGCTACCTAACAACGTCCATAAACCGAGAGGTGTCCCAGTGTTGACTCGATCTGGACTGACCCATTCTGACCCCCTAATTATGAATGCCTAACTATTTGCTCAGTCCAATAGCATGAGGTACGAGGAAGTGATCGTCGGATCGAAGCTGATCGCGCTTGCACTGATGACACCTGATCCGTGGACATGGGTGATTCGAGGGTTCACTCTACGGATTGCGCCACAGAGTGGATCATGATCCGATAAGCCAATAAATCTACTCACGTTAACTTACTCATCGTTCTGTGTGCTAATAGTTTGCTTACAGCATATCTAAGCTATTAAGTAGCTTATATGAGTAGGCAAAACACACACACGCATGAGATAAGAAACAGGCTGGCAGATTAGGCTAAATTCGTAACCAACAACAACAACTTTTGCTCAAGTTTGCAAGTATGCGTCATAATCAGGGATGCGCGGAACTTCCTCTCATGCGTCCTGAAACAGGGGGCAAATCGCCCCAAGAAACACAAATTTTCTCGGATTTTGTACATATTACACTAGTTGAGAATCTTTACGTGCACAGCGCATGCTAGTGAAGATCTGAGTTAGAGGAATCGTTCGCGCAGAAAAAAAACGACGTCTTATTTTTCCATGTCAAGCTCGTAAGATAAGCGATTATAGCAAAGGAACCCCGAAAAAACCCCAGCTTCCGAAAAAAAATGCGGTTAAAAATCTTCTGAAAAACTCATTTCTCGCCCCGTACGTCGAATTCGCTGTGTTCAGCGCATTACGTTCAAAGTTTTTCTGAAAGTCAGAAGTGGTTTTACGCTTTAAACTTTCTGGATGGGTAGGTTTCTTCTGTTTTTCTTCCACCAAAATCACTTAAAAATAAAAAGCTTTCACTGTGCAAGTTTGGATAATAAGATTTTCCGAGATAAGAGTTTGCAATACAAAATCTCTTGCACCTGGCATGGCGCTCCTGTTCCTTGTGCTAGATTACTGGTGAGAACTGGTTGCGGATCCTCATCTTCAACCCCTTCCAACCTCATAACCCTAGGTTTTTGACGCGCCAAATTTTACGGGTGTAGTCTACCGGGCTCATTCATGAATCTGAGCCTGATAAATGGAAAGCGATTTCCTGCGCGAACGATGCATTCAAATCCACTTTTCATTTGCCAAACTTAACTTAATGAATGACCCTGGTAGACCACAAGAATGAAGTTTAGCGCTTCTGAAGCATATGGTTCCGAAGTTGGGATGGTCAAAAATTAGGATCCTCCACCAGTTCTTACCAGTCATCTAGCACGAGAAACAGAAGTGACATGTCAGGCTCCAACGATTTAGTGTTGCAACTCTGACCTTGGGAAATCGTTACATCTAAACTTGCACAATTAAAGTTTCCTATTTCAAAATATTTTTTGGTAGGAGAAAGACAGAAGAGGTCCACTTACATAAGAAATTTGGAGCGCAAAATCACTTCCGGTGTTTCAAAAAACTGTTGACGTACTGCAGCGAGCACACCGAAATCGACGATTTTCAATGTTTTTTTTTTTGCGAAAGCTGCGGCTCCTTTGGGATTTCTTTGCTAATTTCCTAAACTTAAAGGGCTTGCTTGCTCAAAAACATTTTCAAAAAATTTGGACACAGATTTTCGCATTTACGCTTGCGTTTAATGTTGTGCAGAATCTCAATGTCTGACTCCCCACGAGTTTTAGCCACTCAAAATTTTTTTAACCCCTCAGAAGGCGGTAAAACATTGGAAATTTATGTGAGATTGCAACTCCTCCAACTTCCCTATCTTCTTCGGTATCTGGCGTGGCGATTCTAAAAATTGAAGTGGTTAATTTATATCAAACGTTTGATTGTTCAGAGCAACTTTCTCTTACGCCCCATCAGGAGCCGCAACCCTCAAAAACGTAATTCTAAGCAGTTTGGCATTGATGGCATCGTCCAACGTCGTAACTTAATTTGCAAAACTTTTGGGCAGGTTTTTCCTGGATGTAAGGGAATTAAGCAAGAAGTGCTAACGAAGCCCTTCATTTTCTAACAAAAATGTTTCAAGATTTTTAGAAAGTGCTCAAAAAATAGGTCTGCGGTAATTCTGGGTGTTTTGCCTCATCGGACATTGTTTTGCGCTTTGAACTTCTTATGCAAGTGAACTCCTTAGCCTTTCTCCTATCAAAAGCTCTCCAGATGAAAAAAGTTCTCAATTCACATGGTCGGTTGTTAGAAGCTCTCGAGCTGAAAGCTAATATTCACTGGTTTGTTGCGTACTTCTTTGTGCTAGTTGACCGATGAAGAGACCACGCCTTCTCAGATCCAAATGTTGTTTTCACTGAGCAATGATGGCATTGATACTTAAAGGCATCGTACACGATAAAAACCATGTTTGAGTTTTTGCTATTTTTGTGTTGCTATCTCCCTATAGTGACCAACTGTTGCAAAAGGACCCCTCGAAAATGTCAACTTCTAAAGGAAAAACCATTTTAAGAAAACCCAAAACAAATTTGAAGTTCGCGCCCACGTCAACTTCGGATAGTTGCGCGGAGAACGCAAAGAACAGTTTTACAATTCGTTCCATGACGCAGCGTCGGAAGCAATTCAACGAGGAAGCGGTTCATGTGAGCAATCGATTTTTCCTTTTCTTTTCTCGCCTTTCGGCAACCTGCTGCGTCCAGTGCTGCCAGCTGCTTTCGATCGATGTCGAATTCGAAATCGACTGGCGTGTGCATTGCGCTCTACGACACGTCAAGGCACGCCCGCCGTCAGCAACCCAGGAGCTTTGTTCTTTGTAACAACGGGTCGACCCCAAGGCCGGCCCCCCAAACCCAGGAAGCATTTTTGAGGTGAGCGAATCTTCACTCAGAGACGGTTTTGGAACTTTAAACTTTCTGAGTGACATTGTCATGGCCCACTAGTCCGAATGAACGCTAAAACCCAAATACGATTTTCATCGTGTACGATGCCGGGGTTGTTTGGTCGTGAGCTATCTAAAAAACAGCAAAGAGAAGCGCGCAGAGTGAGCTAAAATAGCGGTTTCTAACGTACGTACAGGTTCAGGTCGCGGACGAGCTTACGCGCCCTGCTAGTTTATGCAAGGGCGCCCTAATGGCGAAATATGCGTGAATCGATCAGGCTATACGTGGCGAAGTTGCTTTTCGATTTGCCATCAAAAACTTTCGCGGCGCCACAAGCTCGTCAGAATGGGAGGGGGGCGGGGCGGGCTGAGCAGGCGTACTGGGCTAACTAAGTTTTCATTTCGCAGCAGTTTTCATAGATTTTTAATCGGGGTTTTCTGTTTTTCCACCTATCCCTCCAGCATCTGCCAGCGTAGTGTCTGCCTCGAAGCACAGCATTTTCAGAATTAAATGAATCAGCTCATAAACAAGAAGGTATCAGCCGAGGAGAACTCTTTTTTTTGTGAATTAAAACTGTGTGATTGCGACATGTGATGAGCTTCTAAAAAAGACATTTGGCTAGAGTGGTATTTAACAATCCAGTTCTCAGTTATTATGAAATTCAATGGCATATGATTCATGATGCCAGTGTTGATAATAGAGCAGTCAGATGAAGTAATTGACCCCGATGTCACCCACTTGAAGCAGTATCCGGGGGAGCTCAGCACTCGGTTCATCTTAGCGCGCGGCAACTCATCAATCAACATTTGTTTACTTACTTAAGTCAATTGGCGCTGCTGCACTTCACTTGTAAGCATATGGTATCACTCTGTCATTGATATACGACACTTGCGGACAATAAAATTCTGTGTTTGCGATTGAAAAAATGATACACAAAATTACATGAATTAAAACTATAAAACTATTTAGGAAAATTTTTATAAAATTGTTGTTATAATTAAATTATTATAAAACCATGAAATTTAAAAAAATGTTACCCTGATTTCTTGTAAAAAGTTCTGTTACAAAAACATAAACAGCAACAGCATGACTAACCTGCCGCTCACTGAGACTCAACGATTTGGCGAGTTTCTTCCGTTCCTGCGGGCTGAGATACTTATGAGAATCAAACTTCAGCTCAAGCGCGTCGGTTTGCTCATTGGTGAATCTGAATCATAGGAAAGATTAAAAAATAAGTTATGTTCGAAATAAAATTAGTAGAAATCTTTACCGTATTTGTCCACCTTTGCGTTTCTGTTGCGTTTTCTGCATGTATGGATAAAGCCAGGAAATGCATGGATCCCAAACGCCGTGAAGATTTCTGTGCACTGAAACAAGGAATGTTGAGCACAACTGGATAACTTAAACCCTTCTAGCCTGCCGAAATTCAATTTTTACAATTATCGCTCTGAGATGAGATGAATGGGCCACACGCGATCATTTGCGGCGGCCGCGCGACATTGGCGACGCCGCCAATCAGCATGAGTTTCGATCGCAAGCGACGATCGCCCTCCGCGGCTCTTCCCATTCGTTCAAGTAAGTTTGGCGACAGGCCTATATAAGTCGTTTTGACGACAGTCTTCTGAAGCAATGCGGTAGTCTTTGGTGTCTTCAGACAAATAATTCATTTTATGGTCGCTAAGGCTTTCGCACCAAAAAAGTGGTTGTTACGGAGCTCATTTCATTGGGCCTTAGATCCAGCCGGAACATAGGAAGTACATAGTCATAACTGTAATTTTTTTTCGAGACCAATTATTGCAGGGCAGTTCAGCTTTAATATGCAGTGATTTCAGAATCAAATGTAAGTTTTTCAAATATAAATGAACACTTCCTTTTTTTCAAATGCACTTTCAGGCTATAAAGTTTATGCACTTCAGTAAACTGTTACCAGCCGCTTATAACTGCATAAATGAGATTCAGAAAATTTATTTCGAAAGAGTACTTCGTTATTGAGGGAAATATTATAATGCTCGACGTGTGGCATTTGGGAATTTGGTTTGAACTATGTATGTACTCGCGAAATCTTCTAAAAAATAACTGAATATGTCATATTTTTTGTTTTCTTCGAATGTTTCATCTCAAATAGAGCCATTTTTCTCTTATTTCGCTTGGAAATACATTTTTCCAGGAGCATGGAAAATTCTAAAGCAGGTTTTCGAAAAAAATTCATTCAGATAATGCAAAAAAAAATTTGCATTTTCTGAATGAATCATATGTTCGAAAAAGGATCGAGTATTTTAATGCGAAATGTTGATTGCTTGAAAAGTTTGAGTTCACATTTATTTCGGAAAGTTCAATTTTCCTACGAACTATGCTTGTCAAAACGGGGCATTTAGAGACCTCTTTTGACCCAGTGATTAATGAAATCAAACTTGTTTTTTTATAATCGGCCAGTTGAAGTTGTCGCATAAGTTTTCGATAAGGTAAGGTAATAAAGGTAATAGGGTTCGATAAGGTAATAAGGTTCCGGCTACTTTTCGAAAACCAATCGGGAATCCGAAAAATTGCTGATAAGTGGACATCCGTAGCAATTCTTTAGGCTCGAAAGGAAAACACATTCCGCATTGAACTCACCCCGCATTCTGAAAATGCATTCTGTAACTGAGAATTCGAGAAAAAAAAGATACGCAGGACCATTTGGAGGGCCGGGTATTGAATTGTTTGCCTCGAGAGTATAGGAAGGGATCTTCAGAGAGAAATAATAATTCGGAAATCTTACAACTGTTTTTTGGACTATTCATTCGCTAACAACGAAGGCACTTCTGGCCGATCTGGCCATCTGTAACATAACAAAATTCCACTTAGATGTATAGCGTTCCATCCTCATCGTGAGCCGGTCGAAGTAAGGCTTATCGAACCTATCATGACAAAGTCGCCTTATGCCTGTTTTTCTTGGACATGACCGACCGCTCCGCTGCTTGCTGCACCCGGACTCCGACGATATAGGCCATACCTCCGATAACGTTTCCAATTAAAATCCAAAGCTTGTACCTGCTAACGAGAACTTTGAGTCGGGTTACGGGTGGGTACACTTAGTTGGGCAAAAAGGCGAGGGCATAGGAAACTTTTTAGATGCTGCAGAAAAAAATTTCAGATCTATTCCAAAACCTTTCAATGGGGATTTTTCGTTGTCCAGAACGTGAATCTGGGATCCGTTCCTTGATATTCCGAGGCTTACTGTAGGTTACGATAGACATAATCCTTTTCAGCACAAAAAGGTTTTCAGTTAAATCTGGGACTCCGACCAAACTACCGTATACCCAAAGTAATATGACGCAGGTAATCGAAAATCGATTAACGGACCTCGTTTTCGTGTTCTGATCTCCAAACAACCTTTACATAGGATTTTTGAGGCAAAAACTGGCACAGCATTCTGGAAATCATCTAAAGTCGTATTTTCCGCCGAAAGCTTGCTCAGGTGGGAAACTTCGGTTCAAGCGTGTAAAAGTTTCTGCAAAAATCGATAAATGAATCTCAATTTTGTGTTCAGGACCCAGAATAACCTCCAGAAAAAAGTTTTCAGCTGAATCCGGCGCATTTTCTTGTTAACACTCTAAAAAAACTGTCCAATCGCTAGTAAGTATTTCAACCCAACTGGCGAAAAACTCCTCTGAAACCAGGCTTAAGACTCTCTTCGGCGGTTACAAACTAAATTTTGGAAACAATCATATAAAGTACTCCTTTATACATATTTCCTTGCGAACGGCCGGATCGTTCATTTTACTTTCTTCGTAAGTATAATTTCTGGAGAAATTTATCTCAACTTGTCATGAATGCCTATGGTTAACACGTTTTCCGTCCCAGCAAAATCGTATCTCGTTCAACAACTCCTAGTGTAAATTTAACATTTCGCGTCGGTGGCACTCTTCTAGTGGGTAGACTTTGTAGTCGTCTGACGCAATACGATTTTTTTTTACAATTTCTTGTAGTCCTAAATCCTTATTCAACTGAAAGAAACTGCTTCTGATTGTACCCGATAGCGGCCTTCAAGTGTCGAGTGGGATTGGATGATGATGTACTGTGCGGTAGCGTGGCGACCGATGGCGAACACCAACACGGCTTAGCGGCTCCCTTTCTTATGATTGTTTGAGGGACTGGAGTGTGTGTGTTGACAACGAAAAATACCGCAAGACGCCTCCGATCACATTACAAAACCGACACTCGACAGCTTCTTCATCTAAGGCAAAACGCCCGACTTAGCGAGGATTAGGAAGGAGTACTCAGATTTGGACTGATTCGGGTGAGGACGCCAAGGAAGTTACGTTCTTCTCGGGTCTTCCCGACATGGGGGCAAAATCACTGCACATTCAAGCTGCACCCGATCTACTTCACACTTCAAACACACTTTGAACCCTTTGTTTGGTTTGTGGTTTCATATCGTCTGACCCTAAGTAAGCTCGCTACCACCTTTAAAGGCAGTGGTCGCAGTGAAAAATGTTATCTAAAAAACTATAAAAATCAGCTTACATAGAAAACAGCTGAAAATCTATCAAGGTAGCGCTGAGAAAAGCGGGCTAGTATAAGAGCTTCTAGGGCCCAAAGATATCAGTTCGTGCACACGTGCACAGCGCTATCCAAAAAGATCGCAGTCTCATGCCGAGCAGTCAAAAATCATCGACAGTCAGAGGACGGAATAAATGCAAATTTACCGAATGAAAACAGTTGAACATTGAAAGCAAGCACTTCAACCAATGTTTTTGACTAGATGAGTCCGAAGGATAATGTTCATTGATGGGGATTTAACTTCAAGCCAGATGGTGTTCTTGATATTAGAGATCATCGATGCCGTTTATGTGGAGTGTGCTCGTCCACCATCAACAGACAAGAAAGTTCAGGCTTCAAACTTAGTCCAAAACAACGGTTCTTCGCGATTTTTTCTCATTGGTTTTTCTACTCTAAACCCAGAAAAGGTTTTAGATGGGAAAAGAGGACAAGCATACTTTATTGCGACCACTGCCTTTAACGGCTTTACCCGGAGTAACACAAAAGTTGTCGTGAAGCACCATCAGGAACAAGATATCAATTAGTAGCCGAGTTGAACACAAAAATTGGGGCTTAGGCAGGACTTGAACCTGCATCGCAACGCTTTCCGGGTGAGCGTGTTACCATTACACCACAGACACCTGCTCTGCATTCCTCAACTAGTTGATACAAGAACCGTGTAGGCACAACAACATTGACCCGACAACGTGTTTGATCTGGCGAGCAGGTATCGGCAATAAATCCAGTAAGGCTGAGGTTATATGAAGATTAAATTTGTTTGCCCGGGAGCGATGCGATGCAGGTTCGAGTCCTACCTAATCCCCAAGTCTTTGATTCAATTTAACGACCTTTTGATATATTGTTATCATATAACATTTCCTAAAACGGCGTAAATTATGGAAAAAATCAACAGGATTGACTAGGGATCTCAACAGTCAGGCGCAGTCACAAAGAGGAGAGACTTTCGAAGTTCTGGAAATGGTCCACGAAACTTTTTTTGAAGTTTCAATGCAACCGGACAACATGACGTAATAGCTCCCGAAATTAAACGGATATAAGACATCGGTTAATAAAAAATTATGGTTTAAAAGGCTGGCTAATGACAGAATCCCACTTCTCAGAGAAAATCTTCAAAATGTGTACGGTCTTTCCGTAGAATTCAGAGTTGGAGAAGGAGGGGGTCACGGACGGTGGAACGACGTTTTCGATTGGAAACGAGGCGTTGCCCGCTGCTAATAAATGATCTCGTTTCGTCCATTTTTCTAGGCTAGATTTGGCAGAACGTCTATACTCACATCTTATCTTGAAGGTTTCGGAATTTAGTCAAAATATTTTCAAGCTGATCAAACAACATGCCTCAGATCACTTTTCGTTCTAAAAAGAATCGACTGCTTATTACAGAGGTGTTCCTAGGCTAACTTGGAATGCCGAGACATCCATCTTATGGCCGTTCAAATTAGTCTGAAATATGTAGTATGCTCCGGTTCCCCTTTTTCGTTCCGTCTTGCCGGCATAGGTCGCGCTGGCGCAAGCTCGGTGCACGTGTCTTATGACTCAGAAACCTTTGAACAATTTACATGTAAGTTTAAACTCCAAACCTGTAATCTGCGACTTGCCTTAACAACTCTAAGTTACATGTAGCCTTCAACATAACAAGTATGTTGCACGGTGTCAGTTGACCAGCATGTGACACAGAGCTCACGTAAGAAATTTAGTCTGATGAATGGACTGGGCTGCGAAGGTAGATCACCGCGCGCGAATCGAAACCCCGTTGTTTAGTGATGCTGCCAACACCACACGGCCAGCCGCCTGGTCCATGCGTCTAACTAAATCGAATACGGAAACCATAAATTACTCGCGTGTAACTTGAATGTGTTATTTTATCACAGATGTGAGTTGCTTAGGCTGTGGAAAATTGTATGTAATTAGAGTGCTGACGAATATGTTACATGAGATAGTGCGTAAAACATATAATTCCAAGAAATCGACTGACTAAGGTAGTATACGAGACGCACTTTTGAGGCACAACTCAGATGTCGGCACCATCGTCGGCTCAATTACACAAGCTTGAGGACCTTGGTCACAAAGGCCAAAGCTCCCGTTCAACCACTGGTGGCTCCAGATGGAGCTCGGCAAGCCGACCGCGTGGCCTGCCTGCGGACCAGCAGCGTCGCGTGTCAGTGTGTCAGCCGCGCCGTGTGTCGGTGCCAAATTATATGTAACAACCAAATTACATGTAACAACATTGTAACTGACCCGCAAAACTGTGTGAGTCACGCGTGATATTGAGTCAAATCACCCGTGACTTCATTCGAGAATCATGCCATGTTACTTGCAACATACAAGTTACATATTACAACAAGTTACGCGCAAAATCAGAGTAACTTGCATGAAGCCATCAAGCAACTTGCGTTAGAGCCGTGGGTATTTTTTCTCAAAAGTTTCTGAGAGTTGAACCAAAGGTTAGAAAAAAGAGCAAGTGCTATCCGGGGCCGACGGTTCGTACCGATGGATACATCATTGAGATTTTCAATAACCTGGAGTAGGTTCCACTATGGTGGCAATATAATAAACTTTCCCGGTCATGGCGTAAGGTTAGAGAGTTTTTTTAGCTATAGCTTATCCCCTGGAACCGGCTCTGCAGATTTGGAATCAAGGTGAAGTTTTGTTTAGAGACTTCCCCGACCCAGGCCGTTGGTTTAATGAAATATGTGTTTCCAGTAGAGATAATCGTTTGTATCTAGGTACACTATGAAGCAGTGTAATACTCACAATATGTGGTCATGTTAGCATTAGACGATGCGACTAATGAGATTAGCCAGATTATTTATTTGTTTGCCTATTCCTGAATACGCAGAACGGGAAAAGGAGCCGTTTGGCTCCTAACTGGACAGACAGCTTACCAAAGTTTCCCTAGTGGTTTCTAACGGCTGTTTGGGCAGCAGACAGTTCGACTGAGTCGACTTAAATTGATTGAAGCACCAACCTGCAGTCAGGTTCATTTGTGGAGGCAGGGCTGGTGGAGTGCTGTGAGAAGTATGTGCCATTTGAGCGGCAAGTTGTTGTGTGAGATTGATGTAGTTTACTGCGTTATACCATTGTGAATTCTGTATAGAACCTGAAAGTAATACTCATGGTTTTATTGGAAGCACAACATAACCAATCAGGACGCTGACTTCAAACTGCAGTTGTCAGCAAAAAACATGGTTAAGGACAAGGAAAGTTTTAGATTTCAATGGGTGCTGCAGTTCCAGAACGAATGCTCATTTCCAGCTCCAATTTAGAGATAAAAGCCCAATACATACCTTCCAGAACCGACTACATATGTTCACTGTGAACGTGGTCATGGACGTTTTCCCCTCCTAAAGGCACGGTATGTATGTACACCCTCGGACGTGAAAATTGTGGTCTTCATGAAAATGCGTAGTAGGCCCTTCTTGCATAACACCTGCCAAATTCAATAACTCAGTTCTTTTACTACATAGGCTAGATATGAGTAACTAAGATTGGCCCGACCCCCTCAAAAAATACCAGAAGCCACACCCCTTTTTTTGAATTCGAGCTTCATAGCGGCTAGATGGATGGACGAGTTTCAACCGCCTCTTCGATTCTCACTCCCTCCTTCAGAATGAACAGGGACATACTTCCGTTTGTAGTGAGCCTCGAAAGATTTCAAGGATACCACCGTGATCGGAGTATGACTCTCTTTAAAGGCAGCAGACACGCTCGAAAAAGTTGTTGAGATAACTACGTTTCTAAAGTCGCATGGCTCCCAGTAGACTGCTCACGCCGTTGGAAGCGTCAAAAACGAGTCAAAACTACTAAATTTCAGCAATGCAAATCGAAAAATTTCTGCAACCCCGCCCCAAAATACAAACTCGTCCAGATTGATAGTGCCAATACGGTCCCTTTGGCTGGTTTTTGATGCTTCCAACGAGGTTGAAGTTCCAGTACAGGCTGTAAGAGTATATCGGCTTCTCTAGCTCAACCGTTTTGTTGCTAATATTCGCTGTTTCAACCGCGAGCCGTAAAACTCGTCCACTTTCACCCGATAACAAAATAACCGTTGTTCCTCTATTTCCACACAGTTTCCGTTCGTTTTTTCGTCAGTTCCGAATACAACCAGCTCCAAACCTTTGATTTATGTCATAAAATCGATACCATTTCTGGGCGTGTCTGCTGTCTTTAAGAAAGGCATGAATTCTAGATATGATAATTTTGATTTTTATGTGCCTCTAAAAGGTGCTTTGGTGAAGTGAGCGCGATTTTGGTGGACTTGAATATAATCGTATCAAAAATTGTCAACGAAGGCTATTCGGTGCGCTGCACACGAGCGCAAGGTCAGTTTGACAGCTTCTGTAAATTGCTGTAGAAGTCCATGAATCACAACTTTTTCAAAGAGGCTGTAAGTTTACACCCGCCGTTTGAAAATCCACCTCATAATATCAACTATGTGCCTCTGAAAGCCATCTAGTACAATAAACGTTTAGGATCATTCACCGAATCCTCCCTCAGGGGTTATCTGTGGTGCTCGTCACAAATCTGAGGTCTAGGCTGGGATTCATGAACGCAAACCATGGGCTACGGTTGGGTTTGCCTCCAAAGAATGCGTGTTACTTCCGCCGCAGACCCAGCTGTAGCCCACGGTTTGTCGTTCATGAATCAAGCCCCTAATTGTCTAATTCTGAAGGCTCTCAACAGATTCGGTCCGAAATTTCCCACAAGGCAAAAAAATTTCGGGCCAACTTTTAGCGATTACCGAAATGGTAGATGCTTTCAGAGACAGATTTGTTGATTCCGACTTGAAAAAAATCACAATGAGGTAGTTGATGTTCTTAGACATCAGGTTGGCGAGAAAGTGATCAGGTTTCCATATATGGATCATATGCAGAATACGGAAGGCTGCGGTGAGCATATACAGTTGGCAAGGATCTCACTGATACTGTGCGCTCCTTATTGTGCGTTGGCGCAAACTCGGTGGGCGCATGTTATGACATATGTAGGTGCACCAAGTTTGCGCCAACGCACGATAGGGACAGCGTTGTAGCATGCCGACCGTTTGTAGCATAGTGATCACAGAAAGCGCTGAGCAGAACCGAACCTTTCCAGCCGCTTCCAGGTTGGAGCGATTCGGTCAGTCTCGAACTTGGCTAAAAACTTCTCGTGGAGGTCATTCGCTGCCATAGATTTTCATTGATTTTCGAAGCGACAAAGTATGTTGCGCGCCGGCTAAAGAAAAGATTATGCCAACCGTAACCTAGAGTCGAGCTCGTGATATCCACATTTGGCTAAATATTCGTGATTGGCACCGTAAATAATTCTGCTCCCAAAGTTTTATCGAAGTCCAGAGCGATTTTCTGGAACACCCTTTGAAATTAAGTGTCTAAACCCTATGAAATTGAGTGTCTAACTTTGTTCAGAGTAGTTGTGTAAAGACTGCTCTAAAGGATTCACTTGGATTCTACGTTCGAAATGGTTCTAGCAGTCTGAAGGTTGATAGTATTTAAAACGAAGAGAAGTTTTGATTTCCTGCAGCAACTTCAACATTGACAAACTTTGCAGTGGCGTATAATCATACAATGAACTGGTGATATGCATAAAAACGAAAAAAATTAAACGTAAAAAAAACTTAAATAACAAAAAGGAAAGCTGAATTTCAAGCCGAATACTGCATAAAGGAATGAACATGATGTTGTGGGTAACTTTTAGTGACTGTTATAATCAGGGTGGGAAATCTGGGTTCATGTAGAGTTAAAAAATTTGATCCAGACAGTTTACCATTTGCGGAGGGTACCACAGGTGACGTTTCTGTGTTGGAGCATGTGGCGGATTCTGAAGAGCAGCCGCTACGGGACCGCTGTGGGGATTCCTGTTCATCATCTTTTATCGGCTCCTTCATCTGAATCTGAACGAGAAGTGTTAACGTCACAGCTTCCAGCCCCTATTGACGTCATTGAGCTAGATACCTGTTTTGATGGTTCGAAGCTGGACGACTGCAGCAGCATATCAATAGAGAACTTTTGATCCATTTCTGGACAGGAGCACTGTCAGAAGCGCCAGTGAAGAAGGGTGGATGTTGGTCTAATGCAGCCGTGGGTCAAGTCAGTAGTCGGAGTGAATAGGATAATGTTGTCTCCGTATCGGTAGTGCTCAGCTGGACGAGATGAGCACGAGGAGGCGGTGCCGCGCTTCTACCGTAGCTCGCGCACTCTCATTCGCGCGATCGGGCAGACGCGATTGCGCGCGCCCTCATGAGATATGGCCGCCGCCACATGCATTACGGTGTATGTGTGTTTGCACGCTTCTTCGCGCCGAACTCTATCAAGCAAAACCTGGTTTTGAGGGAAACCGCGGAAATCTGGATCTTCCTCATTGGCCCGCTCACGAAACGGCTCATGAAAAAAGTTTGAAATTAGAGCAATCTTCATGACTTTTTCTGCTAACCTCCATATTGCTTGAGCCAAAGCGATATCAGATGAGGTGAGAATGTGGAATGTTCATTCTTGAGGAATGGTTTTTTCTCAACGTCTTCTTCAGTGACACAAAACGTGGTTCGAGAAATTAGTTTTCGGGTGCAAGGTTGCCGAGATTTTGACCTTTGGTAGCAGAATCTGCACCTTCTTGCAGCAAAATTGGGGAAAATGCGAAAAGCTCGCGTACAGACTGTTTAAAGGCGCGGGACACCCAAAAAATTAATTTTTAGATTCCGTTCTCATCCTGGAGAGAGTCACACGCTGATCATAGTGGTATCTCTGGAATCGTCCGAAACCCCCTTTGAGCAGAGTTATGGCCCTTCAAAGATGCCTAGATTTTGAGGGTGAAAAATGTGTGGACGAGTTGTCCCAGGCCTGTATTTCTCTTCATTCGCAATCTTTGCGTGAGAGAAAGTCAGCATAAGGAGACAGTCCGGTAATGGACTGAAGAACGACGACTTGTTGGATTTCATCCATCCATTGAGCCGCTATCGAGTTCGAATTTCTGTTAGGGGGTCGGGCCTGTGGTGGTGAGCGAAGGGGGTCGGGCCTGTGGTGGTCGCTTACATCTCGCTCATTTGGAGGAAATGAGATCTGGCATTTGGCACATGTTATACAGGAGGGGTTTCTACAAAATTGCATGAAAATCTCAAAATTCATATCTGAGGGTGTACTGTGCCTTTAAAGAAGAATTCGAAAACCCACGTTGTCCCCAGCTTCTGCTGGCCGCACAGCACAGAACTCTAGAATTCCCCCCCCCCTCCCCGGAGAGATGCCCTCAAAAACAGAAACATAGAATGTCCTCAAAAACAGCAACCTAGACAAGGATTTTCCTACCTAGAACTGACTAGAAACAGTCGTTCGAGACCCGTAGCGTTTCGGAAATGGTCTGATTGAAAGTTGTGATAAATGAATAATATATAAAAATGTATGTTTGGCTTTTTCAACTGTCGGGAGGTAGAACGACAACAAATATGATACAGCTTTTCTCCATGAAGCCACCATGTTTGCATTTCTGTATCTTTACGAGCGAAAATCGGCTGTTTTGTGAAGCTAACAGCCCTCCCTCAACCAACACTTCACTTGAAACAATCTGAAAATCTTTAGAAATTTTTTTTAATATGTGCTTCCCTACAAGGAATGCAGAAACAGTCGAAATAGTTTGTTTTGATGATTTTATTGAGCCTACCTATATAGTAGTTTTCCATAAAGAGTTCGTAAGTGGAGTTTGTTCGAATTAGACTGTCACCCACTTGGTAGGCGCGCTTGTCGAGCGGCTGTCGCGAAGCCAGTTGTCGGACCTCCAAATCGATTAGCATGATATTAAAGGCAGCAGACACGCTCGAAAAAGTTGTTGAGCTAACTACGTTACTGGGGTAGTCGGGAAACCAGGAGTTTTCCCGATAAGAGCAAGGCTCGTCGCGCCGCGGCGAGATTCGGACGAGTTTCTCTCAACGTGATTATAACAACCGTAGCACGCTACTAATACTCGCCCTGCCCTGTTTTTTTTCCAATTCCCGATTGTAGATGACCCTTGCAACCCATTGCTGTATTCGTATTTTCTCCTATCCACCATTTTGTTTACCCATTTACCCATAGGAATGATGTGCTACCGTGCCGGAATAATTATCGCTGCAGTAAAAGATCTTCATATAAAACGTAACTATTGCTCGTATCGATAAAGGTGGAAATGATTACGAAAAACTAGGACTTCACAAGAAATAACTAGGAATTTCACAAACGGTCGTGAATTTTCGAGAAATTAGCACCTCTCCCAGTAATGATCTTATAATTGTCAAAATCTTCGGGTGCACGTTGACGCGCTCCGATCATAAAGTCCTGAGTACTGCTGAACATTGCTTTCCGCGCCCATCACTCGCGCGCGATGGGCTCGCCGCGTTGCGGCAGGAGATTTGCAGTACACCCCAAATAGAGGAATAAGGGTTGTTTTTGTTATCGGGAAAAATTGGACGAGTTTAACCGCGCACGGTAAAACTCGTCCGATTTTCCCCGATAACAAAAACAACCCTTATTCCTCTATTTGCATACAGTTTTCGTTGGTTTTTTCGTTAGTTCTCCTTACTACTTCTACGCTTATGACTTTTTCTTTTACTATCACTCGGGCAGTTGGGATAGGGGTTTTACGACTACCTCCCGGGTAGTCATAAAACACCTATACCAACTGTCCGAGTGATAGTAAAAGAAAACGTTATGAGAGTAGAAGTTGCGAGCTATGTAGGTAAAATGAAATTTATCTGCCGTAGACTGTCTTTATCGTACAAAGTACCGCACGTGTCCCATAAGGGTGTTAAGCGCCTCAAATGACCCTCCTAAAAGAAAGTCCACGGAAAATTTTTTGATATTTTTCTTAGAAAAATAACTATTTCTTATTACTACTCAGGCAGCTAAGATAGGATTTCACAAGTATCCGGAAAGCGGTCAATCAGAAAAACATGGCAACATGTGTAATTCTGGCCATTAGGTCTGGTCACTCCCTAGTAAGGCGCATAATATTTCAGTCAGTTTTCTGCATTCGTGGAAAGGCTCGTCCGACAAATGTCTTCACTACTGCCCTTTGACACGCTCTCCGACTGCGTGGGCGGACAGTTTAATTCTGACAGACTTTATGGGAGTCCACCAGTTGCCGACCCCTGACAAAAAATATACGACTACACTACTGGCGTTTTCTTTCCTTTTGAATGTATGCACACTCAGACGATAGCAGGCCCTGAGCCCACCCCGAGTCCACCCGGAGCCGCGTCCATGTTGCGCTCAAGGTGACAAATTTGGCAATTTCCGGGCCACATATGTTGCGATCCAGGCCGCATACGTTGCGCTCCGGGTGCTACCGACGAGATTGAATCACGCAGCGCCATGAGCGCAACTATCGGCTGATGACGTCACAGTACATCATACAGCGTACATGGTTGCGCCCCGGGCGCTTTCTATAAACCGATTTTCACAGTTGCAAAAATCATTACATCGACGTGGTTCAGACGCTTCGCTGATCGATTATCGCATTCAGTTGAGCTAATCGATTTTTCAAAGTAGATTACAACGATTTCCACACATTCACCGAATTCCCCCACCCTACTGAATTTCCTTGGATTTGTGTGACCCTGAATTGTCCCTTTTCTAAGCTAGTGCTGATTATAAAATACCTTTCAGCTTAATACACTTTCCCCTGCTTAAAATTTCGATTCCGTCACAACTTCCCTGACAACTTCACCCATTAATCTTCTGATTTCACCTGACTTTCTCCAACTATTAGGTATATTTCCCTAGATTTATTAGGTATTCATAACAACCGCCCTTTCTCAGAGTCCTTCTAATGATCTCGCTGAACGATTCAAAGCTAACAATGGAAAGTATGCATGGCACATTTTTTTCAAACATTAAACTTTAAGTATAAATTTAAATATACATTAAAATAAATTTAAATATCCGAGCGATTCGTTTTTCTCATTTTTTCGAAATTATAAAATAAATCCGAAATATTCACTCCATTAATATTGACAAAATGCGTTCGGAAAGCCATGTAAACGTTTTATTTTTTAATACAGTCTAAATGTTGCACAAATATGAAGAATATGATGAATTTGAGGATTGTCGAATACTGAGCGCAAATGGAGTAGAGGAAATCAATTACAAGCCCTACAAGAGAAACAGTGAGAATCCCGCTCAAAAATCGCAGGAAGCCCAGATGCACTTCCTTGTTTCACTTGGTTCATCTGATTTCGAAATGCGCGCGTCAGTCAACGCATGTGGCCCGGAGAGCAACCTGAACGCACTGAACGTTGCAATCACAACCGAAACGCACCGCAAGTTCGAATATCAACTGCTCTGCGTTTCGGTCGCAGTGGGCTGGGAGGGGCGGGATCGGTTGCGCTCCGGGCCTGCTACTGTCTGAGGGAGTGTTGCAAACCTCGGTAGCCCTTTATTTAACGGAATAATTGACCCAGAGCTCAACGCAATACCTAATGAAAACGGTTTTTAATGAATACGATGTGCGATGTGAGTGCGTCTCCTACCCACAGAGTGACGCGATTCCATGGGTCAGGCATAGATGAATCCGGAAGCTAAAAAAGGGAAACGCTCAAATCGGGGTTGCAGTGAACATGATAGATTTTCACTCATCATTTTTTCATCGGCGATAGCTTTTCGATTGAGAAGAATCGGTCGACGGGAGGGATGCGAACAACCAGTTTTTCATTGCTCGACGAGATGCTTAATCAGCGGCGAATCGCGATTCTCTCCTCTCACCAGTGTGTGTATTTGCGTAGTCATGTTATCGCCGCGATCGCTCTGCTATCAATAATCTCAAGGGGGATTACGGTAGCATTCGATGGTTCTTCATTCAATCAAACACACAAATAGATGGTGATGGAAGGATGGGTGGTGGAGGACGGGGGAAACGCAAGCATTGCATCTACCACTCGATAATCGCCCCGTCTCAATGCGATAATGTTCAATCACCACTAGTCAATCGGCGCGGGGACTAATACAAACATCCACATATGCCTGGAATCAAGAAAAATGAGCCGGTAGTACCCCGCATCAGTTGTGTACAGAAGTTGCTCAGACATTCGTGGCGATGTTTCCAAGAGCGACAGCAGAACTTCTCTCGAAACAAATGGGGAAGTTCCTTCGAATTGGGAGGAGGCGAAGGGGACCTCTCGACAGCAGAGTACTTGAGGAACTTCCCAGAGCAGAAGCTTTCTTGTTCTCCCGCCTGCAAGTCTTTCCATTGTTCATTCATTGATCAGAAATAAGGTTGCGAAGACTTGCTGTTTTCAACAGTCTCCTGTGTCTGAAAAACCCAAAAATTTTCACCCCTGACGAAAGGTTCTAGAGGAGCTTATAATCGGGTCCTCCTGAATAGGCAGCAGCGACCGTTTATCCATATCGCTTATAGTGCCGAATACGCAGGGAGTTGGTAGGTTAAAACTCGGTGAAACTCGTAGAACATTTCCATTTGCGAAACAGTGTGATGGAACACGTATGAATAAACAGTCGCTGCTGCCTGTTTAGGCTTTCTCCTTATTATCTCCCCAGGTAATCTGGACAGAGATACCTTACACAGTCCATCAATGGCAAGTCTGCCCCCTCAAATTGCGAAGTGCGAGACCACCTCAAGCCTAGCCAGTTTGCATCACCTTATACGCTGCGGCTTTGTTATCTCGTTCATCATGTTCGGGGGAAGACCATGGGAACAACCGTGAAGCAAACTTCCCTTGTTCTCCCCGAGTCGCCTGTTTCGAACGTCATTCGTTGTGTATCAGGTATTGGTGGGGACGTTCCCGAGAGCGACAGCGGAACTTCCCTCGAAACGACTGGGGAACTTCCTACAAATCGAGGGGAAGCGGAGGGGACTTCCGGCCAGCAGATCTTCCCTTGTCCTCCCGATCTTCCCCATGCTCTCGCAGCCCATCACCCATTGTTCATTGATTGATCAAAAATCAGCTTGCCAAAACTACTTGTTTTCAACAGTTTCCTGATCGTGGAAAACTGGAATAGGGCCAAAAATATTCACCTCTGGCGACAGATTTCAGAGAAGCTTATTGTATGCCCCCTGAACTTGCAAATTGGGAGGCCCTTTCGAGATTAGCCAGTTTGCGTCACAGGATACACTGCGGCTTTGTTTTCTCGTACATCATGCTCGGGAGAAGGTCATGGGGACAACCGTAAAGCGACCTTCCCTTGTTCTTCCCCGAGTCGACTGTCCTTCCGGGGAACGTCTCGCCCATCTTCCCTCGACCGAGTGATATCGAGCAGATCAGGTCCATTGTCCTGGGAACTCCCCCTCAAATATATGGGTTAGCGACACTTGACAGACATTGGTGCCAATTATTTTAAACATTCGGTTGAGAAATTCGCGGAAACGATCGGGAATCTGCAGCAAAGCACACGGAACTTCTCCCCAAAGCCCCTTGGATTGTGTCCCCTGTTGTAGGAACTCAGCACCCGCTGTTCAGAGTCTGATCAAGAAATGTTTGTAAAACCAAGCTGCGTTAAAGGCAGCATACACGCTTGCAGAAGTGGTTGATATATTTATTTATTCATTTACATATTTGTAGGCCGTCACCGGCGTGCACAATACGGCGAGAAATGATACTGAACAAAAACTGATGCTGAAAACAACACAATGAATGAAAAAAGCTCGATTAATGACAATCAACAAAGCCCTTAGAGGTTTGGAGCTAATGGAATAGAAGCCTCTAAGTCTATACAGACGACTGTTCTCAAATGAAGCAGACCACCGTTGTCATTCAGCAACTTAGGACTGACCAGCAACGTAGCAATAAGGATCCCTTGGTGTTATATGGTTCAGCTGCACGTGACAGTTGAGTATGATTGTGGCAACGAGCGACTGAATGAATAAGGCAAGGGCCCAACCAGAGTGTGATCCTAGGACATATGTAGCTTCCCGCCACTTAGAGGTATCTTTTTTGACTTAAGCGGTTGGTTTTCGCCTGAAGCGGTCATTCCGCCTCTTCGCTGACGTGTGCCTCCTAGTAGTCAGCCGTGTCCATTTATCACGGTCCTCAGCCACAATTTGAACACAATCCATCCATTGGTTGCTATTCCGCTCCCTGTGAAGTAAAACATCGCGCCTGAATTGCCTTTCAATGCCAAGTAATTTCAAATCCTTCTTCACCACATCCGTCCAGAACTTTCGCCTACGTCCAGGCGGCCGTTTCCAGACAGGACTTGGAAGCATCCTTAGATCGTGTTGAACAAGACGATCTGGCTGTCTTCTTGAAGTATGCCCGAACAGACGAAGACGACCTTCCGTTGCCGCTTGAGATGGCATGGGGAGATGTTGGCACCTACCTCGTGTATAATCTTCAAATCTGCATTAAATTCATTGTTATTGTTGTTTCATTCAATACAATTGTTACGCTTAAGTAGTGTTATTATGTAAGCACTCCATTGCATTATTATTATGAAGTGTAGGAATACTTGAGAAATAATTCCTATTTGGTGTTCTATACTATCCAAAAACTTTATATTGCTATATTATGCTATCCTATTATATATTATTCTATACTGATCTATACTATAATATCAATCCATATAATAATACTATCCCATGTTATCCTCTCATATGTACAACTATATATAAGCACTGAATATTATGTATGTATAAACAATGAATTTCTATACAACTATGTACAATTATTTATCATTATTGTTATTATCATTAGTCGTAGTATCACAATTACAATCACCAATGGCTAAGCATGCATGCATCATGAACTTGTAATCGAACAGTAGTTCCAGTTACATATGTTTACATATATATACAATACACCTCTATTCTGCTCCACTAACTCCCCTGCGCCGATAAGGGTCTGCTAAACTGAGAAGAAAAATTGTTGAAGTTCCAATGATTTAATCACTGCACAAAAATTTGTCACCTCTTCATGCTTCCCTTCACATCAATTCTTCTTTCACCCCGAGATGCTTTTCCTCGTTGGGATTCTGAAATGGATCTGAGTTTTGCGATATGTATGCTTTATACGACATTGACACCTAACTGAGTTATCCAGTTTGAGGCTAAGTTGGCCTGCATGTCGTAATGCTTCAGATTACTAATTAGGGTGCGCAGGTTGTGGTGGTTCCACCCGATAGACACATTAAGCCTGCGATAAACATTTACATATAAACGTTTTCAACATTTGCGCTTGCCAATTATATATGTTGTCAGACAAACATACACATGGTACGCCTCCGCGAAATTCGTCGTTCGGAGGTCGGCATTCTCGAACTTGTCCCATAAGTTTTTGTATGTGCCATCGTACAATGTTGCACATGCAGATAGTCCAAGAAAACTTGCCAGTCTCTGTATGCAACATGGTCCAATGGCACTAGCGGTCGCCTCAATGCTTGAACCTGTGATGTGTGAAAAATGTCATGTGAGGAATTGAAATTCTCAGAGCATTTCTAGTTAGTCGAACCTCAATGTGGCGAATCACACCGTATAGTGAGAAGGCCGAGGAAAAAGGGCTGTACGGGTGGTTAGGTGGTTCAATAACGAGTAAATGAGAAAAAAGGCACTGGAAATGAGGGCAGTACCTGAAAAACGTCGATCCGTAATCCTCGTCTGATGACTGAATATTCGCCTGCGGCTGCTAGGGTTATCCGGCCTCTTGGGTGGCCTGTGTGCGAGATCTGTAACGGCGGTCCTAATCCGACGGCTCGCAAGGTAGAATAGATTAGCAGGACTGTACCACGAGACGAGGCCGACCAGGAGTAGAGAAGAGTTGAGAAGTGAAGTAAAGTTTCAAAATGCCCGCTTCCCCCAAAATATACGCAACGCGACCGCGCCGCACCCTTGGGTTCCCACAGCGACGAAGGGGGCGGGTGTGGGGCGGGGCGCTTGCTGGTGGCCCGTGGGGAGGAGTTGAGGAGGGGCAATCGATGATTTGATCTCCCGGGTTCAATTTGGTCCCGTTCTTCGGGACACTCAGTGTGCAAACGCCTCTGCAGGAAGATGACGCATTCTATGGTCTGCCACCATTTCACCACTCTTGGATCTTTCTCCGGTCTCTGTCTGAACTTCCGCATGCATCCTTCTTCCTATAATGCAGTCTTAAGTTTATTGTGGGCCAGGAATAAAACAAAAATCACTTCTTACCTATTCCATGCCTGCGCTAGATGAAAACCGCAGTCCTCGACCCTTGCCTCAGGGAAGACAGTATGAGCACCATTTATAGCTGCCTTCTCGAAGTAAGTCAAGGATCGCGCGCAGAGGTTGCAGGAGCCGAGGGCAATACTGTTCAGAATTGTTGTTCAGATGTGTGAAGAGCCGGATATATATGTCTCCTTAGTCTTCGAGGATGTGAGGCTGCACAGGAGAAGGAACTCAACTCCACCGTCACATACTCCATTGACTCAGCACAACTTGGCGACCTATCATTATCTATCTTGAATGACGAGTGTGGTCTGTTTTTGTATGTGATGAACGATTTCATAGAACCCTCACTGGATACGTTGCAGGCAAAGATAAAGTTGGCTGTTTGTTATTGCAGTCAACTTTTAGAGACAATAAATCCAAGTCCTGATTTAGCAGGGAATCAAGAAGGTCTTGAACATTTGGAAATCGGAAATAGGAAGGATCAGGAAAAAGTCATGAATTTCATGATAATGACAATGAATATATGATTAGCCCACCTGAATTGTAGCTTGGGAGTAGTGAATGTGGAGTTCAAGTGTGTACTCCTTTAGAAACCTGAAGCCGTCGCTAAGATAGGCGACTTCGTCCGGGACGTTCTCCAGCTTCACGCTTCGGTGCTTCCACGACGCCGCCGCTCCGGAAACTTCAATTGAATTGTGGAGTACGGTTTCGATAAGTCGAAAAAAGGTTGATTTGGAGGTATTGAACCTGCGAATGCTTCTCATGCGCATCCCGTAGCCAAATCCATATAAGGCCTGTACCACGGCAGCTGAAAAGCTAAAAATATCGAATACGTTCCGCTTGTTTCCAAAGTCTTATCAAACTTACGGTCTTTATTTTCCCTTGCACTGGATAGCAAAAAGGAGGTAATTAAACATTTTTTTCAAAATTAAAAATTGTTCATAATTAAGAAAACCACCTCATAGCAGATCCTACTGGCCTTATCATTGGCGCCCTCAACTCCTTTGGAGACGTGAGCCGGCTCAAGGGAACAAGGATCCGTGAGGAAATCATCACCAACAATCTCAATCAGAGGATTAATTAAATTATTGAGAGAAGATAACGCATTTTCCCTCAGGGTGAAGGGAAAGGGAAAATATTACCTGTATCTTTCTCAAGGCGCCCATCTTTTTGCATGCTACGCACTGGTAGATGTTGCAGTCGCTATTTTTGCGAGCAAAGCAAAAAGTATAAATTTTGGAGTAGTTCGGAATTTGGAAAATCAAAATGGGCTCTTCGCCCTTTTTGCTGGGCTCCCTCAGACCTGTGAACACAATCACTTCTGGCCGCGCAGGAGCCGCAGGGCGTACGGGGGGAGCCAGAGGCAGGCCCCGTAATAAACCATCGTGGTTTACTTGGTAGAAGTTGTTGGGAAGCGTAGTAGGAAGTGAATACACTAGTTGCTCAGGCCGTTTTGAGATCACTATTCATACGAGCTCGAAACATTAAATGACCTATTGTGCCCTAGGTACTGTTAGCGCCCTAATTAGAGATCATTAGCGAACTGGTATGTCTTAGCACGGCGCCTGAAGACATGTCAAGATTACTGGAGGTGTTTCAACGCCTTCGAGAGATGTGGTGACCTGATTTTGGTGAACTCTAGCAGGGGATATATTGATATCCTTTTTTTTTTATTTCATGGACGTGGACAATATGGTCACACGTGTTGTAATACATTTAGAACGAGGAACACAACGGAATCAAGTTCTGATAGCGATTTCAGAAACTACAACGTAAAAATGAAAAATTTTAACCACTTATGATAAAAAGAATAGGATACGTTTAAAAGTTAAGATTTTTTTGAAAGTGAGATACTCTTTTTCGTCAGAAAGTTAGGTCAAAATAGCAGGGAGTGCAAAAGTTTCATGCATCTGGTTTGGGACAGGGCCAGTTTTTGAAAAGAATGGCAGAAGGGCAACAAAGCCGAAAACAACTACAGAGAATAAATAATCATGCTTCCTAAACGATCATGATAAACCTTCTCTCAGCACGCAGATGGTTACTTTTCTGGGTGACAGGAGTATCCATAAGGAAGGATAAAGAAAACAGAAATGAAGATTGGGAAAAATCATCTTGTAACCCACAAAAACCTCTGAAAATCCAACCTGAAAACTCGAAAATGCTATTCGATGGGTTTACCTGTGTGCCTTATTACATGGTAGTTTTGTAACGGAGCAAATAATGCAGTAATAGAATGAAAATAGAAAACTGCGGAAGAATAAGTCAAATATCAGTCGAGTAGAGACGAAACACGCTGGAAATGGGCAAAGCAGTTGTAGAATTCGTTCGAACAGTCCTGTCTGAGAATATCTGACGACGAGTAAGGGGTGAAATATGGGGGAGAAAAAAATTCTGTTAGCGGAACAGTCAAATTTCTTTTTGGTTCTCTTAGAACCCTCTCCAAACCCATTTGATTTCTTCGTCGAGTCCTTCATGATCTCCGATTGCTGTTGATGGATTCGTCGTGTGGGGTCGACCAAAACAGCCGTTTCGGAAAACGAGGTGTCGACAAAAAAAATAGAAGGAACAACTTACCTGGATTTTTCGTGGTTTTATCATGTATTTCGGCCAAATTGATGCTCCTCTACTCCCTGTGAGTCGGACTTCTTCTCCGTCTCGCCCTAAATCTGGAAATTTGCGCCAATCCCCTGATTTTCTGATTTCTGGGTTTCTGGGAGAGCAAGGCTATACTGGTCACTCAGCGGTCTCTTGTCTCTAGAAAAGCTCCCAGTTTCTTCTAAAAAGTTCTCTTTGGTTCTTTTAAGCCTCTCTCCCAGCACATTTGATCTCGTCTTCGAGTCCTTCCTGACCTCCGATTCCTGTCAATGGGTGCGTCGTGTGGGGTCGACAAGAATGGCCGATTTGGAAAATGAGGGGTCGGCAGAAAATTAGAAATAAAAACTTTCCCGGAATTTTCGTTGTCTTATCATGTAATTCGGCCAAATTGAAGCTCCCCTACTCCATATGAGTCGGACTTCTTCTCTGTCTTGACTTGCATCTGGATGTTTGCGCCAATCCCCTGATTTTGTGATTTCTGGGATAGCAAGGCTATACTGGTCACTCAGCGGTCTGTCGTCACTAGAAAAGCCCTCAGTTTCGGTTATTATTTACCTTTGGTTTTCTTAGGACATTCTCCAAACCCATTTGATCTCGTCTTCGAGTCCTTCCTGATCTCCGATTGCTGTCAATGGATGCGTCGTGTGGGGTCGACAAGAATGGCCGATTTCGAAATTGAGGGGTCGGCAGAAAGTTAGAAATAAAAACTTTCCCGGAATTTCCGTTGTCTTATCATGTAATTCGGCCAAGTTGAAGCTCCCTCTACTCCCTGTTAGTCGGACTTCTTCTCCGTCTTGCCCTAAATCTGGAAGTTTTCGCCATTCCTATGATTTTCTGATTTCTGGGCTAGATAGGCTGAGGTCAACGGTCTGCGATCCCTAGGAGGGCCCTCAATCCCTCAAAAATCCTCCAATGGAGCACCCCGATATGAAAAAGCTGACAAGATATGACAAGATGGCATTTTCATAGTGCATGACTGCCGAGAGAAAACACATTTCCTTTGGATTCTCTTCTTAACGTTTTGTGCTCACTAGACACATTTCGTGTGATGCATAACATGTTTCAGAAGCTGTGCGCATACACGGTAGCCAACTCCGGACTAAGCAGACCCTTGTTTGAGTGATCGGACATTGAATAATGGACATCTTAGTTTGCGAAAACGGTAATGAACACGTCGGAGTGAGTTCGTCGTCTCAATGCTGCACGGTATCAGATGTCAGTGGCAAATTGCGCTGGGCCATTAGAATGTGCGGATCCTTCCGACGCGCATCTTTCCTCTATTCAATACAGCACACGCAGTCGTGTCACTCATCGGATCACCTTACAACAGCGCGACGACGTCGTTATGTAACAGAAAACTGGCAAATACTCCGCTCGATCCACTCTCAACAAAGCATCGCATACTCAACTGGCACTAAATGCCGAATAGTTAGTTGTCTCTGAGGGTATTCTTTGACTATAAGAGTACGTCGAGGGATTTCTAAGGCTATCGGTAGCCGCCTGATTACACGACACTGGTCCAATTCATAAACGGAGATTCTTGCTGGATTTGCCTTGATATAAATGGAGCGTGATCTTTGTAGCGATGACCAGAACTACATACACAGTGTTCACAACGAAAACGTTTCCCTTTCTTTTGCAGGAACGCAAGCTTTCCGTGAATCTTACAAAAAAGGGGCTAGAAAAACAACGGCGAAAAACGGGAAGCAAATGAGTTAAAATTATGTGGATCAGAGGATATCAAATTTACTCGAGAAACTCCAAAGGACAATTGGCTAGCCTTTCTGAATGTGGAAGTTCACATTTCTCTAGGAGTGTGCCGGACAAAGTGGTATCGGAAGCCGACTAGCAAAAATATAATCGTTCATTGCAGTTTGGCCCACCCCAGGAGAACGAAAAGGGCAATTGTAGCTGGTATGTTCAGGACAGCAGCTTCTGTTTCATCAGGTATCGAGGAAAAGTCAGTTTCCATTGAAATGGCCAAATCTATAGCGATTGCTAACGGATACGCCCCGGCGATATGGAAGGTCAGAGAAGAGGGACGACGCTATGCATGTGATCAACGCCATGACGGTAGTACGGAAATACCTTTTTGTCTGCCTTTCATCTCTGACGAGTTAAGCACTGAAGTTCGAGCATGCATCCGAAAGGCTGATCTGCTGGGTTCGGTCAGATTAGTCGAGATCCCACCGGCTACTCTCAAAAAACAGCTGACACGTAACCGTCTGTACGACAGACTTTGTACAACTCCTTCATGTCTGGTCTGCCCCTTTGGAAGAGAGGGTGATTGCATGGTCTCTGGGGTTGTGTACCTCATTTCATGTCAGCTTTGCAAGGAAGAGTACATTGGTGAGACGGGCAGACCACTCTGTCTTAGAATAAAAGAGCCTCTCTGCGGTCTTAATAAGTCCGAGACTTCCACGCCTTTAGGAGACCACCGCGTCCGCGTAAATGGCGATGCGCTATTTGAAATCACGGTAATTATCTTAGCTCGTGAGGCTGACATTTCTGCGCGCAAAACGCTCGAGGCATTTTGGATCGCTGCAAGGAATCCAAAAATCAATCGCAGGGAGGAGTGCGTCGCAATTACCCAAGATTTGGCGCCTTACAAGGACCTCTGCGGGCTATGTCACCTTAATCAGTCGCCCTAGGTGGTACTTTAAGGCAGGTCCGGGGCACGAGTCTCATCCCCTGCGTTTGTCTACATCTGAGGGTGACTCGTTGAGCTCGTCGGCTCACAGTCTAAGGTTGGTCTGTTTTTTTCCTCACCTCTTCGCGTCTTGGGTGGTCCGGCCTCCCACTGAAGGCGATTCTGTTGAATTAAATGGCGCTTGATCGAATAGTTTGTCTAAATGCTCTCGAATTTCCAGGCTCCGAAGAAGGCGAAGACGCCGAAACGTCAGCCGAATAAATCTGTATCATACTCGATTTGAAGCTGCACGTAACATCTGCCAATATCAACGTTGCCAATGCCCAGATTTATTGAAAGTCGTACATGGACTATGTGGATAAGATTACATTTTGTATCATCCCACCCATGTCGTGGAAGAGTTGTTCATTTAAAGGAACAGTTACCGAGTAATTACTATACATTAGATCCGAATCAAAAAAATTCGGATACTCGGATTTCGGATAACTCAAAAATCAAAGGTCGCGGATATCCGACTCAAACGGATAGATTCAAAATAGCAAGATCGGATAATCCGAGTCAATCGGATCGGGATGCGAAACCGATAGTCGGATCTCGGATCGATCCGAAAATTACGTTTTTTCGGTGATTCGTATTTTGGATCACTCGGATTTTGACCTTTTTTCGGTGAGTCGGAATCCGAGTATCCGTGTCGGATATCCGGTCGGATACAAAATGGCATAATTCAAAAAGTTTATCGAAAATTGATAGTCTGGTGAAAATCCTCAAAAAAAGAGATTTTTCTACCTTACTATGATAAACGAACTCATTGATAATCATCTTTATCGCGAAATATTTGCAAACCAAACAGATGTCACCTTTCACAATCTCTTCAAAGTGAGAGTAATATTAAAGCATTAGTCTAAAAGAGTATCAATCCTTTACATCGAATTCGTAAATACCCGTGAGTTACTGTCTAATCCACTTAAAGAAGATTGCCCGTTCGATCAATACACATGTTTTTTGATAGGCAATCGAACCTCATTGCGCCATAAGGGGTATGGTATATTTTTGCGACACACTGTCGCGTCGCTCTGCACAGCGACAGCGATCGCCGGTCGCGGAGCTTCTACCCTTTTAACCTGTCGCTATCGCAGTGTGTTGGAAGCTCCGGCCGCGACAGGGACAGTGGCAGCGACAGGCTTCAGCCCATTCGCAGTATGTCGGCCCTCCGCGTCACGTCGCTGCGACAGACGCGCGATAATCGTGCCTACGACGACCGATGCCGTTGTTACGATGCAGGTCCCGCAGTGCTAGATTGCATGCCTGTCGGTCATGACAGCGGCAAAGTATACCATACCGCTAAGAGCCTTTCAGAGTGGCGTCGCAGCAAAACTCGCTGTTGCGGTGACGGTGTGAGTGATGTGGGGTGAGGGGTGCTACGTAGCGCAAACTGTGCCGTGCGAGGGAGGCGACCGCGCTTCCAGAGTGCGCGAACTAGCAGCGACGACAGCAACGTCGCGCGGTGGAAATGATTTGGACAATTTTTGTCTCTGCCGTCCTGCCTCAGTTTCTTTCTATTTGTTGATGTTACTTTGTTACTACCTATCCATAAACTCTATAAAAATAATTACTTCTCCAATTTCACTGTTTTCTCTAATCGAACAAAGAGGTAAGAGACGCAGAGACAGAAATATGATTCGGCGACCATTCATGGTCACGCCCACTTTCTCTCGCTCTGGAGAGCGACGTCACAAATTTCGCAGCGGCGCCACTCTGAAAGGCCCTATAGTCGCACAGACGACTCAGAAACCAAGAGAATCAATGAAAATTATGCACAAAATCTGCGCTGATGATGCGCAGAAAATGCGGCGTAAATTTTACGATGCGCGCCAATTGGATGTCTGCAGTGTACAGGCTATAAAAGGGCAAAATTCACTTGGTCCCTACGCGTGCTGGTGTGGAGCGGAGGTTAAAGACAGTGACAGAGCGTAGGGCAGACGGAGGCTGAGGCGTATCGCTCGCCGCTCGCGCCTCGAATGATGTGAATTACGACGTTCTATAGAGGGTAGCTACGCACATGTATGGCTACTGTAGAATGGAATGTCAAGTCGTGACATAAGATACGCTTGTTTGAGTCACAGGACATGCCGAATCTTCCAATATCCGACTCATTGTCCAATCCGAATCATGACATTTTTCGGATATTCGGTATCCGAATCATTATCCGACTCATGGCACATTTCGGTGGCTCAGATTTTGAATCAAACGGATTTTGTCGTTTTTTCGGTGAATCGGATTTTAGATCATTCGGAATTTGACGTTTTTTTTTTGGTGAATCGGATTCTGGATCTTTCGGATTTTGACGTTTTTTTGGTGAATCGGATTTTGAATCATGAAAATTTTGGTTCTTTCGGATGGATATCCGAAAATGAGTGAGTCGGATCCAATGTATAGTAATTACTATACATTGGATCCGAATCAAAAATTACGGATACTCGGATTTCGGATAACTCAAAAACCAAAGGCCGTGGACACCCGACTCAACCGGATAGATTCAAAATAACAGCATCGGATAATCCGGTTCAGTCGGATAGGGAGGCTAAACGGATAGTCGGATTTCGGATCAATCCGAAAAACACGTTTTTTCGGTGGTTCGGAATTTAGATCATTCGGATTTTAAGCTTTTTTAGGTGAGTCGGAATCCGAATATCCGAGTCGGATATCCGGCCGGATACAAATTGGTATAATGCGAAAAGTCTATCGAAAATCTATAGTCCGGCGGAAATCTTTACGAAAAAAAGGATTCTCTACCGTACCATGATTGAACAATTCATTGATATCCATCTACTAAATCTCCGAGGAAGTGTGTTCCCTTTTTACAACATCTTCAAAGTAAGTGTAATTTTTAAGCATCAGTATAAATAAGCATCACGAGAGGACTATCCTAGACGGGGGTGGGGACGCTCAAGTAAAAGTCAGAAATAAAGTGAACCGGCAATCTATAACGCTATCAATCGTAATATTTCTATAGAATTTCATCAACAACAATGATTCATAGCAGCACCAAGCATCTTTTATCGGGTTTTCCATTGATTTCTATGGGGTGGTTCATTTCATTTCTGACTTTTACTTGAGTGCCCCCCCCGTTTAGGATAGTCCTTCACGAGTACCAATCCCACACAACGGATTCCTAAATACCTTTGAGTTCCTATCTAAGCCTATTCGAGAAGAGTTGCCTGTTCGATCAATACACATGGTTTTTGGGAGCCAATCGTACCCTCAATGCGCCATACGCGCACGAACAAATCAAGCGAAGAGGATCAATGTCATCCAGGGGTATAACGTAGTTTGTCGCTGTCATGAGCGACAGGCATGCAATCTAGCACAATTCGCAGTGTGACCCGCATCGGAGCAACGGCATCGGCCGACGTAGGAGCAGTAACCGCGCGTCTGTCGCAGCGACCTGTTGCGGAGGGCTGACAAACCGCAAATGTGCAGAGGTCTGTCGCAGCCACTGTCGCTATGCAGTGCACTGCGATAGCAACAGGTTCAGGGGTGTGGTATGATTTGGCGACGCACGGTAGCGTCACCCTGCACAGCGAAGGCATGTCAACTCCCGCTCTTTAGACCTATCGCTGTCGCAGTGCACTTCACAGCGACAGCGGCAGTAGTGGAGACACGCTTTGGCACATTTGCGGTGTCGCTGCAACCCACACCCGAAAACTGTTTCTACTACGATCTATGCCGTTGCTATGACGCGAGTCCCGCTGCGATTTGTGTTAAGGGCTTTGCAGAGTTGCACCGTAAGACGGCATGCCGCTGAGCGCGAGGATTGGAGCGTGGCCAAACCATGTCGCGGCGGCACACTCCAATGATTGGCAGCGATGGCTGCCGTCGGTCTTCATTTTCCTCCGTTTAGTACAACCTCACTCATTCCACGCCGGAATTTTAATTTCATCGATTTCAAAAATCATGAAATTGAAATTGAACCGGAATTTGAACTTAAAAAACGCCAGAACTGAAAAGCTTCCCGAAGTTGCTTAACCTCCATGTTTTTTTTTTGAAAACTTCCGTCATTAAAAAAATCAAAAGATCCGCTCTCGTAAGCAGAAAACATAAATTCTAGTAGCAACGTAATTTGAAATTTCTCGTGAGAATCGATATTATAACACAAAAAACGTGAAAACTGAAATAAAATAAATCATTTAGGAAGTGAAATTGGAGGGCTCACATAAAAGAGCCATGAACGAATGAAAAAGCCATATTCCACGTTCGACTTTCATTAAATCTCGGCATGATATGGAATTGTAGTAGCACTTGATTGAGCAATGAAAAAGCGTTTAAGCGTTTTTGGAAACGTGCGATCACTACCTCAAATGAGAGTGAAAATTGAAAAAGTTTGCATGAATGGCTTGCATGGATACAAAAGGGTGCGATGGCGACACTCCTCGCCGACGACAGAAATGATCTAGAGCATTCCTCGCCGCCGCTTGCTTGCGGCGTCGCTCCGGGAGCCGCTGCTGTCGTGGCGACGAACACACTCTGCGAGGTACCCGCGTCGCCGCCCTCGCTCGCTGCGTGGCGCCTTCCACCCTCCAACACTGCCGTGCCTCCCTGCGGCGCAACTCTGCAGAGCCCTTTACACAGATTGCATGCCTGTCGATCATAGCAGCGACAAAGCGTACAATACCCCTTGAAAGCAGTGTTCACGATGGAATATGATTGTCATGTTTTTCTTGGGAAAGTCTTTCTTGGTTCGCTGCACGATCTATAAGAAAAAAATACGAAAAGTTCATTTGAAGTTAAAATAGCCATATTAAATTGGCTGATGTTTCTGTGGTGCACGACTCTAGTGATGTTTTGTAGTATCAGGGGTCATCAACCGGCTCAAAACTGATGATCAGTAGTTGACTTCTGACAGTCGATACGGCCTTTCTAGAGCTCTACTGTTATTACTTCTTTATCAGTAACAGTTTTGTACTTGTTTTGTGTAAAAAATTGCGTCTGCATTCTCGTAATTTACTTTACTAGTTGCGGTGCACGTGGCAGAATTTTGACCAGACACAACAGCAAATTCCATTTTCTATAGGCGGCGCTGTGCACATTGGCATCTTTGTGCCTTAATGACTCTAATCTTAGCGCATTTTTCGCCGCGGAACCTTCGCAGTTCTTCAGCTGTTTTCGAACAACGCAGATTTTCGCAGTTCTCTCCATTAATTTTTCTATCGTAATTATTGCTTTTAAAGGGCAGGAGCTCGCAGAGCGACGGGTTCGTGTGTCGCAAAAGTATACATACCCCATATACGAAAAATCTGCGCTGACGATGCGCAGAAAACGCCGCGGAAATTTCGCAATGTGCGCCAATTGGATGTCTGGAGTGTAGATACGCACCTGCATGGCTACAGTATAATGAAATGTCGTGTCATGAATTCATGTATTACACCTTTTTGAGTAACAGTACCGATATCCTACACATCCGATCCGAATCATGACATATTTCGGATATTCGGTATCCGATTCATTATCCGACTCATGGCACATTTCGGTGAATCGGATTTTGGATCAATCGGATTTTGACGTATTTTCAGTGAATCGGATTTTGGATCACTCGGATTTTGACGTTTTTTCGGTGAATCGGATTTTTAATCATGAAAATTTCGGTTCTTTCGGATAGATATCCGAAAATGAGTGAGTCGAATCCAATGTATAGTAATTACATACTCTACCTCTAATGATTTTCACGTCCAAACATGCGCATTGGGACCTTCTGTTTTTTCGGCTAGTTTTAGTTAAAGGGAACACAGAACAAAGCCCTTTAATTGGGAAGTGTGGGTGCTATGGCAGACGGGGCTCTATGGTATCGCAATTGGCCGCTCCCATTTTTCCGCGCCGTAACAATTCCGAGGTTTCCGTGTGCAACCTCGGGTTTTCCTCACCTTCCAACATCAGGAGGGCCGTTACGGCGGAGAAAATGGGCTTGGCCAAGTGGTCCCCCCGTTTGCAATAGCATTAGAACTTGAATCGGAAAACCATTCGCGACGTTTCCAATTACAAATTTTCGAACTGCGTCAAAACACGCAACGCACGCGTGGTTCCATGTTTCAGAAGGTTTTTTTTCGGAAAATTTTCTTTAAAATTGAGAGAATAATCGCTCAAAAACACAGAAAACTTGAGAACCTCCATTTAAAAGGTGTGGGGCAAAATCGAACTTCTTTGGACTCCAGTTTTCATAATGAGTTTAGGTTTCTGAGAGCTCCTTCGCACCGAGTTTGCGCCAACATAAAATATGGAACGCAGGGGGAAAGGGCGATTGCTGCCGACTGTGAACTGTGTTCCACCGACTTCCACATGCCCGATGCTAATAGTGAGAAAGTTGGAGACTAGTTCACTGCATCAAGCAAGGAAGATTACAAGAATGACTGAGCAGGTGTCTTAGAAAAGAGGTGAAGAAAATATTCATACATAAAGCTCAGAAAAGAAAAGAACAGTGGACGTCTACATATATAGGCCAACAAACTCAGAAAATAGTAGCCAAAATCGATCAATTGGATGATATACATATAACTACATGAAATGCAATAAAACCTACTATATATGTTCTAAGCGGATGTTTTGTTGAGTGCTTAGTCTTTTCTTCTATGCTACTCAGCGAAATGGACAGAAGGTTCTGAGGATACAACAATTTTCGACCTAATGCTTGTCATGAATTCTTTCATTTATCGAGACCACAGTGATTTCCATTGCATATTCTGATCCTCGTCGCCTCTCTTAGAAGTACGCATTGTAGGCGTGAGACTCATGGAACTGCAAATATTCAGAATTCAGTTATTGAATAGAACAAAATCTGCTCGCATCACATTACATAAGAGAAAAACAGCAACTACTACCGTAGGTGGCTCATAGTGTTCCGTTCCATATGCATTATATCCACCGTGTCCGAAATCGTGATCACCAGACCAGTCTGGAAAGCGTTGTGGAACTAATAGTATGGAATGGAGGAGAGAATTTTCAAACAAACACCGCATTTTCAGTTCTATCAACACTTAAAGGCAGTGGTCGCGATCAAATATGCTTGTCGTCTTTTTTTCTCTAAACCCTCTTCTTGGTCTCGAGTAGTAGGACCTATAAGAAAAAAATAGCGAAAAACCACTGTTTTGGGCCAAATTTGAAGCCTGAACTTTCTTGTCTTTTGATGGTGGACGAGCCCACTCCACATCATCGGCATCGGTGACCTCTTATATCAAGAACATCAGTTGGCTTGAAATTAAATTTCAATCAATGAAGCTTTGGATTTATGTGCACATCTAGTCAAAAACATTGACTGAAGTGATGCTTTCATTGTTCAACTGTTTTTCTTCGTTAGATTTGCATTTATTTCGTCCTCTGAATGTCGATGATTTTTGACTGCTCGGCATGAGACGGCGATCTTTTTCGTCATCGCTGTGCACGTGTGCACGAAACAGCTTCTTTGGGCCCTAAAAACTCTAATTCTAGCCCGTTTTTCACCGCTCTACCTTCATAGTTTTTCAGCTGTTTTTGATCTGAGCTGATTTTTGTAGTTTTTTCTATAACATTTTTCATCGTGACCACAGCCTTTAAGATACAGCGTGCCCAAACTGTTCGCCCAAGCAATGACCTCGATTTTTTATTTTGTAACTTCAGGTATCAAGGCTCCTTCCAATTACGACTAGATTATCCGCACTGCAAACATTTTTCAATACTTGTGGGCAGTAGAGTGTTAGAACGAATAATTTTTTTCGAATATTCGAATAAACGAATAATTCGATTAATCCACTTCTTCGAATACTCGATTATTCGAATAAATCGAACATTCCACTTCTTTGATTATTCGATCATTCGAATAACTTGAATAATGCACTTCTTTGAATATTCGAATATTCTAATTATTCGAATAAACGAATATTCAGGCAACACTCTATTGCGCGCTGTCCCATCCAATTCACTCAGGCAAATTGGGGCATCGACAACAGGCTGATAAGTTGTCATTTCATACTGCACCCTCTTGACAACTCAAATCGCTCGCATTGTAAGCCTGAAACCTGCCCGTCGCCCAACGACGTCCGCCTGTTGTCGGGCTGTTGACATTTGGACGTGTCGCGTTTAGCCGCCTATTTAGCAGCGGTTCACATCCTGCAAGACTTTTATCTGGCTTAGGAACTACGTTGCTCCGAAACGCGTCGCGGTCGGCGCACCGACACGCGGCATGGTCGGTAAACCCACGCGTCGCGGCTGGGTCGCTCAACCTCCACTGAGGCCGCCCCCGGATGGGCAGGGCTTCCAGATGCGGGGCGGGGCCAATGTACCGCATACCTGAGTAATTGAACCGGCTGCGCTCTTGTCACTTATATTCAGCATACACGCTCGTGAACGTGGTTGAGATACTAACTACGGCGATTGAGTGGTATGGCTCAGAACACAACTTCTACGCATTCTGAAGCGTCAAAAACGACCCAAAGTGACGCTACACGACTGAGGAGTCGATCCCGCACCTGTATCTACCCGCCCCATGTATTTGCGTCCTCCTAAACAGGGGTGCTTGTCAATTTCCACCGTCGGCGACGTTTGTGGTTTACCTATTGTACCTATTGTACCACCCACAAATGTCACCGACGGCTACAATGACCCAGCACCCCTGTTTTGGAGGAGGACGCAAATACAAGGGGCCATAGCCGCGAAATAGACGCAAATTGCCTTTTTCCCGAGTAATAGCCAAGAAATAGCCGCTAAATAATGCTCGCCGGGAAATAGCCGCGAAATAGCGGCTAAATAGCCGCCAAATATGCGGTCTGCTTCGTTCTAGTTTGGTTTAGCTTAGTTGAGTTCAGTTGAGTTATGTTCTGTTTATGCGATGGCGAACTTCCTAGTGTTGCATAGCCGTGCCCTACTCCGGAATCTCAGCGACAATGAGAAGAACTCAGCGACATTTCGTAGTTAGTAGTTGAGATCGACACCATGTCCCAGGGAACTCCCCGTGTAATATCTCGCTTCCCAGCTCCATGAGACGTCTGGGCGACAACAGACGGATCCGGCACGAACTTGAAACTACACATTCAGCTGGTCGTTCTAGGTGGCTGGAAAGCATCGAATTCCAAGTCCAGCATTATGGAAGGAGAGAAATTAGGCTTTTCCTTCAGAATTTAGGTGAAGTCCACCGGGAACGTAGACAAATAGCGTCACCTCGAACCAGTTTGATGAAAATGCACATGAAAATGGCTCATTCTGGCCATCATCGTTTGAAATTGCCATTTTGCTCAAGTGTTGCTATACTTATGCGTCGCTCGAGATTTAAACTTTTCTCTATGACTGAAGGTGAAATGGGCATTTCTAGCGTTTTGACAAAATCCTACGAGCGATTTAATATATAGTAAATACTTGTTGTAGCTATATATTTAAGAGGTACTGAAGAATTGTGAGAAATTAGGAGTCATTACGCTAAGATGTTTGAAATGAAAAATCAGAGCAAAATGGAGTGCGATCATGTCGAATATTCAAACTATTCGTGCCTAATATTCGAATTAACCGAATACTTCACTTCTTTGAATATTCGAATATTCGAATGAACGAATATTCCACTTCTTTGAATATTCGATTATTCGAATAACCTGAATAATCCTTTTCTTTGAATATTCGAATATTATTCAAATAAACGAATATTCGGGCAACACTCTAATGGGCAGACATTGAGCTCACTGCATACAGCTCTTCTATACATAGTCATCAACAAGGAAACTGAGTTTAAAATTAACAAAATTGATTTGTCGCCGAGCACGCCGGTCTATACCACAGATTAGCCGTGAAGAGCGCAGTTTTTCAATTTTTATCCGTGCATAGGTTCATAGCTAGAGCTAGCTATGAACCCTTTCCACATGACAGAATGACACAGCACAGAGGGTATGCAAAAGATCTCAAACTTCGATCTGATTGGAACTTTCTTCTACAGAGCTCTGACCTGCGCTATGGAGCGTGTCCGAATTTTATTCTTCGGTGAATAAAATTTGAGGGTTGTGTGGAAGCCTGCAGACCAGGGACACGGTAACAGAGTTTGCAATTACTATGACAGGGTGCGCTTTATATATAATGACAAGGTTTCAAATCTCATCCCGTCGAATTAAGCGCGTGCCTAGTCGGCCTCTATAGTCTTTTCTTTTTTACGGGCCTCTTTCTCAAAACGTACAAAATTTTGTAGCGTGAAATCGTTTTTAAAAGCAATGGCGGGCAAACGCCTGAGGGGTCCTGAATTTGTGAGAAATAAATCGACTCGTAGTCATCTTCCTCATCTTTACTAATTCCCTGAGGCTGAAGTCTTGAGACACTCTACCGAAATAAAGTGAGGGCAAGTTGCTGAATTCGATACGTGGGCTCTGTCAAATACAGCACACCCACATTTTCGTTATGTTTTGCATTCCTTAAAGACATACAGGCGGCTAAAGCCTAGTTTTGACTGCATCGCTGCTGTTTTTCATCGCTGCGATTTTGCACCCGCTGCTGCAGCGATGTAGCAGCGGCAGCGATTCTGTTCATAGTGCATAGCCTCACGGATGATCGAAGAAATTCAATCAATCAGTGAAATTAATGGCTGATAGTTATCAATAACACGTTTCGAATCGTAAACACTGATATTGTCATGTAAAAGGCTCAAAGTTCACTAGACGAAACGTGTCATTAGCTGGCAATCGCTCCATCGCTGCCATTTCAGCCGCGATGGAGCGATGATCAGCGACCATTGAGAATCGCTCTTCAAGCAGCGATGCGGTAAAACATAGGATTTCGTCACCGCGACCCATCGATGTAGGACGTTTGCCACGAAGCGATCACAATTGGAGCTGCTTTCCACTACGCGCGATGAAAAAGGAACAGTTGTTCCTCGCATGGCCGCAGCGACCGCCTGCAGTCGAAACTAGGCCTACTGTGTGGTCGGTCAAGTGCGGAAGAATATTCTTAATCGAAGTGTGTACTTCTCTGTGATTTTGAAGAAAATCGATATTTATTTTATCAATTTTTGAGAAAAGTTGGTAATATGTGTACAGATCGATAGAAAACCTTCAGGGGCACTTATGCTCAAAATACGCGACACGATTTCGGCTATTTTGAACATTGACCAAGGCGAAAATGGATGTCGGCAGTTTGTCTTCGCTTCTTTCCAATAGAGGGTCCAAGGACTTCAGCAATGACATGTTTTCAAGCAGACACCCTCTACTTCAAAATGACCCCATTCGAGCAGTTTTTCAAGGTCTCATGGGGGAGCGAGCAACAATTAGCGAAGCCGACTCAATGACGAGTTCAACTGTGAAAAATCGGGGACCCTTCAGGCTTCCGCTTACCATTTGTTTCAAGAACCATTTTGCGCTCTGAAAATTTGTGCAGTTGAAGAGAGAGAGAGGTTTGATGAAACAAAAACAGACCATTCAGGAGGATTAGCGACGCGCATATGTAGGCGTGGCAAGGATAGAAATTTCGTAACCACATCTAAAGCGCATCATGCTCACAGGTGCAGTGTACTTGCGCAGGTATCGTTCTCGTTAGGAATCATCTTTATTTTCACGACTCCAATCCATAAATGGGCCATGGAGACCACACTGGTGGCGTTTGGCGAATCAAATGTGTATCGTTTGATACTAGTGTGACTAAAAGTGAAACAAAAGGCGGTCTTTTTTCAGTCATCTAGTGCTTCGCTCACCAACTTGTGCAAGAATATGATTGCCCTTTTTCAAAAATGTTTCATGAAACATCAAGAAATATTCTCAAAAGTATCGTCGAAATGCTTCTGTCAAACTGGATTTAATGCCTGAATCGGCTCAAGTAGCAGAGGAGTGCCAGAGCTGCGCGCACGGCGGTGTGGGTGGGTGCATGCTCGCTCGGGAAGCGTTCGACGCAGGTTCGAATCCTGCCTGTGCCCAATAGCTTTGCGTGCCACTCAGCTCCCTATTGATATACATAGTAATTGCTCTACAAAAGATCCAGCATTAATAGGTGAGTGTTGATAAAAAACACTAAACGACTACGGGGAATATGTCTGTTCCACTGATATTGATTGGAGCTTCCCTTCTCGCATATCACCTGAAGGAAGGTGAACTTGCTCTGATTGAGAGATCACATCAAAATGTTACGATCAACTCTTTAATCAAAATTTTATCCAAGAGAAGTTGGTCTTGAAACACAATTTTCTGGGATTTCTCTTAATTTTCTCCTACGTCAATAACTATACAGAGTGCTATGTACACTTGACTTACTTGACTTAATCGGTTGGCTTTCGCCTGACGCGGTCATTCTGCATCTTCACCGAGGTGTGCCGTCCTAGTAGTCAGCCGTGTCCATTTTTCACGGTCTTCAGCCACAACACATTCCATCCAGCTGTCACTATTCCATTTCCTGCGAAACGAAACATCGCGCCTAAACTGTCTTTCGATGCCGAGTGACTTTAAATCCTCTTTAACCACATCCGTCCAGAACTTTCGCCTACGCCCAGGTGGCCGTTTCCAGACAGGATTTGGAAGCATTTTTAAAGCGTGTTGTACGAGACGATCCGGCGTTCTTCTTAGTATATGCCCGAGCAGTCGAAGTCGACTTTCCATTGCTGCTTGAGATGGCGTTAGGAGATGCTGGCACCTCCCTCGTGTCAAGCGTTGATGTACTGCGTCGATTTCCTTGTAAAGGTCTTCGTTATGGCATACACGCGGCCAGAAATATCCAAGCAAACGCCTAAAAGCTTCCTCTCCGTGCAATCCAACCTTTCCATCTGCGTTTTCGGTGCTGCCCACGTCTCCGATCCGTACATCATGATAGGGCGAATAGCGGATAGGTAGACGCGCAACTTGACTTCCTTCGCGATGGTGGTAGACCACAAACACTTGGTTAGAGAATTGAATGCAGACGTAGCTTTCACACATCGTTGTCGAATATCCGCTGCATAACTACACCATCGTTCTTCAGCAAACAGCCCAAATAACAGAAATCGTCCACCAGTTCGATACGTTGTCCGTCCACACAAACTCCAGTTGAAGGCCTCTGAGAGACCCACATCTGCTTGCATTTGTCGGGACGAAGACGAAGTCCATAGGCTGCGGCATACTTCGAAACGAGGTTCACAATCCTTTGCAGTTTTGCGTTGTTTTCAGCGAATAACACAATGTCGTCGGCGTACTCCAGGTCGACAAGGGAGCGTCCTGATGGTGTTAGGATCCCATCCGCAGGAAACTGTTCTGCAACTCTACGCATGATGTCATCAACGGCGAAGTTGAAAAGAAAAGGTCCTGCAACGGCTCCTTGCCTTACTCCTGTTTTCACCTCGAAAGCTGACGTAAATCCGACAGGTGTACGAACTGCTGCTGTTGTTCCTTTGTTCATGTCCTCGATTAACCGAACATACTTTTCCGGGACTCCATCTGCTCGCAGAACATTGAGCAATCGATCACGATGAGGAGAGTCGAACGCGGCTTCAAAGTCCAAAAAAGCAAGCTGTGATGGCTTCGAAAACCGCTGCCACGATTCAATTACTCTTCTCACGACGAACACTTGGTCGATGGTCGATCTTCCAGGTCGAAAACCGGCTTGCTCTGGTCGTTCTTTCACGATGTTTGATAAGTCGCTCGAGAATGATACGTTCTAAAACCTTGTACATGACACGAAGTAGAGAGATTCCTCTGTAGTTCTTAGGATCCGTGACGCATAGCTTCTTGTGAAGAGGTACGATGATCGCATGTCTCCACGAATCGGGTATCCTTTCGCTCATCCATATGGCACGGATGGTGTTGGTCATTTCACGAATCCCAGACGGAGGAAGAGCTTTCAGCATTTCAGCAGTGATTTTGTCATCTCCACCTGCCTTTCCATTCTTCATTTTCCGGACACAATCCAAAACTTCAGACTCAGTCGGCGGTTCCTCACTGACATCGCTATGTACAGCTCTCATTATTTATGGGAAACTCAAAAAAGAAACTTCTCATGGACGATGCCTTCATGTGACGAAATACGGGCGGCTGTTTCATCTCTTTGGTAGGCAGGCTCCCTCGGTTTTTTTTTGTTCCTCAATCAAAAGTTTCATTGCTAGCCCTATAAAGTCTTTCAGCGACACGACATAGATAAGGTTCTTTTGCTTCTCCTGCTATCAACAGAGACTGTATCAATCCTAGAAATGCAGCCTAATCTGAGATACACATGATTGTACCATTGACGCAGCGAAAATTGTGAACTTTCTGACATCTCGTGATATATCATTGTATTTGAGTAAGAGTTTCCCAATGGTTTGTCAGCGATTGCAAACAGATAGGTGGTGAGAAGTCAAACAAACGCATGCAGCATTGACTAAGAAAATCACATTATATGATTCTATCGAAGACCCAAAAAACCCTACCACGGCCAAAATCGAAACCGCTGAAGTCGACACTTTCAATGGACACATCTCCCTTCAAACCCAGGGCCTGGACCGAGGCCATTGGGAATCGGTGAGCGAAATGGGCTAGATGTTCACCGTTGACTTCAATCTGAAAGCAGTGCATACATATAACTTAATGGATGTCTAAAAAGTAGGCAAACGAAACCTCAAAGTAGTCATTATGCGCGTGAATGTGCAGATGGAACTGGCTGTCGTGGTGGAGAGGGTTGTGATGTCTTACCTAAACCTCGCATAATGTTTTTTATTGGGCGATATCGTTGGGTGTGTAGCGTTATTTCCATTCTGTTCGATTTCAGCTACCTGTCAAGACTGGCCTAAACAAGTTACCAGAAAGCGCCTCAGAACACAGCAAAAAAAAACTTAAAGGAAACTTTTGACAGGCCGCAAAATCGTAACAGAATGTTAATAGTTCCACACACTCGATACTCTCCGTGTCATCCAATTGGGAAGCTGCAGCGCTAAGCTGTCGAGCACGAAACCATTCTATCGATAGCCACCACTACCTGAGGCCGAATTCTCCAACGTTCGTACTCCAGGTATAAAGGCGCAGCAGGGTATAATCATCCACACTTTTCTAGGGGACGGTGAAGGTTATATCCTGATTGGCCCTCACACCAGGGGTATGATGATTGACGAATCTGGTCCCTGGTTTTCCTGCGGGCAACTTTTTCCGCGTCGCAGCATCGCGGCTTCCTAATTGAATGACATACGGACCATACGTGTAAAACAACACTTTTGGCTTGAAGTTTACCTCAGTGCCCCATGAACCATAGCTGGCAGAGTTCATGACAACCTCTTTCTCATGATGGAAACGGAAGTCCACATGCAAAACAATGTGTGGCCCTGACAGGAGTTCTACGGAGAAGTTCCTGGAAACCGACCGCTATGATCTGCTAATGAACAGAATCTAGAATCAGCTAGTCAAAATCCGAAAGCCACCTGTGATGTCCATGGTTTACTTTTCCTCGGATATCAATTTTGCAGCCAGGTCGAAGAGTCTCATAAATGGGAATGGCGGTTGGAACAGCCTAAATATTGAACCAGATACATACATATTTAACATTCGAACAAACTTTTACAATTCTGATTTTGAAAAAGTTCGGAGAGATTTCGCAAATTTTCGTTTCTGAAAATTCATCTTTACCGGTGAATCACTGCGTTTGGTTTTTCGAGTCCCGATTTTTTCCTCGAGTTTCCGAAGATATGTTCGGTGAAAGACTGTTCATTTCGGAAAAATTCAGTTATATGGCTTTTAAATATTGCAGAATTTCAAGGTGACTTCGTTCAAATATTGAATCTGGAGAAAAGTTCTCGATCATTTCAATTTAATCCGCGAAATAGTCAAGAATCGCTCAATTCTTTATAAGAAATACTTATGTAACCACTCAAATAAATACCTTATATCATTAGAATTGAGTAGTGATCTGCTTCTCAATTGTAACCACTTATTCTAAGCAATGCGCAAAAAATTTTATGTTCAGGAACCCCAGCAAATCTGAATTAAAAAAATTAACTTCTTCGGCTTTTCTTTGTTTAGCGAAAAGATGACTAAAAGTAAATCATTCATCAGAAAAATTCATTTTTCATTTGAAAATAAACTTCTGCTATCCATTCGAATATTTTTGAGGTGACAGCTAAAAAATTGCATTTGATGAAATTTCATAATTTTAATTTTAATTTTCATTCTTCTCTAATATTCAAATGCATGAATGCTTCCGATAAAGTTTTTTTGTAATTTTTCAAAGGCAATACGAATTCAAAAGCTTGTTGTCTTTTAGAGAATTCAACCAGATATCGAGTGAGTATACTGATTTTATAACAAATCACAATAACAAACAAACACTTTTCCGGGGGCTGAGTGTTCGAACTTATTTTTATTTTTGAAAAAAATCTTTTTTTTTTAGAAAAAAAAAACAAAAATGCTATCTCCCAAACAAAAGCACTCATTCGAATTCTCTGATTTTTCCGTGTATTTTCTCTATTATGTTAAAGGCAGTGTCCACGATGATTTTCGACCCCGAGTTTTTCAAATAAAACAATGGGTTGGCTTCTAAGTGTTACCAAAATTACGAAGAAACGCCTGGAAACCCATTTAAACGTCGTATTTCGATGACATTATTCTATAGAATGGACTAATTGTCCGGTTGTCTTAACATGTTCATGGTGGTTGTAACTCGTGGAAAATTGGGTCAATAAAAAATAGAAGAATATTTTATGCAAAGCAGGATTAGTTAGGGCCTTAAGGATAGAACGGAGCAGTAGAGAGTAGAGAATTGCAAAGGACGGGTCCACAAAAGATTTCATTGTCACAACAAACACTTCCTGTGATACTTAAGAGGCGGGGTGATACTCAAGGATTTCGTATACTTCTGGTGCGTTTTCCTCAATTTCTACGTTGTTTTAGTTCACCCGGAGGCCACCTAATCAATATAGCGAATAATCTCAAAGTTGAAGATTATCGTGAACACTGCCTTTAAATGACATTGGTTTACAGCGTTAGTGGCCATTCAGTGACTTACAGCCGACATGGATAGCAGCGTGGGTTTTGGTCCCCTTGGCGCAGCCCTCGCGCCCGTTTGCACAAATTCTGTGCACGTAAAGTATGCTACGTGCTCTGCATTTGCGCCAGCATATTGTGCACAGACAAAAGGAAACCAAGCCGAGAATAATACCCGTTTAGACTGTGAGATAGAGAAAACACTAGCGAGCAAGTGGCGGAGCAGTCCAGTTAGAGAATACCAGTCTTCCCCACCACCCTTTATTTCACAGAGTAGCAATCAAAATAAAAGAGTTCATTGAGACTATGTCGCGGCTACTAAGTAGCCAATGAGAAATCCCCAAAACAACTTTCATCATTTGGTTGAAGCTGAGACGTGCACAAAAATATTGAGCTCTAAAAGTACACCTCTACTTTTGCCCGCTACTGTATATTGTCATGTACAACATTTGGCAAATATAATTTTAAGTCATATAAACTTACTGGAGCGTAAACGTTATGCATGTTGAGACAGGCGCTGATGTATATTCACACCGACAAAGACGCAGCTCAATCGCGACTGATTAAATACGCTTTGGATTGCTGAATCATCAGCGCTCACTCGCCGGTCGGTCGTTATCGCCGGTACGCGATCATCGCTCAGTTTGTGCCCATTTCGATGCCATGCACAAGCATTGCTCATACGTGGAAAACCCCATAAGTCGCGAAACACCCACCACGAGTCGCAAATATTTGCAGAAGCTTTCCTAGCGCCCTTAAAGGCCAGTACATCATCATCATCAGGAGACCTTTACCCCTCCGTTATCGTTTTGGAGCAGAATCACTTTCCCAATCTGTATAAATGAAGGAGTGGCACAAAATTCGGGGTCAAAAGCTCTTTGGAACAAATACTAAACGCCGCTTTTTCAGACGAGTTAAAGGCAGTGTTCACGATAAATTTCACTTCCGATATCACCACGGTTTACGGAAGGTCTGGTGCCCTATATAGCAAGGCATGCTTAGAAAGGACACGAAAGACGCGTTTTTGAGCCAGAATAGGCCCTCCCTTGTTTACGTTGATTTTTGAGCGTGGAGGAATTGACCGCTAGAAGGATGATACCTATCAGTGCAATGAAGCAAACAGCTCACTTATCAGCACTTCCTTGACTTGATCATTCCTATAATCTGAGTCTTCATTTGTTCCTTTCAAGTGGCGGATCTGGGACACGGGGCTTGTCTGGGGCACCAAAACGCTTGTTTGCAGCCGTTATTTTGCCACCCCTGGCTCGTTTTCTACCGTTCCAATGGCATTGGGAGCCCAGGATCCTTCTCCCCTATCATTTTACTGTGGAAAGTCAACGAGGATGATCATCGTGAACACTGCCTTTAACATAAAACAACTCACATACTGGTGGTAAAAACAATAAGTGATTGAATATCCCAGAAATTCACAAGCAAAAAACTACAGGTGGAGGCACAGTTCAAGCTCAGGGACGAAATCTGAGATTTCTACATAATTGTGAAGTAGACCCACCCCGTATACCACTTGCCAAGTGCGAGCTCTCAATTTCTTCGAATAAGCGAGATATAAGAGGAAGCCACCCTGGGGCGCCCACCTCGGGAAGCCACTTTGGCACGCCCCTTTTACGATCTTTCGAGCTCAACGGTGGCGAGATGAGCGATGCTTTTCAATCAGAAGCCCCGTTCTTCCCTTCATTCCCAACCTCTCTCATCATTCAGGTCAGCTCACACCCAGCGGTTGCAAATGGCGGGAGTTACAAGCCTCGGACAACTCGTCCACCATGCCTCCGCAGGTCACTTTTTGAAAAGTCATAACTCCGTTCCCAGGAGGTCTTGAACGATTCCATAGGCATCATTAGAATCAGCGTGAGACCGTTTTTAGGGTAGATGGAAAAGCTGAGAACCGAATCTGAGGTTGAACTGTGCCTTTAACACTGGAAAAGAATCAAAAAAATCCGTAAAGGTGGGTTTTGAGTAATTTAAGAAACAGAGGTCGTGGATATCCGACCCACGCGGATAGATCCGAATTAGCAACACTGGATAACTCGGGTCATTCGAGTAGAGGGGCCAAGCGAATATATAGTTTGATTTCAGATCAATCCGAGAATTACGTTTTTTGATGAATTGGATTTCGAATCACCCTATATTTGACGTCGAATGTGGACCACTTAGATTTGGACGTTTTTTTTTCGTGGCTCAGATCGGATCGAATGTATAGTGGACCCGAAAATTTGAATTTTTTTCTTCTTGACCCAAACTTCGACCACGAGATTATTGTACATATGTGCTTAACACAAATATGATGTTCATTTTGGTTTACCGCACGATTATGGTGGGTTACATTAGAAACAATAAGTTATATCGTCGGCATGGATCCTAATAGAACTTTGCGCCAACCTCCAATGGTGAACGCAAACTCTCATTAGGATCCATGCCGATGTTACAAACCGTAACCTGTGGCCGTATTCATGAAACTACGGGAGCCTCCTGGGAGGGTCCAAAGTTCGCCTTTTGCATACATCGGCTGGTTCTAGAAACATTCCCGGGAGGCTCCCGTAGTTTTATGAATACAGCCACTGAAGGATAGGCTTTTTCATTTCTGAGTTCCGCTTATCGTCCTGAGAACTCAAGGTAACTTTTTGGGATATAGATACATCTGAGACCTTAATTGAACTACAGTTTGCAAACCTCAGAGCCGGAATCATACTTCGGGCGACCAGCGTCAGTGTCAGTGTACATTAGATTGTATCAAACAAATAGAAATTTTTGAATATTCGAATAACAGAATGATTCGAAATATTGACTCTTTCGAATATTCGGATAAACCAATTATTAGAATATTCGATTACTCGTTTATTCGGCCGAATATTCGTTTTCCGAATATTCGTTGACATATCCCCTGGTTCCGAGAAACATTTACTCTACTCCCTCGCGCAGCGAGGGTAGATACAGCGAGAAAGTGTGGGGAGAAGGAGACGCAGAATACGAGCGCAGATGCACGCGATGAACGGAAATTAATCTCACTCGGAAACAGGGAATACTCTATGTAGTGTATATATTGCATCTCAAACGAGTAAGCGATAGGAGAGTCCAGAGAATCTGTGACGAAAAAACGCATCACGTACGAGACGCAGCATCTACCACACCGTAATCTAGAAAACGAACTTCTCCGATTTTTTTTTCCAAAGGAAAATGCGAAAGATTGGGTACATGAGAAAATCGAAGATTCCGGTTTTTCCTGGATTCCGGTAAAACAGATGCTACGTCGCGTATGGTTTCCGCATTCACTGGCCGTGCGGTGTTGGTGGCGTCACAGGCCAATGGGGTTTCGATGGCGAGCGCGGTGATTTACCGTCGCAGCCCGTCCGTTCATCAGACTAAAATTATTACGTGAACTCTCCGTAACTTGCGTACGTTGCGGGCTCGTCGGAGACGCAGAGGGAGCGCTGTTTTTTTGACTCTCCGATCGCTGACTCATTTGGTACGGAGTATATCAGGGATTCAGATTTTCGTTCGATGTTGATGGTTAACATTGCGCCGCGTCGCTTGACTCAGAAAGCATGATCCCGGCTTAGTCTACCATAATCTATCCAAAATCGATTATCCGATCGTGTTAAAGGCAGTGTTCACGTTAAAAAAATTTGTTTCAGTTTCCACTAAGAATCGGTGGTGGAGGGGCACTCTGTAACGCTGACGTCGAAAGAACGCATGAAAACGAGCCAGTTAGAGCCCCAAAAGAGGCCGAAGTTGGCACTTTGAGCGCAAGGCAAACCCCAAAAGCGCAACACACGCCCACCGATGTGAACAAATGAATGCTCGAGATTGTGAGATGAGCGATGGTTTCCGAACAGTAGCCCCGTTCTTCCCTTCATTCTCAGCTTCTCTCTTTACTCAGGTCGGCTCGCATAGATCGGCTGCAAAAGACGGAAGTTACAAGCCTCGGAAGACTCGTCCACAGTGTTTCCTTAGCTCAATCTTAGAGGGACCTCCCAGAAGGTCTTGTACGATTTCAGAGAAATCATTGTAACCAGCATGGGGCCGTTTTCAAGGTAGGCAAAAAAAAACAGAAAAACGATTTCATCGTGAACACTGCCTTTAAGAACTCAAACAATAAAAACTGCACTGGAAACTAGCCTACTATCCAGAGTTGCTCAAAATTGTCATTCGGTAGACATAATTCCCTTCCACTCCCCCCCCCCCTCCCTCCACCCCAAGTTTTGGGCCACATTTATTAAGAACTTTTGAATGTTGACCTGAAGTTTCTCTTCAGCACCCCAAATAACCTCATGGAAAATTCAGGTCAAACCTAAAGCGTTCATTTCGAGAGCATGCAGAACCATCTGATTGAAATAAGGGAGACACTCTGCCAATGAAATCCAGACTTTTCGAACCACAAATCTATCGACCCTTTCAGCTCCTCCTTACGCCCTCTTTCCCAGATCTTTTGTTTCAAGCTGATATTCTCCACTTAAAAAACGCAAATTAAATATAAATGAATCTTCTTGTGAAAACCAGCAAAACATCTAAAACAGGGCCTTCTACAGTGCCAGAGCGTCCAAATTACGGCAACTGTGTTTAGCTTGTAAAGAAAGACTACCACACTTTAAGGTTTTTCAAAGAGAGATGTCCAAAAAGGCCTTGCGTTTGAGGCACAGTGAAAACTCAGGGGTAAAGTTTGATATTATGTGTAGTTCGTACGCCGTGAATAGCAACCTTGCCAACCGCGAAATCTCAATTCGCTCAAATAAGTGAGATACTACAAGGGAAAGGTCGGCCCCGTCCGCATTACCCCAAAAGCCTAACCTAGCACACCGCCCCGGAGAGGGACCCAAGAGCTCTGCTATAGCACACAGTGCCTTTGAGCGTAGTCACACAAACCAATTTTTCCGTTTTTGAAGATTTTGGTTCCCTTTTCGGGGCGGAACGTTTGATTATGTTTTAGGGTATTGGGGGCGGGACCAACTTTTTCCCTGCAGTTCCTCACTTATGTGATCGAATTGAGATCTCGCTCTTGGCAGGGTTGCTATACACGGTGGGCGGACTATAAATAATATCAAATTTCACCTCTGAGGTTGGACCGTGCCCTTAAAGGAAGTGTTCACGATAAAAACCGTTTTTCTGTTTTTCCGCCTATCTTGAAAACGGCCCCATACTGATTCCAATGATGTCTCTGAAATCGTACAAGACCTTCTGGGAACGGAGTTATGGTCCCTCAAAATTTGAGCTAAGGAAACATGGTGGACGTGTTGTCCGAGGCTTGTAACTTCCGTCTTTTGCAGCCAATGTATGCGAGCTGGCCTGAGTAAAGAGAAAAGTTGAGAAAGAAGAGAAGAACGGGGCTAATGATCGGAAATCATCGCTCATATCACGATCTCGAGCATTCATTTGTTTACGTCGGTGGGCGTGTGATGCGCTTTTGGGGTTTCAATGCTCTCGAAGTTGCAACTTCGGGCTCTTTTGGGGCTCTTCCTGGCTCGTATTCATGCGTTCTTTCGACGTCAACGTTACAGTGTGCCCTTCCACTACCCGTTCCTGGTGGAAACTGAAACACATTTTTTTTATCGTGAACACTGCCTTTAACCCATTCACGACCGCGTGTCCCACCGGTGGGACACGCGTTGGCTACCACTTCGGACCGCGTGTCCCACCGGTGGGCCACCATTTTCAAAAATCGATTTCTCCGTCACAAGAAACTACCTTCGAACCTACATATGATCAATGTATTGACCAACCCAACACTTGAATAAAAACCTCGTGGTCCATCAGTAGGTCAAGTGCAGCAACATATCTAGACTTTCATAAAATCAGTTGCGCTGAAGTAGAGGAAAAACGGCTGTAAAATGATTTTAAAAGCACCTTATAATTTCTTTTGTCGTCTATTGCTAGTTTTTAGGTTGCTTTGTAGGAACCTATCGTTTGAAATACGTTTCCTTTTCTAAAACCGTCGCAGCTCAGTTGACCCCGTTTTGGTTTTGAATAATTGTTTCTTGATAACGAAAGCGTCTCAGGCTCAAACTCTGATACTGTCCAACCCTCGTTGATAGCTACAATATAGACACAAAAAAGGGAAAGCAATCACCCGTGGGACGCTATTCAAGCCAGCGTGTCCCACCGGTGGGACACGTTATACGGTGACGCATTATTGCACGCGGTCCGAACGTGCAGCCACCCAAAATTAGGCGTGGTCGTGAATGGGTTAAAGGCACAGTCCAACCTCAGAGGCAATTCTTGATATTGTGGTCCGGTCGCCGTCTATAGCAACCCTGCCAAGCGCGAAATCTCAATTCGCTCAAATAAACGAGAAAGAGCTAGAAAAAAAGTCGACCACGCCCCTTGAAAGAAAAAATGGGTAATGCCCACTGGCAGGTTTCCGACCTCAATAGGGAAGAGACGCGCGAATGATTTTGTTCAAAATCTATGTTCTTCCTTTTGTTTTCGGTCTGGCTATATATTGTGACCTGATTCAGAATGATTGCTGAGAATAACGAGAAAATACAGGCTCGAGACAACTCGTCCGCGAACTTCTACCAGTTCAAATTCAATGTTTTTCAGTAGTCGTAACTGAGCTCGTAATGAGCTCTGAACGATTCTGGAGACACCATCGTTATCAGCGTGAAATTCTCTCCAAGATAGGCTGAAAAATGAATAATCGATTCTAAGCTTGGACTGTGGCTGTAAAACCCCTTTTTTAGACTGAAATTATCTCAATCGACTTTTGAGAAGGGAAGAGTCGATCGTTAGAAATCACTGTTTTGACCAACGATATCACGATCAAATGAAGTTCAACTTTCTTTCAGATGGTTTGTGGAAAAAAAAGGTTAACCGATGTGTGTAGAAAAGTCTTACTTGACGTTAACATATACTGTGCTTCTCTGGGCCTAATTCCGGTCCGCAATCGCGTCTCCACACGCTTTGCGGTCGCGCGCTTTTGAGTCGGAAGAGTTCCCAGAGCCAGAGCCGCCGATCTGATGACTCTAGGTGGGCTTTAGAGACTGGAAACTTAACAAAGTTGGAGAAAACCATGTGAAAAAACTATAGCGAGTCGGCTTTGGCGCTGGAAGCTCGACTGACTCGAGCGCGTGCGGCCGCAAAGCGTGTCGAGACGCTTTTTCGGACCGGAATTCGGCCCAGAGAAGCACAGTTGTATATTCCATCAACTTCTCCTCAGTTGTACTGTACCAATCGTTGATTATTTACTTATATGATGGATGACAGCAATTTGGGACGGATAACTGACGGAAGTGCCGGCCTCTTTTAACGGATTTTGAGACATTCGACCACATTTATCTTCACAATAAAGCGTTTTCAACCGAACAAACTCTCCCTGCGTTCTTAGGTGGGCCCAGGAAGACATTCGAACCGAAAAAAACGGTGAGTGGTTCTCAACGTGTACGATGCCTTTAAAGGCAGTGGTCACGATGAAAAACGTTATCGAAAAAACTACAAAAATCAGCTTAGATCAAAAACAGCTGAAAAACTATGAAGGTAGCGCGGTGAAAAACGGTCTACAAATAGAGTTTCTAGGGCCCAAAGAAGCTAGTTCGTGCACACGTGCACAGCGATGACGAAACAGATCGCAGTCTCATGCCGAGCAGTCAAAAATCATCGACATTCAGAGGACGAAATAAATGCAAATTTAACGAACAAAAACAGTTGAATAATGAAAGCATCACTTCAGTCAATGTTTTGACTAGATGTATTCACATAAATTCGAGGTTCATTGATTGACATTTCAATCTCAAGCTAGCTGATGTTCTTGATATAAGAGGTCATCGATGCCGATGATGTGGAGTGGGCTCGTCCACCATCAAAAGACAAGAAAGCTCAGGTTTCAAATTCGGCCCAAAACAGTGGTTTTTTCGCGATTTTTTCTTATAGGTCCTACTACTCGAGACCCAGGAAAGGATTTGGAGAGAAAAAGACGACAAGCATATTTATTCGCGACCACTGCCTTTAGAAAGCGCATATTCGCCACAAACAATTTGAAAAGCGTGTCCAGGTGTGCCTGGCTGAATCAATAGACCAATTCTGAGCGGCTTTGTAATCATTCTTGGCTGAACTGAGTAAATTCTTCATTGATTAGAGCGAACTTGAACGCGGAAGCTTCCAATTTGTTCATCTTTGAAACAAAGTATCCAAGCTGAACATGTTATGGTCAGTTTCAAATTCTCGTCGTGCGTAATCGCCGGGAGCCTTATCGAACAGCAAAGTTCATCTCTTTGGGTTGGTCGAGCGGTGAGCAACGTTCCTTTATCGCAACATGAATGAACCGGCACTGTGTTGCAGATAATGTGCCCGCCACTGGTTTTGAAAATGCCACGTATTCCACATAAAGGCTTTTTTCTAGCTTCCTCTGAATCCTCGTCATGCTGGTGCAACATTGCGATAAATTACAAATTCAGAAACTGATGAGTGGTTGAAAGGCCGTATGAGAAAAAGCGCAACTTTCAGTGAAAATGGAAAGTTACAGGGCTCACTGCCACACTAGTGACGAAAAAACATCAACATAAAGTCAAGCCATGAATAGCCTTATACGGCCACTAAAACTCGAACAAGAAATCCCCGCTCCGCCTAATTTTACACCGTCCATCAAAAAAGTGGGTGAGGCGGGCATGCCACGATCAGCATTTGGGCCGCATTAGGAAACTTATGGCCAGTTCCAGCAGTTTTTTTTTGCATTATTGTTGCAATGGGCCCCGGACCGTTCCGATTTGGGTAACATCTCGAAAACTGCTGTAATCGTGAACACTGTCTTCGAAGGGACACTTTTATGGAAAAGTTTTGTTTTCAATTGAAAGATGACTGCATATCGGCGATTCCTGACAGAATTGAACTTCGGATACTCTATAAAAACTCAGTTAGGAAGCGTCCGAACTAACTTGAAAGCAGCATGCATGCGTGCCTAAAGGCAAAGTACACCCTAAGGCGTTTATTTTTTGGTTTGCACGTTGTTGTGGAGTGGACTCAAGTTCCTAATGTCCTGGCTCGTGGATCCACTACACGAAAAATGAGGACCCGCGGACTCAACGCGCTTGCCGGAAATCCGCTATTCTCATGTCGTTGGCCTCTTCAGGGGCTCCTATAATAAACATTTTCTAATGACGATATGCACGTGTATCCGCTACTTCGTGAATTTGCCTACCACCATGTGTTACTGAAATTAGGAAGAAATGGCGAACAACGCACCGACGCGCCTAGCTTCAGTGAAATAATTTCCGGCCTGGACTAGTTGTCCAATCGGATGAAAGAGTCATTGGTTCGTGATAGGTGAGTAGGAAGCTTTCTTGAGGAAAACGAAGATCGTATTATGCAAAGCAATATTAGTTAAGATCTAAAGAAACGAGAGGGACTAAAAAAGAGCAAACATTTTCAAGGGACGGGATCACAATAGATTTGTTTGTCACAACGAACAGTTTCTCAAGGAAAGAAAAGGAGGGTGAGGGTTAAAGGCAGTGGTCGCGCTCAAATATGCTCGTCTTCTTTTCCTCTCTAAACCCTTTTCTGTGCATAGTGTAGTAGAACCTATAAGAAAAATCCCGAAAAAACAGCTGCTCTGGGCCAATTTCGAAGCCTGAACCTTCTTGTCTTTTGATGGTGAACACGTCCACCCCACATCATCGGCATCGATGATCTCTAATATCGAGAACATCAGCTGGCTTGAAATTGAATTTCAATCAATGAACTTTCGGATTTATGTACACATCTAGTCAAAAACATTGACTGAAGTGCTTGCTTTCATTGTTCAACTGTTTTATGAGGTAAATTTGCATTCATTTCTTCCTCTGAGTGTCGATGACTTTAGACTGCTTGGCATGAGACTGTGATCTTTCTGTGCACGTGTGCACGAATTGGAGATTTAGGGTCTTAATAACTCTAATTCCAGCCCGCTTTTCACCGCGCTACCTTCATCGTTTTTGAACTGTTTTATATTTAAGCTGATTTTTGTAGTTTTTTCGATAACGTTTTTCATCGTGACCACTGCCTTTAAGCTCACCGTGTACTTCTCTTTTTCCACAGTTTATTGGTAAATTCAACTGTACTCGTGGACCGACTCACCCTTTTAGCAAATCATCCCGAAATTCAAAATTATGGTGAAGGCTGCTCTTATGAGGTCGATGGTCTCGAAAAAATCCATTCAGAGAAAAACGAAGGGTATGTGTCTAGTCAATTTGAAATTGAGCTCATATGACATTTATATCTATTACTTAACTGTCCTTATCATCCTTATTAAATAAGAGCTCTTTACACCTAATCACTTGCCTTTATTACATTCCGCATCGGAATGTGCAAGTTTCATGGGACTGTCAAAATATGAAGAAGCTTATATCTGGAGGCACAGTCCAATCTTCGGAATGAACGAGATATAGGAAGACACGCTGGCACCCACAGCAAGGAGCCACTTTGCCACGCCCCCTTAGACGACCTCTCGAGCTCAACAATGGCAAAATGATGATGGATGATTTTCGATAAGTAACCCCGTTTTGCCGTTCATTCTCAGCCTGTCTCTCTCTTCATTCAGAACCGCTGCCATACAGCGGCTGCGAATGAACGGATTCACAAGTCTTGGGCAACTCGTCCAACTTGCTTTCGCATTTCGATTTCATGCTGCTTTTGGGGAGCCATAACTCCGTTCCCACTGAGAATGAGTACGATATCTGAGGTGTCATTGGAATAACCGTGGAACCGTTTTCAGGATAAGCAGAACTCCTTGGAAGACGTCTTCAGGTAGTAATGTGTCCCTTAACCTCAAATATGAATTCTCTGGTTTTCTACTAGTTGCGTAGTAGATTTCTCTTATATAACACTTGCCAAGAGCAAGATTCCTAATCCTTCAAATATGCAAGATATAAAGGACCACCACGGGGCCAACCCGCTCACTCACCACCACGGGCCCAGCTTCTTGCCAAATTTCCGAAATCGTTAGCAGTCAAATGGATGAACGAATTCCAACCGCGATTTCGATTTCCATTCCCTTGCACTTTTTCTTCTCATCCTGGTTCGAACTCGCGCAACGACTGCGAGAGAAGTGAAAAACAGGCCTGAGACAACTCGTCCACCAAACTTTCGCGATCGAAATATAGCCATTTTCAAAGAACCATAACTCTTCTTGTAAGGGGCTCTGAGCGATTTCAGAGACACCGCTGTGATCGGTGCGCGATTTCGAGGTAAGCATGAACCTGAAAATAATTTTCTCGAGGTCTCGTGGCTTTAAGGCACAGTCCGACATCCGAATCGCCTTTCTGTTTTTCCACCTATCATCTTTTGAACGGTCCCACACTGATTCCAATAATGCTTCTGGATTCGTACAAGACCCCCTGGGAACGGAGTTACCCCTCAAAAATTGAGCTGCCGAAGCATGGTGGACGAGTTGTCTGAGGTTTGCAACTTCCGTCATTCGTGACCGATGTATGCGAACCTACCTGAATAAAGATAGAGGCTGGGAATGAAGGGTAGAACGGGTCCACTGATCGGAAACCATCACTCATTTCGCCACTGCTGAGCTTGAAAGATCGTAAAAGGGGCGTGTCATAGTGGCTTCCCGATGTGGGCGCCCCAGGGTGGCTTCCTACTATATCTCGCTTATTCGGAGAAATTGTGGTGAGCGCGAAGCGCTCACCAGGATTTGGCTTTGATCTCTTCCCGCGCGGATGCCCTACAATGAGATCACCTATTCATACCGTCAACAGAGGTATGAGCTGTACACTATTCGACGCGCTGCAGGAAATCACATATGTGTGCAACTTTTCATCCCAATTGGTCCCCGCTTTCTGAAGTTATGACCTCTCAAAGTACGCAAAAACGTTCTCCACCACCGCCTCCGCCTCCGCCTCCGCCTCCGCCTCCGCCTCCGCCACCGCCTCCGCCTCCGCCTCCACCTCCGTCCGTCGAAAACCATTTTTTTGGAAGGCGTGGACCAAATCGCTCGAAAATTTGTGACTAGATGTAATAGACCACGGGAATGACGAAAATAATTGTCAGAACTCACCATAATGACTTCTGGGCCCCTAACGGGCGTTTGAAACTCGGAAACCGGCCTCTCAAGATTAGTTTATAAAAATGACGGGTTTTTCGTTATCAGTCATTGTTTTCTTAGAGACTCCATATACACACCGTGCTCTCTGTGGTGGTCTACTCTAATCGTCCGGCGTGGACCAGGACGCTATGCGGAAGGGTTGTTTTTGAGCGTGGCGGGTGTTTGTACCATGCGCACCAAAGATAAGAAGTCGTCGCAGGGTGTGCTGAAGTGTCCGGTTGACTATGCGAGACCGCAGTAGGAGTATGCAAGACGTCGTGGAACTACAGCAACCCCTCAGTAGGGGTGTGCAGGACGCCGTAGAATGTGTGCAGGACCTCAGTAGGAGTGTGCAGGATATTAGTAGGAGGTGTGCAGGGAGATCATGGGACCTGTGCAGGACCCCAGTAGGGGTGTGCAGGGCGTCGTAGAATGTGTGCAGGACCTCCAGGTAGGAGTGTGTGGGACCTTGGTAGGAGTGTGCAGGACATCATGGGACCTGTGCAGGACCCCAGCAGGGGTGTGCAGGACCTCAGTAGGAGTGTGCAGGACATTTTGGGACCTGTGCAGGACCCCAGTAAGGGTTTGCAGGACCTCAGTAGGAGTGTGCAGGACATTTTGGGACCTGTGCAGGACCCCAGTAAGGGTGTGCAGGACGTCGTAGAATGTGTGCAGGACCTCAGTGGGAGTGTGCAGGACCTTAGTAGGAGTGTGCAGGACATCATGGGACCTGTGCAGGACCCCAGTAGGGGTGTGCAGGACCTCAGTAGGAGTGTGCATGACATTATGGGACCTGTACAGGACCTCAGTAGGAGTGCGCAGGATATCATGGAACGTGTGCAGGACCCCAGTAGGGGTGTGCAGGACGTCGTAGAATGTGTGCAGGACCTCAGTAGGAGTGTGCAGGACCTTAGTAGGAGTGTGCAGGCCATCATGGGACCTGTGCAGGACCCCCAGTAGGAGTGTGCAGGACATCATGGAACCTGTGTAGGACCCCAGTAGGGGTGTGCAGGACATCGTAGAATGTTGTGCAGAACATCAGTAGGAGTGTGCAGGCCATCATGGGACCTGTGCAGGACCCCAGTAGGGGTGTGCAGGACGTCGTAGAATGTGTGCAGGACCTTCGTAGGAGTGTGCAGGACATCATGAAACATGTGCAAGACCCCTGTAAGGATGAGCAGGACTTCATGGAATGTGTGCAGGACATCAGTAGGAGTGTGCAGGACATCATGGAAGCGTGTGCAGGACCCCAGTAGGGTTGAGCAGGACGTCATGGAATGTGTGTAGGACCTTAGTAAAATTACACAGGACATCATAGAACGTGTGCAGGACCCCCAATAGGGGTGTGCAGGACATCATGGAATGTGTGCAGGACCTTAGTAGGAGTGTGCAGGGACATCATGGAAACGTGTGCAAGACCCTGTAAGGATGATCAGAACTTCGTGGAATGTGTGCAGGACATCAGTAGGAGTGTGCAGGACATCATGAAGCGTGTGCAGGACCCCAATAAGGGGTGTGCAGGACATCATGGAATGTGTGCAGGACCTTAGTAGGAGTGTGCACGACATCATGAAACGTGTGCAAGACCCCTGTAAGGATGATCAGAACTTCGTGGAATGTGTGCAGGACATCAGTAGGAGTGTGCAGGACATCATGAAACGTGTGCAAGACCCCTGTAAGGATGAGCAGGACTTCATGGAATGTGTGCTGGATCTCAGTAGGGGTGTGCAGGACGCCGTAGAATGTGTGCAGGACCTCAGTAGGAGTGTGCAGGACCTTAGTAGGAGTGTGCAGGACATCATGGGACCTGTGCAGGACCCCAGTAGGGGTGTGCAGGACGTCGTAGAATGTGTGCAGGACCTCAGTAGGAGTGTGCAGGACCTTAGTAGGAGTGTGCAGGACATCATGGGACCTGTGCAGGACCCCAGTAGGGGTGTGCAGGACCTCCAGTAGGAGTGTGCAGAGACATTTTGGGACCTGTGCAGGACCCCAGTAAGGGTGTGCAGGACGTCGTAGAATGTGTGCAGGACCTCAGTGGGAGTGTGCAGGACCTTAGTAGGAGTGTGCAGGACATCATGGGACCTGTGCAGGACCCCAGTAGGGGTGTGCAGGGACCTCCAGGTAGGAGTGTGCATGACATTATGGGACCTGTACAGGACCTCAGTAGGAGTGCGCAGGATATCATGGAACGTGTGCAGGACCCCAGTAAGGGGTGTGCAGGACGTCGTAGAATGTGTGCAGGACCTTGGTAGGAGTGTGCAGGACCTTAGTAGGAGTGTGCAGGACATCATGGGACCTGTGCAGGACCCCAGTAGGAGTGTGCAGGACATCATGGAACCTGTGTAGGACCCCAGTAAGGGTGTGCAGGGACATCGTAGAATGTGTGCAGAACATCAGGTAGGGTGTGCAGGACCCCAGTAGGGGTGTGCAGGACGTCGTAGAATGTGTGCAGGACCTTAGTAGGAGTGTGCAGGACATCATGAAACATGTGCAAGACCCTGCAAGGATGAGCAGGACTTCATGGAATGTGTGCAGGACATCGGTAGGAGTGTGCAGGACATCATGAAGCGTGTGCAGGACCCCAGTAGGGTTGAGCAGGACGTCATGGAGATGTGTGTAGGACCTTAGTAAAATTACACAGGACATCATAGAACGTGTGCAGGACCCCAATAGGGGTGTGCAGGACATCATGGAATGTGTGCAGGACCTTAGTAGGAGTGTGCAGGACATCATGAAACGTGTGCAAGACCCCTGTAAGGGATGATCAGAACTTCGTGGAATGTGTGCAGGACATCAGTAGGAGTGTGCAGGACATCATGAAGCGTGTGCAGGACCCCAATAGGGGTGTGCAGGACATCATGGAATGTGTGCAGGACCTTAGTAGGAGTGTGCAGGACATCATGAAACGTGTGCAAGACCCCTGTAAGGATGATCAGAACTTCGTGGAATGTGTGCAGGACATCAGTAGGAGTGTGCAGGACATCATGAAACGTGTGCAAGACCCCCTGTAAGGATGAGCAGGACTTCATGGAATGTGTGCTGGATCTCAGTAGGGGTGTGCAGGACGCCGTAGAATGTGTGTGCAGGACCTTAGTAGGAGTGTGCAGGACATCATGGGACCTGTGCAGGACCCCAGTAGGGAGTGTGCAGGACGTCGTAGAATGTGTGCAGGACCTCAGTAGGAGTGTGCAGGACCTTAGTAGGAGTGTGCAGGACATCATGGGACCTGTGCAGGACCCCAGTAGAGAGTGTGCAGGACCTCAGTAGGAGTGTGCAGGACATTTTGGGACCTGTGCAGGACCCCAGTAAGGGTGTGCAGGACGTCGTAGAATGTGTGCAGGACCTCAGTGGGAGTGTGCAGGACCTTAGTAGGAGTGTGCAGGACATCATGGGACCTGTGCAGGACCCCAGTAGGGGTGTGCAGGACCTCAGTAGGAGTGTGCATGACATTATGGGACCTGTACAGGACCTCAGTAGGAGTGCGCAGGATATCATGGAACGTGTGCAGGACCCCAGTAGGGGTGTGCAGGACGTCGTAGAATGTGTGCAGGACCTTAGTAGGAGTGTGCAGGACCTTAGTAGGAGTGTGCAGGACATCATGGAACCTGTGTAGGACCCCAGTAGGGGTGTGCAGGACATCGTAGAATGTGTGCAGAACATCAGTAGGAGTGTGCAGGACCCCAGTAGGGGTGTGCAGGACGTCGTAGAATGTGTGCAGGACCTTAGTAGGAGTGTGCAGGACATCATGAAACATGTGCAAGACCCCTGCAAGGATGAGCAGGACTTCATGGAATGTGTGCAGGACATCAGTAGGAGTGTGCAGGACATCATGAAGCGTGTGCAGGACCCCAGAAGGGTTGAGCAGGACGTCATGGAATGTGTGTAGGACCTTAGTAAAATTACACAGGACATCATGGAACGTGTGCAGGACCCCAATAGGGGTGTGCAGGACATCATGGAATGTGTGCAGGACCTTAGTAGGAGTGTGCAGGACATCATGAAACGTGTGCAAGACCCCTGTAAGGATGATCAGAACTTCGTGGAATGTGTGCAGGACATCAGTAGGAGTGTGCAGGACATCATGAAACGTGTGCAAGACCCCTGTAAGGATGAGCAGGACTTCATGGAATGTGTGCTGGATCTCAGTAGGGGTGTGCAGGACGCCGTAGAATGTGTGCAGGACCTCAGTAGGAGTGTGCAGGACCTTAGTAGGAGTGTGCAGGACATCATGGGACCTGTGCAGGACCCCAGTAAGGGTGTGCAGGACCTCAGTAGGAGTGTGCATGACATTATGGGACCTGTACAGGACCTCAGTAGGAAGTGCGCAGGATATCATGGAACGTGTGCAGGACCCCAGTAGGGGTGTGCAGGACGTCGTAGAATGTGTGCAGGACCTTAGTAGGAGTGTGCAGGACCTTAGTAGGAGTGTGCAGGACATCATGGGACCTGTGCAGGACCCCAGTAGAAGTGTGCAGGACATCATGGAACCTGTGTAGGACCCCAGTAGGTGTGCAGGACATCGTAGAATGTGTGCAGAACATCAGTAGGAGTGTGCAGGACATCATGGGACCTGTGCAGGACCCCAGTAGGGGTGTGCAGGACGTCGTAGAATGTGTGCAGGACCTTAGTAGGAGTGTGCAGGACATCATGAAACGTGTGCAAGACCCCTGTAAGGATGATCAGAACTTCGTGGAATGTGTGCAGGACATCAGTAGGAGTGTGCAGGACATCATGAAGCGTGTGCTGGACCCCAGTAGGGTTGAGCAGGACGTCATGGAATGTGTAGGGCCTTAGTAAAATTACACAGGACATCATGGAACGTGTGCAGGACCCCAATAGGGGTGTGCAGGACATCATGGAATGTGTGCAGGACCTTAGTAGGAGTGTGCAGGACATCATGAAACGTGTGCAAGACCCCTGTAAGGATGATCAGAACTTCGTGGAATGTGTGCAGGACATCAGTAGGAGTGTGCAGGACATCATGAAGCGTGTGCAGGACCCCAATAGGGGTGTGCAGGACATCATGGAATGTGTGCAGGACCCTAGTAGGAGTGTGCAGGACATCATGAAACGTGTGCAAGACCCCTGTAAGGATGAGCAGGACTTAATGGAATGTGTGCTGGATCTCAGTAGGGGTGTGCAGGACCTCAGTTCAATGTTCAGGACACCGTATGCAAGCCAGGCCTCCGAATCTACAAGAACGATAGTTAAGTCCGCCAGAACAGGGCTACCGTAATCTCACTCGAGTTGGCTCTAAAATTTTCTAAGTTCTGACTCCGATTTCGCTTCATCTTCCCTACAGGTGGTGATGTTTCCCTGCTTTTTAGTCCAGGCAGATCCTCAACTGCTGACCTCTGGAGATGGACGGTGTGTGAATGAAGACACAACGCTCTTCACTTCTTTTATCTTTATCATTGATCAATTGGGTATCATCAAATTTGTTTAAGAGAGCCGAATAACATCATTCCTGAGATTACGGTAGTCCTCTTCTGGCGCACTTAACTATCGTTCGCGCTGGAAATCAATTTCCATTTTTCAGGCTCAATTTCATGATTGAGCCCGGTAGACCACACTGGTAAACTTTGGCGAGTCAAAAACGTTGGACGATGAGGTTAATATCCGCCACCAATTCTCACCAGTCATCTAGCCCTTTTTCCTAGAATGTTGGTGCGACAGTAAGATAACAGGAAAAATTGGTTACGGCACGAACTCCACATGCAGAAAAACTCCGAAAATGATTTTGGCGCGAAATTCAAATTCGTATTTACAATGTGTTCCGATTGACTTTTCTTTACAAATGAAAGAAGGTTTTTCATGGGCACCTTCAACATTTTCTTTCACTAGAGGGGCCAAGCTACGCAAAAACTCATAGAAATGATGGAAAACTCTGATAAAGAGGCCTGATACTGCGCTATCAATCATTGTTTTTATTAGAGCTCTACGGAAATACTTCGACTGGTAGCCTCACCAATGGGCCGTTTATTTCATTTCTGTCTTGAGTGGTGCATTTACCCCCCCCGTCTAGAAGAGTGCCTAGAACCTGTACAATTGGGTCATTTTGAAACTCATTTCTTCATTTTCGACTTTTAAATTCAAAAAAGTATATGCTTTGCATCTATTTGTAGGAAGCCGCGTTGCAACAATTATCTTGCAGTCTTAGCAGCGGAGCGGTTTGTTTCTTCATTTCTACCACTATGTTTTCGAAAAAAACAACTTGACTTCTGGAGCTCGACGATATTGTAGAAGGGAAACCCTTGTAAAAAGTTGTGAAATTTCTGAAAGTTGGGCTCCGCAGAAAAGGTCAAGGATTTGGCATTGCTCCTAAATGTTGTGAAATTGTGAAATTGTTTTATTGGATTTGGCTCTCAACTTGATTTTCAAATGTAGTGAAATTGTCGAATTGATTTGGCTGTGATGATACTATATGCAGATAACATAATCATTAAATCTAGTGAAAATGTTGCAAACGGATTTGGCAGGAGCTCTATCAATTATCACAGTCAAATCACGCGTCAGAAGGTCATCTGGCGAGCGAATGAAGACAAAAAGAAAAAAATAATAATTCTCAGTCAACAATGCTGAACGAAACGTGGCCTTATGGGCTAGAATTAAGGTTTCCGAATGCTATTCTGCCCTTTCAGTGTAGCTCCCACTAACAATAAGGTACCAGACCTTCCCTCACCGATGAGATAAAAATCATGAAAACGAAATCTAACGCAATTTACTCGCTACTGACTCTATGTCTTCGTGTCCTCAATGCTTTCACGGTTCGCATTGTATAGAAACGTTTTTGCTGCTAGGTTTATTCCTGTTCTCATTCGATTCAATATGCGCTTCAAGGAAAACCCCTTCTGACGCGTGATTTGACTGTGATAATTGATAGAGCTCCTGCCAAATCCGTTTGCAACAATTTCACTAGATTTAATGATTATGTTATCTGCATATAGTATCGTCACAGCCAAATCAATTCGACAATTTCACTACATTTGAAAAATCAAGTTGAGAGCCAAATCCAATAAAACAATTTCACAACATTTAGGAGCAATGCCAAATCCTTGACCTTTTCTGCGGAGCCCAACTTTCAGAAATTGAGAGCTCGCACTTGGCAGGTGTTAAATGGGGTGGGTCTACTTCACAATTATGAGAGAATCTCAGATTTCGTCCCTGTGCATTTGAAGCAGTTAGGCTCGTCAAAGTTCTGTTATAAGAATTCTGACACATTCCTAAATTTAATCCAGTGAGGCACGTTTCGGCCACCATTTCAATAGACGATTTTCATGACAATCCACTGTCTGGTTAAAAAAACGCTTTTCGCAATCAGCGACTCGCTATTATCGGCCAAGAATCGACATATCCGATTTTACGCCAAGCGGAGGATAAATCACGGCTTATTCCCAATATTACTTATCTTACACCAGACGTTGAGGTTTTCTTTGTTCAGACTTCGTATGGGGAGTTAATGTGCTTATCTGGGCCAAATTCCGGTCCGCAATTGCGTCTCGACACGCTTTGCGGCCGCACGCTCTCGAGCTTGAAGAGCTCCCAGCGCCGCAGCCGCCGATCTGCTGACTCTAGGTGAGTTTTGGAAACTGGAAACTAAGAAAAATTGGAGAAAAGTGTATAAAAAAGCCACATCGAGTCGGCTTTGGCGCTGGAAACCCGACTGACTCGAACGCGTGCGGCTGCAAAGCGTGTCGAGACGTAATTGCGGACCGGAATTTAGCCAAGATAAGCACAGTATTTGGGGTGCCGAGCGCGATCTTTTCCGATTTTCCTACAAACACTATGGTCGCTAAATAATAAAGTATCCGCCTTAGCTTACCGTAAAGTCGTCAGAAAACATAGGCGGACCCCCTTTGTTTTGTGAAGTCGGCACGGATCGCCCTGATACTTTTGCGTTCCTCATTGTGCGTAGGCGCAAACTCGGTGCATGTATGTTTTAGCATATGCACACCGAGTTTGCGCCAATGCGCAATAAGGAACGCAAAGTATCAGTGCTAGCCGTTCCGACTGTATGCATATAATAATAATAATAATAATAATAATAATAATAATAATAATAATAATAATAATAATAATAATAATAATAATAATAATAATAATAATTCATTACGCTGTTTAAGACAGACGTTAGATAAACAATAAAAACAATTACATACATCATTCTAAAATAGTATCACAATGATAACAATTCAGTGATAAAAACTAGTAACTTAGAAACATTTTTGAGGTCATTCGTTTGAAGGACAGCAAGTAGTGGGGTTGCAGAGGAACGGTGCTTCTCAAAGACACATAAGCAGCGCCCGCACGGACTGTAAATGTATGAGATCGTATGGGGGCTCTGGCCGCAGGATAAGACATTTTCATGTTTCCTCCTCTAGTTCTCGAAGTAGTCAGTCTATAAAACGATGAGCAGTTGATTCCACAAGTGTGAGACACTATTTTGAAGACCATACATACATCTCTGAGTTTTCTCCGAGACTCTAAGGTATACAATCCGAGGACTTTGTTCCTGTGTTGCGATCTAGGTATGCGAGTGTAGTCAAAGCCTCTACATCTGATAACCAATTTACGAGTGTAGTTGCTCTGAATTTTCTCAATGAATTGTATATCTTTCTTTTTATATGGTGAAAAAACTGTGGTACCACATTCCAAAATAGATCTCACGTATGTTTTGTACGCCTTCACCAATACATCAACGTTTTTTGTTGCTAACGCTTTGAATATTTGGTAAGTCCGACCACACGCCTTCCTGCAAATATTTTTGAAATGTTCATGAAAGTCCAGCTTGTTATCATATGCGAATTCCAAATCAACCACCTTATGTGATCTTAATTCACCCCGAATGATACCTAACCTACGAAAGGCGGGACACCGCTACTCCAAAATAGGCGGAATACAGGAGAAAATCAAAGGCTGGACTTCCACAAACAAAGCCGAAGAACTACGCCTAGACTCTTAAAGGCAGTGTTCACGATAATCTTCGATTCTGAGATTATTGGCTAAATCGATTGTTCGACCCCGGGTAGAACTGAAATGACGAAGAAATCGAGAAAAACGCGCCAGAAGGGCCCGAAATCCTTTACTCTCACCACGCATCTTTACTCTCACAGGAAGTGTTCGTTGTGACAATGAATTCTCTCGTGGACCCGTGTTTTGCAATTCTCTACTCTCCTTTGCTCCGATCTTTCCTTCGGACCCTAACTAATACTGTTTTGCCTTAAATATTCTTCCATTTTTGATTAGCCCCATTTTTCACCGGTGACAACTACAATGAACATGTTCATCCGACCGGACAACTAGTCGAGGCCAGAGAATAATGTCTTTAAAATAAGACGTTTCAGTGCGTTTCTCGCCGTTTCTTCGTAATTTTGGTAACACTTGATGGCCAACGCGTTGTTTTGAAGGGAAAACTCGAGAACGAAAATCATCGTGAACACTGCCTTTAAAGGCACAGTCCAAGCTCAGGGACGAAATCTGTGATTTCCACATAATTGTGAAGTAGACCCACCCTATGTAGCAACTGCCAAGTGCGAGCCCTCAATTCTTCCGGATGAGCGAGATATAGGAGGAGGCCACCCTGGGGCGCCCCCATCCGGAAGCCACTTTGGCACGCCCCTTTTACGATCTTTCGAGCTCAATGTTGGCGAGATGAGCAATAATTTCCGATCAATAGCCCCGTTCTTCCCTTCATTCTCAGCCTCTCTATCCATTCAGGTCGGCTCGCATACATCGATTGCAAATGACGGAAGTTACAAGCCACGGACAACTCGTCCACCATGCTTCCGTAGCTCAATTTTAGAGGGGCCATAACTCCGTTTCTAGAGGGTCTTGTACGATGCCAGGGACATCATTGAAGTCAGCGACGGACCGTTTTCAAGATAGGCACGAACTCAGGAAAACAATTCTGAGGTTGGACTGTGCCTTTAAGGTGAATACAGAGTAGATAAAGCCTCTGTTCAAATGACTGTCCGCCCAGGTGGTCGGCGTGCGTATCGAGCGGCCATCCCAAGAGCATTTATCGAGCCAGGTTTTTCATGGTTGCAAACAGCTGACTCCGATATTATTCTTTATTCTTCTGATATACCTGCTTATCGATTGACAGTTTAAAAATACCTGCTGGACTACCGCACGTCAGACGCTTGGTTGGGCAGCCACATTCAGACAAATTTTACGTATAGTTGAGAATCAAAAATGTTAGTATACCACACCAAGCAACGAACTTTGACAGAAAATCAGAATCGTCAGAATAGAAAACTTCATCCTCAGCAATGTTAACAATTTAGAATGGATGGCTCTATTAAATCATTCGATGACATCATGCATACGGATCATAGGCAGCATTCGGATTGTGTCCTGGGTTGAACTGAAATTTGAATTTAAACTTTTCTCCACTTAAAACTCTGCTTTCCAAAGTTCTTGCCATTGGATTTTTTGAACGACAAGCTCGCAAAGATTTTCCACTTGAAAAAAAACTGAAATAACAAACCGCGGGGGGAGCGTAGCTTGTTGTGCCGTATCCGATGAATCCAACATGACCGAAATTAGGGGTGGCCGTATTCCAGTCTATAATCGTCTACTTATTAAATTATTACATTGATCGCGACTGGATTTTGGTGGGCTACATAGACACTTCAATTAGCGATTAGATATCTCACTAGGGTCATCACTCGACTCTATTTAGAATAGACATGAAAAATGAAAAAAAAGTTTTGTTGAATGACATACTGCGCCACTAAAAATGTTAACGGATCTGTGGAGCTCTAAATACTTTTATGGCAACGAGAGGGAAGAGCAACGAACTGCTTAAACGAACCCCTATGGAAATGGAATCCTTCGAAGTTGATCTTGTCTACGTGAACATCTCCTTTGAGGCCAACAGCTTGAACCGTTTCGTATGGGAATCGGTGGTGGTATGAAGCCAGACGGTGCCCGTTCACATCGATCTAAATGGCGTCAAAAAATTTGTTTCTTATCACAGTGGCTAAAGGCTGTGAACTGGTATCAAAACGCGTGCGATATCGATCAACGAATAGTCAGCGCCGACCAAGATCGTAAGGCGCTATTCATACTCCTCGGCGCATGCGCGTCACGCTTGTCATGCAAAGGGCGACGTTGGAGTGAGAATGGCCTAAAGCCACGCCCGCGCGGCACACGCGTGAAGTTCGCTCCGCTAAGAAAGTGGCCGTAGCGCCTTTCTTATCAGTTTCGTTATTAATCCATCTGCATTTTCATTCCCTTCCATAATAATTAATTTCAATACTATCCTGTGCTATCATTATAGTGTAAGCATGTACAGAATCTGCTTGCTCGGCAAAGTCAAGGGACATGGATGGGCTAGCATTGAAGAGTCTCAGTTGCGTCTAATGGTTAGCGATCGACTCCAAAAACCAGACGCTGGCCCTCAAACCCGCTTTCAACTCATTTTTGCAGAACTAGGCGAAGTTTAAAAGGGGCAAGCCCTGGACCCTTCCATTTCAAAAACAAGGTATTGGCAAGTGTGGCCAAGAATATGTTACAATTTATTTAAGTTGAAAGTTATCTCTGTTAAGGACACAGTACACCCTCAGACATGAATTTTGTGATTTCAATTTGAATGTGTAGCAAACCCCTCCTATATTGCACCAGTGAAGTGCGATATCTTAGATCCTGCAAATAAGCGAGATATAGGCGACCACCACAGGCCCGACCTCCCACGCTAATCACCTCCGGGCATACCCTCAACCACATTTCCGAACTTGATATCTCCTACATATATGGATGGATGAGTTCCGAACAAGTCTTCGGTCTTCAGTCCATACCCGGACTGTCTCCTTATCCTGACTGGCTCTCGCGCAACGATTGCGAATGGAGGGAATTACAGGCCTCAGACAACTCGTCCACCAATTTTCCACCCTCAAATATATGGGAGTATTTAGAGAGCCATCACTCTGTTTAGAGGGGGTCTTGTACGATTACAGAGATACCCCGGAGATCAGCGTGTGACTCTCTCCAAGACCAGCATAAAAACTGAAAATTAATTTTTTTGGGTGTTCTGTGCCTTTAAAGGCAGTGGTCGCGATTCAATATGCTTGTCTTCTTTTCCTCTCTGAACCCTTTTCTGAGTTTCGAGTTGCAGGACCTATTAGAAAAAAGCCCGAAAAAACCGCTGCTTTGAGCCAAATTTGAAGCCTGAACTTTCTTGTCTTTTGATAGTGGACGAGCCCACTCCACATCATCGGCATCGATGATCTCTTATATAAGGAACATCAGCTGGCTTGAAATTGAATTTCAATTAATGAACATTGCACATCTAGTCAAAAACATTGACCGCAGTGCTTGCTTTCTTTGTTCAACTGTTTTTATTAGGTAAATTTGCATTTATTTCTTCCTCTGAATGTCGATGATTTTTGAATGCTCGGCATGAGACGGCGATCTTTTTGGGCGGCGCTGTGCACGTGTGCAGGAACTGACATCTTAGGGCCCTAGAAACTCTGATTCTAGCCCGTTTTTCACCGCGCTACCTTCACAGTTTTATAGATGTTTTTGATCTAATCCGATTTTTGTAGTTTTTTCGATAACGCTTTTCATCGTGACCACTGCCTTTAAAGTAAGTTTCACCAGTTTTAGGTTTGCATTGTAAGAGCGCCATGCGGCGCCTTACCTTTTTTTCTGACAAATTAAAGAGCATTTGTTAGGGATGCAATCGGTACTGAAAGTGGTCCATTGAGAGACTAATGTGGACGTTATCTCAAACTTCTAGCGACAGCGATACATGTAAATTTTCAACATGTGTTGATATTCTGTTGAACAAGCTAGGTGTTTTAAGAGCATTGTACAGTCGACAACAATTGTTTGTCGGATCGGTGTATGCTCTGACACCCTGCGTTTCTGCTGGTCTTTGTGTCTACATGTATTCGGTAGGAAACACCAATCTGGCTATTAAAGGCAGTGGTCGCGATGGAAAACGTTATCGAAAAAACTACAAAAATCAGCTTAGATCGAAAACAGCTGAAAAACTGCGAAGGTAGCGCGGTGAAAAACGGGCTAGAATTAGAGTTTCTAGGGCCCAAAGATGCCAGTTCGTGCACACGTGCACAGCGTCGACCAAAAAGATCGCAGTCTCATGCCGAGCAGTCAAAAATCATCGACGTTCGGAGGAAGAAGTAAGTGCAAATTTACTTAATAAAAACAGTTGAACAATTAAAGCAAACACTCCAGTCAATGTTTCTGACTAGATGTGTAAATAAATCCAAAGGTTCATTGATTAAAATTCAATTTCAGGCCAGCTGATGCTCTTGATATAAGAGGTCATCGATGCCGATGGTGTGGAGTGGGCTCGTCCACTATCAAAAGACAAGAAAGTTCAGGTTTCAAATTTGGTCCAGAACAGTGGTTTTTTCGCGATTTTTTCTTATAGGTCCTACTACTCGAGACCCAGAAAAGGGTTTGGAAAGAAAAAGACGACAAGCATATTTGATCGCGACCACTGCCTTTAAATAGCCTTCATTTCCCCGCTACTCGCAGTCCTATTATCACAATCGTAGATGCGAAGCGGCTGTTTTTCGGAAATTTCAACTACGAAAATGAAGAAATCATTCTCAAAACCACACCGCTTCTATGATAGTGATACAGAAAAGTGCGAGTAGCGGGGAAATGGAGGTTATGTAATCCCACCACCATGCGATTCCCTGAAGACTAGTGAACATCTAGGTTCAACTAATCAGTTGTGTACACATATCTTCTGTGAAAACCGAATTTCTCATTACTCAGTGGGCTGGGTGCGCGCACGATGCTGCTCTCTCTATCTATCATACTCTCTGGTTGTCTCTAACCCCGCTCAGCGCGTGTACTCAAAAGAACCTCGAGAATTCAGTGCTTTTCCATAGCCTATAACTCACATCATAATGAGTGTGATGAACGTGAATGTGCAAATGGAAGTGTTCGTCGTGATGGAGCGGATTGTGATGACGTACCTGAAATTTTTATTAGTTTTCATTGACCATCCCAACTCTCTCCTTATTTATTTTCACATCTCGGCTAGTTCAAATGCAAAAGCGCCTATCGTGAGCCTGTCGATGTATGAGTCGCAGCTCAGCAAACAATAAATGCTCACCTCACTCCCCCACGCTCCAAATTGGCTGGAATTCATCACAACTATATGCTCATTGTGATGACCATGTTTGAAACGGAAATTCACATGCAGTACAATATTTGGGCCTGACAGCAGCTCAACGGAGAAGTCTCTGAAACCAGCGAATTTTCGTGTTCATAGTAGATACAAGAAAGATTATTAACTGACTTGTGGTGTCCATGAAGTACACGACCGTGCACATCTATCTTGCAACCATCCCTCAGCTGTTCATGTAGAGGCACGGCACTTGGTACAGGCTTAATAAGACATTCATTGGTGGTTGGCCCAAAAACGGAGAATTTCTGGTTTATCTACCAAACACGATGAATTTATGAACCGGTCGATTCCTCTCCATAACTTTTTTTTTACATCTTTGGACAGTTTGGGTTCCGGTGAAATCTGACTAGATGTTCAGACGAAAAAGCGGCAGCTACTTGCTGCGATAATTGAAATCTAGAGCTAACTACTTAGAGATGCCTTAAAGCTTACCTAAGAGATGCCTCAAAGCTTACCTATAGCTACATAGGGATAGAATACTTCACAGAAATTTTCCATTTGCTGTTAACTACATATGAGCATATGTTGTCTAAGCCGAAAAATGATTACAGTGGCACTTTGCACAGATCCTTTTATTGCATCAAAATATGCAAAGAGTAGATTGATCGACGCATAGGGTCAATGCAAATATTGCTTCCTATGGTAAAAAGACAATAAAAGAGAAAAAACTGACGGGATGGAAGACGGGATGCATGATTTGGAGTGACTGAGTCTGCTCGGCGCTCTGAAAACGTCCCGTCAAGCACTTAAAAGGCTGATCATGGGCGGTGATTCATGTTGAATGATAAGGATGGGGCGCTCCTCCACGAGTTCCGAAAGGCCAAACTATAACCTGAAACCCGGAATATTCAGATTGGAGCAGGCTCCTGTCCTAACCACAATGTACATTTACGATTCATCCGATTCACTCCTTTTCTGTAATTAGCCTCAATGGTGCAAACATTTGACGATCCCAAATCCTATTCATCAAAAGTATTTAGATTGTATCCGAATGAATCAATATGCAGCTGAAAGAAGGCCCAACGTCAGTCACGGATCGTTTTGCAATTCTATCTAACGGAAAAGAGAGGGCATACATTCTATTACATGTTGTCCTTACCCTCAGGCGGCTCTCAGCCCCTAACCGTCTAGAAGTCCATCTCGTTTTTTCCAATGCGGTTTCCGCTTCTGTCCCGGTCCGGGCCAGTGCTTTTGCAGTACGGGCTCCACAAGTTAGCCAGGAGAAGGTCCGGAGATTGAAAGAACTCGCCGAATCACCAGGCTACCCCTGTTCCTGTTGGGTACTGCTCTGGGTCGAGAGTCGCCTGAGTCTGTATTGTCCTCCGAGCCAATCAGTTTTCCAAGAAATACATTTTCTTTCTCTGTTGGAAACATGCCTTTCCCGGTATATGGCATGACGGATCCTGCACTCATCATTTTTTGGCTTTTTGCGATGGATCGGATTCGGGGTCATTCCTTAATTTCCAGTTCCACGTAAACGAATTTTTTACCAACGCCAGAGCATAAAAGCTTTTCCAGGAATCTTAGAGCAATTTGTAATGTATGTATATCGCTAATAACTTCCAGCCGCCAGAAAGAATTATATATGTATGTTGCTACACGGTCCATTCATTCATTTTCCATGAAAAATGCGTTTGTGGAAAAATGTGAAGAGGAGCGGAAACCAAACGCTCCAAATGTAGTGGTGTGGGTTTTCTTCTCCAAATACATACTACATGAAGAAGTAATTTTAAATTTAGAAAAAAAAAACAACCTAGTGTGCCAGTACTGTTATATTTCCTAATCTATGTAAGTGCAAAACTTTTATTTTTTCAAAGCATGGAAGTGGATTTTTGGAGAGATAAGGACACGACTCTGAAAATTTACAAAAGGAAGTTGATTATCTTCAATTTTCGAATCAGAGCGCTTTGGAGCGAGTTATTGAAGAAAGGCTCTTTTGTCCCCAAGCTTGTCACATCCGGCCACTTTCCTCTAGATGACTAATGTGGTAGCATGCTTACAAGTTAAATATCCTGAAAATCGATCCCGTTTGAGCAGATGATTCAATCATTGGCGGGGTGACGTTTTTGTGTATGGTTTTAAGATAACAGTACCGTTATCGGCCGTGAGTGGTGTTTCATGGCATCGGGAAGGCTGTTAACACTCAACACTCCCCAACGGGGATTTGTTATCATACAAAGACAGCTACACATAGTCGCTTTCATGAAGCTCATAATGAGACGTTTGAAGAAGTAATACACGGTCGATTTGACTTTGCAAAACTTGGGTGAGGTGGTTCTGGATGGACGATCTGAAAAAAGAAAGCGTTTTCAGGGAGGTGATTCATGCATTACACTATGTAACACGATTTTTGCTCCTGGCTTCTAAGTGTTATATTTCAATTGCGTTTTTCCAGAGTATGTGAAAAAATGACTTCATTGAGAACGAACTTCGCTTACACTACAACAGCACGAAGAGCTCCGTTTTTTTTTTGTAAAAATAGAGAGATTTTTATTCACTTCCGGCATTATGAACAGGTAGAAACAAAAAATGCCCAAGGAATAGACAAACACAGTCGGAAAGCACTCAGCAAGGTTCAGAAATGTGTAGATTTCCTAGATTTACGATTGTACTGTTAATTACTCTCTCGAAGTTGCAACCAAATGTAGTCCCTCATCATGTTTCGTTATACTGTCCTTGGTGACGACTCTATTCGAGGCTAAACTCAGGGCTGGTATATTCGTCGGACCATGGCCCGTAGTAAACCCCCAGTCCGGCTGATTAAATCATCCGGACTGTTGACCTGACAGCCGGCTGTCAGCATGCGGACTCGCAAGTTTTAAGGTTAGTAGGCGAGAGCACAGCGCAATGCCTGGCCGGATCGGTAATTCAGACAGAAGTCAGATTCAGACAGAATTACAAAATTGCAACTTGCGACTTGAGCTGAAGTTTGGGAAGAGACGCAAAATTTCGACGCACGGGATTCAAACCTTTTCAAGACGTCAGCAGGACGTCGTGGAAAGTTGTTAGGGCTTCAGATGACGTCAGCAGGATGTCGTGGAAATTTGTAGGATTTCAGATGACGTCGTCAGGACGCCGGGGAAAGTAGGTAGGGTTCCAGATGACGACGTCAGGAAGTCGTGAAGGTGATCACGCGTACGCTGGTCATTCATTCATTCAAAATTTATTCAGTAAAAAAAATCTTCTAAAAATTAGGAACTGATTGGGAGGAAACCTGACTGAAATACAAGAGGTGGAAAAATCTACTTGTGTAACCTTCTACTCTTAGACGGACAAAGTGCTCACATGTGAGCTGAGGACGTTCCATGTACTTGCAGTTGACTGAATAGATCTAAGAATTCGGGTTAAGATACTCAAAGTGGATTTTCCGTTTAGTTCCGGGATGCAAACTGTTCGGTTTTAGATGGAAACAACCGTACACAGTCTGAGATATATTCTCGCTCAAGCACGCAACTGGCGGTGGCCATACCGGGGCGGGCCCAGAGGGACCTCTTTGATCTAAACACGAACCCCGGGCGATTGCTTGCGCCGATATCTACTGGAGCGTACGAGTTGAGCCGCAGAGTGAATATTCTCGCACCAATCACGCAACTGGCCGAGCCATACCGGGGCGGGCCTATCTAAGCCTCTTTGATCTTAATACGAACCCCAGGCGATTGTTTGGGCCGATCCGCTCTGAGGAAAACGAAAAAGAATCCGCGAACAGCTAGTCTCGAACCAGACAGTTTTTGATGACATACAAAACCATGTAAAGAAAAATATGTGGGAATTAAGTCGAAAAAAAAAAGACAAAAACCCAAGAACACGGAACATCCATAATCTTTGCTGTTGATAAAAAAAAACGGCTTTTGATCATGTATACGCAAAAAAACTCATTCAAACAGGAATCTAAATCATACGATCACACACAAAAAAAAAATTGAATCAAAATCAGATCAAAGGCATCAAATTTGACGATCTCAAAAACACCGCATAGTAGTTTTAGCACGCATCTTGATTGACCATCCTGATAAGGTAATTCTGGAAACCACTTGCCCATCGATATCTGAACGCTTCTGTGCCTAAATTGTTCCATGGGGTTAAAATTCTGAAAAGAAAAGAATTGCTACAAGCAGTAGTTTTGGGAGCAGGTAGGCGCACCCTGAAGGGGTGACCTCGGGTACGAGAGGCTGAAGGCGAGGCTTCAAATAGGTCCCAGAGTGTCATATCAAGTTCAGGTGTTGTGAGTTTGTACATTAAAGCTAGGTCTGCTATTTTTCTACGATCGAGAAGCGACAGAGCCCCTAGCCTACTCAGTCTTTGCTCATATTCAAGTCGAAATATTCCTTTTCTTGCAAAACATCTATAGGTGAAGGATCTCTGAACGTTCTCAATTTCCTTGATCAGGGCGGCTTTGTACGGCGACCATATAGGTGAGCAGTATTCAAGCAACGGCCTAACGTAAGCCACAAAAAGCTTGAAAAGAATGATAGGGCTCCGGGTTCTGAAGGCCTTCAAAATAAAGTTAGACCTGGCCTTGGCTTTACTCGCTATGTCGGCTATGTAACCATCATAACTAAACGCGTTGGTGTAACTTATGCCTAAGTCACGGACACTCTCTGCTCGACTCAAAGCCGTCGCTCCCAGGGAGAATACCACTTCGGGGTGGCTTCTACCGAAAGTCATAATAACTGTCTTCTCGAGCGATATCTCCAGCTCCCACGTGCTTGACCAACACGCCAGCTCGTCGATCGCGCTCTGCAAACCGTTGCTGTCATTGATAGTATATATTTTAGCATCATCTGCATACATGGAGCAGTGAGTCCCTGAGGGCAAAGCTTTTGGAAGGTCGTTTATAAAGATGAGAAACATTAGGGGACCAATGCAGGTTCCCTGAGGGACTCCACTTGGGGTGGGGTAGTATCGTGATTGTGCACTATTTATGATTACAGATTGAAAACGATTTGTTAGAAAACACTTGAGGAACCGATGCTATAGTCGTTGAAGTAATCGCGTCCATAGTGACGCCTATCGCAGCCTCGCGGACCATCGGGAACCGTCGAGGAAAATGCAGGCATCTTCTGTTCGTCGACTGGAATTTTCGGCGTAACTATAAATTTGGTTATGTCTACGCTTGCGAGCGTGTGTACATGCGGGTATGTGTACATGCGTGCGTGTTAGCGTATTCGTGCGTGCGTACGCGATGGTAAGTGCGCGTGTGCATATGTGAACGGCTTTGCGTGTGTGCGCTTGTACGCGCGCACGTGCACGCGCGTCTGTGCGAGCGTGTATCTTTGCGCAAATACGTTCTTGAGTGAGCGCAAGGTGCGTCTTTGTGTTTGTTCGCGTGGGTGTGTTTATGAACGCGGGTAACGCGGGTAATTGTATGCGCATTTACATACGCATGTGTATGTGCATATGCGCGCATGTGTTGGAAAGTCGACAAATATCACATTAATACTTGGTGTCCTTAGTGTAGGTTGGCGCGATTATAACATATGTGCACAGAGCTTCCGCCAACGCACAATGAAGAACAGCAAACGACAGTGCGATCCCTGCTGACTGTGCGTATTAGTGCGCGTGAGTATGCGCGCGTGTTTGCGATTATGTATGTGACCAAGCGTGCGTATCACTGCAAAGACGGTGTTTGCGCAATCATTCGAGCATGCGCTCGTGTTCTCGTGAACGGAATCGGGCGACTGTGGTTGCGTACATATGAATGCGTGCGTGTGTGTGCATGTTAGCACTACGCGCATGAGTGCAGATGTGTACACGTAAGGACGCAAGGATGTTCTCGTTTTTGTGTACGCGCTTGTACCAGTGTACATGCGCGAGCATCAGTGTCCCATGAACGCGTGTAGATCTCCGTGGATTTCGCGTGCTTGTGTATACGCGGCAGGTGTGTGCATATATACACTGGCACACATGTTCATGCGCGTATATACGCGCAGGCGCGCGCATGCATTCTCGAAAATGCGCGTGAGTGTGCGTGTGGTGTACACATGCGGGCGAGTGTGCTCCGATGCGGCGGCGTTCACATATTGCGCTGCGTGTGACCGCAACCATGCATACCAGTCGAATCAGTTCTGCAGATGTAGATGAAAAACACTTCACAGCGTCGCCAGTCGCGTGAAGCTGGAAATGGACCTAAGCGCGAATTGGTCCGCGCTTGCGATTGCTGAAAAAAAAGCGTGGAAGCGTGCGTAAATGCGTTTTCTGTGTCTTTTTCGATAGCTTTTGAGAGGTATTTAGTTTAGGGAGAATCTCGTAATATATGTCTGATAATTCAACAGAGTAACCTAAAACCAACAATTAAAGAAAATTCTGAAGTTGATTTCCATAAACTAAAGATTATTGCGCAGTTGCCAGAGATTACTGTGAAACTTCTGGTAAAGTTCTGGTACATTCCGGACCTGAAACAGTTCATACTCTCCGGCGAAGGGTGAATATGATGAGTTCTCTGCGAAAATCATGCCCCTAGCGGGGCTCCAACCCTGAATTTGTCGGCATCAGGGGTATGGTATACTTTTGCGACACACGCTCGCGTCGCTCTGCAGAGCGACAGCGACCACTTGGCGCCCTTTAAATTTGGCGCTGTCGCAGTGCACTGCATAGCGACAGTGACAGTGGTAGCGACAGGCTATGGCACATTTGCAGTATGTCAGCTCTCCGCGACAAGTCGCTGCGACCCACACGCGACATATGTTCCTACGACTGCCGTGGTGGTTGCTTCGATGCGGATCCCGCTTCGATTTGCGTTATCAAAGTATACCATACCCCTCAATACGACCAGGCCACAACGCTCGATCGTTGCTACTTGCTACAGCCAGCCGGGTGCCGCCAACCGTTTTCGCTCGGCTGACTTGGGTTTACTACGGGCCCATGAGGATCATAAAAGGCGAGGATTCCGCAAAGCTGTAGAACAGGACGGAGAGAACGGCTTGAGGCAGTTTCGTTGCAGTCGTTCACGGCTTACCAGGTAATCACAAAGCTGAAAGCTAAGTGGAGTTGGTGCACTGGCTTAAAGAATTACGCCAAAATGGGTTGCAGAATATCTCTGGAAGTCCATATCATTGATTCGCATCTTAAAAAATTCAACGAGCAAGGCGAGCCCTTTCATCAAGATATATTGGACTTTGAACGTCGTTACCAAGGACACTATAACGAAACCATGAGGGGGGACTACGATAGAGTGCAATCTCGATATAGTGATTCATAGTACAATCGTAAATCTAGAAAATCTGCACGTTTCTGAACCTTGTGAAGTGGTTCCCGACTGTGTTTGTCCATTCCTGGTGCATTTTTTATTTTTACCTAATCATAGTGCCGGAAGTAAATAAAAATCTCTCTATTTTCACGAAAAAAAAACGAGTTTTCTTCATGCTGTCGTCGTGTAAGCAAAGTTTGTGCTTGATGAATTCATTTTTCTACATACTTCAGGCATAAACAATTGAAATATAATACTCAGAAGCCAGGAACAAAAATCGTCTCACATAAACACGCAATTTTCCAAATTTCGTTCTCCTAGTCACAAAAGCGAAGTTTTCCTGGGATAACAGCGATTTCCTTTCTGTTCTAGACAGAACGGGTTAGGAAAACACAATTTCAACCCAGGAACAGAAAAAAAAGAAAATTTGTTACATAGTGTTATGTATAGGCCTCGCACCATATTTAGTTTAGTCAGTGAACTGGGCAGTAGCGGTAGGTCGCCGCTCGGGGTCAAAATCCTGCTGACCGGTGGTGTCGCGAATGCCGAACGTCCGCCGCAAATGATCACATCTCATCTAATCGCCAGACTAAATTCAACGAAAGGGCACCATCTGCAAAATACATATGTAGTGCCCCCTACGACACTGTGAAACACCCTAACTGGAGAGGTTTCTCGGTTGACCTCGATTTACTTTATGATCGAACGTAGTGAAGTCGAATGATTAACCTTCCTCCTCACTAGGCCACCGAAAGTCCTGGGAAAACTGAAGGCGAAGAGGTCAATAATTCTGAAACATTTACGTGCTACTCATGCAATGGTGGACAAACAGGCTTGGAATTCCATTACTGATTTAACAATGAGAAGACGGTCATCAAGAAAGTGGATAGAACAGAGCGAATGCAAGTTTGAGTGCCGTATTGGGCTAACTGTATGGCCAACTTTAGTGGCTCTTTCGCCACTATTGTTGCAATGGAACCCAGTACATACAGGCTATAAAACGGCGAAATTCACTTGGTTCCTACAAGTGCTGGTGCGGAGCGGAGGTTAAAGACAGTGAGAGAGCGGAGGGCAGACGGAGGCCCAGGCGTCGCTCGCGCCTCGAATGATGTGAATTTCGACGTTTTATAGAGGATACATACTATCGAATTCCGGTGGAAACTCGAGGACCGTCTCTATCGTAAACACTGTATTTTCGTTTCAGATAAAATCTAGTTTGAATATCCAACTTTTCGACTTCAGCCGGATATCGGACTTCTCTAAACATCCGGCGTTCCCATTAAAGCATTTGCGGGTTCAGTTCTGCGTGCATTGATGCCTAGGTTTTCTACTTAACACAGCAAATTTGACGTGTATTCAGAACGCATTGTTTGAAATAGGACACGTTTATAAAGTCTACAGCAATGGAAGTAGGACCTGGTGAGGTTGCGGACTCGTCCTAACATACGGTAGTTTGTTAGAGGTATCACTCATTTTTTTTGGAACAGCTGTGATAGATCGGTGAGTCTGTGCTTTCATCGATACGACTACATCTGTGGAAGCCATGAAAACAGGTGAAAATGTGAGATTGGAAACAAAAAGTCACCGACCACTCCAAGTTATTTCGAAAAAATGAATGATAACACAATCAGACTACCGTATGTCAGCAGGAGTCCGCAACCGCACCATGTCCTTTTGAGATTGCGGTAAACTATAACTAGCCCACTTTTTTAGGTTTACGCTCAACTTTCTCATAAATTTTGAACGCAGAAGGCTTGAGCGGCGTTAGGAAGTTCTGCAATGTTTCGGTCATTCGATCATTTTTTTATTGGAATACATTCGCTCGGTTTTTTTCTGTCACCTTTTTTGTGTTGCAGTCGTTGTTTTGTTTTCCTAACTTAGATTGGTGACATGTTTTTGCTGTTGTTAGAAGCACCTTAGAGTGCATATAAATAAGTAAATAAAGGCACCAGACACGCTCAAAAAAGGTACCGATTTTATGTCAAAAATCGAAGGTTTAAAGCTAATAGTATGGGAAACGAACGAAAAAACCGACGACAACTGCATGCAAATACAGGATTAACGGATGTCTTTGTTATGAGGTAAAATTAGACGAGTTTCCCCCAAGCGGTTGAAATAGCTAACATTAACGATAAAACGGTTGGGATAGCGAAGCCGATAGACTCTTACAGCCTGTACTAAAACGCTCACGTTTTAGTACAGGCTGTAAGAGTCTATCGGCTTCGCTATCCCAACCGTTTTATCGTTAATGTTAGCTATTTCAACCGCTTGGGGGAAACTCGTCTAATTTTACCTCATAACAAAGAAAATGGAAGCTTCAAAATTTAGCCAAAGTGACCGTATTCGTATATTGAGGGGGCGGGGTTGAAAGCTCATGGGCGTGACTGACGAAAAATTTCGACTCAAATTTAGTAGTTTTCACTGGTTTTTGACGCTTCCATCGGCGTGAGCGTTCTTTTAGGGACAATACGACCCAAGTTGGGCAGTTATCTCTACAATTTTTTCGAGCGTGTCTGCGGCTTTAAATTCGGATTTCGGACTCTCCGAATATCCGAGTTTTTGACTATAGTAGAATTTCGTATTTTTTAGATTACACGACTTCTCGACTATAGTCGGATATCGCCCTTTTTCGAATATCCAATCCTTCAGATGTAGTTCGTTTTTGAACTTTTCCAATATCCAACTTTTCGATTTTAGTCGATAATCGATTTCCCTCGAATACGCGACTTTCCAGCTACTATAGTCGGATATCACACTGTCCAACTTTTCAAAAGAAAAGTCGGTTTTTTAATCAGATTGGAGCTGCCGGATACTGCCAGATGCCGGATTTGATGATTCGATTCGGAACAACTATAGCACACTCATCTTAAAGGCACAGAACACCCTCAGATATGAATTTTGAGATTTTCATGTAATTGTGTAGAAGTCCCCTCTTTTATAACACATGCCAAATGCGAGATCTCAATTCCTCCAAATAAGCGAGAGTTGCAATTGTTGTGTGCGAGAAAGCCAGGATAAGGAGACAGCCCAGCAATGGGTGACCACCACAGGCCCGAGCCCCCTCGCTCACCACCACAGGCCCGACCCCTTTCAGATTTTCAAACTCGATAGCGGCTCGATGGATGGATGAATTCCAACAAGTCGTCGTTCTTCAGCCCATTGCCGAGCTGTCTCCTTATCCTGGCTTTCTCGCACACAACAATTGCAAATGAAGAGAAATACAGGCCTGAGACAACTCGTCCACCAATTTTTCACCATCAAAATCTAGGCATATTTGAAGAGCCATAACTCGGTTCAAAAGAGGTCTTGGACGTTTTCAGAGACACCGCTGTGGTCAGCGTGTGACTCTCTCCAAGATAAGCATCAAATCCGAAAATTAATTTTGTGGGTGTCCTTTGCCTCTAAAGCGGCTTTAAACGATTATTCGAGTCCGACCTTATAGCAAGTTGAGTTTGACCTCGCACTGTTAGTGACGGACGCAAGCAATGAGTCTTTTTGAGAGCTCGGAACGACTCGAAATAAAATTTCCGGATAGACCATTCCAATTGTATTTAGCTAAACAACTGTTGTAATTTCATGCATGCAAACACTGTACACACTGTGCACGATAAGAATCTTTAATCATTGAAATTCTCATCGGTGATCCGCTTCAATGGTCCTTTAGTCTGGAACAGAAGCCACCCGTCAGTGTCCACATTGGAAGTCCCATCGATCAATTGGCGCATTTTTGCCCAAATGGTCATCCTCTGAAAAAATGCATCAAATTACAGTGAGAAATCATGGAACTATAGTACAGAGTCCATTTTTATCGAGCATTGCTAGTTGTTCAGGTTAGTTTTTTTTTAATGGCGACATATCAAAATTGAATAACAAACTTGTGCACTACTGCTAATCTCAGTTCTATGTATCTTTCTAATCCATAGAACAACTCGAATCACGAATCATGAATCATCATGGCCGAATTTGCATATCAGATTTCGTCGACCCGAAAAGGTGTCCCAAATATGACTCACTGGCATGTTTAGGTTCAGATGGCGGCCTAGAGCTAGGCAATGATTCATGCAAACCATTAAGGGGATACATGCCTGCAGTGTGCGGGATGTTTTAAAACCGATAAACTAATAGTTTTTTCACTAATATAGATCTTTCTCTGAGCTTCATGATGTTTCGACAAAATTTTCAGGTTTGATGAAGACTCGTAGATGAATTGCTTTTATTGGCGACGTTTCGAGGTTTAACCTCGTCTTCATGACAAACTGTAGTATCACATCAAAAGTACAGAATCACAACAGCTAGCGTCACCAACCTTTTCTGGGAAGGTTGTGGTGGTACACCCTAATCAGATAATAGACAGCCGATCCGCTTTTTGTCTACAAATATATGTTATAGTACGGCTTCGGTTTGAAATGTGTATTGCCCTACCTAGCTGGGGGAGTTGGCTGTTTAGAAATGGAGGGCGAGGTCAGGGAAAGGTAAGCATGACGAGGGAATCCCAGATATCACTCGATATTGATTATATATCCCAACATTGCTACCGAGTGATTAGCTTCATAGCAGCCTTCATTTCTTCTCTGATGTTGATGGGTGGTCTCCACTGTTTGATCTCTAGAGCTTCTTTAAAGGCAGCATACACGCTCGCAAGCATAGTCGAGATAACAGCATAGATAGGTCCGCACGGCCCGTACTATGTCGTCAACGACGTTTAAAGCGCTGGAAACTGACCAGGATGACAATATTTGACAATGTTTGAGCAATCTTGCCTTCCACGCCCGTATTTTCACACCCCTTCGAGTAACAGAATGAGAATCGATACTTGAGAAAACATGTGATAACTTAAAATGATAGCACTATAAAAAGGGAGTGCAGTAGAGAAAAAACTCGATTTACCTCAATATAACATGTTTGTGCACTGATAAAATCCTCCATTTCAAGAGGTCAGCCAAAGCAGAGCGGCATTCTCGAAAGTGGACGAGAGTCAATAGGTATGCAGACATGTTATACTCAAGTAAACCAAGCTATTTCTCTCGTGCACTCCCATTTTATAGTGCTATCACTCTCAATTATCACACGTTTTCACAAGTATCAATTCTCATTTTGTTATTCCAAGGGGTGTGAAAATACGGGCGTGGAAGGCAAGATTGCTCAAACATTGTCAAATATTGTCATCCTGGACAGTTTTCAGTGCTTCAAACGTCGTTGACGACATAGTACGGGCCGTGCGGACCTATCTATGCTGTTATCTCGACTATGCTTGCGAGCGTGCATGCTGCCTTTAAAGGCAGGGCTGTGCGGAACTCTTTTTCAGAATTTTCGTAAACGGAAACGGAAGAAAATGGCCGAAAAACGCCGGAAACGGAAATACGGAAACGGAAGAGACCAAAAAAAATGCTGGGTTGCCTCATTGTCACGCTGTTGCTTATTGCCCGGAGCTCTCATTCAATAACCAGTGTTTTCAGTCAATAAACTAATGCTTACTCAAAATAAAGTCGCTACGAGACATTCAACGATTTCGAAGTGTCGCTTCTAAATATCCGAAAAGGCAACCTCTAAAAATACTCATTATATGTAGCCGCCCTTCGAAATAGTGTACAGCAGGGGTGTGCGGTATTTGCCGTTTGCCGATTGCAATTTGCTGACCTCTTGGGGGTTTGCCGTCGCCGTTTGCCGGAATTTTATTTTTCGTTGCCGCACACTGGTGTACAGCCTGTCCCGCAGAAAGCAGTCCAAGCAACACCTGGTGTCCTTCAAGGCTAATCAGAAGTCAATTTTGAGATAATCAGCGACTACTTTTCTTCTTTCGAACCATATTTGCCTATTGGAGTGTATATTAAAGGCAGTGTTCACGATAATCTTCGATTTTGAGATTAATAGCTAAATCGATTGTTTGGCCCCCGGGTAGAACATAAATGATGAAGGAATCGAGAAAAACGCACCCGAAGGTCACGGAATCCTTTACTCTCACCCCACCTCTTTACTCTCACAGGAACTGTTCGTTGTGACAATGAAATCATTTGTGGGCCCGTCCTTTACAATTATTTGCTTTCTGTTGCTCCGTTTTTTTCTTCGGACCCTACCTAGTACTATTCTGCCTGGGATATTCTTCCATTTTTGACTGATCCCATTTTTCACCGGTGACAACCACCGTGAACATGTTCATACAACTGGACAACTAGTCCAAGCCAGAGCATTAATGTCACTGAAATATGACGTTTTAGTGCGTTTCTCGCCGTTTCTTCGTGATTTTGGTGACACTTGGTAGCCAACGCATTGTTTTGAGTGGAAAACTTGGAAACGAGAATCATCGTGAACACTGCCTTTAAACGATTGAATTCGAAAAATGAAGAAAAACTCCTTGGCGAGATGAGAAACTTCTCTTATGATCTTCCTCAAACGAGCCTCGCCGCTGTCCGTGGTCACCTCCACCTGTCTCCACCGCGACTCCTTTATAGAATACAGGCTGCTCGTTCAAAAAAAAAACTATTTCGATTTTTGTTGCTTTCCTAGGGTTGAAAAAGCGAAGAAGTGGAATCAGGAAGAAAATCTTCACGAAATCATTGAATCTCAGAGAAAAAAAAGCTACATATTTTTCAGAATAATTCTCAAAAGGCGTTCAGATTTCTGCCCCGCCCATTTCGTTTCATCATTTTATAGAGTTCCAATCGCAGACCCCAGACTTCGTGAATGATATCAGCTGAGCTCAGATATCCACTTGAACACAAGAGGTCAGATGCAGTTTTCCGCGCCGCATGAACCCTTCAAAAATCCTTGCCTAGACCCACTATCATATATCGTGTTTCACCGATTTATTCCGTTTCCGGACGCAAAAGCTCGAAAACGGAAGCGGAACGGAACAGCCCAAAAAACACCGGAAATACGGAAACGGAATCGGAAACGTAACTGTTCCGCACAGCCCTGCTTAAAGGCATCGTACGCGCTGAAAACCACTCACCGTTTTTGCGGTTCAAATGGTTTTCTGGGCCCACCCAAGAACGTAGGGAGTTTGTTTGGGTAAAAACGCTTTATTGTGAAGATAAATGAGGTTGAATGTCCGTCAGTCATCTGGCACAATTTGCTGTCAGCCATCATGTAAGTAGCTGACCAACAATCGATACAGTACGACTGAGGGGAGGCTGATGAAATATACTTTGCGAATACGTGAAGAATGGCTTTTGTACACAAATCGGTTGACATCTCCTTCTCCACAAATCACTTTAAAGAAAGATAAACTTCATTTGATCTTGAGATCATGGGTCAGCTCAGCGATCTCTAACGATCGACCCTTCCTTCATTAAAAGTCGATCGAGATATTTTCGGTTCGAAAAAAGGATTTTTAGTGATTTTTTTTTCGCCGTTTTTTCAACGTAGCTGTCATACTGGGTACTAGAGTTCTTACTACATATGGAAAACTCGAAAACTTAATTCATCGGGAACGATGCCTTTAATCTTTCGTTCAACCGTATCAGCCAAATTCTTGTGCAGAATGGTCACATTCAGCAGAGGGGGGAGTTCATGAGTATGTCGTGATGTGCGATGGCGAGAGAATGGGTTTTCAGGGTAGCTCTGCGGTCTTCGCAGGGCTCGAAGGTGTTCCTTCATTCTACTCCGAAGTGGCCTACCCGTTTCTCCAATGTAAAAATTATTACAGACAAGACAGGTCACATTGTACACTCTGCGACGCATTTGACATAGATCGTTTTGCCAATGGCATAGTTTGCAATTTTCGCGTTCACAGAGGCTCTCGTATGGTCGTGAAGTAGCAAGAATCCGTCGCAGGGAAACAGGTGGTTTGAACACGAGACTTAGTGCTAGTCTTGATCGTTTTACGACACGACAGTCAATGATGAATAGTAACACAAAAGCAGTTCCACCAGGTACACGTTGGGGTCTCCAACAGCGAGTTTCCTGCTCTCCATATCCGTTTTGCAGCAGTATTTCACGGATTTGTTCTTCGACCAGCTGAGGACTGACGGAGGTGAGTTCTCTATTTGTATGTACATCTCTTTTGTACACATCGGATGTCTATTATCTGATTAGGGTGTACCACCACTACCTCCCCCCCCAAAAAAAAAGGTTGGTAACGTTAGCTGTTATTGTGTGATTCTGTACTTTCAATGTGATATTACAGTTTGGCCCGAAGACGAAGTTAAACCTCGAAACGTCGCCAATTGAAGCAATTCGTCTACGAGTCTTGATCAAACCTGAAAATTTTAAAAGTTGAAAGGACCCAAAAAAGATTCGACGAAAACTTTTTTCTGCTTCTCTCAGCAACATTTATAAAGTCTTCTCGTAGAATTTAGCCCAGTGGATGGACGGGGCCGCGGAGGTAGATCGTCGCGCGCGATCAGAACCCCACTGGCCGGTGATGTCGTGAACGCCGCACGGCTCGCCGCAATGATCGCGCCTCGTCCATTCATGAGACCGAACTTCACAAAAAGACTATATATTCTACCGAGGAAATAAATATACATCGATTTCACGTGTTTTGAGGAAAACCATGGTCTTGCAAATCGTTCATGAAATTATATTGAATCTCGCTAACCTTAGGATTTTGTTTACTTCAGGGTTCCAACGCCTGGGAAAATCCGCGGGAAATTGTTGCACCCATTTGAGAGATTTGAAAAAAAAACCTACACTGGGTGGAATTCTGGCACGTTTTTACTTATTTTTTCTTCAAAATACCCTCCTCTTTATGAGTATTTTCGCTTTTCGCTAAAAAAATTTTAAACTGTTATGGTTAGTTCTAGATCTATAGGATGCGAAAGGCGCTCTACTTCAACAGCCTAATTTCATTAAATGTTTCTTGGGGATGACCACAACCTGATGCTATGCAGACTGTCGGGCCGCGGCAGATGACAACGACAGACTAACAACAAAACTCCTTCTGATCGAAAATGGCAATTCCAAACGAAATGAACTTTACTAAGACTAATTTTGAGTATTGAGTCCGAATATGCCTTATTCGCAGCTGCCCAAAACCACTCCAAAGAAAGTTATAGGCGTTTTCCAAAGCATCGCGCTCTTCAGAGTGTTGCATGAATTTTCTGGAATCGGCACCTACCTTTATGTTTGAGCAAAATGTAAGCTTTTTAATGATGGTATACCTACCTGTAATAAACAGTGGATACTCGATGTGATTAGCTGGGCTGGGGGTCGCATCTGTGTCCACTATCCACTCTGAACATTCTTCACCAATAAGAATTTTGAAAGAAAACCTCTGGTTTCCGAAAATTTCATGCAGAGAAACCCTATCTAGTATGTTGGGAAACTTTGCAACTGCTGTAAAATCTCAGTTTCTCCTGCTAGTGACCGTTCAAATGCATCTACATAACTACATGCATCATTCCTTGCGATAACATGTCGGAGATAGCACTACTAAGGTTGAAGTACAGGTGCGTTAATTTTAGAATCTGAACTGACTCATGTTTCATTCCCAAAAAAAAAGTGATATGTGTATATAGCATATTTAAAAGCAACTTTTAACTTTTGATAGTACCTTTTGTAATTACAAGGCCTTCCACGCCCACATTATAGATCTTCACATATTTGGAAATTGCGATGCACTGTGCCAAATTTGGAGGGTATCGGTGAGGAAATAGGGCTAACGTGTACCCGTTTAGTCGTACCTGAAAAAGTATGTATAAGGTGACATAATGAGAGTGTAACCTTCATTCAAATGTCAGCAGCTCAGAGGGGTTGACGTCTGCCAGAGGTGCGCGTCTGCGTTGGAATGATTTGCTCTACAGGGTGCGTATTAAAGGCACAGTACACTATGCTTGTTCCGAATCGAGTAATCGGATGATCCGACTGTTTCAGTCGGATAAAAAAGTCGACTTTTTATTCGAAAAGTCGGATAATCGAAAACGTGTTATAGCCGACTACAGTTGAAAAGTCGAACATTCGAAAAAAAGCGATATCCGACTATTGTCGAAAAGCCGGATGTTCGAAATGAATTTCATTTGGAACAAGTATACAATACACCCTTAGATATGAATTTTAAGAATTTCATGCAATTGTGTAGAAAATCCCTCCTGCATAACACGTGCCAAATGCGAGATCTCAAGTCCTTCAAATAAGCGAGATATAAGCGACCACCACAGGCCCGACCCCCTAACAAATATTCGAACTCGATAGCGGCTTGATGGATGGATGAATTCCAACAAGTCGTCGTTCTCCAGTCCACTGCCGGGCTGTCTCCTTATCCTGGCTCGCTCTCGCGCTACGATTGCGAACGAAGAGAAATACGGGCCTGAGACAACTCGTCCACCAATTTTTCACCCTCAAAATCTAGGCATCTTTGAAGAGCCATAACTCTGTTCAAAGGCGGTATTGGACGATTTCAGAGATACACACCACTGTGATCAGCGTGTGACTCTCTCTAAGATAAGCATGAAATCTGAAAATAAACTTTCTGGTTTTCCTTCCTGTGCCTTTGAACACCCTACAAAGTTTCTGATTATGTGGTGCCAGTATTTGCGGGTTCTCAGTTACCCCATGTAGTCCTCCTTTTTTATTGGACATCTCTTTCGAATTGTACCGAAAATGGGGCGGTGAAAACGCTTTTCAAAGGTAGTGTTCACGATAAAAAACCGTATCATAGTTTTAGATGTTTTTGGGTAGGTAAGTCCATTAAGAAGAGGTTAATAGGGAAAAGAACCCCCAAATACTGGAGAAAAACTGATTAATGAATTCTCTGAATAAACTAGGCCTGTTTGTGTGTTCGGGAGACTGCGGAGAACGCATCGAACCTGACGTCAGGGAAATCGTTTCGTGCTTCGAAGTTCTCATGTAATTGACTTTGCTTTCTGTTTCCTGTACCAAAAATTCTTTGAAATTAGGAGGGGCCAATGTTAATACTGGGATGTAAGAACTTTTCGCGATGAAGAATATTTGAAAATTCTGTGTCTGTTCCTACGGTCAAACGAACACGGGACAACTGTTATAGGACGTGGGCGGGGTGGCCCAATGGGTTGACTGGCCCACGAGATTTTCACCCACCTCCTCGCCATTTTTTGTCGTCTTCTTAGAGGGACCGGAAGCTTACGTTTTTGCCAAAAAAAGGCAACTTTTTCATCGTGAACAATGCCTTTGAATTAATGGTGGGCAGACGGCTGAACAATCCCCAATTTTCACGAAGTAAACCACTGCTTACTGGACGTCGGTATTCCTTTTCTATCTTTTCGTATACGAAGGAAGGGGTATGATACAATAAAGTTCTTCAGGAGCGGAGGTTGTCAGCTTCAAGACTCATAATGGAAGAAGACCTTGGGCCCTCAATTCAAAGAATCCGAGAGCAAAATACCTTGAACCAAAACTATTGCATCCATGTCACTTTTTTCATTTGCCTGATGTTTTCATGACGTGAGACTTAACCCACATGTGCCCCTTGACATTCTCTACTCAGACTCTGCGGGGGGGGGGAGCAAGCGTCGGACAATAGAGCCCGTTTTCGACTTGGGGGAGCGACAGCGCAGGCCTCCCCCGAGGGGGGCTTCAGGGGAGGCCTCTGCTCTCCTCCGGCGCTTGCCCCTCCCCCCGAGAGGAAGAGAGGGAAAAGATGGGAAGAAGTCGTAGAAGGTAGTTTACGACAATAGAGGCCAGAAAAGGCATAGTAGGCCAAACGCCCGCATCGTCATTCACGTCAATAAGTAAACTAAAAAAAATTTCAAAAACTAGTAAGTCGATCTTGTTATAAAATCAATCAGGGTATCTATAAGTTGAGAGCAACGAGTTCACATTGGTTTCGTTCCTACCTTAGACCAGTGTAAACGACCTACAAGTTTTGTCCCAATTTGACGTGATTTTTCCTGTGATCTATCACAAGCTCATTCGGTATAAAAGGCGCCTCACCTCATAGAGAGCCGCATTCGGCCCAACAGGGCCCGCCTCTGACGGGGACTTCAAGTCCCTGTCAGGAAGGGATATTTTTAGAGGAGAGCGGCGACGCTTTTTGGGTGGGGGAGGGTGACGTCACTGCTCCGGGGCCGTAACGTCACTGCTCCGGGTCAGTGACGGGGAGCTTCAGGGCAGTGACAGGGGGCTTCAAGGCAGTCACAGGGGCTTCAGGGCAGTGACGGGGGAGGGGAGTTCAGGGCAGTGACGGGGGCTCCGATCAAGCCAAATTGTCCTTCGGCAGTAGCTCCCCCAATCGGGGGGGGGGGCAAGCGCCGGTGCCCGGAGGGTTGCCTCCCTGAAGAGCTGCGCTAGCCCACTCCAGTGTATGAGTATCAATGTGCAGACACTTTATCAAGGTCTCTAGAAAATCGACAAAGTCGGTCGATCACAGATTTTCTCGAAAAAAAACTTCTAGAAGACTTTCAGAAGAAGACGATCCACGTGAAGGACGTCCAAAAAGCCCATCAACACCAGAAATCATAGCCAAAAATCCATGATGAATCATCGATAGCACCACATATACCATTACGTTTGATGGCTTGATGTCTTCAGCTAATGTTGCAACTTACGAAAATGTGGGTACCTAGAAACTGGCAGGGGCATACCAGGTTGTTCAATAAGTTTTATCGTTCGATAAGAGAAGGCGTTGCTACTAGCGCAATTTTTTTGTTTTTTTGGTACACTCTTCATATGAACGTATGTGAAGTTTCATTTCAATCTGTGAATTCATTCCTTGTTTAACACTTAAGAGACCGCCTGCTCCACGGCGAATTTCCACAGCGGACCGGTGCGCTCCACGGCTAATCGTTTCCGTGGGTGCGCAGTGTGGACACGCGGTCCGCTGGAAACCATTTTGGTCGGAGCAGGCTTTCTTACTTAGACAACCAGCATTCCGTTTCTACTCCACCTGAGAGTATGTCGCTCCACAGAGATCTGGAGTGAGGCCATGGTGAAGCAATGATCCACCGCTTTTTCGCGGACCTGTTTTTTTTTATTTTGGAAGTTATTCCAGCTTTACATGCACAAGGCTGGTAACGAAATAAGCGTTTGTTTGCCGACTTCTGGAATTTTCTTCAGGTTACAGCTAATGGTTAGGATTGAGCCGTGCTAGGCCGGCCCGGAGTATTCAAAGTTTGAAAAATGAACAAACTTCTCCTCTGTGATGCCCTAATAAACCTCCTGTAGAACTTTCGGCGGACTCAATTACTTTGATCCACCAAGTTGTCTGATGCGTCCGAAATAAATTTTATCAGAAATCTCAAAACGGGTATCAGATTCATGATCAGCACCCCCTCCTCCCCAATGGCCACGTGAGCGAAGTCGCACCGAAACGTGAAACGTTTACAAACGGATAACGAACGACAGACGCCAGTGAAGCTTTAGAAAACTGTGAAATATACACCAATTCATTGCTCAGCGCCTCCAAACATACCCCGTAGTTTAATTTCAGTAAAATTCTAAGCACTGAACTATTTCTAGGTTTTCACCCCTTCCCCCCCCCAAAGTTACCCTCCACTCGAAATTTAGCGAAATTTTAAACAAAGTTGACCAATGGCTAATATACCGCAGTCGAAGGAAATTTCATTGGAAATTGAAAGGTGAAAACCAGAACCTTGTGCAGCAACTCGAATAACCCTCGAGGTCAATGCAGCAAAATTTTGAACGATGACCTGCTACAGTTATCTCAAATAAGTGGCACTACTATTTCGACAATCAACTGTAGAACATCAGTTCCGTGATAAGCACCATTGATACCCCTTCTTAGCCAAGTTTGGCACGAATCATTTCCAGCCAAAGAAGCTCGAAAAATCGAAAAGGGCCAATCCGGAGATGCTTGTAAAATTACTAGGAACACTGAAAATGCTTGACCACGCTGAGTGTAAATAGGTTACATCATAAGGAACCTATCCGTAATTAAGAAAGACTCCACCCCAGAGAAGTATAAAAAATATTAAAAGTTTTATGGCGTGGGTGCGCAGTGTGGACACGCGGTCTCTTAAGTGTTAAAAATCATTTGCACTCACATGATAATAGGTAAGCCGAACCACAATATTGAGGTGGAATTTCATTCCGTCGTTGAGAGGATTGCTGATTTCTACCTGCAATCAAAAAAATCGTGCCAGTAATAGATGCAGATGCATCCAACATTTCATTTCATTTCATCATAATGTGAATTTTCTTCATCACTGCCACCTTATGCGACACGGAGTGCAACGATTTCGACTCGAAATGACTCTAAAAAATGCTCCTGTGTAAGAGTACAGGATGACAAAGAATCAACAAGGGAACTCCTCTCGATCAAAGTGTCCGATAAAAAGTACATCTCCAGAACTATTTTTGAGCTGCGATATACTCTCCTCTATCACTCTGAACTAAATTATAGGCGCCCTTCTACGCTTTTCGGCAAGCTGCCTAAGGAATACCCATCAGACAAGTTTCATATTGTCCCAAAAAAAATTCCGGATTTTGCTCAAAACTTGTATATAGGGGTAATTTAGAGTTCACGACAGTGTTCAAGATAAATTTCACTTCAGATATCTCCACGGTTCACGGAAGTTCTGGTGCCCTGTATAGCAAGGCATGCTTAAAAAGGACACAAAAGACGCGTTTTTGAGCACAAATAGGCCCTCACTTGTTTACGCTGATTTTTGAGCGTGGAGGAATTGACCGCTAGAAGGATGATAGCATTCAATGCAATCAACCGATCAGCTCACTTATCAGCACTTCCTTCACTTGACCATTCCTGTAATCTGAGTCTTCATTTGTTCATTTCGAGGGGGCGGATCTGAAGAACGGGGCGGTTTTGGTACACCAAAACGCTTGTTCTTAGCCGTTATTTTGTCACTCCTGGCTCGTTTTCTACCGTTCTTTAGACACTGGGAGCCTAGGGTCCTTCTCGCCTATCATTTCACTGTGGAAAGTCAACGAGGATGATCATCGTGAACGCTGCCTTTAACTTGAGTCTGGAACTCGTTTCTAGATGCTATAAATTACGACGTATATCTTGTCAATTAGCTGGTGAAACCTACCTTAAAGGCAGTGTTCACGATGATTTTCGTCCTCGAGTTTTTCACATAAAACAATGCGTTGGCCTCCAAGTGTTACCAAAATTACGAAGAAACGGCTAGAAACGCATTAAAACGTCGTATTTTAGTGACATTATTCTAAAACATGGACTAGTTGTCCGGTTGGATGAGCATGTTCATGGTGGTTGTCACCGGTGGAAAATTGGGTCAATCGAAAATAGAAGAATTATTTATGCAAAGCAGGATTAGTTAGGGCCCTAAGGAAAGAACGGAGTAATGGAGATTGGAGAATCGCAAAGGACGGGTCCACAAGAGATTTCATTGTCACAACAAACACTTCCTGTGATACTTAAGAGGCGGGCTGATACTTGAGGATTTCGTGTGCTTCTGGTGCGTTTTTCTCAATTTCTACGTCATTTTAGTTCTACCCGGGGGCCACTTAATCAATATAGCGAATAATCTCAAAATTGAAGATTATCGTGAACACTGCCTTTAAAGGCAGTGGTCACGATGAAAAACGTTATCGAAATAACTACGAAAATCAGCTTAGATCAAAAACATCTGAAAAGCTATGAAGGTAGCGCGGTGATGAACGTTCTAGAATTAGTGTTTCTAGGGCCCAAAGAAGCCAGTTCGTGCACACGTGCACAGCGCCAAACAATAAGATCGCAGTCTCATGCCGAGCAGTCAAAAATCATCGACATTCAGAGGAAGAAATAAATGCAAATTTCTTCTCTTCTTAATAAAAACAGTTGAACAATGAAAGCAAGCACTTCAGTCAATCTTTTTGATTAGATAAGTGCATAAATATTCGAGCAGGACACTCCGAAGATTTCAAGCCAGCAGATGGATATTAGACATCATCGATGCCGATGATGTAAAGTGTGCTCGTTCACTATCAGAAGACAAAGGAATTCAGGCTTCAAATCTAGCTCAATACTGCGGTTTTTTCGCAATTTTTTCTTATAGGTCCTACAACTCTAAATCCAGAGAAGGGTTCAGAGAGGGAAAGAAGGCGAGCATGTACTTTGAAAATCGACGAAGGACACAGGAGTTCTGAGGCACTTCTGAGACTTTGACCGAACTCGCGTACGCTCACCTTAATCAACCGTATCCTATCAAAAAGCCATGAGTGAACCTCAGAATCTTGTTGAGCACTGCACTTCAAATCACCCCCTCAACAAAAATTGAGCTAAATCCATCGTAGCATTTCTCCCGTCGTAGCGACAAAATTCGCGTTTAAAGGCAGTGTTCACGATGAGAATCGTTTTTCTGCTTTTCTGCCTATGTTAAAAACGCCTCCATGCTGATTCCAATGATGTCTCTGTAATCGTACAAGACCTTCTGGGAATGGAGTTACGGTCCCTCAAACATTGAGCTAAGGAAACATGGTGGACGAGTTGTCCAAGGCTTGTAACTTCCCTCTTTTGCAGCCGATCTATGCGAGCTGACCCGAGTAAAGAGAGAACTTGAGAATGATGGGAAGAATGGGGCTATTGATCGGAAACCGTCGCTCATCTCACAATCTCGAGCATTCATTTGTTCACGTCGGTGGGCGTAGAAAGTGCATCTGGGGTGTGACGTGCTGACGGGTGTCCAACTTTCGGGGCGTAGGGGACCGTTCCGAGCTCATTTTTCTTAGTTTTTCAATGTTAAGGTTGATCTAGGCCTCGCAGCTGCCGATCTCCTCCAAAAAATCAGACATGGTTTTTATCGTGGACACTGCCTTTAACCCTCGAAATCGTCATCCGATGTGTAGCATTGAATAGCACATGTTGAACACTTTAAGAAATAGACAAATCGACAACGGAATACCCCAATCAGCCCCAAGGGGAAAGCCCTGAGGCAGATCTGGAACATTTCTCTCAAACGCTCCTAGAACCACCTGAATGGTATGTAAGTAGACTCTGGCAAACCCCTAGTGACCCGTGGATTTCGATTATCACCAGCAGCGGAGCGATGAGCCTCGGTGAAATACAGCTACTGATAAGGAGGTTCCGACAAAAAACCCACCGCTCCGCGCTGTGATAGTCGAAAACAAGAGTTCACTTGAAATGAACCAGAGTCTACGTGTGCCGATAATTTGTAAAATCTCAATTCTATGCAGAACAATTTTTCACTTGGATATTCTTTTATTTGTATCACCTGCCGTAACTGCAGTTCAGTGCACGTTATGGTATGTTTACACAAGGTGCTGAGTTGATCGCAAAACCGTTGGATCCGGGCGAGATTGAACCAGCGTATTCCCTTTCCGGGGGAGCGCCTTATCGCACTGCACCAACGAAGCCCCAGCGGTGAAGATTTACCGAGCAGTTGAGTGAGAGCGGTGCTGGGCTTCGGTGGTGCAGTTTGATAAGGCGCTCCCCCGGAAAGGGAACATGCTGGCTCAATCTCGCCCGGAGCCAAGCGTTTTGCCATCAACTCAGCACCTTGTGTAATATGTATCACCTGCGTCTATGGAAAAAAGTATGAACTGCTCACAACTTCATTGGTGTCAATATCGCTAGAGCATGATCGCAATGTGATTAGTCGATGATCGTCGAAGCCAAATTCAATATTCAGAAGCGAATGCGGTCCAGACAAGATGTCGACGAAAAACCGCCTGTAAAATCCAGATATATATATATATATATATATATATATATATATATATATATATATATATATATATATATATATATATATATATATATATATATATTTATATATATATATATATATATATAAATATATATATATATATATATATATATATATATATATATATATATATATATATATATATATATATATATATATTGTATATATTTTTATATATATTATATATTTTGAGCCCCAGCTATTTTCACAAAGGTTTGAACATTGTACTATAGTGGAGCTGCTGACGGACCACGACCACCCTAGGCAAGACTAGGATATGTTAATACATCGAACATGAGAAAGCTCGGAGATTCGTCCCTGTGGCAGAGAAATCGATTTTCGAAAAGCGTGTCCCACCAGTGGGACACGTGGCCGTGTATGGGATCAGCAATTAACTTCCTCTACATACGAACATATTTTAAAGAAAGTGTTCACGAGGAGAAAACGTATCCTAATTTACGATGCTTTTGTGTAGGTTGGTCCACAAAGTACAGGATACTAGCGGAAGGGCCACACCTAGCCTCATCTTTCATGCGAAGAAGAAAATTCTTCGGTAATTTCTAAAAATTCAAGTACTATTGTTTGGTGCGTTCGGCGCAGATTTCGAAAATTCAGATGTCGGGAATGATTTTGAGCTCCAAATTGGTTATGTGTGCAATTTTTCTTCTGTCGCACATGCTTGGATGCTGGAATCTCCTAAGAAAATGAGTATTCGAAATTTCAGAAACCGTTCTTCTGGGTCGACAAGTCTTTTTATGACCTGAGCGGGACTATCCAAAGCGTCGTCCGACCAACGAGATTTATTGCTTCACGCGACACCGCAATTGCGGACCGGAATCTGGCCTAGAAAACAACAGTACTTTCTAGCCGATTTTTGTTGGTTTTCCTAGTTAAAGGCAGCATACACGCTCGTAAACGTAGTTGAGATAACTACAGAATTAGAATGGTATGGCACCGAACACAACGCCCACGCGTTTTGAAACGTCGAAAACGATCCACAATGACGCTACACGGGTGAGAAGTTGGCCACGCTCCTGTATCTGCCCGCCTCCTGTATTTGCGTCCTCTTCCAAAACAGGGGTGCTGGGCCATTTCCACCTTCGGCGACAGTTGTGGGTGGTGGAATGGGTACAATAGGTAAACCACACACATTGACGACGGTGGAATTGGCCCAGAACCCCTGTTCTGGAGGAGGACCCAAATGCAGGGGGCGGGCAGATACAGGGGCGGGGCCAACTTCTCACTCGTGTAGCGTCATTGTGGGTCGTTTTTGACGTTTCAAAATGCGTGGGCGTTGTGTTCGGTGTCATACCATTCTATTCCCGTTGTTATCTCAATTACGTTTACGAGCGTGTATGCTGCCTTTAATGACCTGAGAGGGACCCTATGCTTTCCAGAAACTTTTTAGATGAGCTCAAGCTAATGTTTCTGCAGAGAAAAAGCGGGAATTTTTTTCATGGTGAACACTGTCTGTAAGGGAGCTACATATATGTATGTAGATACGTATACATGATAATTCTCTTGTTTTCCTGTGTGTATGTACTTGTAGACTAGAGTGTTGGAACGAATAATTTTTTTGAATATTCGAATAAACGAATAATTCGAATAATCCATTTCTTTGAATATTCGATTATTCTAATAAACCAATATTCTACTTCTTTGAATCTTCTATTATTTGAATCACCCGAATAATCCACTTCTTTGAATATTCGAATACTCGAATTATTCTAATATTCGAATAAACGACTATTTGGGCAACACTCTATTGCGTATTAGTTCATTCAATCCACTCAGACAAACTGGGGCGTCGACAACAGGTTGGTAAGTTGTCATCTCATAAACTGCACCCTCTTGACAACTCAAATCTTTTGTCAGCCTAAGAATTCAGGTGAAGTCCACCGGGGAAACGGACGAATAGCATCACCTTGAACCAGTTCCATAAAAATACGCATGAAAATGATACAATGTGGCCGTTTTTGCGAGACACTTTCATGTTCCTCAAGTGTTGCAATACTTATCCGTCGCTCGAAATTTAAACTTTTCTCTATAATTAAATGTGAAATGGGCATTTCTAGCGTTTTGACAAAATCCTACGAGCAGTTTAATATATTGTACATACTTCTATAACTATAATTTTATGAGGTACCGAAGAATTGTGAGAAATTAGGATTGATCACGCTAAGTTGTTTGAATTTAAAATCAGGGCAAACTGGAGTGCGAGCTTCTTTGAATATTCGAATATTATTCGAATAAACGAATATTCGGGCAGCACTCTATTGTAGACCTTGCTGACGCCATAAACAATTAGTCCGTGACATTTTGAAGCAAGCCACGACGCAACTTCGAGGCGTGGAATCATTTCATCCATAATTAAGTTCCACGTGTGCTTCGCTGCTTCCTGAACAAATGACACGAACCATAAGGTCTGTTTAAACAAAACGGTCCTCCCACGCGGTCGGCACGTCTAGCGAGAGTCGCGAAAGCATATTTCGGTCGAGCCTTCGCACGATCAGCAGTGGCTGACTGAGTTACAATTCACTATGGTCTTGATAACCCTCCTAGTCCAAAAAGGGGTCCGGGAAATATCTTCGCTACCGCCGGTCGACAAGCACTCCACGCTGACTGTATGAGCAGGCAGTCTCATTGAGACAGACTTTACATTGCTGCGGCAGCAAACGCAACACGCAAAGATAAAAGGCTTTGATGAGAACAATACACCATCATCGTCGGTCCTCCATTAAGAAATTCCGATTTCTACTTCATAAACGATTGCTTTGAAATCAGAAGAAAAAAAAAACAGAAAAGTCAAACCCTAATCCAGAAGAGTGGAAAGACATAGCCGCTTCGGATAGCTTCGAAGATAAGTCCTTATCCTTTCCTTTTTTCCTAATCCTTAAGTATCACCCCGCCTCTTAAGTATCACAGGAAGTGTTTGTTGTGACAATGAAATCTTTGTGACCCTTCCTTTGCAATTTCTTACTCTCTACTGCTCCGTTCTTTCCTTAGGGCCCTAACTAACAATCCCATCTGCTTTGCATAAAATATTGTTCTATTTTCGATTGACCCAATTTTCCACTGGTGACGTAACCATACCATGAACATGTTCATCCAACCGGACAACTAGTCCATGCTATGAAATGATGTCGCTGGACATATTACGGCGTTTTAATGCGTTTCTCGCCGTTTTCTTTCGTAATTTCTGGTAACAATTTGGAGGCCAACGCACTGGTGTTCTATGTGAAACAAAGTCGAGGGGCCGAAAAATTATCGTGAACACTGCCTTTAAACGCTTGATTATGGACAAATAATCTAAACTCACATTGCCGGTGTACAGACCTCTCCATGGACATCAATTTTACAGTTGTTTTTCAATTCTTGATGAAATGGGAAGACAAATGGTGTGACCTGTGAAAAGAGAAAGGATAACGAAATGGAAAAACTGAGGCGTCTGTGGAAAAAAACTAAGTTAAACGTACGGGCTTTGCATAGGTATGCATAGCTGCGAAACGTAGAGATGCCAAGAATGTAGATCTTTTTGAAGTGATAGCAACTGATAAAGGTGCTAGCGTTGAAGCTGGTAAGTGCAACGGACCGTCGCTTTCTCCGTCGTTTATCAGCAGTTATGGGAAATTCGCCGCGGAATTCTGAATGGAATTACGTAACCGCTAAGAACCTTACACTATGATTTGACAGATGTAAGTGTGAACATCTGGTGCGCCAAAAACATTGAATGCAGAGTCCAAGCAGAAAAACACAATTGTTTTTCCTTCTCAATCCCATGTTTGTACCCAGTGGAGGTTTTTGGCGGAGCTCAAGTCCTCGATGCTACGTATCCATGATATTTTAGCCTTTCTAAAAACGATTTCGTGATCAGGAGGGGGTGAACCCTTGGCCCGTCGTTCAAAACGTTGCTGTTCGTTGACAACCTAACTGTAGATAGCCCGATCATTGAGAATTCGCAGTCTGTCAGCAGAGTCCTCCTGTAGCGGAGTAAATTTTAAAGGCAGGGTTCTCGATAAAATCGGTTGTTGTGCTATCCCCACGGAATTGTATATCTGGCCATCACAAAAGTGAAAATAAGTAAAAAATCGGAGAAAAAACACTACGGGACAAGTTATTGCTTGGTGTCCTCCCGCCCCCAATTATCGGGATTTGTGTAAAAGCTCGTTTTGTCAACTTTTCTTTTGCTTCTAAAGTAATTTCCGAACATTCCTGGCGACTACTGATTACTTTAGCAGCAAAATAAAAGGCGGATAAGCAAGCATTCACGAAAATCTCGTTAATTAGGGGCCGGCCGACACCGGTAATTAGCCGTTGTACACTGTTTTTGAGCGTTTTTCCTGAGAATTTCCGAATTTTTTCACTTTTTTTTACTTTTGTCATGGCCAAGTCTACATTCTCATGAAGAGAGCTCAAAAGTCGTTTTTATCGCGAATCCTGCCTTTAAGCCATCTGCCCTGCAGGGATCTTGGAAGCAGCGATCCGCTCAGGCCTATTGCCTGATTTTGACGAAGAAAAATATATTCTGCGAGAAATGGATGTTCACCGGTATACAGCTCATGTCGAAGTCAAATATCGGTCCAGAGTTGCGGACGAGCGCTACTGCGGCAACTATAGTTAGGTACTTGGCTTGTTGACTCAAGAAAAAAGATTTAAATCTCATCTGCGGCCGGCGCGGCGGTCGCGTGGGCCGGTTCGCTGATCGATTCAGGCCGAGAGAGGAGTGCAGCTGTTCAGCTCCATATACTGCCAACCGCCGGTGAGATTTGAACCGCCCATGCCAGCCGCGGGTTAGATTCAAACGTTTTTTTTTCTTGAGTAAGCAAGCCACGGACCTAACTATACTTTAAGAAAAGTGTGTTACAATCACGTAGAATCGTGCCCGGACCATTAGTGGCCGAATTCATGGAACAGCGGGAGCAGGAAGGGGATGTAACCTTGCCGTACCCGACGCAAGATCAACGTAGCACGCAGCCGCGAATCTCTCCGTCCATCGGCCAGGTGGCTAGAAACCCTCCCGTCTACCCGTCAGGTAGCCGGGAACCTTCCTGCCGGATACTCAGGAAGGTGCAACATCGGAAATTCTTCCAACTGCAGGAAGACTTTGTACCTTCCCGGGAGGCTCCCAACGTTTCATGAATACGACCACAGGTCTCGTGACAAGGCTATCGTCGAGCTACGTGCTGTAAAGCGAATTTTCGCAACTGCGTACCAGATTTCCGCCCTGAAGCCGGCTTACGGAATGATTACACTGCGTTGTAAGAGGGTAGAGAATGAAATGACACCGTCAGCGTAAGATTCATCATAAACCATATCCTTGAAGGCAGTGTTCACGATAAAAATTGTATTTCAGTTTCCACTAGGAATGGGTAGTGGAGGGGCATACTGTATCGCTGACGTCGAAAGAACGCATGAAAACAAGGCAGGAAAAGCTCCAAAAGAGCCCGAAGTTGCCACTTCGAGCGCAAGGCAAACCCCGAAAGCGCATCACACGCCCATCCACGTGAATAAATGAATGCTCGAAATCGTCAGATGAGCGATGATTTCCAACCATTAACCCCGTTCTTCCCTTCATTTTCAGCTTCTCTCTTCACTCAGGTCAGCTCGCATAGATCGGCTGCAAAAGACGGAAGTTACAAGCCTCGGACAACTCGTCCACCATTTTCCTTAGCTCAATCTTTGAGGGACCATAACTCCGTTCGCAAAAGGTCTCGAACGACTTCAGAGACATCATTAGAATCAGCATGGGGCGCTTTTCAAAATGGATGGAAAAACAGAAAAACGATTTTCATCGTGAACACTGCCTTTAAAGGCACAGGACACTCGAAAATTAGTTTTCAGATTTTATGCTTATCTTGGAGAGAGTCACACGCTGATCACAGTGGTATCTCTGAAATAGTTCAAGACCTTCTTTGAACAGAGTTATGGCTCTTCAAAGACGCCGAGGTTTTGAGGGTGAAAAATTAGTGGACGAGTTGTCTTAGGCCTGTATTTCTCTTCATTCGCAATCGTTGCGCGATAGCGAGGCAGGATAAAGAGACAGCCCGGCAGTGGACTGAAGAACGACGACTTGTTGAAATTCATCCATCCATCCATCCGCTATCGAGTTCGAAAATCTGCTAGGGGGTCGGGCCTGTGGTGGTCGCTTAAATCTAGCTTATTTAGAGGAAACGAGATCTCGCATTCGGCACGTGTTATACAGGAGGGGTCTTCCACACAATTACATGAAAATCTCAGAATTCACATCTGAGAGTGTACTGTGCCTTTAAAGGCACAGTCCAACTTCAGAGGTAATTTTTGATATTATGGTCCGGTCGCCGCCTATAGCAACCGTGCCAAGCGCGAAATCTCAATCCGCTCAAATAAACGAGAAAAGGCTAGGAAAAAATCGGCCACGCCCCTTGAAAGAAAAAATGGGTAACGCCCACCGGCAGGTTTCCGACCTCAACAGGGAAGAGACGCGCCAATGATTCTATTCAAAATCAATGTTTTTCGATTTGTTTTCAAGCCGGCTTCATATTGAGGCCTGATACAGAACGATGGCTGCGATAAACGAGAAAATACAGGCTCGAGACAACTCGTCTGAGAACTTCACGCCGTTCAAAATCTAAATTTTTGAGGAGCCGTAACTCCGTTCGTAGTGAGATCTGAGCGATTCTGGAGACACCATTGTGATCAGCGTGAAATTTTCCCCAGAATAGGCAGACATACGAAGAATCGATTCTTAGGTTGGAATGTGTCTTTAAAGGCACAGTACACCCTCAGATATGAATTTTGAGATTTTCATGTAATTTTGTAGAAGACCCCTCCTGTATAACACGTGCCAAATGCGAGATCTCAATTCCTCCAAATAAGCGAGATATAAGCATCCACCACAGGCCTGACCCCCTTCGCTCACCACCACAGGCCCGACCCCCTAACAGATTTTCGGACTCGATAGCGGCTCGATGGATGGATGAATTCCAATAATTCGTCGTTCTTCAGTCCTTTACCGGACTGTCTCCTTATCCTGACTTTCTCTCGCGCAACGATTGCGAATGAAGAGAAATACAGGCGTGAGACAACTCGTCCACCAATTCTTTGCCCTCAAATAACAGGCTTTTTTGAGGAGCCATAACTCCTTTCGCAGAGGGTCTTGAACGATTTCAAAGATACCACTGTGATCAGCGTGTGACCGTCCCCAATACAAGCATAAAACTGAAAAACAATTTTCTGGGTGTACTGAGCCTTTAAAGGCAGTGGTCGTGATAAAATATGAGTGTCTTGTCTTCCTCTTCAAACCTTTTTCCGGATTCAGAGTAGTAGGATCTATGAGAAGAATTCCCGAAAAAAGCCCCTGTTTTGGGACAAATTTTAGGCCTGAACTTTCCTGTCTTTTGATGTTGGACGAGCCCGCTCCACATCATCGGCATAGATGATTTCTAAGATCAAGAACATCAGCTGGCTCGAAATTGGAATTCAATCAATGAACAATATCTTTCGAACTGACCTGCTCAAATATTTCTGTCCTCGTTGAGTCAAACATTGAATGAAGATCTTGCTTTTCTTGTTCAACGGTTTTAATTAGAATGTTTATTATCCAAAAGAGGCTCGAAATCTGCAAAAGTTCGCGAAAGTTAATCGAGAAAAAGCGTCTTCCAAAAAACTCGCAAAACTTCCTTCTTGAACTTCTGCTCTCTGGTAAGCTCTCGGTGCATAGCACCTTCTTCAGACCTGAAACACAGAGATTATTGCAGCACTGGAATCGTTGCTACGGCAGACTGGCCTGGTTTGTCCACCGAGCTTTCGGTGCTATGCACCGAAAGCTTACCAGAGAGCAGAAGTTCAAGAAGGAAGTTTTGCGAGTTTTTTGGAAGGCACTTTTTCTCGACGAACTTTCGCGAAATTTGCAGATTTCGAGCCTTTTTTGGATAATAAACATTTTAATCAGCAATGAGGTACCGCGATAGCAGTATTCTGCCATGTTTTCATTAGCTAAGTTTGCATTTATTTCTGGCTGTGAACGTCAATGATTTTTGACTGCTCAGCATGAGACTGTGATCTTTCTAGTTGGAGCGGTGCACGTGTGCACCAATTGGCAAAAAAGGATCCTAACCACTTGAGCTAAAAATATGGTAGATTCTTGCTGCGTAACCTTCGTTTGTCTTTTAGTCATTGGCGGATCAAGCTGTTTTAAGGTTCTTTCAGCAACTTTTCTCATCGCGACTACTGGCTTTGACAGTGGGGGGTATAGAGTAAGGTGCGAGGAAAGGAACCCGAGTTTCGAGAAACTTACTCGAAAATTATTGCGCTCCAGTCTTTACAATATCCACAGCGGAATCACACGCTATTTTCGTGATTCAACTTTGTTTTCTCTCTCTCTCTCTTTCGCTTATTTATTCATTTTTATCACATCTTTATAATTATTTCGTTAATTACTGGTACTTTTGGGCAGATTTCGTACGCTTTGTGAGGGTATTTTTCTGTGCTGGAGTTGAAAAAATCCAATTAAAATTTTATAGACCAAAATTTCTCAAGAAAATTATCTGGCTAGATTTGCTTTGTGAAAAAAGTCGCGCAAACTTTTCGTCTACGTCTCTGCTCACCAGTGTTGACCTGCTGCGTGCCAGAACGATGCTGAGATTAAAGACCTCTGCATAATCCGGCGGGAAAAGTCGCGCCGCAATGATAAGGAATACGGGGTAGGGACGAAGCTGGGTAGCCGCTCTCTATACTTCAACGTGGGGGCGCGACTTTTTCCGCCGCACTATGCAGAGGCCTTAAGTCTCTGTTTCTTCAGGCTCTCCGTCGTTGGACTCGATTGGAACAGAATCCGAGCATAATTAACATGTTACGCTGCATCCCCTTTTTTTAATTAGAGCCAGCACGTTTGTGGTATAGTTGTTAACAAATGAAATTTTCGAAAAAATTTTGAAAGAATTTTCGAAAATTTTTCGTTCGTTTTCGTTCCTTCTGAAATTCGTCGAACGAAGTTTTTATTCAAATTTCGTTCGTTCGAAATTTCGTCGAACGAACTTTTTCAAATTTTATTCAGGGATCAGTTCCCAAAAACCAATGTTCATAATATGTGCATATGGACCTAGAGAAAACACAGAAAGTTGTTCAGATATGTCAAATTTTTTAAAAATATTTATACACACGTTTAAATAGTTATCGGTTCCAATGTATACGATTGATTGTGCACTCTTTCGTTGAATAGGTGTGACTTCCCATCCGTGACGGCACATGTGAAGAGCTTCCACTCATTATCTCCTGAACAAAACAAGGTTATTCTGTGATGCCGCTGATTTGAGATCATGTGGCATAGCGTCTAATGGTTGGGAGACACCCGCTCCTATAAAAACTATGTGCACCGCTCGCACACCCGCTCAGCCACGAACAACTGCTTGCGCCATGTTCCGTCCCCTCCCCCCCCCCTGAGCGATGCATTCAATCACTCAAGATGTTTTTTTTTCGATTTGTCACTCTAGTCCGCCCCAAAAAAGCTCTAATGACTGATCAACCAGCTGAAAATGATTATTCAATTTTGTCGAAAAATCCAGTGGCGAAAAGTTTTTTTTTTTACAGGCACTTCTGCATCGACTAGGCGTCGAAGCTGTTTGCTTGTATCTTGGCTCCATTCGAAGTTCACTGTGTTCCAACCTGAACGAGTTCGAATACATCACCTAGCGAGTGAAGCACTCCTGCCACTTACTTTTGAGAAATGGAAATCCTTCGAAAGTCATAATGTTCACTTTTCCGTCGCCTTTAACACTAACAGCTTCAACGCTTCGCACATCACCCGTTGGAACAAAACATCCAATGAATTGTCCGTTTAACTCAATCTAAAAACAAAATATTCAAAAAACGTGAGTGACTCTTGCTCGCTTTGTGGGCCATTACCAACATCAAAATGGCTATCGCTGACGCAAAAGTGTAGGTGGAGTCTCCTCAGATCTTTGCTGAATGGGGACAGTGCCTTCTGAAGAAAAAATGTGTTTTTCTCATTCATTTATCATTATTAGATCATCTCAGAACCCACCAATCTGTCTATGATGCCACCACTGCCACAGAATGCTGTTATTTCGTTGTTAATGAGATCGAACTCTATCGCCACTATGGTACCTGATCGACTCAGCAGCTCCACCACAAAAGAGTTTGCGCTCTGTCGCGGCTCCCTAAGAATGAACTCATGTTTTCTTGAAGGCACACTGCACTTAAAAAACAATATCTGTTTTTTTATCGCTAAGCTTTTAGAATATCACTCGCTGGTCACAATGATGCCTCTACACTCTAAGAGCTCTGACCGAGAAGTAGCCAAGAAGTAGCCCACTAGGCTCCGCAGCGGCTCCTGGTAAATCATTTTTCGGGTTTTCACAAAACGGACAAGAAATAGCCGATAAATAACCGAGACATGCCGCCATCTGGGAGACAGGGGCTTTCTACACACCGAGGAAAGAGCAGTCCCGCTTTCGCAGTTTGAAGCGTCAAGCAACTCAACGCGAGCGGAGTGGCCCCGAGTGGAATTAGAGCCGCAAAAGGCGGGACAACTCCTCCCTCGGTGTGCAGAGGGCCCCTGTCCCGCATCCATCCGGGGCTCCCAGCAGTTGGGCGGGGCCTCCAGAGGCTGAGCGAGGTCCGAGTACCTCAAACTTGGGTAAATGAACCAACCGAGGAGTTCGCATCTGAATCGTGCCTCTGGAATGCGTCGTATACTTACCTGGAAAGCATTATTTCGCGGCTGATTTGCGGCGAGCATTATTTGGCGGCTCTCATTTCTATTTTCCCCATGCCTCCCTTCGCTTCCCCTGCCCCCCCCCCGAGCTTCCCCTTCCCTCTCCCGGCCTTCCCTAAGAGTAATAACAATTATCATTTTTGGGGCGATTAACTTCTTGATTCGGTTGCTGCGTAGCATGAATAGTGAGAATGCAATGAAGTTGATAGAGGCAATCACCAAATCAAGACTTGAATCTAGCAAGGATGAGAATTATTATCATTTCTAGGTTAGAACGACATTACTTTCCGGCTCTTCTACTATGCGCGCGTACAAAAACGCTATCGTTTTCAAAGGTATTTTTACCCAATGGCATTTTTCATTCTGTAGAATGGGAAATAGGACAAATCGCTATGATCGAGCAAACTGTCCATATTTTTTGTGCTCAGAATTGAAGTACTGTCAGCGTGTACCCGCTCTACTCAGTATCCGAATCACTCCATTTCGGATATTCGACTGGATATCCGAGATTCGGATAATCCGATATCCGAAAAAATCGAAAAAAACGCATTATCTGAGTCGAACCAAATATCCGGGAAATTTGAAAATGGCATAATTTGAATCTAGCCATTATCCGAATTGTCAAAAACTTGGATAAAAATCGGATAAAATTCGGATAAAATCGCATGAAATTTGGGTAAAATTTCGGAAAAAAATAGTATAATTTTTGAATAATATCGAATATTTTTTGGATGAAATCGGATAAATCCGGATAAAAATTGCCGTCCGCCACGCCCATTTTTCCGTACAGCCATCCATTTAGTACCTCAACCCAGGGTTTTCCTCCTCCTTCCGAAATCGGATCGAAAGATTCGTTGCGGCGCGGAAAATTGGGCGTGGTCAAGTGAGATAACCAAGCGGTTAGTTACTCAGTGTAGAAGTTTCTTGTATAGTTGCTTTGCATAGTTTTTACTAGCTAGTTGTCTCAAATCAAACCTGTGTCCCCTCTATAAAACGTCGTAATTCACATCATTCGAGGCGCGAGCGGCGCGCGCGACGCCTTAGCCTCCGTCTACCCCCCGCTCTCTCACTGTCTCTAACCTCCGCTCCGCACCAGCACGCGTAGGAACCATGTGAATTTCGCCGTTTTGTAGCCTGTATGGATAATACTGTGCCTCTCGAAGACGAAATAGTAATTGAAGATTTGACTTCAAATTTTAATTAATATTCATAGATGAAGTTTGAAGTTTGTATGTGAACATGCTGCAAATTCAATGAAGTACTACTCTTTGTTCGATTATGGATGTTTTCAAAAGCTTGCCTTGAGCACCTGCTTTATTTTTCACCGTTTTGCCTCAACCTTGTTCCGAAAATATATGAAATTATCCGAAATTATCCGACCGGATATCCGTCACGGAATCATTGAAAATGGTATTATCTGAATCAATCCAATATCCTAAAATTTTAATAAACGCATTATCTGAATCGAACCAATATCCGGAAAATTAAAAATCGGTATTATCTGAATCGATTCATTATCCGAAGAATTATCTTTGGATAACAAGTATAATATACCCGCACACTAACTTTTTAGCCACCCTGTATGTATGTACTGCGAACTTGAAAAGTGTCCAATCTTCAACACATCATGTTTTTGACAAACTCGAATAGGTACATATTTGTGCAGACCTCTGTCATTCCCCACCAAAACCATCACAAACCTTATTTTTCTCTGATCTATTGTTCCATGTACGTTGATAGCACATCCTGCTCGTAACTCTTCGTGCACTAGGTGGATGCTTGGAACTCGCTGAAGTTGCAGATACGTTATGGAACATGTGAGCGAGGTGTTGTTGGTGTTATTGAAAAAAAAACTATTTAAAAACTAATCGTAGTGTAGCTGGCTGTCAGTATGCACTAATTGACTCGGTAAGTAATCGAAATTCTTGTCAGTGGAGAGTGCTTGATTATTGTAATGTAGAGTTGTTTTGGGAGTTCTAGAACACCGCCAGTGGACGTCATTGGAGCAACCCTTGGAGGCAGCAGACATGCTCAAAAATTATGACGTATTTTCTGTCTAAAATCGAAGGTCTGGGGTAGGTAGTGCTTGAATCTGACGAAAAACCCGACGACAAGCGATAGGGAAACATCGGGTTGTCCTGGTATTCGAATGGAAGTGGAAGAGTTACACCGCAGCGTACAAGTTTGCTAAGAATAGCTATCGACAAAATTGTCAATATAGCGAAGCGAATAGACTCTATCGACCTGCACTAAAACGCTTACGTCGCTGGAAGCACCAAAGCCTGGCCAAATCGACCGTATTTGAGCAATCAATTCCGATGAATTCGTATTGAGGGGCGGGAACTGTGAAGAGATTTGGCTGAGACTGCATGTTTTAGGCCCTAGTTATACATCGGTGATTCGATGCCGCTGGTTTTTGCGGGACTTCTGCGATTGGTCAGATTTCGAAATTGACAAATAGCAGACATGCTGCGGAAGCTAGCGACGGCGAAAAGCTGGTGTATAACTAGGGCCTTAGTGGGCAAATATGGCTCAGTTACGGTGAATTTCGACGCTTCCAACGAGGTGAGCATTCTATTAAGAACCGTAGATTCCTATCTAAACGATTTTCGTGAGCGTGTATGCTGCCTGTAGAGGCACATTCCAAGTTCAGAAAAATTTGTAAAGTAGCTCTATTTTTCCCCTCATTCTCAGCCCCTCTCTTTATTCAGGTCAGCTCGCGTACTTCGGTTGCAAATGAAGGAAGTTACAAGCCTTGGTCAACTCGTCCACCATGCTTCCGCATCTAAATTTTTGAAGGGGCCACAACTTCGTTTCCAGATCTCGTACGATTCCAGAGAAATCATTGGAATCAGCGTGGGCCCGTTTTCAAGATAGGCGGAAAAACAAAAAAACGATTCTGAGGTAAAAAAGGCAAGAAAAAACTGGTGCCGCTCACCGACAAGTTTTCGATCTGCATATTGAATAGAATCGCGGACGATTTTATTCAAAATCTATGTTCTTCCATTTTTTTTCGGTCTGGCTTTATAATGTGACCTGATTCAGAGCGATGGCTGGGAATAACGAGAAAAAAAGGTTCGAATAACTCGTCCGCAAACTTCTCGCCGTTAGAATTCAAAACTTTAGGCGACCATAACTCCGTTCGTGATGAGTTTTGAGCGATTCTGAAGAAACGGTTGCGATCGGCGTGAAATTTTCTCCAAGACAAGCAGGAAACCAAAAATTCGATTTTGAGATCGGGCTGTGTCTTCAAGACGGTGGAAACATCCACTGAGCGACTGCATTCATTCCCTTGCTCATAAGGAGGATCGTGCTGAAAGTAACTGTACTTGCCCACTTCTTACGCCACTCATACAGGCCATAAAACGGCCAATGTCTCACCGTCGACTGCGTTCCACGCGCTGGGCGACCGCACGCGAGTCGGAAGCAGACGAATTTTGGCCGCCGCGCGACGAGTTTTGGGCGCCGCGCGACGTTTCGGCCGCCGCGCGGTGGCCGAAACTCGTCGCGTGGCGGCCAAGACTCGTCCGCTTCCGACGCGCGTGCGGTCGCGCAGCGCGTGGGACGCAGTCGACGGTGAGACATTGGCCGTTTTATGGCCTGTACAGTTTACCGCAATGTCAAAAGGACGTGGTGCGGTTGCGGTCACCCACTAAAACTGCGGTGGTAGCAGGGTACTGCACGAGGTGTGGGCCGGCCAGTTTTGCTCAGACCCGCCCCCTCTGATGGCGATTTCGCTCAGACCCCCCAGAAACGTTAGCAGGTCAATTTTGACCGTCTTCTCTCACCCCACCGAGAGCTGATGTGTTCATGCAGTTTATTCAGCAGGATGACATGCCTCTAACGTTTCACTGCAGTGAAATTTCTCTTGTTGTGTTTAAATGGTAAGTATAAATTTGTCAAATGGTGAAAAACCAAAATTAACAGCTCGAAGCCAATGCTTTGCAAAAAAAATTCTGATGTTTAAGAGGACGAGAGCACAAACAGCGCTTGTTGCATATATGTGGAGGGGAGCTGAAAGTGCAAAAGTATACGTAACTTGTAACAGATTGTGCTGTGTAATAAAATGCGGATGTTTGAAAGAGGATTTGATCCCGCCGGAAGTCCATATTCTTTTGCCTAGTCACGAGAGTAGGATATTCGAGTCAAGCGTGTTTGATTTACAAAGTATACCAACTTTGACCGTCTAAGATGGACTCTGAAGGGCGCTACACTGTAGGGACGCACACCTTTCTCAGGTGTGGTCCCGCCGGAAGTCGATAATTTCGAAAACTAGGAGTCATGAGTGTAGGATGTTTGAGTCCAGCGTGGCCGATTCACCCTAGGTACAAACTTTCACCATCTCAGATGGACGTAGAAGACTGCTACAGTATCAGGGCTCACACCTTTCTCAGGTGTGGTCTCGCCGGAAATCGATAATTTTGAAAAATAGGAGTCAGGAGAGTAGGAAATTTGAGTCCGGCGTGATCGATTTAGCGTTTATACTTGCTTTGACCATGTAAGATGGGCATAGAAGACCGCTATATAGACAGCGGGAAACAATGAAAAAAATCGGCTGCCCCTAAAAAAGTAGGTTTTTTGAAGCGTTATAGGTTAAGTGCTGTATGAGATAGATAAGAAAATTCTGGCTTTAGGGAACAAGACTTTATACTCTACCGTTTGGAACCTTCCGCACCCCTGGAGAAAGTCTTTGAAGAAAATTGACTAGGTGTGGGTTCTTTTTTAGAATGCACTGAGGGCCCACAGCTGGGCCCACACCTAAACACGGAGAAAACGCGAAAAATGATGCAGAACCCACACCTAGAATTTTTTTTTTCAAAGGCCTTCTCCAGCGGTGCGGAAGGTCCTAAACGGTAGGGTTCGGAGAGTAGTTTCTTAAAGCTAGGGTTTTCCGAGTCCCTAATTTGGAACTTAGGTTACAGCTGTTTTGAACTCTAATTTATGTTCGGGGACTTGGCCGATTGTTTCATCGTCTCCCGCTCTATATGTAGCGGTCCTCGCCGTTACTCTGAGATGGGGAAAGTTTGTAACTAGAGTAAATCGACCACGATAGACTCAAATATCCTTCTCTCATGACTGCTGGGTTTTAAAATTATCGATTTCCGGCGGGGCCACACCTGAGAAAGGCGTTACCCCTTATACTGTAGCGGTCTTCAGCCTCCATCGTCAACAGTGAAAGTGAGTATATAGGATGATTCGACCCCGCTCAACTCAAATATAAACTCGTGACTGACAGAAATCATTTGCAGAAATTATCTACCATTTAGTAGTCAAACTGCTTTGGACTTTTTACATGGAAGATTCATATGTATTGAATACTATTCTGAGAAGACCTTTACTTCACGCTAAACTTCCTAATTGAACTCCGCGACTCGTAAATCAGTTAAATCAGCTTTTTAATTAATTTGCAATCTATATTTGAAATCTACGTGAAAAACTGCTCCTAAAGGTTTCTACTCACAAACACGTTGGTTCAATTGGTCTTCGTCCAAAGATCAGACCCTCCCCGCTTCCACCCCTCCGGAGCTCAAACCCCCCCCTGTGGGGGCCCACATCCGCGCCGAACCCTGGGTGAAAAACGCTTAATTTCATTATCGATCGACAGCACAGTTGATTTTAGTGGTGAATTACCATTTTTCTTTTTTTGCTTGTTTACTTCGGCATTACTTTTGTTTCTGACTCTTACAATACTACGAATAGGGGATTTTCTTGGTGTGCGAGAGGAATTTGCCGTTTTTTTTTGGTTCCAAAACAGACTTTAAGAAACACTTCGAAGCCCGAGCAAATGGCTAATTTCCCTCACGCACTAAGAATAGCCCCTACTCGCAATATTCAAAGAGTTAGAAATAAAATTAATGCCGAAGCAAACAAGAAAACCCGTAACTTACAGAGAAAATCAGCTGTGCTGTCGATCGATAATGAAATTAGGCGTCTGCCACCGTAGTTTTATTGTGCGACCGCAAACGCACCATGTCATTTTGACATTGCGGTAAACTGTAGTTGTGTTTCGCCAAATTGCCGCGCTCTGCGTTTGTTTCGGGGCAAGTGCAAGGTGTTTTGCATGGGACAGAGGTGTTCCAGTAAACGCCAGAAGTTTAAACAACTGTCCATGAGCGATGTACCGGGTAAGATCAAAGACGTTTCTTGCTCAAAAAAACTCCTCAATTGGAAGCATTCTGCAAGAGCACATAAACGAGCGTACGAAAGGAATATCTCGCTTCGAAGAACAAAAGGGGCATATTTTTCGACATCCTCCGGGCTACCGGCGAACAAACATTAAAGTATATACACCCTAATTCGGAAAGAAATTCACAGTGTTTTTTTTTCACGTGCGTTTGTATGAGGGTATAGACCGCAAGAGCGTTCGCGGTAAAAAGAGAAACAGCATACACACGCACGCGACGGAGTCGAGTAAATTCCTCTTCGAAATAGGGGATAATCTTTTTTTCACCTCAACAGTGTATTATTATGAATTCATAGAGGAGTTTAGCTCTTTTTGTCAATGATTATACACTGCCACGAAAATCATTTGGAAAGGCTATGTGAACTGATAAGGATGGTGTGCCCTTTTAGTTCAGCCCCGATATAACTTTCAGTATATAAATGCGAGGACTATTCGAATGTCGTTTTGTTCTATGCCACTCAGTTAAGAAGAAAACGCTTGAGTTTTCTATAATCTCCTGCCGAATCTGATTGATCTAGCATCTCAAAAGTGACTTCATCAGTTATTAAGTAACTCAATGAAGATTTTACGAAGAGAAAAAAATTTTGAACAATTTAACCTACCACTTCTGAGTAAATATGCATTTTTGAGGAGTTTGTGAGGCGATGCTGACAGAAAAGTTTCAGGAATGCTAGGATGATAAGGCGCTTGATAACGAGAGGGAGACGTTTTTTGCCGGCCACTAGGGAACGGAGGTCGCCGCGTGCTCCCTAAAGGCATCATTGGAATGCTCGCATTCCTGAAGTCGAAACTACAAAAAAACGGGGATTCCATCAAGAACAACAGAGCTAGCATCTAAATTCGCTCCGTTTTCTTTAGTAAACCAATAATGATTTTTTATCATATATGAGTTCAGCATGCCCCATATGCGAAATGTAAGGCCGGGATCATACAGGCTAGAAAACAGCGAAACTCACTTGGTTCCTACGCGTGCAGGTGTGGAGCGGAGGTTAGCGACAGTGAGAGAACGAAGGGCAGACGGAAGCCGAGACGTCGCGCGCGCCGCTCGCGCCTCGAATGATGTGAATTTCAACGTTTTATAGAGGGTACTTCTAACGAAGAGCGACATGACGCAATGTTTACCATCATTATCGACCAAGAATCGATGTACCTGACACGTACTGTAGCTGTCACTGGTCGCGAGAAGTATGAACTCGACCCAATTCTTATTCTCTCAGCAGGGTCAGGCAGACCGTTGTCCAGGACCTCGACGAAGCTACGTCCCCCCTCCCTTGCAGATCAAATTTTGTGAAAAAATTTCCAAAATTTTGACGTCCCCCTCAGGTCCTGAAAAAAGTAAAATAGTTTTTTGTAATCAAACATTTCGAAAAAAAAGTACATTTCTACCTGGATTCTTTTGAAAAAATAGGTGCTGCACTTCCTATTCGACAGATCAGCCTCGAGGAGTGTAGTTTTGATCTGCTCTTAAACAACAACATCTGTATTGAGAAAGAAGTAATTAATACTGTGTCGAAGATCGCCTTACAATCTCGTAGTGGCATAACGATTAAGAAAAATGTGGGCAAATTGAAGCAGAAATCAAAAAACGCTGGATACTTGTTCCTTGATTGCATTAAAGGCACAGTACACCGTCAGATATGATTTTTGAGATTTTCATATAATTTTGTACAACACCCCTCCTGTATAGGACGTGCCAAATGCCAGATCTCATTTCCTCCAAATAACCGAGATATAAGCGACCACCACAGGCCCGACCCCCTAACAGATTTTCGAATTCGATAGCGGCTCGACGGATGGAAGAATTCCAACAAGTCGTCGTTCTTCCGTCGATTACCGAACTGTCTCCTTATCCTGCCTTTTTCTCACGCAAAGATTGAGAATGAAGAGAAATATAGGCCTGAGACAACTCGTCCACCAGTTTTTCACCCTCAAAATCTAGGCATCTTTGAAGAGTCATAACTCTGTTCAAAGGGGGTCTTGGACGATTTCAGAGATACCACTGTGATCAGCGTGTGACTCTCTCCAAGATGAGTATGAAATCTGGAATTTAATTTTTTGGGTGTCTGCTGCCTTTAGGTTTTGTCCTAGTCTTTATCGTGCAGTAAGCTAACAAAAAGTCAGGAATGATATAAAAATGACGCAATAGGCGAGCTTGAGCTGATAGGGATTTTTTGTAGCGGAGGAAATCTTGGTGAGGATGTAGAACGTCTCCTAACTTTTAATGGATTCCAACCTCGGAATGGGCAAAACTCCGGCGTATGCCAAGCGTTATTCGGGGACGTTTTGGACTCTCGATAACAGCTCACTAATAAGGCTTCACGACACCTGAGTGCACCTAGTTTTCTGTAAGAACAATGATTGATAGCACTATCAAATAGAAGATAAGAAACCTCCAACTGGGTTTGCATCGAGACCTCCTGGTGAGTGGAACCCTTTTGTGGGTGCGTAAACCTTACTAGATTCAAAAAAGTTAGATTCCCAACTAGTATTGTTAAAACGGAAGGGGTGCGAGCGCGGGTGAGAGAGGGGGTTCTACCGGCGGTGCTTCTGCGGGCACTGTACTGCGCAACAGTGCCCGCAAAATCACCGCAGGTGGCAGATGCGGCTTGGCATTGGGGCGCGATATTTTTCGGCGGCTCGCCGCAGCAGTAAGTAAATCCCCTTGCTCCGGAATGCTCTAAATTGAGGATTTTCCGAGCGAATTCGTGGTAGTTAGTAGAAGGTAGTCCAAAGATGAAAATTTTATCTGTGGGACGTTAAAATTGCTTTTTTGAAGAAAAAAATTACCGTTGTCCAATTTTTGCCGAAGGCGCGGTTTTGAACAAAGGAAAAACGTGTTTTAGGCGATTTTCTTTGTGATTTTAATGTGGTGGCAGGGGTGTCAAATATCAGTTGGTGGGTGCGGAATTTTATGTAGAATCCGAATCTTTTTTTCAGAATTTTGAAATTTTATGGGGGGACGTATGTTGTCCAATTTTCAAAGTGAAGAATTTGATCGGTAATAGGCCCGATTAATGAATATAACTCGTCTAGTAATTTGTTTTATGTGCTGAAAATTTGAATACTGCTAAATATGTCTATTCTATCGTTATATAAAGATATTTTCCTCACAAGTACTGTTGTGGTGCTGTACTACTGTTCTCTTTGATCTTTTTGTTGCGATTACAACATGTCAGACAACCACGTCCGAACGACCTGTTTTCTTCACAGAAAGAGAAACGCAACTGAAAACACCCCCGACTTTCTAAAATTCTGGCCCCAAGTTTTTACGTCCCCCCCCTGAAAAAACTAAATTTCGAAAATTTTTACGTCCCCCTATTGTCGAGCTGGACAACGCCCGCCTGACCCTGTCTCTCAGCTGCGCATTACATAAAGAAGCTTTCAACTTCTCCCGCCTTGAACCCAACCTTTCAGATCGACACGGGCACGTCTTACGCCTCGGTTAATGGGTGCAGTATACTTTGTCGCTGTCATGAGCATGCAATCTAACACGAGTCGCGGTGGCACCCGCATCGGAACAACGGTGTTGGCCGCTATAGGAGCACCTGTCGAGTGTCGGTCGTAGCAGCGAGGGCTGGCATACGGTCGACGGTATGCTTTGTCTCTGTCATGAGCGACAGTTATGAGATTTAGCATAAATCGTGGCGGAACCAGCATCGGAGCAACGGCACTGACCGCCGTAGGAACAGTTGTCGCATGCCCGTCGCAGCGACGTGTCGCGGAGAGCGTGTGCCGATGCCTGTGATTACCACTGTCGCTGTCGCTGTGCAGAGCACTGCAAAAGCGACTGTTTCAAAGCCGGAATCATACTCACCGCGGTCGGCGACAGCGACAGTGCTCTCGGGCATCTCGGTTTCCGATCGATATTCATGATAAACATTACGTCGCGTCGCTTGTCGCTGGAAGCATGATCCGGCCCGAAATGCGGATTTCGCGCGACAGGCGGTCGATGTTGCTGTGCACAGCGACACCATCGTGTGTCTCAGAAGTATACCATACCATTAAGGTCGGGTTCATACTTATAGCGACGCACGACATCGCGTATCAAGCATATTGATTTCTCTTAGGTTCCTATGATAAGCATTACGTCGCGTTACCCGTCACGTGAAGTGGGAACCTGGCTCGAGAAGGAGTGAACAAACTAATTGGATCTGAGAGCTCTGAGAAGATTAGTCATTCTGAGATTCCAACATTGTGCTAATATCCAGTACAATAACCTTGACAATATACAGACTTCATTTTTCTCTCTCGTTTTAAGTTACATGATGAAGCAAGAAGAAGCGTGGTCATACATTGAAAAATTCAGTACACTCATACAAAACCACTTTACACAGATGCATGAATAAGTAGATCTGAATCAGAGAATTATTTAGCCTTCACTTCTTCGGCGGCAGTTTCGGTATCGGGAGCTTTCTGAAAACAATAACTTCGGATAAAATGACGTGTATATTAATTACGTATAACCATGAAATATTTCTCAAGATTGGCCGCACAATATTTCAGTCACGCAATATCGCGCCAGCGTGCTGCGTAGATCAAAGACAAGGGCCTTTTCGCTAACCACGTCACATTACAGACAAAAGCACACACACAGAACGGCTTTCACTCTGCACTTCGGATCATACTCCTAAGGTGCCAAAACTCACAATGGGCGGGAAAATTATGAAAAGGATTGGAGGGCTGTCCCCAGCCCCAAAACTGGTGAGCGAGCTGTCACTACGTCTCTGACCCTGCCAAACCCTGTTGCACTGCCCACCTTCGCCCTTCTCAGCAATCGCCCGCCTCTTTGCGTTTAGGCACCTAGAGACTAACAGCCGTCACTGCCAGGTGCATGACAGCATTCGCGTGTTTTGAAGGTGGGGTTCGCGACATAAAAGCCGTATCCTATACATATTTCCGGACAGGAGCCGTAGCCGGAACTTTTCCTTCCATTTAACTTTCCCGTTTATAACGTCATACGTAGAGTTGCAGAACAGCTTCCTGTGAATGTGATACTAACACCATAAAGGTGACTCGACCTGGATTGAAATGCAAAACTGCAAAGGGTTGTGAAACTCGTTTCGAAGTATGCCGCAGCCTATGGACTTCGTCTTCGTCCCAACGAATGCAGGCAGACGTGGGTCTCTCAAAGGCATGTAACGGAAGTTTGTGTAGATGACCGGTGTGTCGCAGTTGTGGACGATTTCTGTTATTTGGGCTGTTTGCCGAAGAGTGATGGTAGTTATGCAGCGTAAATTCAAGAACAATGTTCAAACGCTGCATCTGCCTCCAATTCTCTAACCAAGAGTTTGTGGCCTACCACTCACCGCGAAGAAAGTCAAGTTGCGCGTCTACTTATCAGCTATTCGCCTTATCATGATGTAGTATCGGAGACGTGGGCAGCACCGAAGACGCAGATGGAAAGCAAAGGAGAAATCCTGCTTCGGCTGGCCGGGCGTGGTCTAAGAAGTGCGCAGGATTGTCTCGTGCACCACGCTTTAAGAATGCTTCCTGATCCTGTCTGGAAGCGGCAACATGCCCGTGGGCTAAACCCTAGACGGATGTGGTGAAAAAGGATTTGAAGTCACTCGGCATTAAAAGACAGTTCAGGCGCGATGTTTTACTGCGCTGGAAACGGAAAAGTGACAGAATAGATGTGTGGATCGGAGACCATAACGAATAGTCACGGATGACTACTACAACAGCACACCCAGGACAAAATGCGGAATGACCGCGTCAGGCGGAAGCCAACCACGATTGACACTGAAAGACACAGCCCAACCTCAGAATCGATTTTTTTGTTTTTCTGCCTATCTTGGAGAAAATTTCACGCTGATCACAATGGTGTCTCCAGAATCGCTTAGAACTCACTACGAACGGAGTGACGGCTCCTCAAAAATCTCGATTCTGAACAGCTAGAAGTTTCGGGACGAGTTGTCTCGAGCCTGTATTTTCTCGTTATTCGCAGCCATCGTTTTTTCGCAGGCCACAATATAAAACCAGATCAAAAGCAGATCGAAGAACATAGTTTTTGAATAAAATCGTTCGCGCATCTCTTGCCTATTGAGTTCGGAAACCTGGCAGTGTGCGTTACCCATTTTTTCTTTCACGGGGGCGTGGCCGACATTTTCCTAGCTTTTTCTCGCTTATTTGAGCGAATTGAGATTTCGCGCCTGGCAGGGTTGCTAATGGCGGCGACCGGACCATGATATCGAAAATTACCTCTGAGGTTGGACTGTGCCTTTAAAGGCAGTGGTCACGATGAAGAACATTAAAAAACTACAAAAATCAGCTTAGATCGAAAACAGCTGAAAAACTGTGAAGGTAGCGCGGTGAAAATGGGTTAGAATTGGTGTTTCTAGGGCCCAAAGATGCCAGATCGTGCACTCGTGCACAGCGCAGCCCAAAAAGATCGTAGCCTCATGCCGAGCAGTAAAAAATCATCGACATTCAGAGGACGAAATAAGTGCAAATTTACCTAATAAAAAACAGTTGTACAATGAAAACAAGCACTTCAGTCAATCTTTTTGACTAGATGAGTACATGGTCAGTTCGAAGGTTAATGCTTGATATCAGGGATTATCGCTGCCGATGATGTGGAGTGGGCTCATCCACCATCAAAGGACAAGAAAGTTCAGGCTTCAAATTTGGCCCAAAACAGCGGTTTTTTCGCGATTTTTTCTCATAGGTCCTACTACTCTACACCCAAAAAAGGGTTTGGAAAGGATAAGAAGACAAGCATATTTGATCGCGACCACTGCCTTTAAGGGACCGCGCGCTCCACGGCTGTTGTATTCAGTGGGTAGTGAAACCCGGATTTTCGTTTTGAAGGAACGTAAATAGAAGAACTTCAAGGTGCCTCATTTCTGCCCAACAGTAATATGATATATGGGTCTTCCAGCTACAATCAATCTCATCTTTTTGAAGAAATGACGAAAAATCGAGTTCGTGGCGTGGGTGCGCAGGGTGGGCGCGCGGTCTCTTAGGTGTTACGTGAAGTGGAGTAATCCTAATTTTCTGCAATCCTGCGCCCGTTGGTCAACGGAATAGATGAAAGCAAAAAGTTCTCACAAAAACCTCGAATTTCAGAGCAAACTATTTGGGAAAAATCTTTAATACTCAATATTGCGCGTTACGTGTGTTTGTTGCAGCTCGGGGGCGGCATGCACGTACGCGGTGGGTTAGGTTGGGGTTAGGCAGGGTTTGGGGCGTCGGCGCGTTTCGTGATTGCTGTGTGAGTACTGGGGATAATCAATAGTTGGGGCCTCAACGGGGTTTCGGCTGCCCCACCCTCCTAGGTGGGGTTTGCGAGGGAAAGATTTTTAAGTGCTAGCCTAACCCCCTTTTAGCCCTAGCGCTGCTATCATCAAACGCGCCGACGCTCCAAACCCTGCCAAACCCCAACCTAACCCGCTGCGTACGTGCATGCCGCCCCGGAAATATATCAAGATTAGAAACATCGAAAACTGATATAGCGCTGCAACTTTCATCGATAAAAGGCCTAAACTCTTTTTTTTTCATCATCAAAAAATTCTCTGAAAATATGTTGGTCTTCAGTGTGCATGTTTGGATGTTACAAATGTCCGAGTTAAAGTTTGGCTCTCACGAGAAAAACGCAGTATGTTGCGAACTTTCTCGATTTTTCCGACTGAAACCCATTTTCCGCACACACAAAAAAACGTCGCGAACACGGCCTCTACTCGTCTAGTCACAGGAAACATAGTGTTTTAGCCGTTTACCTTTGATGTCTAACACTTACTTCTGCAGGTTCTGGTGCGACAGGGGCGTCGTCCTCAAATTCTTTGTCAGGAATCTGGAGAGGAATTGCCTGGACAGGTGGACGTGCGGCGTCTCCCTCCGCTTTCACCTGTTCAACGTACTTCGGTGGCTCAAGGTTCTTCCTGAAGTTTGATACAATAATAATCCGTGATGAAACAATGTCACAGTCACACATAGTCGCACCTAAGCTGTTCCAACTCTTCGTTCTCCTTTCTACCCCATTCTGGTGGTGGTCGGGCAGTTCCGCGAACGATGCTTGGTGGCTTCTTCACGAGGGGATGTTCGAAGAGTTCTCTGCGGTCTCCATACGATCTGGAAACACAATTCATACGTGATGAGGACTTGTAAAAAAGGGTATCTTTTAAAGCTATGTCCAACCTTCTATCAATCTGGCGATCGAATTTAGACGCGGTGGTGATCTTTGGAGGATGCTGGGACGAGGCGGCCTCTTCAGGGTCCAGGCCCTTCTTCAGGGCCTTGTTTCTGGCGACTTGGCGTTGACGCTCATGCAATTCTTTCATCTGGAGCACGGTCAATGTGTAATGTAAAGTCATCTCACGGACTCAAAAAAACACTGATTGATCTCACATCATATTCCTGACGTTCATGACGCTTCTCCAGATCGTATTTATCTGCTTCCAGTTTACAGATACGGGAGTGCAGCTGCTTGATTCTCTCCTTCAAGTCGTTCGGAAGCAGTCCGGAGACGTCCACTGAACGGCACACGGCGGATAGGAATGCCTGTTTCGCCTCTTCCGCCTGTTCCTTCGTCTGACCGTCCGCCTTGGCTCCCTGAAATGGCGCTGTATTAACACCTGTCTATATGACTATCCGCATGTATGCATCCAAAGAAACCGGCGTACATCGGACGGGGTCAGGGGCTCTCTACACACAGAGGGAGGAGTTGTCCAGTTTTTGCAGTTCGGAACGTCACGCTACTCAACGCAAGCGAAGTGGTCCCGAGTGGAATTAGAGCCGCGAAAGGCGAGACAACTCCTCTCTCGGTGTGTAGAGAGCCCCTGTGCCCATCGGACGCCTCTCAGTTAAACTGCGGAATGTACGATACGCAGTATTTGTCAATCAACAGGTGCCCGTAAGAGGCCGTTACCCAACTTTCAAACAAAGGTTCAGGCACTTTCACTGTTTAAAGGCAGCATACACGCTCGCAAAAGTTGCTGAGATAACTACATTAGTGGGGTTGTACGGGCCCTAGAAAAGCCCTCACGAAGTTGGGAGAGTTGAAATCGAGTTAGAATGACCGTATTTGAGCCGTATTGAATCAGAAAGTCATCCTCTCTCCGCCCACCGATACGGGCTCCGCCCCTCAATACCAAAGTTCAATGCTCGATCACGGTAATTTTGGCTCATTTTTTACGCTTCTAACGTCGTAAGCGTTCCAGAAAGGGTCGTACGTATACATTAGCGTCGTTATCCCAACAAATTTACCGCTAGCTCCGCTATTTCAGCCAATGCAGTAAAACTCGTCCACTTCTGGGCCAATGTAGAACGAACCGTTATATCTTCATTTCAGGTGATTTTTTTTCCGGTTTTTTCGTTATCTCTGAATATTAACAGCTTCAGACCTTCGATTCATTCCATAAAATTGATATCATTTTTGAGCGTGTATGCTGCCTTTAATGGCAAGGTTCTCGATAAAACCAGTTGTTGTGCTATACCCATGGAATGGTAGACCTGACCATCACAAAAGTTAAAATAAATGAAAAATTGGAAAGAGAACGCTCAGGAACAAGTTATTGCTTGGTGTCCTCCCGCCCCTTTCCCCAATTATCGAGATTTCTGTAATAGCCTGTTTCGCCATCTTCTACTTTTCTACTAAAGTCATTTCTGAGCTCTTCTTGAGGCTACTGACTACTTTAAAAGACGGATTAGCATGAATTCATGAAAATATTGTCAATTGGGGGGGGGGGCTGGCCGACACCAGTGATTAGCCCTCCTGGCTTGTTTTAGTGCGTTTTCCATGCAAAGCGTCACTCTTTTTCATTTATTCTTACTTTTATAATTACCAGACCTACATTTTCATGAAGAGAGCTCGAAAATTGTTTTTAACGCTGCCTTTAAAGGTAAAGTACACCCTCAGATATGGATTTCGAGATTTTCTTGTAACTGTTTAGAAGACTCCTCCTGTATAACGCTTGCCAAATACGAGATCTCAATTCCTCCAAATAAGCGAGATATAAGCGACCATCACAGGCCCGACCCTGCTCACTCATCACCACGGGGCACACCTCTACCAGATTTTCGAACTCGATAGCGGCTACATGAATGGATGAATTCCCAACGAGTCGTCGTTCTTCAGTGAATTTCCGGACTGTCTCCATCTCCTGGCTCGGTCTCGCGGGACGATTACGAATGAATAGAAATACCGGCCTGAGACAACTCGTCCACCAATTTTTCATCCCCAAAATGAAGGCATAAGGAGTCATAGCGCTGTTCATAGGGAGGGCTTAGACGATTTCAAAGATACTGCTGTGATCAGCATAGGACTCTCTTCATGGGTGTTCTGTTATTGCTTGGTGTAGGGACTGAGAACCCAAGGAATTGGATTTTCTGAAAGAGAATCACCTGCTGACCACAATGGTGTCCCTTGTATCAATTGAACCTTCGAGGAAGTAGAATTATGGCTTCCGAAATATGTCTACTTTTCGAGAGCGGAGATTTGGTGGACGAGTAGTTACTCACCTGCATTTCTCTTCTTTCGCAGCCGCTGCATAAGAGCGAACAGAATGAAGACAAAGATAGACAAGGAAAAGAAAACTAAAGACCCGATTGGATTTCATACATCCATCGAGCCGCTATTGAGTTCGAAAGTCAAGAGAAGGGGCGCAGTCCGTGGTGGTGACACGGGAGGTCGCGCCCGTACTCAGAAGTTACGAATCAAGTTACTTGCGAGATATCCGGGCAGAATCAAGTTACTTGTGGCTTATCTGAGTTTTTAGGTTTTTTGAGAGGTTGGGACTCGCAAGTAACTCACATGGCCATTACCATGATACTTGTGACTTTTGAATCTCGCAAGTAACCTACATTGGCTCGTCAATCCTCGCAACTAGATGGTCACGTCGTAACTTGCTTAACACATGTAGAGCCGGTATATAAGGCACCTCACCTCACTCGGGTCCTCATTCGGCATTCTGATTCCGGCCCTGAAAGGCGACTTCGAGTCGCTCTCCGGCAGCCAGCTTATTTTTGACCGCTGGGGGGGGGGGGGGTAGAGGTATCCTCTTGGCTGGGAAGGGGGGAGGGAAGGGGCGGTTTTCACCGCGGGCCTCCGGGAGGATGGTTCCTCGCCGCAGACCTAGACGAAGATTAGGCCCTTGTAGTGGACACAGGCGAGGCTACCTCTGCCGTGGACCGCGACAATCACGCACCAAGGATGCGTCATTGTCGCACACCAATGTCACCTGCATCTGAGGAGTAAGTTAAATGTTACTTCTGTGTAAGTTACTTGTGTATTAGAAGTAAGTTACTTGTGACATAAAAGTAAGTTACTTGCGACACAGAAGTAGGTTACATGAAGACTTCACGTAACTTACTCAAATTTAACTTGATTCAAAACCTCTGAGTAGCGGTCGATTATGTTTCGCTTAGTTGGGTAAATTGAGATTTCGCACTTGGCTATTGTTATACAGGAAGGGTCTACTACACAGTTACATGAAAATCACAAATTTCATATCTGAGGTTGTATTTTGTCGTTAACATCAAGATCTACATATCCCCTGTGCGTTGGCTTGTGCCTCTCCAACGATAGCGTTCCACTTGCTCGGGCGTAAAGTTGCGCAAAAAAGCAGGAGCACGGAAAATTGTATTCAGTTTTCAATGTGTTTGTGGCTTTACACAACGCCCATCTTTCAACGAAATGTCTCGACTGATGCCTTTGTTGCATTTAGGTTCTAATTAACGACTATTTTATGCGCTCGGTGTAATAGAAATCACTGCGAAAAAGACGGTTCTTCTGCTCCAAATTCCTCACGTAAGTCGTTCTTGCGCGGTTAGACATGATGGTGTTCAGGAGAAGTTCTGCATCCACTTCAAAATTTCCCCAACTACTAAGATTTTAATTGCTCGTTGATCAAATACACAAAAGCCCCTAGTCAAGTATGACTGGTTGAAATCCACGCGCGCGGAGCTCCAGCAAATCAGAATTTCGTTTCGCCCTGCCCGGTAGGAAAAGCTGCATTTTTTTCGCATTTTCTCCGCACACACGTAAATTGGGGCGTGTCATCATGTTTTGAGCGCGCCACTAACTCCGCGATTGCTACGCGACACCCGCATGACCAATTCCGGCCACCCGCTGCAGTGTGTCTCTTACTCAGAACATCTGCACGCGCTGTCCGCCAAATAAACCGGCCTCGTGCGCTACATGCGATTTCGGGCGATCCGGACGAGCAGCAAGAATTTGCCCGGTATTGAGTAATCGGAAAAAACGGTACCAGGTTCTGAGAAGATATGTAAACGCGATGGCCTTTCGCTGAGCGCGTCGCATTCACCCAGCCGAGTTGGACACGGAGTTTCCCTAGTTCTGTGAATCGATCAACAAGCCGATTTTTAACAACTCTCACGTGGGTGATAAATGTTTTCTAAACTTCACAAAGGTGTTGCGTACTCAAAATTTTGAATAAGCGAGAAAATGTTTTTTGAACCTCAATTAAGCCTGATTAAGCCGACATCTCTTTGTCTTCTTTTCCCCAGAATTCCAAAGAATTAGGATGCTCAAATGTGCATGTCTGAACATCAGAATTTCTTGAACTAGGGAGTCTCGGCGCTAGATCTTGTGTGCCCCTACCGGCGCTTTTCTTCTTCAGACGTCGTTTACACTTCCGCCCCCGAACGACGCGGAGAAGTGCAATTCTATAGAATTTATGACGGGGTGCTGCGCGATCAATTTTATAGGATTGCACTTCGCCGCTCCGCTCGGTGGCGAGAGTATAAACGACACCTCAGGTCACGAAAAGTGTACCGCCGCTAACCGGCGGCAGGAGTTAAATGGGACACTTATGCTGGATAACCGATTAAGAGCAGCGACTCTTTAGACAGCGGAGCAGTTTTCACTTTGCTATAATGTCACAGATACGCACTTATGGAGTTTGCATCTTTGCGCAAGGTGAAGGCTTGGTTCTATAGCATGGTTTTGATGAGAGAAAAGAAATTCTTATCTAGCGCAAACGAAGTCCTATATTTACATTCAGCAGAATCTTCCGGGTCGATAGCATACCCCTGCTCACTCAACCCTTGTCATCTTTTCAACGCCGACAGCAGAAAAACGCCCCTTGTCAATGTCTGCATATGTCTTTCAACCCATAGAGATGTTTAAAAGGCAGCATACACGCTCAAAAATGATATCAATTTTATGGAATGAATCGAAGGTCTGAAGCTGTTAATATTCAGAGATAACGAACAAAACGGAAAAAAATCAGCCGAAATGAGGATATAAGGGTTCGTTCTATATTAGTCCAGAAGTGGACGAGTTGTACCGCATTGGCTAAAAAAACGGAGCTAGCGACTAACTTTTTGGGATAACGACGCTAATTTACTCGTACGGCCCTTTCTGGAACGCTTACGATGTTAGAGACGTAAAAATTGAGCCAAAATGACCGTAATCGAGAATTGAACATTTGTGTTGAGGGGCAGAGCCCGTATCGATGGGCGGAGAAAGGATGATTTTTGACTCAATACGTTCAAATACGGTAGTTTTAACTCGTTTCCAACACTTCACACTTCGTGAGGGCTCTTCTAGGGCCCTCAAGATCCCACTAATGTAGTTATCTCAACAACTTTTTTGAGCGTGTCTGCTGCCTTTAAAGACAGACTGAACCCTTGCGATTCTGACAGTTTCATATAAAAGCGGTAATGACTAAATTGCTCGTCTTACTTGTGCCAAGTTTCCGAACTGAGCTGCCTGTTCTCCCTTGGATTCGATTTTGAAATTGCGTCCTTCGCCAGTGGCTGCGTGTCCAGCGAATGATCCGGCCATCATCTGCTGACGACGTGATTTCTCCTCGTTTTTGCGAGCCTTTTCAGCATCCGCTTTGCTTTTTCGCTCTTCCTAGATAGTCACTCTCATTACACATAACATATGCATGCAGAAACAGCTGACAGATCAAAATATCCATCGATTTTAGTGCAAATCATGAATTTGTGTGCAATTTTCTCAACCAACTTGGTTTGTTGGATCTGGATGCGATGCGTGCGCGGCGCGTATCCCTGTTAAAATGTGAAAAATAGGAAAAAAATTGTCACTGTTACAGTGTTACATTGTTACAACAAGCCTTTGCGAATAGCCTGTGTACGTGCAGTCAAAACTCATAGCGTAAGAGATGTGATACATTCGCAACTTTCCTAAAACTAGGTCTATTCATCTGACGATATTCGAGAACGATACTTTTCGTGCATTCATCGGAAACAATTCAAAAATCCGAGATTCTCTTTTGGAAAATTGTGTAATCATTCAAATGCATATCTGACTATTTCTTTGAAACTTATAGAACAATTTTCAGGTTTAAACCTCTATTTGGTTCTCCGAGAATCGCGAGATTTCTCCGATTATAAAGCAAATTCTGCATTTAGTTACTTTATTTAGGCACATCGTGCATTAAACCCAGATGGGAAAAATCAGTTTTCGAATTTCTTTCAGACATTATTCGATAAAAATCATTCATTTGTGGGTTTTTTAAAAGACTATTATACTTGGGAAATGTTCGCCCAGAGAGTTCTGAAAAAAAATCCGAAAGCAAGCCAGTCGGAAATTTAGAAGCAGGTCATTTGGACACATCATTCATTCGAGTTCGCCGGGTGCTAGGCCAGAGTCCGGCGCACACAGCAAAGGAGTGTCTGGGCGCGTGGGGTTCATACGTGCTTCGATCGTGATTACTTTTTGATCAATACACGTGACTAGACCCATTTTGCAAAGAGATTTACTGTGGGCGCTAGAATTCTTTTCTAGAACCCTATGGTTAATGCATACCCTACCGCTGGTATGGTTTTGTCAGAAAGCGAGCAGGGACGCGTTTTTGCATCATGTTTTGATATAAGCCTTCAAAATCAACCTTTTCAGATCTGAAAAATCTTGAACATTGACCGTAAGGATCATGATACATTTCAATAACCCTTCTCATCAGGGCCATGAGTAAATTCTGGAATCCGAAAAAAAAATATTTGAAACAAGTTATCAAATAAGGACACTGAAGACGTGGAAACGCGTCCGCGCGCGCATCCTAAGTCCCCAGTTATACATCAGCGTTTCGCTGCCGCTTGTTTTTGCGGGACGTCTGCGATTGGTCAGATTTTAAAATTGACCAATAGCAGACATGCCGCGGAAGCCAGCGGCAGAGAAACGCTGGTGCATAACTAGGGCATAACGAAGTCGCACGAGCTGTTTTGTACAGTCGGCAGGGATCGCACTGACACTTCTAGTTACTGTGGTTTGCGTTGACGCAAACTCTGTGCACGAATAGTGTAACATATATGCACAGAGTTTGCGCCAACGCAGACCACAGCTACCAAAAGTATCAGTACGATCTGTGCCGATTGTATGTATAGTCCGTCCGAATGAGAAAGTCCGCCCACGCGGTCGGTGTGAGTGTCGAGCGGCCGTGGCGAGGACATTTTTTGAGCCAACCTCCTCTCGGCTGCAAACAGGAGAGTGGGATACTATTCACTATTCGTTAAATTCTCGTGCTAATCGATTTTCATGTCTCCGCGACGGCTACTCGACACGCACGCCGACCGCGTGGGCGGGCAGTCTCATTCAGACGGGCTTTATCTCTAAGAACGTACCTCCTCCTTACGACGTCGCTCCTCATCATTCTTGCGTCTCTCCGCGAATTCTTTCTCTTCAGCTTCTCGTTCTAATCTTCTCTTTTCCTGTTTTTCCTTCAGTTCCCTCAGTTCATTCTCCATGCGCTCTTTCTCAAGCACTCGTCGCTGCTCGTAATCAAGGAGCTTGGCGGCTTCTTCCTCTTCGTGACGTTTCTTGGCAGCCTAAAACATTAGGGTATCTATTTCACCAACTGGAACCTGCTCCCAAATTGTTTGTAGAACAAAAACGAACCATCATGGCGGCCTCGGCCTCAGTCATCTCTGCTGGTGGTTTCTCCTCCTGTGGTGGTGGTGCCCGCGTTTTTGGCCTAAAAGTTTGTTAATTGGAATTCAAAAAAATTCAGATTGAAGAAATGGCTCTCTCAAGAAGTTTTTCTACGTTGAAATCAGCATTTACTCTCATTCCTAATTCTGTTAATGTAAATTGTATCCCAAACTTTGTACTCAATAATAGAACTCACTTCTCTACCTCTGCTTCCGCCTGTGACGCTGGTTCGGGCTCCTCAGCCCTTTTAATAGATAAATTATAAACATTGTAATATCAATGTGAATTATGATGAAAATAAAGAAGAAAAATGCAAGAATAAAATAAAACTGAATAAAGGAATCACAAAATAATTAGTAAATAGGTAAATATGTTAAATTGAATAGATGGGATTTCATTCTCTGTTAGGTCCATTTTACTTGTGAATAATGTCACGCTAAAGGGGCGAATGTCACACTAAAAAATCTCGCAAATTTGCTGATCCTCACTTGCTTTCCTCCTCGGCAGCCTCCTCTTCAGCGGCCTCCGGCTCCTCTTCCTCCACCTGCTCCTCCTCCTCGCCAGAGCTGAAACAAATTCAAGGTATCCTTTTGTATCGAAAATCGGAAACAATGGGTGTTAGTGTGTAGTAGCAGTTGGTTTAGACTTCTCCAATTTGCTTGTTTTTCCGTCCTCTGCGAGTTTTGAACTACATCATAGTCCTAGAGGCTGAGCAGACTTGTATCGCGGCGCTATGCGACCTCGCTATGAGCCGCCGTACTGACAGACCGCCGCGAACAATCAATACGGCGACCTATCATAAGGTCGCGTCACGCCGCGATGCAACTCTGTTCACTGTCTTGGACTATATTCATAGTCAGATGCTTCGAATTCATCTTGCAGTGTCCAGCTGTCTGGTATATTTTTCGTCGTTTCAACTAACTTCAATGGTTCTTGTACGGCAGCTTCGCGTTCTGTCGAAGGGGTTAAAAATTCACTGCATTGGACTACGGACTACCCCAGACGCTCAGAACTGCTAATTATAAACAATTTCCTAACAAATCACTCGCATCCTTCATTAAAAACACTGTATTTATCTTACAAGTTACCTGCAAGTTCCAAATTGGCATGCAGCATAAAACTATGAATCCTCGAGTAACTTGGGCTAAAGTTGTGGATTACTTGTTCGAATGTTCTTGGACAGTGGAGGGCTTTTGAATAGACGCCGCTTGCTGCGCTTTCCCTGTGAGTAACTTGTTATCCCGATATTTTGTGTTGGATTGAAGTTTTAAGCTCGTATGTAACATAAAAGGATGGGAAAGCAAAAATCTGATGTAAACGGAGTAAGTTACGAGAAACCTTCAATTATTTCGCGCTAAAACTACGGGTATCTTGTCTAAGTACGCAACGGTTATGTAGAGTCTGTCCAAATAAGGCTGTCCGCTCACGCAGTCGGCGTGCGTGTCAAACTACAGTAGCCATCGAGCTTTTCAAACAAATTTCTCTACGGTTGCACACAACTGACTGAGATGTCATTCTATATACGTCTAATATTCCTGATATTTGATTTACGAGTTTGAAAAATGCCTTTGCTACGGCAGCTTGACACACACGCTGACCGCATACGTTGACAGTCTCATTTGGACCGGCTTTATAAGTTGGCAGCCCTGCGTTTGACTATGAACTACGCTTTGGTGAGGGTCTCTTGCGGGAGCATATTTTTTTCAAACATTTGATACGGTTGTTGAAAAGTTGTTCGTCGGCCAGAACGGACGCAGACTGCGCGGGTTCAGGCGTCGTTTATACTCCCTCCGTCTAGCGGCGCGGCACAGTGCATTTTTGTAGTATTGATCACGCGGCGCGGCACGATCGATATTGTAGAATCGCACCTCGCCGCTCTGCAGAGTAAGTATAAACTACCGCTCACACCGAACCAAAGAACAATTCCGCGTGGGCTGTACCCCGATTTCGCCAAAGTATTTTTCGGCTGGTAACATAGAGCTACAAGAATTTCTGCGTTAATGTTACTTGTTAAAATGGAAAAGCAAGCTATTTGCGAAACATTTTCAGCAGAATGAGTGCAATCTCCAAGTAACTTGCGTCAAAGCTGTGTGTAAGTTGTTCGAAGGCTTGTGAACAGAAAAAAGACTAAGGGCTGTAGTAAACCACCCCTATCAGATGATCTGATATTAATTCGATAAGATGATCCGATATTCTTCCAGACAATTTTCAGGTGATCTTAATTCCGTATTGATTCATAATTATCGCTATCAGTCACAACTGGTCGCTGAACTTAGGCCCGTATTCATTCCATTGGCGGTGATTCGCCCTAAAGCGGTCGTCCTCGCATATTCATGATATGATAACACATGATTATACGTGTGAGAATGAGAAAAGCCGGCCCTCATTCTGCAGGTGGTCATTCTCTAATCGACCAACTCCATGCTTTCTTTCTCAATGAATGAAATGAGATGTTTGTTGTTTTGTGATAGCTGATAATGATAACTGGTATTTCATCTGAAGAATAAGAGGCGCTCCGGGGTTACTCTTAAAGATAAGACGAGCTTCTGCGGGAGTGCGTGCTCTCTCGCTTTCCTCTGTCCAGATGATCTGTAGAAGTTCAGCTAACCTGATGGAATTAGCATCATCTTAAAAACGTTCATCATCTGAATGATGCGCTTACAGATGAGATTCATATCCTTCACCATATCATCAACATAATCTTACAGATCATTCCAACATTTCTTCATACGACCGTTTAAGATCATCTTAACTTCATTTTGAGGGGGTTTACTACAACCCTAAGCTACTGAAAACGTAGATTACGCGAAATTTTCAAATTCTATGTTTGGAACAGGCAAGGACGCACAAGTATTGTCCGACAGTGCTCAAAACTGAATTACTCTGTGGAAAGTCTTGCGAATTGCTATTCTTATCTTTGTTGCAGTTAGTCTGAGATTAATAGTTAATCCTTCAGGAAAAAAATTTTTATCAAGACCACTCACTACTGCTCCTCTTCGTCAGACATGTTTCCTGAAATTATGTCCAAGTAAGCAGGATAGAAACTTTTGAAAATTCAAAAACAAACCAAAAACTGAGAAAACGAAAAATACTCAGACGAATTTGAACACGAGGAAGAATATAGCAATTTAAGTTAAACTTTTCATCACAATAAGACAGTAACAGCTACGTGAAAAGCAAGAATTTTAAACCTGGAAGCCAGATACATAGATGTGCGGCAGAGCAGAGTTTCGAGGAAGCCTGATCTGGGTCATACAGGTGATTTTGCGGATTTGTTTCTCGGCTGATATTCGAAAAATTAAGGGAACCAGATGTGCGACACGGAAACAGGGTCTGTAACCCAAGACTTGCAATCGAGGAAAGTGATTACCCCAGAGTTAACACTGAAGTATGAGCTTTGCGGTGGAAGCATCCCCATGAGAAGCAAGTTATGAACCGCTAACTGGTAGAGCATATATACATACAAGTACATGAGAATGAGCTGTTGAGAGATCTGTACTGATGAGCTAGCCTAGCTGTTTGTTGGCGGGACGTTGTGTCTGTAAAATAGAGGGTAAACCGCCAGCTAGTCGGGCGGAGTCCTACCTCCCTCCCTTCCTCAAAATATCCCGGAGGCAAGGATACGCGTTGGCGGGCACGAAAATGTTGTAATGCCGGAACGAATAGAGAGAGTTGGCGGCACACATACACACGCACACACACACACACAAATAAGAAGAAACGCTTTGAACAACATCAGCAGCATCATTGTTACAACTACTATTTACCCCCAAGGCAGATCTTAATTTATGTATTAGTGTGATGATTGTTTTTTTTCTGATCCATCTGCCAGCGCTCCCTCATATGCCGGATGTTCTTTGTGCAGGAGTATTCGCTGGAGAGGGTATGCAACGGACAGCTGAGCAATAGACCAGTGATTATTACGATTTCTAGACTTTTGAAGACCAAATCGTTTCTTTTTTAGGTAGTAGTAGAAGTATGTACACCTCATGGTATTGAATCCTATTTGTACCTGTGACACATAAAAGCATAGTCCAACCTCGAAAACGTTCTCCAGTTTTTCCGCTCAATTTTGAGAGGATTTCACGCTCATCACAACGGTGTCTCCAGATTTGCCCAAAACCTACTATGGATGCAGCTATGGCCTCTTGAAGGCACAGTACACCCTCAGATATGAATTTTGAGATTTTCATATAATTGTGTAGAAGACCCCTCGTGTATAACACGTGCCAAATGCCTGATCTCATTTCCTCCAAATAGGCGAGATATAAGCGACCACCACAGGCCCGGCCCCCTTCGCTCACCACCACAGGCCCGACCCCCTTACAGATTTTCGAACTCAATAGCGGCTCGATGGATGGATGAATTCCAACGAGTCGTCGTTCTTCAGTCCATCACCGTACTGTATCCTTATCCTGGCTTTCTCTCACGCAATGATTGCGAATGGAGAGAAATACAGGCCTGAGACAACTCGTCCACCAATTTTTCACCCTCAAAATCTAGGCATCTTTGAAGAGCCATAACTCTGTTCAAAGGGAGTCTTGAACGATTTCAGAGATACCACTGTGATCAGCGTGTGACCCTCTCCAAGAGAAGCATAAAATCTAAAAATTAATTTTTTGGGTGTCCTGTGCCTTTAAAGGCAAGGTCTGGCCAAATATTGGCACTACCGAAATTCGGGTCTGATACCAGGTTGTTCAATAAGTTTTGTCGTTCAATAAGAGAGGGCTTTGCTACAAGCTCAATTTTTTTTTGTTTTGTTGGTACACTCTTCATATGAACGTATGTGAAGTTTCATTTCAATCTGTCAATTCATTCTTTGTTTACAAGCCATTTAGTGTCGCCGTGTCACAGCAATGGAAAAATTGAATATCGTGCAGTGATAAAATTCTTATTTTTGGAAGGTTTAGCACTAAAAGAAATTCACGAACGAATGTTAAAAGTGTATAATGATTGTTCACCTACAATTAGAACAGTAGAAAGATGGGTTGCTGAATTTAAACGTGGTCGCACAAGCCTTGAAGACTATTCATGTGAAGGATGTCCAAAAAAAAGCGCATCAACACCAGAAATCATAGACAAAATACAGGATATGGTTTTGGAAGATCGTCGATTGACTAAGGGTGATTTAGTAGAGGCTCTACACATCTCATTAGGCAGTGTGAGCCATATTTTAAGTGAAATTTTGGGTTTTAGAAAGCTGTGTGCAAAATGGGTGCCGCATTCGCCAACAATGGAACAGAACACATTCGAATGCGACTTTCTCAGAATCATTTGGAGCGTTTGAAAAAGGATAAAGTGGATTTTGTGCGTCGATTCATCACTATGGATTAGACTCTGGTCTATCACCATGATCCTGAATCAAAACAAGAGGCTAAAGAGTGGTGTGAACCTGGTTGTTCGGCTTCGAAACGAGTTCGTGACCGGAAATCGGCCAAGAAGGTTATGGCATCAGTTTTTTTTGGGTTGCGAAAGGAATTTTGTTTGTCGATTACTTGCAAACTGGTAAAACAATTGATTCTGAATATTATTGCAACCTTTTGGACCAGTTGAAGAAAATAATTCGTGAAAAAAGACCCGGTTTGCAGAAGAAAAGAATCCTTTTTCAACAGGACAATGCACCGTGTCACAAGTGCATTTTGACAATGGCTAAAATCCATGAACTAAAATTCGAATTGTTGGAACATCCACCGTATTCACCAGATTTGGCCCCCAGCGACTTCCACTTGCTTCCAGAACTCAAAAAAATGCATGCGTGGCAAGCGTTTTTCATCAAATGAAGAGGTCATAACGGCTGTTGAAGCGTATTTTGCAGACCTTCCGGATTCTCATTTCAGGGATGGGATCCTTAGATTGGAGGATTGTTGGAGCATGTGTATTAATGTTCAGGGAGATTATACTGAATAATAAAGTGTTTTTTGAACCAAAAAATTGTGTGTTTCTTATCGAACGACAAAACTTAATGAACAACCTTATAGATTGGGCTGGCATAGCTGAACAATGTGTGGACGTTTCGCAAACTGCAAGTCCTCACTTTTGCCCCAAAGCCAGGGGTTGCGGTATTCATAGCATGATAAGCATGTCCAAAAAGACCGATATTTACATTGTAGTTTTGACCAATGTGTGGACGATGACTAAAACATGGACGATGGACACACTTTTCTAACACGGTAGTTGACGGCAACGATAGAAATAATTGGAAGAAGACCGGTTTTTTACGCAGTTTGCTTACATTCCTTGGGACTACCTGTAGCATACGCTCCGATTAAGCGAGAAATCTTGAAAATGTAATTCTTTCCGGACCCTGCCTTTCAAGATGTGAATTTGAACGGTGAGGAATTCTTGGACGAGTTGTCTCTGGTCCGTTTGTTCTCGTGGCTCGCAGCCATCGCACTGGAGAAGATTACATCATAAAGCTGGGCCGATACCTATTGGAAAGTGATTTTGATCAAAATCCATCGCGCATTTCGTCCCTATCAGGACCGAAAAGTTCTGAGTGGGCAGTGGGAATAGGTGCGGAATGAAATGAATGAGTGTTCGATGCTTCCTCGCTTATTCTGAAGATTCGAAATTCCGCTTTTGGCAGGGTAGCTAACACAGCGGCCAGACCATAATATCAATTTTTGATGTTTTTTGAATATTTGATGCTTTCTTATGGCACGGTAGATGATCAAAAGATGTCACAAGATAGCTGAGTTAAAAGCAAATTTCAGATGTGAGGTAGGAGTCGAACCTGCAATGCACGCTCTGCGGGAGAGAGTCTTACCATTACACCACCGACACCCCGACCGTCATTACTCAGCCATTCACACATGAACTGTGTAGGCACACCAGCAATGCCGGATATATGCTTACCAGACCATACCCGTTACCGGGTGATTGTTGTTGTGCCTAAACAGTTCATAGGTGAAGAGCTTAGGAATGCGGAGCGGGGTGTCGGTGGCGTAATGGTAACACTCTTGCCCGGAAAGCGTGCAATGCGGGTTCGATGGCACCTGATACCTGAGTTCTAGGCCTCATATTTGTGTTCAGCACAACAAACAACCGCCCGGACAGAGTTAGGGCTAAGAAATGTTTTTCGACCTACGGACCCCCATAAATGGGATAACCCCACTAGGCAACATTTGAACGAAATTTTTTTTGGCCTTCCCCGCTTCGGAGCAGACCATAATATGAAGCTAGACCGATAACAAATAGAAGAACATAAATTTTGATTGAAATCCATTGCGTGTCTTGTTCCTATTGAGACCGAAAGCCCTGAAGTGGGCGGAGGGAATGGAAGCTGATTTGGAGGCGGAGGGAATGGGTGTTCGATGTTTTCTCGCTATTTCTAAAGAGTTGGAAATCCGCGTTTGGCAGGGTCGCTACACACAGCGGCCAGACCATACATGGTATATTGGACCTGCCTTCAAAGCCGGGATGCACGCACAAAAATGTTATCAATTTATGGCATCATTCCGAGGCTTGGGGAGCTTACGTTGTTGGAAGCATTCAAAATGATCCAAAATTACCGCTTTCGAGCATCAAGTTTGAGCATGCTGGTATGGAGGGGCGGAGCCCGTACTGAAAGTGGATGGAGAAGGGTTGAGTTGGTGACTCAATATGGCCCTAATGCGGTATTCTGACTTGTTTTGGCGCTCGAAGCAATGTGAGCGTTCCTATGAGAGCCGTACAACACTATTGAGGTCGCTATCTCAATCACTTCAGTGAGCGTGCATGCTGCCCTTCAGACAGCTGAAGCAAACAGGAAAAGTCGGGCTCCGCAGTTCAGAGCTGTAGATTAAAGTCCTGCTTTCGTAACTGAACAGAATACGCCACCAAAATCAAGTTTTGCCTTTCCGCGCAGCTGATGCTGAAGGTGAAGTGAATACGAATGAGATTGTCCGCACACGCGGCCGCTGTGCGTGTCGAGCGGCCCTTGCGAGGGCGTTTTTGTGGAGGATCCTTCTCACGGCTACAGAGAGCTGGCTGAAATATTACTCTCTCTCTAATCGATATACAAGTTCAAAAATATAATGGGTCAGAAAAATATTACTCGTCGATCGCGTGGGCAGAAAATCCTTTTCATGTCGACTTTATCTTCCTTTTGATGCTTATGGTTAACCGCAATACTACTGCGGATAAGTAAGAATTCCTCAAGATTCAGGTACTCTAAAACTTCGAAATTTGAATCTTTCCTATACTTTTGACGTGCCCTGTATAGGTTCACTGAAAATGAGTCGAACATTTGGGAGGTCGGGTTTGGCATCCATTGCGACACTCAGTGAGCCTTCGAGCGTGTACAACATGGTCCTTGCCCCTCTTACAACGAACGCCGAGCTCCCGACCAAAGTAGAACACTCGTTTTAGTTGTGTAACAGCATGATGACTGCTTACCGATGCGGCTAACATTCATGTGCTTCCCATTGGTTAGCTTGACTTATTACTAGACTTTTCTTACTAGCCGTCAGAGTTTGCTTTCAGCGCAGTGGGAAGTCCCAAAAAGAGAAACCTAAATGAAGCCCCACAGATCAGCTGATAAGTTCTTATCACGCAAATTTGAGCCAAATGATTTGAGCGAGATCAATCAGCATGACTGCAGCAATTCATTAAAGGCAGTGTCCACGCTAAAAACCATGTCTGAATTTTTGGTGGAGATCGGCAGGTGCGGGGCGTAGCGCAACCCTAACGTTGAAAAAAAACTAGGAAAAATGAGCTCGGAACGGTCCCATACGGCCCCAAAGTTGGACACCCGTCAGCTCGTCACACCCAGATGCACTTTCCACGCCCACCGACGTGAACAAATGAATGCTCGATATTGTGAGATGAGCGATGATATCCGATCAATAGCCCCACTCTTCCCTTTATTCCCAACTTCTCTCTTTACTTAGGTGAGCTCGCATATATCGGCTGCAAAAGACGGAAGCTACAAGCCTCGGACAACTCGTCCACCATGCTTCACCAGCTCAATTTTTGAGGGACCATAACTCGGTTCCCATGGGGTCTTGTACGATTCCAAAAACATCATTGGAATCAGCATGGAACCGTCTTCAAGATAGGCGAAAAAGCAGAGAACCGATTCCTAACGTGAACACTGCCTTTATTCCAGTTTCATCATTAGTTGTGAAGTCATACACTTAAAAATCTTAATCGCTCTCAGTACTCAGCAATCCAATAACAGCAAGTTTGTAACGACAGGTGAATGTCTCTAGATACAGTGAACTGTTTAAAGGTGGAGCTTCAACTTTCCGATGATTTGGCCAACATCCCACGCATGAAGGGGAAATGCGTATTCATTAAAATGAATGGCTTGAATTGAGTTTTCGGACATCAATTTTTATCGGGATTCGGCTATTTTGGCATTTCTTCTCCCATGTATGGTCGTCTCGAAACCCCTAGTCCAGTCAATGGAACGCTAGCGAGCGGCCTTCGTCGCCATTCGCAAAGTCGCAATCGTTCGCAGCAGTTGATAAAACCTGCAGTGCACAGCCGCGGAAACGGTGTATATCGCGTTCAGGTTGTTCAATCACTATACTCAAAATTCTGGGACGACTATGCCTATCACGAAAAATCTTTATGCAATGATAAATAATCATTCGTAATTGAAGGCAGTGTTCACGATGAATCCTGGATGGTCAGCTTCTTACATATTATGATAGGTCAAAAGCTTACTGTGACAGCAGCGTAAGGAAGAACTACAGAAACTGACGAGAAAGCACTTATGTTCGTCTAAGCAGGACCTCTTGTGTGACGTCATGTTTTTGAAAACGTAAGCATTTACCGTTGTGAAGGAATGAAGTCTTTCTATGTGATAACGTGATCAATCTTAAAGGCAGGGTTCTCGATAAAATCGGTTGTTGTGCTATCCTCATGGAAAGGTAGATCTGGCCATCACAAAAGTGAAAATAAGTAAAAAATTTGGAAAAAAACGCTCAGGAACAAGCTATTGCTTGGTGTCCTCCCGTCCCCAACTATCGAGATTTCTATAAATGCCTCTTTGTAAACTTTTATTTTGCTTCTAAATTAATTTCTGAGCACTTCTGGGGACTACTGACTACTTTAGGAGCAAAATAAGAGACGAATGAACAAGCCGATTCATGAAAATCGCGTTAATTAGGGGGCCGGCTGACACTTGTAATCAGCCGTTATACCAGGTTTTTGAGCGTTTTTCCTGCAAATGTCCGGGTTTTCTCACTTATTTTTACTTTGTGGTGTCCAAATCTACAACTGAAAAAGCTGTTTTTCTCTTCACAGTCAACCTAATGATTGAAGAAAAGATTGTTTTCTAATTGAAACTCATTATAACATTCACGCAAGGACAATTTTGTCGTCAACTTCATATTCGTGTTCGTAAAATGAAGGTTATTTGAAATGATTCGGATATCCGAAAAATCGGATATTTTAGAATTTCTTGTTACTGAATTTCCTAATTACTTAAAAGTTCAGATGATTCTGCCTTTTAAGTCCAGATACATCTAAACGTTAACCTTTAAGTTCAGGATAAAGCAGAAAAGAGCGATTTCTGCAATTATCTTCAATGAGTCGGATCCAATGTAAGGTCGGCATAGATCCGGAAGAGACTTCGCGTTCACTGTTAAAAGTTGGCGCAAACTCGGTGCCATATGCTATAACATAGGTGCACCTAGTTTGCGCCAACCTCCAATGGGTAACGCAAAGTCTCTTCAGGGTCCAGGCCGATGTTATATCAGAAAGGCTTAGTTTGAGAGGCGGAGTGACCCGATGGGTTGACTGACCCACGCGATTTTCACCCACTTCCCGATGGTTTCTCGTGATTCTCTCTTCACTGTTTTCATCGGTAAGTCCCAACGCTCACGTTTCTGTGGAAAAAACTAGAGATTTTTACATCGTGAACACTGCCTTTAACTACCGGAGAAGAGTCAAACAAGATTGATTACCATCCGATAAAGGGTTGAAAAGATCAAAAAGAATCGGAATAATGAATGATCGAAAAGGATCAATCGATTGAAACGAAACAAAGTCCGATTACGTAAATGAAGGAAATCTTCACATTCATGATTATTAATCAGTGACTCTAATGACATTAAGCCATCAGACTTATGAAGACCAGACGGTGGTTTTACGTATGAAAAATATTTAAAATGCAAAATGATGCCTCCACGCGGGATCGAACCACAGACCTTCTGTTTACAAGACAGACGCTCTGCCACTGAGCTATAGAGGCTCACACGTCGCCACTCACATTTGATGTCAGCTACTCACTGCTTGTCCGCCTTTGTGGGAGCAAATGCTAGACGATGCATGACTGCCATGCGATGCAATGAAAATGTGACTTATCGATTTTCATATGATTCAAGATTCATTTAATAAGGACAAATAGCTAATGAATATGGAAGAACAATTAGGAAATAAAATTATTACATTAAGAAAAAGTAAACTGCCATGTGATCAACCATTCAGCAGATGCTCTACCCATAGTGCGCAAATTCACTAATCACACGCTTTGCAGAAAGCAGCTAATTTCTTTGGTTTTTTATGAACAGGCAGACAAAGAGCACGGACTCACCAAATGCCTCTAGTGCATTCAACTTGTTGGTATCTTAGGTGCGTTTCCTAAAAAACTTTTGCTGGCTCGAATACCTCCTTACTGCAGTAACCTCTCGGAAGTTGGTTGGTGCACAACTACAGCCCAGTGACTGCGTTCTTTGATTTTTCCAAGGTGATTGATCACAGACCTTCCTGTACTGCACTTGATTGATAGAGGTCGGATTTGATTTATTGCTGGGTTTTTTAGTTGAATGAAGGTTTTCCTAAGCAAGTTCTCAAGCGTCAGGATAAACCTTGTTCTCAGGCAGCTATACCTTAGCTAATGTATCTTTTTTAGAAGTTAGTGGAGTTAATGGACTAGGCTGCGCTAGTGAATGATCAAAATCCAGCTGTCCAGTGGTGTGGCGAACGCCGCATGACCCGCAGCAATCATCGCGCATCATCATTGGCTAGACCCAGTTTGGCGAAAGACCTGTACATGAACCTTGGCACTTCCACAACCGGAAACGCGCAAGAGAAATGAGTGGAATAAAATACCAGAGTTCGCGATTCGGAAGCGTTTTCCTGTGTTCAGCAGTTCCTTTCGAAGTGCCTCAGCACACTGAAGATGTACATGAGTGGCCATTCTCTGGTTATATCCGCAGCGTCCAGCCGGTGCATAACTAGGGCCTGAGGAGCCGCTCATAGTTCGGCCTCAAGACGGCGATGCGCGAGTCTGCCGTAATGATCGGGCCGCGCAATGTGATTGATACAACATATAGTATCGCGCTGAGTCGCTTCGTCTTCCGGCAGAACCATGAATGACGCATTAAGGGTCGTTTATACTCCCGCAGCCGAGAGGTGCGGAACAGTGCATTTCCGCAATATTGATCAAGCGGCGCGGCACGATCGATATTGTAGGATTGCACTTCGCCGAGCCGCTCGGCAACGGAAGTATAAACGACGCCTCAGACGTTTATGGGACCCCATCGCGGTACAACGTGATTAGACATTGTTATTGGCTTTTGATAAAACCAAACCGGGCGTAGCCTTTGCTATACGGTATAAAGGGCGGCATGCATGAACGCAGCGAACGGTGTCCGGAAGCCGCTCCGCGTGCCATGCGCGCAGCGTCGAGCAACGGGGCGGCCCCGAATTTCGTGGCGTGTATTGATGTGCCTGATTTTCGGGGCCGCCCCGTTGCTCGACGCTGCGCGCATGGCACGCGGAGCGGCTCCCTGACACTGTTCGCTGAGTTCATGCATGCCGCCCCAGGTGGTATTCGAGGTGCTCTCCAGAGTCGGGTCCCATACCCAACGGTGGGTACCCACTAGTCGGCAAGAGTCGGGTCCCATACCCAACGGTGGGTACCCACTAGTCGGCAAATTGAAAAATCTCCGTGGCTGAAATTTTTCGAAATTAAAATACGCTTCGATGAAAATTCTTGCGAGAGCAAGTCCGCAATTGTTCCCCTCCAGTGTAGTCGTCCTCTGTAACTAGTCGTAACTCTTATCACTTATGGCGCATGCGGCGCGCACGATGCTGCAGCCTTCGTCTGTCCGATGCTCTCTCGCTGTCTCAAACTTCCGCTCCGCACCAGCACGCGTTGAAACCATGAGAATTCCGCGTTTCTTTAGCCAGTACATGAGATACTAAGTAAAAGAGAACTTTATTTCAGTTAGCTCCTTTAGGATAGAGCATACGGCGGCACAGCCCCTAGTGCAACGTGTGACGCTCTGGAAATCACGCTCCAAACTCTTTTTTTTTGTATGAACCCTAGCAAGCATTACCTTTTTTGAATAGCCATCCTCATGCGGATCTTGAAAAACTTTCAGATCTCAGAAAAGGTTGATTTTGCAGGAAGTTATTCGAAAACAAATGCAGAAACCCATCCCGTGCGACTTCTGGTCAAATCCTATCTGCGGCAGTTTATGGATTCCGTTTTCGATATAGTCTGACGCATGGACCAGACGGCTGGCCGTGCGGCGTTTGCAGCCTCACCGTAGAATGGGGTTTGAATTCGCGCGGGAGATCTACCGTCGCAGCCCCATCCATTCACCAGACTAAATTTATTACGCAAACTCTACATTTTGGTGTTCAGCGCCCCAGAGATCCTCCCTGAGTGGAGTATGAACGAAAATTCTTCGATCACAATAGTCCGAGAAGTGATAATTTTGATTATCAGAGCCGCCTTGAGAGCGCCGTAATTTTACGTCTATAGTACGCAACATTACAGACAGCCCTGATTCGGGCAACCACAGACCGTTTTAAAATAGTCAAGGTGTGGATGAAGCATCAGACGATTTCGTTGAAGTTCCTCGAAATTACTCAATGGTTTTTTTTGCATTTGGATATTCTGACTAGAAACTCTCGAAAAAAAATTACTGTGACTGTATCATCTCTAAGGCACGGCCTTAAAAGGCGCAATCCAAGCTTAAGGACGAAATCTGAGATTTTCACATAATTGTGAAATAGACCCACCCCGTATACCACTTACCAAGTGCGAGCTCTCAATTCCTCCGAATAAGCGACTTATAAGAGGAAGCCCCTCTGGAGCGCCCACCTCGGGAAGCCACTTTGACACGCCCCTTTTATCTTTCGAGCTCAACAGTGGCGAGATGAGCGGAGGTTTTCGATCAATAGCTCCGTTCTTCCCTTCATTCTCTGCCTCTCTCTTCATCTAAGTCAGCTCGCAAACAGCGGTTGCAAATGACGGAAGTTACAAGCCTCGGACAACTCGTCCACCATGCTTCCACAGCTCAACTTTTGAAGGACCATAACTCCGTTTCCAGGGAGACTTGAACGATTCCAGAGACATCTTTGGAATCAGCGTGAGGCCGTTTTCAAGATAGACAGAAGAACAGAAAACTGATTCTGAGGTTGGACTGTGCCTCTAAAGGCAGTGTTCACGATGAATATCGCACTCGAGTTTGATCCAAAAATCGGGTTGTTTGGTCGTTAGGTAACTGATAGTGAAGAAAAAGCGAACGAAAACGTCCAGAATAAGTAAAAATAACGGTTTCTCAATTCAGGGCGTGGACGAAAATCATGGGCCCTGCTCATTTTGGCAAGCGCGCGCTAATCCCGAAATCTGCGCGAATCGATAATGCTAACTGCGGCAAAGTTGCTTGGCGATTTGCCATCGAAACGTGTGCGGCGCCACAAGCTCGTCCGATTGGGGGGCGGACCGGGATAGGTAGGCGCACCGGGAGAGCTTTCAAAGCCGTTTTTATTGATTTCTGGTCACTTTTCGTTGCTTTCTTCGACCCTATCCTCTACAGCACCTGCCAACTTAGTGTCTCGAAACGAGGTTTATCGTGTACACTGCCTTTAAGATCTAAAACTTCGTGGTCTTATTGAGCCGGGTCTAGTTGTGAAGCTGAGTCTAGAGAATGTAATTCCGATCACGGTCTCTATAAGAAAGCCCAGTATAACGCCCACCAGTCAGTCGGAGGATCCTCCATCGGCGAGCACAGCAGGTGGTCCACGTTATGGCGTCACCCGCCGGAGGCGACGGCTGTCAGTAAAAGCTTGATCCAGTCGGGAAATGACTTTGGCTAGGGAAAAAGTTGTCGCTAAAGTGATGTTCTATGTACAGAACCATGTATACACAGTTATTTAGGTGTTCTCCCGAATTTCATCCGCATGTGGTAAAAACGTCAATTTCGTCACAACAAAATATATGAATGCATGCTTCCTTGTCAAGGTTTAACATTAAGATTTCTTCTGTACGCAAAAAAAAAACTTTTTCAAAATTTTTGGATGGTTGATTAAATTCGATTATACATATGTCCTCAGCTTGATTCGAACGAATAATGAAATGTCTAATGTAATTTCACGAGCGAATACATATTTCGATTTCTGAGTGAATTTTGAATGATGAATGTCTACATTCAAGCAAGTATACAGAGGCTCTATACAAGAATGGCGTCGCTTGAAATTGACCAAGCTTCCAAAAAGCAGGATACTGCGAACTCTCAAAAAGGCCGAACATTTGAAACACTGAATGTTCTGAAATCCCTGATAAAATGATTTGCCGAAAAATTGAAAGCTTCAAATCCAGAATGAATCAAATATGCAGTCGAAAGTACCGAATAATTTCAATTCCATTCTAGATTGAATAGCCGAAAGACACTTCACATTGTCGATTCAATAGAATAGTGGTCGAAATCCAAGTGGGATAACCATTCGATACTAACCCAGTGTAAAATCACTGGTTATACAATTTCGAAGCTTTTCTTGCGGATGACAGCTTTTCAAGAATCCCGAATGACTGAAATTGGTGGTGTCCGTAATGTGTCCAAACCGCGAAAAAACCGGGATAGGAGCGAAGGGCTGTGACTGGAGGTAGCTTCTGTATTCTGCAATCACGCTTCTTCGCTCCTCCCCCCCCCCACCCTTTTTCGCTGTTTGAAAACATTACGAACACCACCAGACCAAAATGCTTGATTACAGCCCTTCTGGAATTTCTAAATTGGAATGCGGTCTACCAAAAATCTGAATCATAGTTCTCTTCTCAATGGACGGAAAATTGACGAATTGGAAGCATTGCTTTAAGTGGATATTCGCGCAACTACATATTTTGCTGATAAATCGATTTCCAGAAAAATATTCGAATTTGTTATGGTTACTTTTCGAATATAACTCGAAAGTCGTCGAGTGAAAATCGGTGATCCATTATTGGAATATTGTCGCATGAAAATGGTTTAATATTTAAAAAATCTGGTGTCTCCAAATTAACCGTAAGTCAGATACTCGAATATTCCAATATTTGGTTTACTCGAGAATCAATCAAATGGGGCATGTGTGGGACAGTGGCAAGAGGCGTCACTGTCACGCACACGGTCGAGTGATCGATCCCTGCCCAAGGCCAACCAACTCTGAGAGAATCTCCCCGCGATCGTTCACGGATAGAACACCCTCGGTTTCTGGTAGGGGCCGAGAGAATACTAGCATGGGGCTATCTCGGAACGATCGCGAGATTCTGCCAGTCTCAAACCGAGAGCGTACCGCGTTCGTTCGTCGATGCTCTATAGCGGAACCGCGAGGAATCGAGCCTGGGCCTATCATGGAACGATCGCGAGATCCTACCAGCTTCAACCTGAGGGCAAATAGTGTTTATAAATTGATGTATTCGGGTTGTTACATCGCGGAACCGCGATGAACCGAGCCCGGAACTATCGCGGGACGGTCGAGAGATCCTGCCACCCTCCACCCCTGATCGTACCGCATCCATGCCCTCTCGATGTTTCACCCGAGCGAAGCTATAAGGTATTGCCCTTGCCGTATTCCGTGCTGCTTTACAAATCTGCAAATCATGAGAACGCGGAACCGGGGGGAAACAATCACGGTACCATCGCGGATCGCGAGTGCTCCACGGTACTAGCGCGGTAAGCCTTTCAACGATCGCGGTACCATCACGGTACGAGAACGAGAATGCCAACGGATGAGTCAATCGGGTAACTATCGCGGAACGAACACGGATCGCGGGAATAGGGGGAGACGAGCACGGTGCTATCGCGGATCACGGGAGCATCACGGTACTAGCGCGAGAGATTCTCTCAGAGAAGCCTTATACTCTTCCGGGATCGGTGTACTTATTTGGGAGGATAAGATCACTGACATGAGCATAGGCGGCCAGCGCAAGTCACTGTATATGCCTATTACACGTTCAAAAGCCTCCGCGATTCTGAATGGAAGTCGAATGTGTGGCGCATTCCCAGTGGGATTGATATACGCCAAAAACTTGATCTTTTTCACCCTTTATTGATATTTATCCAAAATGGTCCCGTGTCTACTTGTGTACATATAAAGTATACACAGTCGGCAACTATCCAGAGCGCATTTATTGTATTGAATCACTTAAAATCTTCTCATGCCTGCTCAACACCACTTCCTCCATGGATTAGCTATCATTTCGTAGTCCTATGTCTCACTCCGATCTCATCAATGGGCTCGCCTTTACAATGTGTTGGAAATTAGATGATCTCTGGTTTTGCCGAGATGCGGGTGACACGAGAGCTGGAGCAAAGAGAAATGCGAGGGAAGGTGCTTTACAACGACAACTTCCCAAAGACAGGTACGTTACAACCCGCAAAACAACAAAAAAAAACATAAGTACCGGGTACTTTACATCGGCAGAGGAACAAAAAAATGACCTCTGGCTTTCGGAACTTCGGATGTTTTCAAATGTCGTTTTGTCGACTGGGCGGGAACCCATCTTCATTTGGGCTCTGAGGCTCTTTGGCTACAATGTATATTTCACTGCTCCGAGCCGCATCTGGACATGCGGTTTTGCTAATCAGACCGATTAAATTTCGAAATACTAAAAAAAAGTCAGAATTGTGAGATCTGAACAGGCCAAAAATCCAATCTGATGCAAAAAAAAAGTGCTAGTTCCCGAATTTCCAAAAACTGACAACTGAGGATCGACAGGTCAGTCGAATCAGAAAAAAAGTTCAAGAAACGGACCGCAAGCGACTCAAAAATGGTCACTTTTTACTAAAATAAATTATTTACCGATAAAACAGTGATTGGGTCAAGACAACTCTTACCAAGAGTAGGTCCCAACAAACAACCGCGTTCCACTGTACATATATTTCGGAACGAAATTATGGTCCGCATTGGCAGACAACCGCTTTTGCAGCATGCAGTTTGAGAAGGGTTGTGCTGGGACCTGGTCTTTGTCAACAAAGCTGGCTATGAGTTGAAAAAAACTACTCAAAAAGGTAAGTACACCAACAGATCTGCTTAAAGTGGCTCACACACTCGCAGTTGTACTCCGCCAAGCGGCTGCCGTATCGAGGCCGAATTCTTTGACCCGGAACGTCAGCCGTTTATCCCGAAACATCGGTCTTCCGTGCTTTCTTCAACACCTGGTTTCGTCCAAACACCTTCTGTTCCATCAGAAAGACCTGGCTTTTGCCCCGAGGCAGGCACAAACAACAGCGGTCTGGCGGAGCACAGCTATGAGCGCCTGAGGGAGCAGTACTTGGTGGCGGAGGATGAACGATCTTGTGTAAGTCGTGATTTTGTCCGATTGATACTCTATATCTTCACGTGTTCCTTCTCTTCCTGGATCTCGCTACGATTTCAAGAGAACACACGTATACGTGCTGCCTCAGCCAACTCGCGCAATAACATTTTTCGCACCCTGGCTGGAACTTCCTGGGGCAGCACGAAGGAAGTGCTTTGTACGACGTAGAGCCATGGTGCAGCCGGTCTTGGAATATGGTGCCCCTATTTGGACCAGACATCTCTCTGAAACCTCTTGGTGCAGATTGCAGAGGGCACAGAATACTGCTCTCAGGCTTATAACTGGATTTCGCAAATCGACGCCAATCCCGCATCTTCATCAGGAAACCGGCCTACTTCCCGTGAAAGAGCACTGCTTACTCCAGTCTCAGCAATTTGTCATAAGCATCGTCAAGAGCACGACCCATCCAAACCACCCTCTTCTGTCGTCCGGCAACCATGCAAGAAACACACGCACCCCGCTCTATGCTACTCTGTCGGCTGTCGATCAACAACGTTGGACTACATCCGAGCTCTCCCGCAGAAGACTCCAGATGGCTGAGCATATGCGCTTTGTGGCAGAATACTTGTCTGCTGCTCAGCCCAACTCCATATACCAGATTGTTCAAGAAGTTCTGTCGTTCTATAAGAAAAACAATTTGATGGTTCAAAATCCACTCTATTATTCAGTACAATCTCCCTGAACATTAATACACTTGCTGCAACGAACCTCCAATCTGTGGATCCCATCCCAGAATTGAGAATCTGGAAAGTCTGCAAAATACGCTTAAGCAGCCGTTATGACCTCTTCATTTGATGAAAAACGCTTGCCACGCATAAATTTTTTGAGTTCTGGAAGCAAGTGGAAGTCGCTGGGGGCCAAATCTGGTGAATACGGTGGATGTTCCAACAATTCGAATTTTAGTTCATGGATTTTAGCCATTGTCAAAATGCACGTGTGACACGGTGCATTGTCCTGTTGAAAAAGGATTCTTTTCTTCTGCAAACCGGGTCTTTTTTCACGATTTATTTTTCTTCAACTGGTCCAAAAGGTTGCAATAATATTCAGAATCAATTGTTTTACCAGTTTGCAAGTAATCGACAAACAAAATTCCTTTCGCAACCCAAAAAACTGTTGCCATAACTTTCTTCTCCGATTTTCGGACACGAACTCGTTTCGAAGCCGAACAACCAGGTTCACACCGCTCTTTAGCCTCTTGTTTTGATTCAGGATCATGGTGATAGACCCAAGTCTCATCCATAGTGATGAATCGACGCACAAAATTCACTTTTTCCTTTTTAAAACGCTCCAAATGTCGCTGGGAAAGTCGCTTTCGAATGTGTTTTTGTTCCATTGTTAGCCAATGCGGCACCCATTGTACACACAGCTTTCTAAAACCCAAAATATTACTTAAATATGGCTCACACTGCCTAATGAGATGTGTAGAACCTCTACTAAGTCTCTCTCATTCCATCGACGATCTTCTAAGACCATATCTTGTATTTTGGCTGATTTCTTTTGTTGATGCGTTATTTGGACGTCCTTCACGTGGACCGTCTTCAAGGCATGTACGACCACGTTTAAATTCAGCAACTCATCTTTCTACTGTTCTAATTGTAGGTGAACAATCATTATTTACTTTAACCATTCGTTCGTGAATTTATTTTAGTGCTACACCTTCTAAAAATAAGAATTTTATCACTGCACGATATTCAATTTTTTTGCATTGCTGTGACACGGCGACACTAAATGGCTTGTAAACAAAGAATGAATTGACAGATTGAAATGAAACGTTACAAACGTTTATATGAAGAGTGTACCAACAAAAAGAAAAAATTTTGGGCTAGTAGCAACGCCCTCTCTTATGAAACGACCATAATGAACAACCTGGTGTGCCCCAACGAGTCGATGACAGCGAAGCTGAACTACCGAGACGCACCCGAACAATCCTCGCTGGTCTGCGATGCGGTCATCCTACCCATCTCAAGGCCTACGCCCCTCAGATTGACCAGTCAGCCCCAGATAAATGCCCGATTGTCGATGTGCTGGACATGATTCATTGCATCTATTCTCATGTCCGGCCAGACCTACAACCTTGTCTGCTCGAGATCTATGGTACAAGCCGTGTGAGGTTGCTGGCTTGCTACGCCTACGATACGATTCTCTATTCATGGCTGACAAGAAGTCGCGTTCTCCAGGTCCAATTACTCAAGTGGTCTATACGTACTTGTTGACCGCTTGAGGTGTTTTTACACAGGTCCATCCTGCGATAGACAATTACAATATTGCAATTGCAACACTGGAATGTTAATATTTCCCCTATAGTCGTGAAACAAATCTAATTTTATTTAGAACCCGAATATTCGGTCAGAACTGACTACAGTGAATAGAATTGCAGCGCTGCCTGTTGTCCGTAAGGCGTAGTTTAAACTTCCGCCACCGAGCGGCGCGGTGAAGTGCAATACTACGATATCGATCGTGCCGCGCCGCATGATCAATATTACAGAAATGCACTGTACCACACTGCTCGGCGGCGGGAGTATAAACGACCCCTTCGTCCGTGTTCAATGTTAAATGCGGCGCGGCTTCCTATTCGAGGAGCACAAACGATCAAGACCGCTTTAAATGAGGATGCGCATTTGAGTCCCATAGCACATTCAGTTTACAAAAAAAAGACAGCCAGAAAATCAACTCTTCATATTCAGCATCAACTATAAATGCGAAAATTCACCACTAAGGCCTCTTTCAGAGTTCGATCGACGAGCGACGCGATGGGATGATAAACATGAGCATCGATCGAGGTCGCGTCGCACGTCGATCTGTATTCAAAACGTGTCACCGCTCAACGGCGGGATCAGCGATCCCACTCTGAAAGAGGCCTAAAAGAATCATATGTACATCTAAAACAAAAATTACGGCTCTTTCAATTCTAAAAAAAACGCAACTAACAAGAACAGCTTTACAGCAACTAAGACACAAGAAATTATAGTTTATGGGATATCGAGTAAGTCTTTGGGTGGCAGTATGCTTCAGCTCTCCTACAGCATTACATATTGACTGAAGAAAAGCAAACCAACTCAATTCAGATATCATCGGGATGATTAGTATTTATAAGCAATATCCACTACAGGGGCTGATCAAAAGGTTTGTGCATCGATCGGCCACACAGGATTGGCTTGTAGATCAATAGCACAGGCTGGGAGGCGCCTAGGACGCTTGCGGCGACCCATTTCCGTCGCGGGCGTCGCGTGCGCCAGCCGAGCTGCTCCAGGGCTCCTCCCATTCTGTGAAACGAGCCCACAAATCTTACAGTGACACAAGACAGTCTACTAGTGCATCGAGTAGTACTAATTCATAAAACTCTCATTAAATCATTACAAGGTGAACAGGGTGGCCATGGACGCTTCAAATTACCAGTAAGGAAAAGAACAAGTGCATACATTGGCCATTATGCAGCAATGAACCGCTATTTGGCTGTCATGCCAAGGCGGTGAATAAAACTTCCACTAAACTTACAGACACAGAAATAAAACACATGAAATAAATAAGCACCCCAAATAAACATAACTCAAAACACTTCCTCGCCATCAGCACAGTCAGCTGAAATTGTCCCGAACGAATTCGGCAATTCGCATGGCACATCATGGAGGGTGGGAGGTCTGGAATATTACAAGGTAATAACGTTTCTTAGGCTGGTTCGGAAAAAACGCCTGATTAGAAATTCTCGTATTGCTGATTATGCTGATTGCCCAGAACTTGGACGCGACTTGCAGCCATTCTGATTCACAGAAGTATTGCTTTCTGAACACACCTCATTTGTAATGTAAGGGCAGTGGTATACTTCCTTGTCGCTGCAGCAACAGGTTTCGCGAAATGTCACTTATCGTGTTGGGACCAGCGTTGTACAATGGCAGAAGTCATCGCAGAAACATTTTGCAGGCGCCTATCGCGGCGAAGGGTTGCTGAATAGTGTTATAGTTCTGAGAGGCGTGAGGCCGGGATAATACTTCCCGCGACCACCGCCAGCGACATGCATATCAGGTAATTCGATTTTTGTTCAATACGGTTGGTGAAAATTGTCTCACATCGCTCGTCGCGGGAAATATGATCCTGGCCTAACGCTGATATACTCCACCGCCGCGGAGACAACCCGCCGTTGAGTCAGGATCATACTTCCGTCGCGACGATGCGTGAGAAAAAGTGCCATAGATCGCTTTGGTGAAAATCAATTTTTTTATCGCAAAATGGCAGTTCATGGAGTTGAATCGAATGAGATATTCACTCGAGAATGATTCATCAAAACAATCGATTCCCTCACACCCGCAATATCGCCGCGATTGATCGATACTGCTTTTATCACACATCGCCGCGACGGTAGTATGATCCCGGCCTCAAGCTGAGCACAGCGACGAGCTGTCGCGAGGCCCAATGGAGTTCGCATATTGCTTTATTCTACACTTTTATGCGGTTTTCAGTATTTCTCCAACACGGTAGTGGTAAGAAAGGTAATCAGTGAATATGCGTGCTAATATTCAGACGTTTCTGCGTTGTTTTTCTTTATTTTTTCTTTTTTTCGGTCTCGAAAACTGTTCCTTTTATTTTTTTAGGCCGCTCGTTGCGCTTTGCATGAATGATTCCTTTGACAAATACACGCTGTCACCTCTCTAATGCGATTGTTAGCGCCAACTATATTTGGAGATTTAGACTATCCAGAAAGAATAAGAAGCGTAAAGCGGACTGGTTTCTGCATTGTACTTAAGAGTTTTCGCTAGTCAGTTTATCGCATTTGCGGAAACAATGCAGTCATGATTATCTCATGATCCACTGAGGTAACGTGGTGAGGGAAACTCGGCCCAAACCACTGGTTCCGAAGCTCTAGACACCAGGTTACGGAAAGTAAATCCGGAAAATTTGCTGAAATGAAATCCACCGAAGCGACCCCAAGCCTGCTGAAAACTCAAAGCGGACTTCACATTGGTGCTCGCCTTCACAAAAACACCTTTAAGGATGATTAAACGATTTTTTTTAATAACCAATCAACACGTTCCATTCCACTTTTTTTGAAACCCATCAAAAATCTATTCAGAAAAATGATTCGAGGGACCCAAAATAAACTTGAGGTTATTTTTTGAAAGACATCGGCACCTTTGGACAGGTTTAAATTCTAGAACGGTAACAACCGCACTAGACCCTGGAGGAAGAGGAGCACCTCAGGCAAGGATGGGACCACAGTTCTAGTGTTTTGATGACATCGAATCTCACAAGGGAAGGATACTTACACAAAATGGCGATTTCAAATAAAATCTATGCATCCAGGGCCATTTTTTAACGTGCAATTCGGATTTTCAGACTACCACGTTGTTCAATAGGTTTTGTCGTTCGATAAGAAAAACACAATTTTATGGTTCAAAATACACTTTATTATTCAGTATAATCTCCCTGAACATTAATACCCTTAACAAGTTCAAAAAATAAAAATGAAAATTCAAAAAAAAAATCCAAGTGTCATCCATAGTGATGAATCGATGCGAAAAATCTACTTTATCCTTTTTAAAACGCTCCAAATGTTGCTGATAAAGTCGCATTCGAATGTGTTTTTGCTCCATTGTCGGCGAATGCGGCACCCATTGTGCACACAGCTTTCTAAAACCCAAAACTTCACTTAAAACATGGCTCACACTGCCTAATGAGATGTTTAGAGCCTATACTAAATACCTCTCAGTCAATCGACGATCTTCCAAAACCATATCCTGTATTTTGGCTATGATTTCTGGCGTTGATGCGGTTTTCTGGACGTCCTTCACGTGGATCGTCTTCAAGGCTTGTACGACCACGTTTAAATTCAGCAACCCATCTTTCTACTGTTCTAATTCAAGGTGAACAATCATTACACACTTCTAACATTCGTTCGTGAATTTCTTTTGGTGCTACACCTTCCAAAAATAAGAATCTTATCAATGCACGATATTCAATTTTTTTCCATTGCTGTGACACGGCGACACTAAATGGCTTGCAAACAAAGATTGAATTGACAGATTGAAATGAAACTTCACATACGTTCATATGAAGAGTGTACCAACAAAAAAAAATTTGGGCTATTAGCAACGCCCTCTCTTATCGAACGACAAAACCTATTGAACATCCTGGTACCAAGTCAATGCTTCTCTTGCCGTAGCCAGTTGGGGCAGTGAAAGTAAGCGCTGCTGCGAGAAATAAGGTCACGGGTTCCAATCCTTACCGCACTCGCTGTCTTGTAAAAAACTCATAAACATGACCTAAGAAGTTCAGGAGCAGCAGTTTCATCGTGAGTTTTTTATTGTAGAAAAATCAGCTCTTCAAGTCATTGAAGTTCGATCCCAGCAGCTGTTTTTCTATTGTAGTAGCTTAAATACCTCATTCCTATCGTAAGCCTAAACATTTTTTTCCAGTTTTGAGATCCAGAAGTTGAATATTTTTTGTTAGTTTTGTCCAGGGTGGTTATTTGAAGTGATGAACGCAAATATGGGGTCCGTTTTCGATTTTTGAAAGATTTTCTCACTTATGACAGGCATAATGTCATTTTGCTGCGGAGATCTTTTGATAAGCGCTCAGAATTCCGTTCGAGGAAATGCTCCTCAGCTAGGAATCAAAAATTCGAATTATTACTGAAAAGTGGTCCCTCAGACGATCGCCGCGTTCAATGCGTGTCGAATGTGCATTCAACTCAAAGACAACGTGGTTTCGAACACAGTCAGAAAACGTGCTGTTAGGGAAGCACGTGCTCTTATCGTGTTTCAAATTACAGCGCGTGCCCCAACAAATAAACCGTCAAATGCGCGCATGATACGCATTCAACTCAATGACAAAACGATTATTCAAAAAAGGAAAGTATACGACGCACCCCTGAGACGGAGCTAAGAGGTCGGCAGCTTCGCCAGTTTAATTACCCAAGTTTGCGGTACTTTACCCGCCCGACCACTGGAGGCCTCGTCCAACCGCTGACGGCCACAGATGGTGCTCGGCGAGGTGGCCGCGTCGCACGTTGGTGCGTGCTACTTCGATAACGCTGGACTACCGTGCAGCACGTACTCCTGCGATTGAATTTTATGACATATGCTCCTGCTATGAAATTTCGCAGCACGTGCTGCTGTTTGGAGCACGTGCCCCTGTGATAGAGCCCTTCGATGGGTGTGGTCACTCGAGTTGAATGCATATTCGACACGCATGGAATGTGGCGGCTTACTGAGCCGTTAATGTATATTTCATTTAAAATAGCCAATTTGTGCATCTTTCCCTTGTCAGTTCAACTGAAGCGTAAACGTGAGCGCATCTCATGGCAATTCACCGAGATGTTCACGAGAAAATGTAGGTGGTTCTACACAGTTCAGGTAACCAGAAAGGCACAAAAAATGAAATCTTTCAAAATTTAGAGGAAAGCAGCTCACTTCGCTTCTCGGGTGTCTTGACCGGGCATCAAATCTCGAGCAGGAACATGCATATCTCGAACGGGAAGAAATCGTGTGCGCTTCTGTTGATTCGCCTCCATATCAGAGATTACAGATTCCGAAATCGGAGATTTTGGCTCATTCGGCAGCGAGCCATTCTCTGAAATAGGAATCTATAGCGGTGACATTTGTAGCAGGTAATGAAGACTGAGCTTCACAATATCTCACCCATCTGTCTGCCCTTGTCGAACTTCCCGCCCTCACCACGAACTCGAGCAAGAGCATGTTGATGTCGTGATTCATGCAAATATTTCTGCAATATACCATGAATGAATACACAAATCAGCTTTCCATATCAATCGATGTTTGAACATTGAAAATCAACTCACTTGTCTCTTCTTGGGCAAACGTCCTTCTGCTTCAAGCTTCTGCCTGGCGGCTCGCCTCTTCAAAATCCGATTATACTGTCGAGCATTGACATACAACGGTTCCTGTAGAGCACGCCTTATAGTAGACTTAGAACCGAGCAAAATAGTACCCAAACGTTGTACCACAAAAAATCTCAAACATTCAACTGCATTATTAGACAACAGCTCGAAACTAGACGTCTGGTCCGTATCCTTCAACCAAGAGCCAAGGCTCGGTTTATTCGTAGAATCGTACACACATATCCCTCGTTTCGGAGTCGCATTTACTCTGCTCCTTCGCGCGCTTGTGCGGAGCGAGACGAGAGACAGCGAAAAGTTGTGGGGAGAAGGAGACGCAGTGCAGACGCACGCAACGAAAGGCAATAAATTTCACTCCGAAACAGAGGATATTCCTATTCGCCACCAATTTCATGCAATCGCGAACCAACTTCACTACTATTTTGTAGGAAAAAGTTTGAGAAAGACAGGATCAGGCGAGGTTGGTTCGGGCTGCAAAGGGTAAACGAGGTACAAACAAGTTCCTATTAAACCAACACTAGAAAGGCAGTGCTCACGATGGAAAACCGTAGGTGAGTACACGAAATAGATGTTGATAGGGGAAGTCCCCACAAAATTATCAAATACGTAGGAAAACTGTTCAAGGGCTGTGTTCACGATAAAAAATCGTATTTAGTTTTCGACGTTTTTGAGTAGCTAAGTCTACTAAGTAGGGGTTAAAAGGGAAAAGTACCCACAGAACACTCAAATATCGGGGAAAACCGTTTAAAGAAATCCCTGAAAACCTTGCCTGTGCCTGTTTGCGTATTTAGGAGAATTCAGGCAACTCATCAAACCTGACGTTTGTGAAATGGTTTCGTGCTTCAAAATCCTTTGGTAAGTGACTTTGCTTTCAGTGTTCCTGGACTGAAAATTATTTTTAAAAAAATAAGAGGAGTTCTCGTACATGCTGGGATCTTAAAACCTTTCATGATGAAAAATATTCGAAAATTCGGTGGTTGTTACTGCGGTGAAACAGACGCCGACAAATGTTATAGGACGTGGGCGGGGTGGTCCAGTAGGTTGGCTGGCCCACGAGATCTTCACCCACATCCCGGCCGTTTTTCGTCGCACTTCCGTTCTAACCTTTCTAAGAGGGACCTAGAGCTTAAGTTTTTGGCCAATACGGGCAACTTTTTTATCGTGAACACTACCTTTGAAGAAACCTCTCCTGCTTGGTGTCTCGGCAGACTGCAAACAAAGCGTCAAACCTAACGACGAAAACGGTTTTGCACTTCAACGTTTTTAAATGAACGACTTCGTCTTCTGTTTCTTAAACCTAAAACTCGTTGAAAATAAGATGGGCCAATATACATGCTTGGATTTCATAATCTTTCGCAATAAGGAATATTCAAAAATTCGGTAACTGTTCCTCTGGTTAAACGAATGCAGGACAACTGTTATATGACGTAGGCGGGATGGTCCAATGAGTCGGCTGGTCCACGAGATTTTAACCCACTTCCTGGCCATTTTTCGTCGCACTTCCGTTCTTACTCTTCCCAGACTTTTTTTTGCCAAAAAATGGGCAACCTTTTGATCGTGAACACTATCTTTAAGGAGGTGATGCTGGTTTAAAGATGAAATGAGAAGAGTAAACTTACACCATTGGAGGACTGACGTAAGGTTTTTTTTACAAAACTATTCCGCTACCAAAAAACATTGACGTTCCAAAAACAAAAAAACTATTACATGCAATCTTTCCATATTAGACACAGGCATTCGGTGCTCCTGAGTTTCGAATAAGTAACTCAAATATCTCGTTTTAACCCTAACGGCACCAAAGTTTAATTTGAAGAAAGGTTTGCAGAAATTGAAACACAGTCTGAAAATGTCGTCTACTTCATTCAAATGAAAATATTTAGATAACCAATATACCTAACTTTCAAAAAACCCGGATTTGAGAATATATAGCTCACAAAGAATCACGTTTCGAGCAAGCTAAAAACCCCATTTCAAACAAATCGAACTCGAACGCAATAAAAAAATTCAGTTTTTATCCGTTTAAAAATCTGTTGAAGATATTCGAATGTGTAATCGTTTGACCATAGCGTGAACACCCTTATCAACACTGAATTGAAACTGAGAAATACCTCTTCTTTGGCAACCGACGCAGAAACAACCATGTAAGTCGTCTCGCTAGACAAATCATCCTGAAATCTCACATATGCAAACTACACAATTTGAAACACGCAATGGGTCCATGTCCATTCCGTCCGAACTCACACGACCGAAGTTCGCTCGCCACGCGTCGCACACCACCAAACGAAACAGTCATGTCCGACACGCTCAGACCAGGATACGCCACGAGGTGTGGACAAGGCCAACTGTACTCAGACCCCCTCAGGCCACTCTAGCGAGTCTACGTTGCGGTCACTCTTCGTACCTCAAAGCCTACGCACATAGGATCGTCGAGTCGGTCCCAGATCAATGTCCTTTCATATTGCTGGTCATGATTCACTACATTTATTTTCATGCTCTGCCAGACCTACTTCTCTGTCTGCTCGTTATATGTGGAACAAGCCGTATGATGTGGCCACCTTTCTACGCCTATGAGAAGAAACTCCGACGTGGCTGATAAGAAAAGACCCCCTCAGGGGGCTCTAGGAGCGAAACTGGCGATTTTCTCAGACCCCCATCTCCACAGAAGCGTTAATAGGTAAAATTTTCGCCGTCTTTGTCAGACCGGGTCCCATGAATTTGATTAGTTTTTTTGTTATTGTTGTAAAATTCATATTCAACCTTAGATAAGCCTTATCATAATTTCATACTTTACGATACATGACTTCTATCAGTGTATACCCCCTTCAGCATGGTTCACTTGGTCACGGCGAAGCTCAGACCCCCCGGTGTGGATATCAACACCTCGCGCCGTAACCTGGCTTAGGCACACCAATAGACCTATCATATGAGCGGTAGTGATTCAAGGCTGTCATTCTTGTCGTACAGCTCATATGGCAAATATTGCCTAGAAATCACGATGTATTCTACGGGGCCTAGAAAACATAATTCTACAGGCCATAAAACGGCCAAAGTCTCACCGTCGACTGCGTACCACGCGCTGCGCGACCGCACGCGCGTCGGAAGCAGACGAGTTTTGGCCGCCGCGCGACGAGTTTCAGCCGCCGCGCGGAGGCCGAAACGTCGCGCGGCGGCCGGAACTCGTCGCGCGGCGGCCAAAACTCGTCTGCTTCCGACACGCGTGCGGTCGCGCAGCGCGTGGTACGCAGTCGACGGTGAGACTTTGGCCGTTTTATGGCCTGTACCTGCGCTTGCAGAAACAGCCAAATGCATACAGAAATTGCGAACAAATGCTAGTAATTTGATAAAACAAATACCCGGTTGTTCAATAAGTTGTGTCCTTCGATAAGAGAGGGCATTGCTACTTGCCCAATTTTTTTTTGTTTTGTTGGTAAGCTCTTCATATGAACGTATGTGAAGTTGCATTTAAATCTGTCAATTCATTCTTTGTTTACAAGCCATTTAGTGTCGCCGTGTACCATCAATGGAAAAAATTGAATATCGTGCAGTGATAAAATTCTTATTTTTGGAAGGTGTAGCACCAAAAGAAATTCACGAACGAATGTTGAAAGTGTATAATGATTGTTCACCTACAATTAGAAAAGTAGAAAGATGGGTTGCTGAATTTAAACGTGGTCGTACGAGCATTGAAGACGATCCACGTGAAGGACATCCAAAAAGGCATCAACACCAGAAATCATAGCCAAAATGCAGGATATGGTCTTGAAAGATCATCGATTGACTGAGAGAGATTTAGTAGACTACACATCTCATTAGGCAGTGTGAGCCATATTTTAAGTGAAATTTTGGGTTTAGAAAGCTGTGTGCACAATGGGTGCCGCATTCGCCGACAATGGAACAAAAACACATTCGAATGCGACTTTCTCAGCAACATTTGGAGTGTTTTAAAAAGGATAAAAGAGATTTTGTGCGTCGATTCATCACTATGGATGGGACTTTGGTCTATCACCATTATCCTGAATCAAAACAAGAGGCTAAAGATTGGTGTGAACCTGGTTGTTCGGCTTCGAAACGAGTTCGTGTCCGGAAATCTGCCAAAAAGGTTATGGCATTAGTTTTTTTGGGATGCGAAAAGAAATTTGTTTGTGGATTACTTGCAAACTGGTAAAAAAATAAATTCTGAATATTATTGCAACCTTTTGGACCAGTTGAAGAGAAAAATTCGTGAAAAAAAGTCCCGGTTTGCAGAAGAAAAAAATCCTTTTTCATCAGGACAATGCACCGTGTCACAAGAGCATTTTGACATGGCTAAAATCCATGAATTAAAGTTCGAAATGTTGGAGCATTCACGTATTCACCAGATTTGGCCCCCAGCGAGTTCCATTTGTTTCCAGAACTCAAAAAATATATGCGTGGCAAGCGTTTTTCACCAAATGAAGAGGTCATAACTGCTGTTGAAGCGTATTTTGCAGACCTTCCGGATTCTCACTTCAGGGATGGAATCCACAGATTGATTGGAGAATCGTTGGAGCAAGTGTATTAATATTCAGGGAGATTATACTGAATAATTAAGTGTGTTTTAAACCATAAAATTGTATTTTTCTTATCAAACGACAAAACTTATTGAACAACATGGTATTTTTAGAATATTTTGGTTCATCTGGTGACTTGCACATTCTGAAAAAAACCTTGGATAAAATCAAACTGACGATAAGTGAAGACCGTAAACAAATGAGTATCACTGATCACGAATCAGAGGCCCATTAACCAATTTTCAGACTATCTTGGCAGTTTTAGTCTAAAACTTCCCACTGTGGATAATTTTTGGGGGTCTTTACTTTTGACGAGTTGCTGGAAGCTTGACTTTTGACGAGTTGCTGGAAGCTTACATAAACTCGGTTCAAAACTTATCTGTTACAGTTATTGGGGTAACCCGAAGTACAATCTAAAGTCAGTTCATTGATTTTTAATATATTACGGGTCTCGTAAGCCTAAGGTTGTCCGCCGGAAGTCTAAGATTTGGCCAAAAGCATCTGCGATGGGGGGGGGGGTACATAGGGGCTGAACACGAATTTAAAGTTTGTTTGTCGATTTCTGAAACATTTACAAGGCTCACTACAGCTTAATGGCATCATACTTGTCAGGGCCGGTAGCTAACCTCAGAATATCACCAAAAGAAATCCAAATTCGTGTTTAATACCAGAAATCACCTCACGCAAGAGTTCGGGCCTAACAATGAAGACTCTAAAACTTGCCTTAACAGCGTATCCTTATTTCTTCACGAATCTAATTGTCGTGCAGAACTGGTACTCTTTCTGCTCGACTGTAGGCTAGCTTTTTTTCAAGAATTTCGCTCCTCAATGAAACTATAATAAGCGGATAGCCCTAATGAACTCCAAACAAGAATAAGTCCCATAATGCCACTATCGAAACCGTTGAAATGTTATTCATGAAAATCGGGGCTTAACAAAGGTGCTACTCCCTCAACGGTTCCTGGGAAAATCAATAGAATATCAAAAAGGCCATTAAAATCTGGATTCGACAGAATGTGCGTGATGCAATGATGTCTGTCACAGCGAGCAAGCGCGCTTCAAATACGCAGACCGGAACGCGCCGAGCGAGGCGAGCGCCGAAAGATTTAGGGGTCGTTTATACTTCTGCCGCCGAGCGGCGCGGCGAAGTGCAATCCTGCAGTAAAGATCGTGCCGCGCCACGTGATAAACATTACAGAAAAGCACCGTGCCGCGCCGCTCGACGGCGGGATTATAAACGACCCCTTAGGTCTACTAGACTCCGTAGAATACGTCGGGATCACAGAGCTGAATGTAATACAGGAAGCTAGGCCTGCATCATTCGGGCGTATGAGCGTATGTAGAGCGTAATGGGTGCAATTGCGGACAGAAATAACTCTAACCAGATGAGAAAACTTACATCATCTGCTATTTGCAACACAGGTGCGCCATGATCATTGTTGTTCTTCGAACAAGAAGCGGTCGCTATAAAAAAATCAATATTGAAAACAGGTTCATAACTCCACTGGATCTGACTGACTTCTTCAGCGTTTCTCCCTTGTCTTCCGTGTGAGACGCGAAGTAAACTGTCATTTCTGAGCTCTCAGACCGCTTACGTGAGCGACGGTGCTGTGCGACCGACCTTAGCGGAGCTACGACCTCAACCCTTGGTGACCAAAAATTTCGAAGAATGTCAAGAATTCTTACGAACCCTTTCCTTGCAGATGTGAATTTAGCCCACAACTTTTACGGCCTCCCACCTCAATTCACCAATTTTCAATTCTTTTGGGCCAGAATTTTTACGATCGACCCTACACCCCATTGCGTCCTGTTCCAACCCCGCTGGACCCTAATACTCTAGATTTCAAGAATAACAGCATACCTGCATATACACTGTGAGACGACGAGGATGTTGGTGTCGACGCACTACTTTGAACAAACGAATTCGAATCCAAAGTCACAAATTGCATAGGAGAAATACTATTTATTGCCTGGGTCAGCTGAAATGGAATTTCTTCAAGTTTTAATTATAGTTTTATCATAGCTTAAACAAACCGTCTGAGCGAACTATGTCATCGAGAATGTCAATAGAAGAAACTCATTGACATCCTTGGAGCTTATCTCGCTCCCGTACCTCGAGCCGATTGAAATGAGGGAGAAATTCTATGTCTATGTTTCTTCACTTCACAATAAAGTCGTTGAAAAATTGAATGATTGATGCGACGATCACGATGAGCGTTAGGGTCGTATATACTCCCGCCAACCGCGCCTCGCCACAGTGCGTTTCCGCAATATTGATCACGCGGCGCTGCACGATCAATCTTATGAGATAGAACTTCGGCGCGTCCCTCGGCGTCCAAACTACAAACGACGCCTTACTTCCTGCGGGGCAGATAGATCCTGACTACACACTGTTGTCGTTGATACGTCATATATACTACTGTCTTTGTCGGGGCCAAAGTCCAGTCCGCATTTGCGAACAACGGCTGTTCCACAGCGCAATAGGACGCTAATCGTTCTGGGACCACTTGGCACCGGCACAATTCACGTATCTCCCAGCACGTTTATCATCGTGTCGCGTGCTGCAACAGCTGTAGTCCGCGTTTGCGGACCGGAATTTGATTCAGTTATTCTGTATTTCTCAACTTACACAAATTGGACCAATTCCACCCTTCCGCCAAATTCGAAACCTCGACAAATCATTGCGGACAGCATGTTACAGTCTCTTTTCTCGGGAGCGGCAGATTCAAAACTGATAGTGCCGCCTTGATTCGACGCGACCGGTCGCGTGGAGGATGTCGCTTGCCAAAACCTGCTCTCTCTCTCCTATTCTCCCTCTTGCTAGAGGTCAAAATTCGCCGCTTCTAGACCATTCGCCGAACAAGATCTCCATTGGTAGCCAGGAAATCAGTCACTGCTGATGAATAAATCATCGTACTTTGGGACAACCTCGTTATCAGCTTTCTCCATTTCAAGACAGACCGGGATTATGCTTTCAGCGACGAGCGACACAAAGTTTACAATCAATATCGACCGAAAATCGATATGCCTAAACTGCACTATCGCTGTCGCTGGCCAAGGGTAGCATGATCCCGGCTTAAGGGCTTCAACATATTCGGTCGAAGCGTATTACTTCCCACTCATTTGAGAAACTCGGAATTTTTATTTTACGATTATGCACAAGTCAACTTGAACATGTCATTCGCATCTATATCAAAAACCACAATGTTACTCACCTGAACATCAGCAAGCGAAGTTCCAGGAGGAAGTTGAAGATAAAATTGCCTATGTTTGCCATCACCCAAGTCCTGTATGACTTGGAAAGTCTGAAACGAAGTTTGCTCTAATTGTTAAACAGGTAGAAAATTGTCTCATTAGACTAAATATGGGTGGCTTGGGCAGCTAACGAAGGCTGCAAGAATGTAGGACAATATTCAAAACAGAGACACCACGCATATATAATGAGCATGTGAGCTATTAATTTGCAAATTCGCCAAGATTACAGACTGTACAGACTGGCCCCTTGTAGAATGGGATGCTGCGATTCGATGATCGATATTTCTCAACTGCATGCCACCGCGCCTTCCAGCAGCGGGACTCTGATCGGACCGTAAAGCCTCGAATTTGCCCGCGGTCAGATTCTTAAATTGCCCGAGTAAGGGTTAGGGGCAGTTCAGAATGCGAACGGACGCGCGCTGTGCGTTTTCAGCACACAAAAAACCATCAAGATCAATAAATCTATTCTCTTCGTCTGGTCAATGACTTTAATGACAGTTTTTCGGATTTCCAATAGTCTAAAAGACCGAACGCTAGACGAATAAATTCAAACAATGGCACAAAAATGGGCGGTGGGACTTGAGAAACCAACTTCCAGTAATTTGATGGGCTTTGAAAGCGCAACACGGCCGCTCGCGTGTAGGTTTACCCTATGCCGCGTGGTTTACTTTCCGGAGGAAGACTGCATGGAAAACCGCTTCAATGGAGAGAAACATAAGGGAAGAAACTCTGTACTGGAAGAAATTTAGCGATAAATATGAATTAAATAATGTTAACCGACAGGTACGCATTGCTCCAATGCTTACTGAACCACGAGATAGAGACTGCTCCAAACAGTGGGAAGGGGATCACAGCGCCGAGTTCAAACTTTAGCCACGGACCACATCCCTGCGACTCTCAGAAACCCATGTCTGAGTGAAAAAAAACATGACCCCTGTTTTCCCCCTCAATGTTTTGGAACCAGAAAAGGGCTGGTTTCCGCGTTCCGGGACCCGGCGTTCCGCGCCTTTTCTACGTTTCGCGTACCGCATTCCGAAATCCTAAAAAAGCGGCGAAACGCGGAAATAAAGTGTCAACTAAGCAGAAAAGCCAATCAGAAACCTTTTGGGTTTCGTGAAACCGGAAACCGCCTGCTTTTTAGTGTTAGGCATCAGAGTTGAACAGAATTGTGAGTTTCGCGCCCTGAAAACCGCAGCTGTGCGCGTTTTCGGGCGTTTAGCACCCGAATTCCGAGAGCCCCAAATGTCTGGAAGACGCGAAAATATCTGGTCAATTGAGGCAGGATAACTTAATCAAAAATTCCAAAATCTTACTGTAATTTGAATTTCGTGTAACACCTTCCAGCGCGTTTTTGGGCATTTCGCACTTGCTTTACCCACGATGAACTTTGCTGGGTCAAAATACGATTTCGGAATTTTTACCCATTCACGACCGTATGCATCCATATACCGCGTCCCACCGGTGGGACACGCCAGCTTGAATAGCTTCCACGGGCTCTTCATATTGTAGGTAGTAACACCAAAGGAACATTATCACAATTTGAGCTCCCAAAACCCTCTCGTTTCAGGAGCAATGCCTCGAAACCGCAACACGGTCAACAATGTTGCAACGTCTTGAGGAGAGTCAACAAGTTTCGAACAGCATATATTCTTTCTTTTAAACATAAAAAGTAGCGATATAACCAAAAAGAAATTATAAGGTGCTTCTGAAATGGCTGCACATGCGCTTTTTCTTTCACCTCAACCAACGGTATTTCTGAAAAGGTCCAAACCCGTTGTCGCGTTTGGCCCACCGGCGGACCACGAGGTTTATAATCAAATCTAAGGTACTCAGAACCTGGTACCGGGCGGCCAACCGCTGCTCGTCCGGTTCGCCCCAAATGGTGAATCGGGTCGCAAGAAAATTTGTACATTGTAGATTAGTCGTCCGTAACGTACATTCAAACGCAAATTCGCTGCATCGTGAAGGCAATCTTCGTCATCGGCTGGTAACAATCGAGGGGTCAGCGGGTCGCCCGAAACGGGATCTGGCCCCGATTTTGAGTGTCCGGGTGGCCCGAAATGCAGTTTTTTTTGCACCAGGAAGGTCAGAACGAAGTTCTGAGTAGTTCAATGCCTTGATCACAGGTAGGTTTTAGTTCCTTCTTGCGGCGGAGAAATCGATTTCTGAAAAGCGTGTCCCACCGGTGCAACATATGGTCGTGAATGGGTTAATGTCACCATTCCGCTCATCCCTGTTTCGAATTAGATTTCCGAAAGCTGAGAAAACATTTATGTAACCATATCAGAATATTCACATTTTTATTCCACTCAACCTTGGTTGGAACCCCGGGTAGGCAATATTTTGACATGTACGCAAAACTCTTCTTCGACCCCCCCCATTGTCGAAAACAGTTCCGAACTTGGTTTCTAATCATGAAACGATAAATGTGTCACAAACGCATCAAAAATTAAAATTTAAACCAAAAAAAAAAGGCATAAGTCGGATAGTTAACGAACGAACCTGCCCACACTCCGATTTTGGATTGCATAACGGCTCAGACACATCTTTTGGTGGATCATTCTTCAGAAATCGACCGGGCACGCTATTCCTCTGTGCCTTGTCGGCCACACTCCTGAATTCCAAACATAATTTCCGAAAGGAATTAATAAATCACTGAAAAATCAATAATTAATTAACCAGAATAAAATATAGCTTTTGTTCTAAACAGTATATATAATTAACAAAACATCCGAACCAAAGCAAATATTAATTAAGTTCTGTACAGTAGTTGCAATGGACGAATACAGTATAACAGAAATGGAGTACTGAACAAGGACTTAGTGCTTCATGAATCTTTGGCGAATCTCCAATTCTACTTACATGTTATTGGTTGGTGGGGTCGATGGCCGAGGGTGATTGGCGGGGACGTGGCCGACATCCAATCATAATCGATGTGCGAACCACGCCCCGTGTCGTCCATGCCAGTACGGCACAATCTAATGGAAATATGACTATAAAAGCACAATCCATAGCCTCCAACACAAAAGCAACAATTGTTTCTTCAATGACTATATATTAGGCACGGAATAATCTAAAAATAAGTTCTAAAACCCTACAAATGACACTAAAACAATTGCTTCTAAAAGACAAGCCGGTCTCGAAACGATTCCCACCCACGGTATAAAACCCTAATTACCTCCCACGAAGCTTCTCAAATTATGCCATGGACTCCTTCTAGCTCGTGTGGTTAAGGTCCACAAACCGAATTCGTGAGCAAGGTCTTCCCCTCTGTGGTAAAAGAAACTTTAAATTTTACCCAAAAGATATATATATATATATGTCAGCAGCAGCAGTCATACGGCAGCCACACTTCCATTATGAATGAAAACGATTTAAATGAAAAATTAGACCTACTGAGCATGGACCAACTTTTTGTCCCGACTTGATGCTGTACCACCTAGGCAAAACGATACTTTTATAATATCAGATTTTCTTTTTCGAATATTCGACATTTGAATAATTCGGAAATCAGTACTTTTCAAATATTTCCTTTCAGATAACTGCAGATCGTTTGTTTTTTTTTCGAATATTCCGTTTTTCCAATAATTCGGAAATTGGCACTTTGCGAATATAATTCGGAACAGGGTGCGGCACGAGGTATGGACAAGGCCAATTTTGCTCGGAACCCTCCCCCCTCCAAGGCAGACTTTGGCGGTTTTCTCAGCCCCCCTCCCAGAAGCGTTATTTGATAAGTTCTTTTATTGTGTAATTTGGAGAGTAGCATGATCGAATTCTTCGTTAAAAAACTGAATGTGAACAGTGTACCCCACTTCACCCCAGAGCTGCCCACTAACCCCCCCCCCCTCTGTGGATGGCCACATCCCACGCCGTACCCTGACTCGGAGATCGGCACTTTTCGAATATTCGGTTTTTTAATTATTCAAAATCTGGGACTTTCCGAATATTTGACTTTTCGCATACTTGACTTTTTCAAACGGCTGTTGAATAAATTGTGAAATTTATTCCTACGACTTTTCAAGGCAGTCAAAAACCAGAACCTTTCGTCTTTTTCTCTACATTCCGAAAAAGCCCGATAATTATATGTGTATACCTGGCATTTTCCTTCTTTCTTTTGGGGTAAAGAAAAAAGTTGAATAAAGAAGGAAGCAAAGTATTCACGAGACGGTTACCTATATGAAAAAATATACGAAATTGTGCATCTATGAGGTAAATTATTTTTTTACTTTTTTTGGGTAAATAATATTGCAAAGGATTGCTTCTCATCACTTAATGCCAATTGAAAAAGATTAATTACAAAACTTTACTAGATTTCAAAAGAGGACTACGATTCGCGTCAGTACGCATCCTTGGCCCGCGATGTGGAACAGTGGAGTGCTCTGTAGAGTCTGTTCATTCGAAAAAGTTGACTATCGAATTCATTCGACTGTTTGTGAAAATTTTAGAGTATTCGGTTTCTCGGAGAATCCGGAAACTGGCATTTTTCGAATAATTCGAAGTCAACTTTTCCAGTAGAACGATTCTTCGAATCGTAAAAGTTCTGGGCCTAAGGTGATAGACACTATCCGAGGCACGTTAGTAGGGTAATGAGTTTAGTGTCATTTGCGAAGAAAACCGAAAGTACTATCGCAGCGAGGGGGGGCGGGCTCTTGGCCACGCCCATCTTTCCGTGCCGCCGTCCAATTTCAGCACCAACCCAAACCGTACCTATACCTTAATTCAAGATTTTCGTACCTGTACGTTACCTGAAGATAGGAAAGTAGCGCGCGTGATACCACTGCCGAAGCCGGGAAAATCATTATCCACGGCAAAAGGTTACAGACCAATCAGTCTTCTCTTATCTAATGCCGAACTTTCAGAAAACCTGGCTGTGGAGGAGCTTGCTGAACATAACAGCAAACAAAAGCATCAACATGATTTCCGTAAACTACATTCCACCACTACGGCCCTGCTGGAAATCGTTAGCTATGTTCTGCACGGCTTCAATGATAAGAAACCTCAGCGAACCGTAGGTGTAGCCCTCGACCTAACGAAGGCATTTTATACTGTAAACCTGGGCATATTGTCGGAGAGTCTGTTAAGGTCTACCATTCCGCCCTGGCAGAAGCGGTGGATAACCGCCTTCACCAAGGCGTACCTCAAAGAGGAGCTCTTTTCAGTCTGTATATTGAAGATCTACCCGTTCCATCTCAAGACATCAAGGTCGTAGCATATGCGGATGATATTACTATACTATGCCGGGATCGAAAAATAAATGTAGCTGCCAAAAAGATCAATGACTGCTTGATCGAGTTGAAATGTTTTCTCGATAGCAAAATGCTCACGGTCTCTGCCGGTCAATCATCCGTCACCGTCTTTTCCACTGATCCTGCGGAGCACAGTGCCCATCTTTTTTTCCCTGGGCTATTTGGACTCGTGTTGGACCCTTCAATCAAGTTTCATAAGAACACTGAGCAGAAGTAAGCCACAGGGAAAAAAGACTCAACTTCCTACGAGCTCTCGGTGGAACGTCTTGGGTATGCAGTAAGGAAACGATCCTGACCACGTAGAAGGCTATTGCGCAACCCGCCTTGCAGTATGCTGCGCCAGTCTGGCAGCACATCGTGTCGGACTCATCTTGGTCCAAGCTGTAAGGCCGGGATCATACTTCCAGCGACGGGCGACGCGACGCAATGCGTAACATCAATATCGACCGAAAATCGACATACTCGATTTGCACTGTCGCCGTCGCTGGTCGCAGCAAGTATGATCCCGGCCCAACGCGTGCGAAATTGTGCTCTGCGAATCGCGACGGGCTGTTCTAGAAGCTCTCCAATTGAGCGCTTACACGCCGAAGCTTGCATATTGCCAGTTAAAGACCACTGCCAACTCCAGGCGCAACAATTGTTCATTAACATCGTTAAGCAGCCAAATCATCCGTCGCGAAGAGTACTAAACTCAGTAAGAAAGAGAGAGAGAGAGAGAGAGAGAGATGTATGAGAAAGCCGTTCGCCGATGCTCCCTCGAAAGTAGATGTGCAGAGATGGACTGAAGCACAACAAGAACGCCTCCGTCTCTTGCGCGCGGAGCATACCCTATTCGTGAAGGAGCACTTGAACACAGCTGCCATAAACTCCATTCTGGAAGTCGTGCCGCCTGAGGTCAGCGAAACCGAGATGGTACTCGTTAGGCGTGCCAGGTGCACCCTTGCCTCGTTGCGCTGTGGGCACTTCCCCATGCTCATGTCTTAAGCCTAGTTTTGACTGCAGGTGGTCGCTGCGGCCATGCGAGGGAAAACTGTTCCTTTTTCATCGCGCGTAATGGAAAGCCGCTCCGAATGTGATCGCTTCGTGGCAAATGTCCTACATCGCTGGGTCGCGGCGACGAAATCCTATGTTTTACTGCATCGCTGCTTGAAGAGCGATTCTTAATGGTCGCTGACCATCGCTCCATCGCTGCCATTATAGGCTAGTTTTGACTGCAGGTGGTCGCTGCGGCCATGCGAGGGACAACTGTTCCTTTTTCATCGCGCGTAATGGAAAGCCGCTCCAATTGTGATCGCTTCGTGGCAAACGTCCTACATCGCTGGGTCGCGGCGACGAAATCCTATGTTTTACTGCATCGCTTCTTGAAGAGCGATTCTCAATGGTCGCTGGCCGTCGCTCCATCGCGGCCATAATGGCAGCGATGGAGCGATCGCCAGCGAATGACACGTTTCGTCTAGTGAACGTTGACCCTTTCACATGACAAGTTCAGTGTATACGGGTCGAAACGTGCTATTGATAACTAACAGCCATTGAATTCACTGATTGATTGAATTTTTTCGATCATCAGTGGGACTATGCACTATGAACAGAATCGCTGCCGCTGCTACATCGCTGCAGCAGCGGGTGTGAAATCGCGGCGATGAAAAACAGCAGCGATGCAGTCAAAACTAGGCTTTACATGAGATCGATCGAAACAGACCTGACGAGTGCCCGGATTGTTCTGGTAATAAAGGGCATACTACTGCGCACCTTTTCAACTGCGCGATGAGACCGACTTCGTTAACGACAATAAAGTGCGTCCGAATGAGAATGGCTGCCCACGCGGCCGGCGTGCTTGGCAGGCGACCGTCGCGTTCGCCGTTCTCGGACGAGCATGCGAAAAGTCCCCACCGCCATTGACAACGGACGAGGCCGGCACCGGCTGGCAGCAAGCACTGCGCCGATCAATCAGTGGGAGAGGGGACGGCCGTCGTTGAAATCCAGCACTCGTCCGAAGGCGACACATGCGACGGCCGCCTGCCAAGCACGCCGACCGCGTGTGTCGCCATTCTCATTCGGGCACACTTTCGATCTTTGGACGAATCCTACGCTGGTGGCCTCACTCCTCCATCTTAACAGGACCCTCTCTGTGGCTGCAGAAGACGAAGAAGAAGCACCAGCCCGAGATTTTCCTACCCCTTCCAGAATCAGGAATCTTTGCGGCACAGGAAAATGGGCGTGGCCAAGTGCGATGGCCTAGTGCTCCCCTCGCTGCGATAGCACCAAATTGAAATTACAGAAATTTTCAAAGCGACATTGTTGAAAGACTGCGGAAACGACAAGCCATCTGTCACTAATCTGTCACTCATTAATGAGCACTTTCACTGTGCTAATGCACTCCAAAAGCAATAGTTTTCACTGAAAAGGTGCGAAACGCCGTAGCAAGAAATTGAGGGTGCTGGTCGTGATGTATTGCAACCGCAAGAGAGGCAGGAAAACGGGGGATCAGCGACGTGTAAGATTGGACGGACGGGGGGTAGCGACGAACGTGATTGGACGGAACACGAATTTTCCACCGCCTCTTTTGGGGTTGTGATACATTACGACCACCACCCAGAAATTGTAAAACCGCGGCATTTAATACTGTGTTTTGCCAAGTTCCATCAGTTGATTATTTTTTTGAACACGGTTACATTTATTTAAACGTGATAAAAATGGGTGTAGTCAAGAGCCATGGCCTAGTGCCCCCCCCCTCGCTGCGATAGCACCAAAATTGCACTACAATGAGAAGAGTAAGAGGGTGGTATGAGGTTCTGCAACAAAACTTCAATAGATGAGCAAAGTTCGGCAAATAGAAATTGAAATGCCCAAGAATCTCAGGTCTGCACTCAGGGTTCGGCAGGGTTGCGAACGGGCGGTCGTGAAGATTTCATAGTTTTTTCAAAAAAAAATTCTGGGGGGGGGGGGGGTAGGTACGTAAAATTTTCGGAAAGAAAGGGAGTCTATCTCCAAACTACTCGGAAAGGTCGCCATTTCTCCATTCCAAGGAGAAGGTTCGTGAAAATTTTGGTCACCGAGGGGGGATTTCGTAAATTTTCGATCACCGGTCAGAGGCCTGCTCAACCCTGTCTGCACTTTTGCGTCATATACGCAAAACGCAAGAATGCGTGAGTTCCTGACCCACGCACCAACTCAGTCAACCGGGGGATCCGATTCGGCCACGATAAGCTTTCGATTCGACTACAAAGCGGTGTGGACGACGATACGGCCGCGCACTTTTCCTGAGCCACGTGGTCTAATCGTCGTCGGAGTGAGAAGGACGTGCCGCAACATATAGGCGTCCCACTCGGCCACGACACGCTTTCGATTCGACTACGACGCAGTTTGGACGACAAATGAGCCACGATGCCCATGATTGAACACGTTGATCGATTGCATTACAATTGATCAAGCGCCTATCAGCCGCACAGAACGCATAAAAAGAACGCCGTCCCATTCAGAGCTCAGTCGGCCTTCCGGAGTCGCTCCTGGAAGGTGACCACGAGTCACTTTCTGGACGATTTTTGGCCGCTGTGGGGTCTCCCCACGGTCCTTGACGAGGAAAGCTCCCTTGCTGTCGACCTTGGTGAGGGTGATGTCCTTGTCGCGCACTGCTCTGGGAGTGACCCCTGCTGCGGGCCGTGACCTGGACCATATCCTGTGTTGGGAGAGGGGAGCCCGCTCCCAGCGCCACGTGCTCCTATTGTAGGACGACGTGCTGCCGCGTGGGAAATGGGGGTGCGACAAAAGTTTTCCTGTCTACGCCACGTAGTTCTGTCGAACAGGCCACGTGCTGCAGCGTAGGAAATAGGGTGCGGCAAAAGTTTTGTCTCTCTGCGCCACGTACTCCCATCAAACATGCCACGTGCTCCTCCTCAGAAAGTCGGGGGGTCCGATTCGGCCATGATAGGCTTTCTAATCGGGTACCTAGTCGAGTTGAAAGGAACTTTCGCAGCAGCACGTGCTGCTCCGAGGAGCACGTGGCCTGTTCGATAGGACTACGTGGCATAGACAGGCAAAACTTTTGCCTCACCCCGATTTCCCACGCGACAGCACGTCGTCCTATAATAGAAGCACGTGGTTCTAGGGGCGGGGTCACACCCCTTCCGTCGTAGCGGGTCTCTCCTAATAAGGATACGGTCCAAGTCACGGCCCGCAGCAGAGTCGCCCCCCATAGCAGTCCGCTACAAGGACATCATTCTCGCCATGGTCGACAGCGAGGGAGCTCCCCTCGCTGAGGACCGCGGACGAGTTCCCCTCAGAAGTCAAAAATCGTCCAGAAGGTGACTCGTAGTCACCTTCCAGGAGCGGCCCCGAAAGACCGATTGCGCTCTCTGTGGGATGGTGCCCCTTTTATACGTTCTGTGCGGCTGATATGCGCCTGGTCAATAGTGAAGTGATCGATCAACGTGTTCAATCATGGGCATCGTGGCTCGTTTGTCGTCTAAACCATAACGTAGTCGAATTGAAAGCGTGTCGTGGCTGAGTGGAACGGCTATGACGACGATTAGGCCACGTGGCGCATGGAAAATACGTGGCTGTACCGTCGTCTAACCGCTTTGTAGTCGAATCGAAAGCCTATCGTGGCCGAATCGGCTCTCTGAGTCGGAGCAGCACCTGCTGCAGCGAAAGTTCCTTCAACTCGGATAGGTATCCGATTGAGAAGCCTATCGTGGCCGAATCGCACCTCCTCAGTATCTAGGAAGCTGCAATATGTAATCGTTGGACCTTTTCATTCCGCTAGTGTTTAACTAGGGCCTAATTGTATGGGGAGAACGTAAGATTCTACATTTTCGAATAATTTTGGTCACTAATATTTGGTAGAGACGCAGAGCAAGCTATTTCATCTCTTTGCCATCAAATAAGAACAGTCGACGATTCGGGACAACCAATTCCGCCTTTGGACGGCAGCAGTCTGGCGGAAACAGATGCGAATGTCTGAGAAGGCAGATATCCAGCCAATCAAGAAGGACCACTTATCCTCTGTTTTGTGGTCCAGTTGGGTTACAAGCCAGCGTCGTTCTCCACGGGACCAACATGCATTAGAATCCATGATCGCATTCTCAGAACCTGGTACCGGGCGACCCGTCGCTGCTCGTCCGGGTCGCCCGAAATGGTGAATCGGGTCGCGAGAAAATTTGTACATTGTAGATTAGTCGTCCGTAACTTACATTCACACGCAAATTCGCAGCACCGGGAAGGCAATTTTCGTCATCCGGGTGGCTGGTAACAATCGAGGGGTTAGCGGGTCGCCCGGAAAGGTTCGCGGGTCGCCTGGAACGGGATCTGGCCCCGATTTTGAGTGTCCGGGTGGCCCGAAATGCAGTTTTTTTTGCGCCGGGAAGGCCGGAACGAAGTTCTGAGTTTGGGTGCTATCGCAAAAGGGTGAGGCACAATAGCTTCCCACATGGCCACACCCACTATTGCAAGCCGCCTCAGAACTTCGTTGCGGCCTTCCCGGTGCGAAAAACTGCATTTCGAGCGACCCGTGCACTCGAAAATCGGGGCCTGCATTTCGGGGCGACCCGCTCCTCAATTGTCACCAGCCACCCGTAAGACGAAAATTGCATTCCCGGTGCAGCGAATATGGGCGTTAACGTACAGTAACGGACGATTAATGTACAATGAAAATTTTTGCTCGACCCAATTCACAATTTCGGGCGACCCGCACGAGCAGCGATTGGTCGCCCGGTATTGGGTAACCGGAAAGCGTGGTCCCAATTTCTGCGGTCACTTGAAGCTTATACCCAGCTGTCTGTCATTCCACGACCAACCTTTTCTCCCTCGAACGAATAGCAAGAAGCCAGTAACAAAAAAGCTGAAAACCTACTCGTCAAGATTATATAAGCTGACAGTGTAATGGTCGATCCAAACATCTTCGGATTTCAGCAAATCCATTTTGTTCCCAGATATTACAGGACACTTACGTTTGGTTCTGAAACGGACATGTGAATTGGAGTTATAGGAATCAGAAATGGACAACAATAAACAATTCCAATCAAAACGCAAAGAGGGTGGGTATTTGGAGTGACGAAAGCGCGCCCATGATCAAATCGTTGCAGGATCACCATCATTGCGAAACACATTCTGTGCGTCAACTTTGAGTGTGCCCAAAACACCACTCAATTCGGCACTTCAAGTTCTTGATTTTGGGAATCCACTGACTATTTTGCTTCCTTATGGACTTTACCAAGTTCCGGCAAGCTAATCGCTTTGCTGGCGATAGTAGGACAATAATAAAGCATGGAATTGATAAACTGACGACGAGGCATACATCGGCACCATGAAGGAATGGGATTTTATAAACATGGCTCTTGGGACAATAGATAACTCTCAAGCGCTCTTTTGATTTCAGTAAAGTTTCCAACAATCAAACCTGACCGAAGTAACTTGTTGAATACAGACCCGGCCCTATTGACAAAAATGTGCTGTCTTACACTGGTGGTTGATCTGAGGCTGAACAGCCGGCTGGCCTTGAGACCAGCACTCCCATGAATGATTTTATACATCATTATCATTTCAAACCTTCTTCTCCTGTGCTCTAGAGTGGTAAGGCCCAATCTAGCGTTCCTGGTGACACGACACTTGTTGCCATTAGTCTGAAACCACAATGTTCTGATGAAAACTCGTTGTGTAAAAGTATTCTGGACTTTCTGCAGCGCATTGATAGATCCCTTTTTGTATGGATTAAAGACCACCGTACCATACTCCATTAGAGGACGTATATACGCTTTATACACCTTGGTCAGTACGTTTACGTTGGTAGATGAAAGTGCCCTATACGCTCTCTGCATCATCCTGTTAGGCCTATTTTACACTTCAATTGCTAATCGCCGCGTTGGTATGTTTTGAATACATATCGACGTGCGACTCGATCTCGATGGATGCTCATGTTTATCATCCCGTCGCGTCGCGAGGCGATTGAACTCTGAAAGAGGCCCTAGCGTTGGACGCGACTTGGAGGCAGTAGAGCATTTCAAACGAATAAAAATTTTCGATGATTCGGATAAACGAATAATTCAAAAAATTGACTCTTCCGAATATTCGGATAAACGAATTATTCGAAAAATTGACTTCTCCGAATATTCGAATAAACGAATTATTCGAAAAATCGACTCCTCCGAATATTCGAATAAATGAATTATTCGAAAAATTGACTTCTCCGAATATTCGAATAAAGGAATAATTCGGAAATTTAACTTTTCGAATAATCGAATAAACGAATTATTCGAAAATTTGGCTTTTCCGAATAATCGAATTATTCGAATGATTCGAATACGAATAATTTGAATATCGTGCCAAAATCGCGAGTATTCGAATGAGAAGTACGGACCGAGTACGCATAATCGAACCCCCGCTCGCGGCACTACCAACTTTCTTGACCTTTTTTGTATGGTATTATATAGATCAAAGCTATGCCAATGTACTTTCACGAAAAAAGATTTCACATTATATCATAAGAGTATTCAACCAACATTTATCACTGTCTATGAGTAGTTGTTAAGCGATACGATCAAAGTCTCTGGATTTTCTAAAATATCTACCAACAATATCCGAATTTCCTCTCAGTTTGAGGTGCTATCTAAGCGGGGGGGGGGCACTGTTGTATCGCATCTGGCCACGCCCATTCTTCCGTGCCGCAATCCTGATTCTGGAAGGGGAGGGAAACCCGGGTGATGCTCAAATTTAGTGCTGCCCGCTAAAATGGGCGGGGCCAAGTGCATCCAGCCATAGTGGCTCCCCACCGCTAAGATAGCACCCAGTTTGGTTGGAGATATTTCACCTCTGGACCGCGAAAATGGGCATGTGCCGGCGACTCTGTTTCCTGTTTTTTCTGGAATTATTCGTTTATTCGGCCGAATATTCGAATATTGGGCCGTTCGAATATTCGAATAAACGAATTATTCGAAAAATTGACTTTTTCAAATAATCGAATTATTCGAATATTCGATTATTCGTTTATTCGGTCGAATATTCGTTTTCCGAATATTCGTTGACATACTCTAGGAGGCAGTGATCTTCGAAACTATGATCGTCCTTGATAAGAAAACCAAGGTCCTCAATCCCGCTTACCTCGCTCAACTGCTTACCGTCAATAGTATAGAATCCACTAACTCGCCCCTTACCGAGCTTCATTACTCTAGTCTTTTCGCTGGAAAGCGGCAATTTCCATTTATTTGACCATTTGGCTTCATCATTTAGAGCTTTTTGCAAACACTCCGAATCTACAGGCCATAAAACGGCCAATGTCTCACCGTCGACTGCGTACCACGCGCTGCGCGACCGCACGCGCGTCGGAAGCAGACGGGTTTTGGCCGCCGCGCGACGAGTTTTGGCCGCCGCGCGACGTTTCGGCCACCGCGCGGCGGCCAAAACTGGTCTGCTTCCGACGCACGTGCGGTCGCGCAGCGCGTGGTACGCAGTCGACGGTGAGACATTGGCCGTTTTATGGCCTGTACCATGGTCAGAATGGGGTTAAACAATTTGAAGTCATCACCGAATGCCGTACGGATGATGCTCAATACCGCGTTGATCGCTCCCGCCATCGAATGAAATCGATATTGCATCACCCAGCGCAGTTCGTCGCTGCGAGCAACGCCGCGACATGAACTCTGCAGGCCCCTGTACACGCGCCGGAACGACAATAGCAAGCCTGATGTGTGCCCGGATTGCGAGAACCGCGGTCACGATACAGCTCCCATTCTGGAGGTAAAACATCGATAGCTAATCCATTTCACTCCTATCCTGCTCATTCTTTACTTTCTGCCCCGTATGTACTCTGTATCGACATCTAAACTGCCTGCTGTTGACACTGGTCAAAGTTTGTGACCATTTAGCAGGTAGCTTCCACTCCTAGTCTAACCAAAAGCTCAAAGTTTGTCGTCCAGATAACCCTGATGTACCCTAAGCCATCTCGTCACCCACAACAGCTCCATTCACTTCAGATGCCTTTCACTCAATTTTTTTGGTACGGAACGCAGATGCGTCGTTTTCCATTGAAGAAATTCCCATGAAACCCAGATCAATTTCTAGAGAGAGAGAGAGAGCTGAGAGAGAGAGTTGAGAGAGAGAGCTGAGAGAGAGAGCTGAGAGAGAGAGTTGAGAGAGAGAGCTGAGAGAGAGAGCTGAGAGAGAGCGGGGAGAGAGAGCTGAGAGAGAGCTGGGAGAGGGAGCGAAGGGAGAGAGCTGAGGGAGAGAGAGCTGAGAAACGGCAGTAAAAGAAAAAAGAATTTGTAATGCGTTCGAAAAATTGTTTTCGCAACGATTTTTTCCTATTGAGCAGTTGAATATTGTGCTAAAGGGGAGCTGCCGACGGACCACGACGTTCCGTAGTCGAGTCTTGGATTATTAAAAAGATTGAACATGAGAAAGTTTGGAAATTCGTCCTTGTGGCGGAGAGATCGATTTTTGAAAAAAAAAAGACCCACCTCATGACCTTAAGAAGCCGCGATGATATTTTATTATAGAAACTGAGTGATTGTTCTGCCGGAAAGACGATGACGGAACTACAGAAACAACCACTCCGTTTTCGAAATAGGGAAATATAGCTGCGTCGCATCTCCCTAAGGCGTCGTTTATACTTCCGCAGTCGAGCGGCGCGGCGAAGTGCAATCCTACGATATAGATCGTGCCGCGCCGCGTGATCAATATTACAGAAATGCATTATGCCGCGCCGCTTTGCGGTGGGAGTATAAACGACCCCTGAGGGGCCGACTAGAGTCCCGCTGCTGAAAGGCGCGGCAGCATGCAATCGAGGAGAATCGATCGGGCGGCGCCGCATGACCGATATTTCTCCATTGCATGCTGCCGCGCCTTTCAGTGGCGGGACCCTATTCGCCTTCTAATGTCTAAGCCCTAGTTCATACTAGCCGCGAAAGTGACAGTGCCTTTGGACCATATTGATTTTCTGTCGATATCTATCCCAAGCACGATGTTGCGTTGCCCGTCGCGGGAAGTATGCACTAGGCCTAAAGACATGACACAAACTATACAGGCGACACGGAAGGGCTCGTCATAAGGGTGTAGTTGGCGCCTCTATCCTTAACAGGTAAAAATCGTATACCCATCCTACTAAGTGTTCGTTTGGTGGACGCCTCTTTTAAGTGCGCGCGTTCGCATCGCAGCGATAACCGATCAATGCGCGGAAGGTAGGCGGTTTGCTGATATCAATCGAAAATCGAAACTACGCGACAGCTAGCGGTAACGCGGGATTAATGTAGCCACCGCCATTCTTATCCAATATCGATTGCCTTCCGACGATTTAAAGCCTCTGCATAATTGAGCGGCAAAAGTCGCGCCGCCACGATGGATAGAGGGCGGCTACGCAATTCCGTGCCCGCCCTTGATTCCCTATCGTTGCAGCGCGACTTTTGCCTCTGGACTATGCAGAGGTCTTTATAAACTACATTCCACCTGCTTGGCAGCAGTGGGCAGTTAGCTTTGCGTACTCTCAGCGAATCCAACAAAGGCAAATCAAGGATAGAGTTAGACAATAGCGCGCGGCTGCTAGAGGCCGGGTTCATACTCTGCGCGACAGTGCATATCAAGTTAGGCGTATATTTTTTTGATCGATGTGGATGCGAAGCACCTCGTCCCGTCGCCTGTCGCTCGAGCTATGATCTCGACCAAACGATATTATCCCGCGAGGCCTGTTTTACACTCCAGTCACTGATCTCCGCTATATCATGCTTTGAATACCGATCGCCAAGCGACGTGTTCTCGATCGATGCGCATGTTTATCATGCGATCGCATCGCGCGAGAATGATACTCTTGACGAGGTCTGATGGCAGCACAAGGTATCGCGATAACCAATTGGAACAGAGCAAAGCCCCATTTGGGCTCGCCCAGAGTTCCCTAAAACCTCGAAAATCTCTATGTATAAGCTAAGGGGGGTGTGTATACAAGTCTGTGGGTACCTGCTCGTTGGTGCCCCTGCTTCTACTGAACCCAGCAGACGTTTGAGTGTACACAGGGAACGTTCGAGCGATACAGCGTGCACAACTACTATATCGCGAAAGTATCCCGCACATTGCATAAAGGTGTCACCGTCCGGCACACAGGCCTCTGGTTCATAACACCTTAGGATCGGTACCCTGGGGAGTTCATGGAGTCTTTGGCCACAAGCCACACTTTCGCCACCCTGAATTGCAGGTCATTATCGAGTGATATCCAACAATCTGCGCTGTCCAGTCTTCTCAGCTATTTCCATGTACCATTTGCTGCTTTGCAGGAAATTCGCCTCAAGGATAGACCCGTCTTCAACGTCGGAGAGTACGCCATCTACTGCGGTAACGCTGATGATAGGAGAGTGGGAGGCTGTGCAATAGCTGTAAGGAAGGATTCCATTGGTATGGTCAAGGAGTACGGCTCAACGTCGTGCCGGAATGCATTCGTACGACTGCGGGATCACAGAGGATTCAATCTGTGGATAGTGAGTGCTCATGCGCCCACTGAAACCGCCGAAAACAATTCGAAGGATGCGTTTTATGAGGAACTCAATACGTTGCTAGCCAGGATATCTTGTCAACATGCTGTTGTCGGGGGAATTGACGCAAATGCGAAGATGGGACTTGATCAGGAATCCGAAGTACTCGGTAAATGGTTCTACCCAGTGGAGCAAACATCGGACAATGGCTACCGCCTTGTCGACTTGTGTGAACGCAGTGGACTGATTGTTGCATCGGCATTCAAGAGGAATCATCGCCGCCATCAGCTAGCGTGGCAGGGACCAACCCAGCTATCTCTGGAAGAGCAGCGAAAGCGGAAGATGACAACTTTAAAACTACAGATCGACTATGTTCTGACGAGGAATATTTCAGTATCGGACATTCGAAGATCTAGAGCTGTGTGGGATGTCGCATTCGATTCAGATCACCGTACAGTTTGTTAAACTTCACTGTGAGAATTCATAAGAGGAAGCGAGGGGCTAAGCCTCTCCAGAGGATTGATATGACAAGTCTCTGGGATAAAGAATGCAGAAGGGTATTCCCACAACGCGTTCCTATTCATATTGGAGTGCGGACTAAGAAGAGACTTTGTGACGCGGACTCTTTCGTCAAGTGCATCCAGGATGCTTCGAAAGAGGCACTCCCGGTTGTACAGCCCAAGAAGAAGCTCGCCTACATCTCAGAGGAAACAACATCTACCTACAACAGAGTAAAAGCTCTCCGAACTGCAAGAAACTTCGTGGAGGAGAAGCGTCTGAGGAGGAAGTTGCGTCGGCAGCTTCAAAGTGACCGCGAACGAGAATGGACGTGTAGAGCTAAGGAGTTTGAGAAGGCTTGGGAGGAGAAGAACCCGAGGAAAGGCTACACGTTGTTACGACAGTATAGCGGCAAGATGAAGAGATGTTCTTCTGTCCTCAACACTACCAATGAAGCTGCAGTTGGTGACGCGACGCTGCCAATATGGAAGGAATAATTCAGTTCACTACTGAATCGTCCAGCGCAATTAGTACCTGAGCTCCCGCATGTTCAGAGAGCACCTTACGATGTCAGTGAGGAACCGCCGACTGAGTCTGAAGTTTTGGATTGTGTTCGGAAAATGAAGAATGGAAAGGCAGGTGGAGATGACAACTTCACTGCTGAAATGCTGAAAGCTCTTCCTCCGTCTGGGATTCGTGAAATGACCAACACCATCCGTGCCATATGGATGAGCGAACGGATACCCGATTCGTGGAGACATGCGATCATCGTACCTCTTCACAAGAAGTTATCCGTCACGGATCCTAAGAACTACAGAGGAATCTCTCTACTGCGTGTCATGTACAAGGTTTTAGAACGTATCATCCTCGAGCGACTTTTCAAACATCGTGAGAAAACGACCAGAGCTGGTTTTCGACCTGGAAGATCGACCATCGACCATAGTAGAAGAGTAATTGAATCGTGGCAGCGGTACTCGAAGCCATTACAGCTTGCTTTTTTGGACTTTGAAGCCGCATTCGACTCTCCTTATCGTGATCGATTGCTCAATGCTCTGCGAGCAGATGGAGTCCCGGAAAAGTATGTTCGGTTAATCGAGGACATGAACAAAGGAACAACAGCAGCAGTTCGTACACCTGTCGGATTTACGTCAGCTTTCGAGGTGAAAACAGGAGTAAGGCAAGGAGCCGTTGCAGGACCTTTTCTTTTCAACTTCGCCGTTGATGACATCATGCGTAGAGTTGCAGAACAGTTTCCTGCGGATGTGATCCTAACACCATCAGGACGCTCCCTTGTCGACCTGGAGTACGCCGACGACATTGTGTTATTCGCTGAAAACAACGCAAAACTGCAGAGGATTGTGAACCTCGTTCCGAAGTATGCCACAGCCTATGGACTTCGTCTTCGTCCCGACAAATGCAAGCAGATGTGGGTCTCTTAGAGGCCTTCAATGGGAGTTTGTGTGGACGGACAACGTATCGAACTGGTGGACAATTTCTGTTAATTGGGCTGTTTGCTGAAGAACGATGGTAGTTATGCAGCGGATATTCAACAACGATGTGCGAAAGCTACGCCTGCATTCAATTCTCTAACCAAGTGTTTTTGGTTCACCCCCATCGCGAAGGAAGATAAAGGCAGGGTTCGCGGTAAAAACAACTTTTGAGCTCTCTTCATAAGAATGTAGATTTGGAGATCACAAAAGAAAAAATAAGTGAGAAAACCCAGAAGTTCGCGTTAAAAACGCTCAAAAACAAAGAATAACGGCTAATTAACGGTGTCGGCCGGCCCCATAATTAACGCGATTTTCATTAAAGCTTGCTTATCCGACATTTATTTTGCTGTTTAAGTAATCAGTAGTCTCCAGAAATGTTCAGAAATTACTTTAGAAGCAAAATAAAAATTGACAAAGCAGACTTTTACCCAAATCTCGATAATTGGGGGCGGGAGGACACCAAGCCATAACTTGCTCCTAAGCGTTTTTCCCCAATTTTTTACTTATTTTCACTTTTGTGATGGCCAGATCTACGATTCCATGGGTATAGCACAACAACCGGTTTTATCGAGAACCCTGCTTTTATAATAATTTGAGCGTCTACTTATCCGCTATTTGCCCTATCATGATGTATGGATCGGAGACGTGGGCAGCACCGAAGACGCAGATGGAAAGGTTGGATTGCACGGAGAGGAAGCTGTATAGACGTTTGCTCGGATATTTCTGGCCGCGGATGTGCCAGAACGAGGATCTCTACGACGAAATCGACGACTTACATCAACGCTTGACACGAGGGAGATGCCAACATCTCCCAATGCCATCTCAAGCGGCAACGGAAGGTCGTCTTTGTCTGTTGGGGCATATTTTAAGAAGACCGCCAGATCGTCTTGTTCAACACGCTCTAAGGATGCTTCCAAATCCAGTCTGGAAACGGCCGCCTGGACGTAGGCGAAAGTTTTGCACGGATGTGGTGAAGGATTTGAAATCACTCGGCATTGAAAGGCAATTCAGGCGCGATGTCTCACTTCACAGGGAGTGGAATAGCAACCAATGGATGGATTGTGTTCAAATTGTGGCTGAGGACCGTGATAAATGGACACGGCTGACTACTAGGACGGCACACCTCGGTGAAGTTGCGGAATGACCGCGTCAGGCGAAAGCCAACCGTTTAACCCATTCACGACCACGCCTAATTTTGGGTGGCTGCACGTTCGGACCGCGTGCAATATTGCGTCACCGTATACAGTGTCCCACCGGTGGGCCACTTTTGCTCGAATGGCACGCCACCAAAAAATCGATTTTTGTTTTTTTTGTTTATCGTGCGACTGTCGACGTCAAAATCATGATGCCAAAGTTTCAGCTTCCATAACTCCTTCCTTCCATAGAAATGGCCTCCTAAATTTTCAACTGTGTAGTTAGACCATCCATAAAATCACGTGAGTTCGTTGAATTCTAGCGGTTTGAAATATTAATTATCGTAGATTACCATGATAGGCACTCTTCTGTTCTTCAATTAACAGGAAATGCTTAGTGAAATGATATTTTTCAGATTTGCACTATTTTTTGCTTTCGCTACTCCCTCGCTCTCCGCATTCTGACGCGAGTTTTTTTGTAGTAAACATTTCTAGAATTCTTTTTGACACCTAGACGGAGAAAATACTCTTCAATTTTCATATTGACTGGTAATGCTGATGGAAATGACTTTTTTTTAGATCTTCGCCATTTTTTTCTAGGCCACCCCCTCACCCCTCGGGTGCGGCGCCTTCCAGGAAGAGATTTCTTTTGTGAAAAGCATATTTGTTTTTTACAATCAGACGTAGGAAATAGTTCTGTTATTACGAATTGATAAGGAATGATTAATGTATTAACCGTTTTATAAGTTTTCACTCGTTTCCTGCTCTGGCACGTCACCATTTTCTCGTCCGCTCCTCTCCAAAGTAGTTTTCACCGAAGTTGGAGCCCCGGCCTACGACGGTACACCAACCGTAACCAAGCAGGGCTTTCAGAAAAAGGCCCTAACGATCTCAACATTGCTGATCTTTGAATAAAATAATTTCTGTGAACAAAATACGGGCGAAGGAGAAGCCGATTCTCTACGCGGGAATGGTGCGTAGTATCAGTAATCATAATTCTGTGATATATTAAATAGTGTTATACGACCGGACCACTCTTAGAAGAAGGGATTGTTCCTCGAGTAGTGGAAAAACGAAAAAATTCGCCACTAATTCCCTGTAAAAATGCGATCTGTACTCATAATTGCGGTTTTCGACCTTGCTGCATTCGAAGGGTCAGATATATTGTAGTGATGAAGCTGCCAGCGGACCACGAAGTTTATAGTCGACTCTAGATTAGGTGAATACATTGACCATAAGTAGGTTTAGAAATTCCTTCATGCGGTGGAGAAATCGATTTTCGAAAACAGTGTCCCACCGGTGGGACACGCGGTCCGAAGTGGTAGTCAACGCGTGTCCCACCGGTGGGACACGCGGTCGTGAATGGGTTAAAGGCACAGGACACCCAAAAAATTAATTTTCAGATTCGATACTTATCTTGGAGAGAGTCACACGCTAATCACAGTGGTATCTTTGAAAACGTCCAAGACCCCATTTGAACAGAGTTATGGCTCTTCAAAAATGCCTAGATCTCGAGGGTGTAAAATTGGTGGACGAGTTGTCTCAGGCTTGTGTTTCTGTTCATTCGCAATCATCGCGTGAGAGAAAGCCAGGATAAGGAGACAGTCCGGTTATGGACTGAAGAACGACGACTTGTTGGAATTTATGCATCCATCGAGCCGCTATCGAGTTCAAAAATCTGTTAGGGGGTCGGGCCTGTGGTGGTGAGCGAAGGGGCCGGGCCTGTGGTAGTCGCTTATATCTCGCTTATTTGGAGATAATGAGATCTGGAATTTGGCACCTGCTACACAGAAGTAGTCTTCTACACAATTACATGAAAATTTCAAAAGTCATATCTGAGGGTGTTCTGTGCCCTTAAGTCAAGTAAGTTAAAGTCAAGTGAAAGCTAATCTCTAATGACTGATTTCTTCACCAATATTCTAAACTGAATATGAGCAGTATTGAAATACAATAGAACTCAGTGTAAACAAGCATTTATATAGCTAAAATAAACTCTCAAGATCAATTCAACATTTCAAATTTATTACATGTGATGCACATGTAAAACGTAGCAAAACAAAATAGCAATGAGAAGAGAGTTAAAAAAACATTGTAGACGCACAATGAAAAAAGGAGCGATGGAATTTCAAAGCCATATTCGACAAGGAAAACCTAAAAGCCACGGAAAACGAATGAATAACCCTAGTGTAGGTAACAAGAGAGCTGTTTTTTGAAAATGGCAAGCATGTCCGAAATTTGTGTAGCCCTGCTCATATTTGTGTACTCCGAACCAGCTAGACAAGCGAAAATGCCGCGCCTTAGCGAAGTTCGAGGCTGATGAAAAACAGTTTCGATTCGCTCACCTCTCGTTCTGGATAATGCTAACTCGAAAAAAATTTCTACTTTTGAGACCTATTTTTTTATTAAGAATGTTATATACCATAATTAGATCATTTTTCCTGCGCCTAAGGTCTAACGTTCCCAGATTAAGCATTCTATTTCTTATCAGCCAACGTGGGATACTCGCGTACGTGAATCCCAACGAACGAATGAACAACTTTCTGGTAAAACTATTCTGTATCTTTTCCAGTTTGTTGACCATGGTCTTCTTTTTTGGGAAGTAAATGCAAGCTCCGTATTCCAGAACTGAACGAACGTACATTTTATACGCTTCAATGAGGAGAATTGGATTTTTAGTCTTGAGGGATTTGAACAAAAGGAAAAGTCGGTGTTCTGCTTTAGCTTGTATACTTCCTAAGTGCTGATCAAACGTGAGTTTGGAATCGATTACAGAACCTAGGTCTTTGACTGAATCAACCGAACTGAGTGTGGTGCCATTTTCGAAGCACCTAAATGCAGAACCTTTGTTTTCTCAGCGGAAAGTGGGAGCATGTTGCTGTGAGACCAGTTAGCTACAGTATCAATAGCAAGCTGGATGCGTGAAGCACCTCTCGTTCTGGATAATGCCGTGGTTAAATTGCCCAAGTTTGAGGTATCACGCTTTCGAAAGATGCAACAGAAGCAGAAGGAAGAGCTGGCCAGAATGCTTGATCAAGCCGTGAAAGACGCTATGGCTGGTCTGGCGGAGCTGATCGCGAAGGCGATCTCTGATGCTCTTCAACCTGTGCTCCGAACGTTCTGCGATGCTATGGCCGAGATCGCGGCGATGAAGAGTGGAACTTCTCCACCTACTGCCGTCGGTGACCAGCGTTCGAGTGCCGTCCCGGCGGCTAATTCACAGGTAAAAAATTCTGAGGTCGTAATAATGGGTGTTAATGAGGAAACCGAGCTCCAACCGCGTGATAGAAGGCAGGCCGATGTAGAAACTGTATCAGCGATCTTGGACCTGCTCCAAGTTGATGCAGTACCTACCCATGTCTACCGCATGGGAGTGTACGATGAGAGCGAGCGCCGACCGATCAAAGTGGCATTAAGTAATCATCACGATGCCATCCAATTACTCCGCACCAGCCACAATCTGAAGTCCAAGGACGGAGCTTACAGCCGTGTTTATGTTAGGCCCTCTTAGTCTTCTGAACTACCCTCCAAATTACGAGACGCTCGCAAGGTCGACGACACCGCCGTCATTTATCGTGGCCAAGTGATGAGCAAGAGTGCCATCCCAAAAAAAGGGGAGCCTGAGCCTTCGGTGGAGGTCAGCGCTGCTTCATCGCAGTGTTCTCCGCCTTCCCGGGCGGCTCACCCCCCCCCCCTCCCGGCACTCTCCTTCGCTTGACATGTGAAATGACGTGGAGTCCGGACCGCCCTCAAAAGCCAATAAGTCCTTGAACTGTATTTATTTCAACGCTCGCTCGATCAGAAATAAACTTGACTGTTTACACGCTTTACTCGAATTCTCATGTTGTCGTTATATGCGAGACATGGCTTACTGAGGGCGACCCGGATGCTCTAATAGCGCCATCCCATTCCTATGTAGTCTATATGTAGATGCGATCGTGTATCGGGTACTGTCGGTGGTGGAGTAGCGGTTATTGTGAAGAATTCCGGAATTAGGTTCCTGCTTTCGTTTAAAGGCAGGGTTCGCGATAAAATCGGTTGTTGTGCTATCCTCATAGAAAGGTAGATCTGGGCATCACAAAAGTAAAAATATTAAAAAAAATTGGATAAAAAACGCTTAGGAACAAGTTATTGCTTGGTGTCCTCCCGCCCCCAATTAACGAGATTTCGATAAAAGCCTGTTTTGTTAACTTTTATTTTGATTACAAAGTAATTTGTGAGCACTTCTGGAGACTACTGACTACTTCAGCAGCAAAATAAAAGGCGGATAAACAAGCATTAACGAAAATCTCGTTAATTAGGGGCCGGCCAACATCTGTAATTAGCCGCTACACCTTGTTTTTCTGCGCTTTTCCCGCGAATTTCCGCGTTTTTTCACTTAATTTTATTTTGTAATGGCCAAATGTACATTCTCATGGAGGGAGCTCAAAAATAGTTTTTATCGCGATCCCTACCTTTAATTGCAGCCTACCGAAGGCCTGCAACGAGTAGCCAAGATTCCATCGAGATGCTCGAGACTATAGCAGACTGGTATACTGTGCAGTGCCCTTCAATAGCTTGGTGATTTCAATTATCCATTTTCTCCTGACGACTCTGGTATGTGTTTTACTGCTTCCTCTGAACATTTCCTCATCAATTCTGGTTTGTCTTGTTTGAATTCCGATCCCACGCACGGGAAGTACGTGCTCGACTTGCTCCTGTGTAATGACTTCACTTTGATCTCTGAATGGGAACTTCAACCGAACTTTTCCACGAGTGATCACTGTAGCATGACCTTCAAAATTGAGTTTGAAGCCAACGTTAACCAAACAACAAAAAAATGGATTTCCGCAGAGCAAATTGGGACCATGTCAATCTTTATCTATTGGATATCGACTGGGATACATGCTTTTCGGACTGCCTGAGCATAAATGAAATGTATGAAGCCTTTATCTCATACGCTCGCTTTGTAATAGAGAAATGCGTCCCTCTTCAAAAAAGCGGCCATAAGTCCAAAAACTTCCCATCGCATTTGCAAAAATTGGCTGCTACTAGGAAGCATTTCCTATGGCGAGATCGCTTTAAACTGGGTGGACGGGCGGCCTTAAATAAGTGCGCAAAGGACATTGAGAGGGAATGCAAACGCTTTGCGAAAAACTGTGAAATACGGCTTACTTGTTCTGGTTACCGTAAAAAATTTTTCAAGTATATGAATACTAGGGTGAAGACTCGTAAGGGTACATATTTCCGCATTGAAAAGCGAGGCAGGTGAAATCATCGCTGATGATCAACAAAAGTGCGAGGCCTTCGCAATTTATTTTTCAAAGGTTTTTGTTCAGGATAACGGTACCGCTCCTCCATTTCCCAAACGATGCCCGCATAATTTACGATCCATCACCATTAACTGTGAATTGATTGCGTCTGCAATTAAGAAATTGAGCGACAAAACCTCTTTTACTCCAGATTCTTTACTTTCTTATTTTATGAAGAGAGCCTCCGTTGGATTATGCTACCCCCTCTTGTGCATCTTCAAACACAGTCTAGCAGTGGGAACCCTACCGACTGCGTGGAAAACTGCAATTGTCTCACCTTTGCTTAAAAAGGCACCAGCTAATCAGGTCTCTAACTATCGGCCTATTAGTCTAACCTCCTCGGTGTGTAAAGTCCTCGAGATTATTGTCAAAGACTGTATCCTTTCCCACCTAACATCAAATAAGCTCCTCAATCCTGCCCAGTATGGTTTCCTGCCTGGCAAGTCAACATTGTCCCAGTTGTTATCCTCGTTTCACGACTGGTGTTCGGCACTTAACGAAAACTACCAGACTTATGTAGTCTATATAGATTATGCAAAAGCTTTTGACTTGTTAATTAAACTCGAATGTTACGGTATTTGCGCTGATATTTGGAATTGGCTAAAGTCTTTTTTAATATCTTGAACATTTTGTGTAAAAACTGGCAATTTCTGTTCTCGTCCATACCCGATCACCAGTGGTGTTCCTCGGGGTAGTATTCTAGGTCCACTGTTGTTTCTTATCTACATAAACGACGCTCCGGATAGTCTATCAAGTTCTTGTAAGCTCCATGCGGACGACCTCAAGATCTATCGGCCTCTTAATGAGCCTGCAGTTGACTTTTACAGTTGACCGCAATTTTAATAGGAAATGGCGCGGTTGCGGACTCGCACTAAAACTACGGTAGAATCTGGCACTTTGCCAGATTTCGTCATCGATCAGCGCCTTAGCTGATATTCTCGTGAGCAGAGAGACGACGGTTGGCGCCGATCGATGACGAAATCTGGCGAAATGCCAGATTCTACCGTAATTTAGTGCGAGTCCGCAACCGCACCATGTCCTATTAACATTGCGGTCAACTGTATGAGCTTCAATGTGACCTCGATCGACTAGCCGAGTGGTCGAAAGTGTGGCAGCTACAATTATCAGAAGAAAAATGCAGCTTGCTGCATATTAACTTTCGTCATGAATGCCCCCTGCGTTTAAACGGTGTGAAGCTTTCTGTGCACGAGGTTATCACGGACCTAGGTGTTCTCATTAATTCAAATCTTAGCTGGAATTCCCATTGCAGAGAAATCCCCAAAAAAGCTACCTCGGTGGCTAACTGTATTTTGAGATCCCTGAAACATCCCTGTCTTGTTCACTACAAGAAAGCATTCACCGTTTACTGCCGACCCCTACTGGAGTACTGTACTCAGGTTTGGTCACCTTCCACAGTGGAAGATGATGAGATCATTGAAAATGTGCAAAAGCGATACTCTAGACGTGTGTTCACCTAAGTATTCCCAAACAGAGAAGTTCCAGATTATGCAGCTCGTTTGGATATGCTAGGGTTAAATACCCTACGATATCGCAGAGCTGAATTTGATTTGCATCTGTGCTATAGGATCGTGCATGGTTTTTGCGACATTCCCTTTGACAGCCTTTTCGTGTTTACTGGCCACCATGGCCGTTCTCGCAAACATGGATTCCAACTTGAACGGAAATTCACCTCTAAAGGCAGCATATTGAATTCCTTTGCGTTCAGGGTTGTCAGAACTTGGAACAATTTTCCGGCAGAAATCGCCGAATCCGGAAACTTTTCGATCTTTCAAAGTAGACTATCCAAGTACGATCTCAGGTCATTACAAGGAACGAGTGAGCGTCCACTCTGATTAAAAGGGTATTACTAATAATCTAATGAGACGGGTTTTCCCAGCTTGTTGTGCTTTTCTTTGTCCAAGAAGCGGTGGCCTCAAGTATCTAGAGACAAGATGTCATTAGAATGGTAAAAAAATTTCCTCTGCAAAAAAATTCATATTTTGTCCCCTTCTCACTTCTGCCAATGTTACGCATCTTTTATTTACTTTAGCAATGAATCTCATTCACATACTATATATATATATATATATATATATATATATATATATATATATATATATATATATATATATATATATATATATATATATATATATATATATATATATATATATATATATATATATATATATATATATATATATATATATATATATATATATATATATATATATATATATATATATATATATATATATATATATATATATATATATATATATATATATATGTTTCTTTATTCTCACAATAAAGTCGTTGAATGAATGAATGATTGAATGAAAAAAGCCTTTGAGGGAAACATTGCAGAATAAAATTCTAATAACAAGAAAGGTAACTAGATAAATATAAATACAATACAACATTTGACGCACATCAACTCTCGTAGGGAGCCCCGTCCTTCCAGAGAATGATTACCTGAAATTTCACATTTCAACTATAAAGCCGTGTGAGAAAAAGAAACGATCTTTCAATTGAACCACTCACTGAATTGAGGAATGGTATTATGTCGATTTCTGGGACGTGCTGGACTATTAGCCCAAGCCAATAGTGGGTGGAACGGTCATCGGGGAGGATGTTCAACACATTTTCAATCTGTAGAGGAGCAAATCAATGAAGACCACCCAATCCAACGGGAACTACACCTACTTACCGGATGGAACCCTGACTTCATTGTATCCCTGTGACTGTACGCGAAATCTCGGATCATGCGGAGTCCAATGAACTCGTCCTCGCTCAAGTGCCCGAACTGGGAGAGGTTCTGATTCTGAAGCAAAATACTAGCCCATCTTTCTTTCAGCAACACATGTGGCTTCTGTTCCTTCTTTTGATTGGTGAATTTTCGACATAAAACAGATTCTTCATACAGTTCACCTCCGCAATGCCGTTCAGTCCGCAAAGTGCACGCTGATTGCGAAAGCGTGCTGCAGCGCGGTTGCGAGTATCCTCGGACAGGGATGCGGGATGACCCGGGCGATGTAGCCTTTGGTGCTCGGGTGATCCCACCGCCAGGGTGATCCCACATCCCTGTCTGAGGATACTCGCAACCGCGCCTCAGCACGCTTTCACAATCAGCGTGCACTTTGCGGACTGAACGGCATTGCGGAGATGAATTGTACCCAAAAGCATATCAGGCGGTCCGTCACAGTACAAGCGTTAAAAGCTTTCTGACAGACTTCTCAGCCAGAACGCTACAGTTGCCTTACTCTGTAAGAGATTACAGGAAAATTTTTTGGCCCACATAGTCCGGGTGCAGCAAGATGAAATATCTTGCAAGGATGCTTATGCTGCTAGTCGCAAGAACTAGAAATTTCCCTTGCCCAAACCCACTTCTTGAAAAGCTGCAAGTTCAAAACAGTACGTTGTCCACAAAAAATTTTTTTATTCGTTCAGGCCACGGCGCGATATAACCCAACTTTGGTCCGACCCCCCTCCTGCTCAGCCCCACCCCCCTTCTTGGAAGAGAATCCCAATGTCCTCCCTGATATACGGCTGTCCACGTAACCCAAACTTCATAAACGCGGTTTGAAGCCGGAGAGCGCTACATAAGGTAGGCGGAGCATGTTTTTATGCCCTGAGGGCTTTCGAATCTCTCCCCACCCCTGATAGAAAGCCATCTTGATTCTGATTGGTCGAAGTCCGACCCCCCCCACCGGACGTCGACGGGTCCGACCCCCGTCTGTGATACATCACACCTAACGCCGAATCATGTATTCTCAGACAATCTGGCGTTTCTAACGCGCGCTGAACCGTCCCATTTCGACCTGTGCGGGGCAAACGACAGAGTTCCCGCATTGCCATTCTGGTCTGCATTCGGCGCCTGCCAAACCTCGGATTCCGCCGTTTGGCTGGCCATGACGTCTGCAAAGAGGCTCGGTGTTGCGTTCGTACACGATTAGACTGGGCATGAACTCGTGTGATCTGCCGAATCACGTTATCGATGACTCCACAATTGACCCGGCCCATATCAGCAGCAGAGCAGGTATATAAGGGGTCTCATCCCAGAGGGAGCGCAGTCGGCCTTTCGGGGTCGCTCCTGGAAAGTGGGTAAGAGGCACTCTCTGGACAATTTTTGACCGCTGAGGGGTCTCCCCCACGGTCCTCAGCGAGGGAAGCTCTCTCGCGGTCGACCGTGGCGTGGATGATGTCCCTGTCGCGCACCGCGGTGGGGGTGACTCCCACACGCGGGCCGCGACATGGACCGTGTCCTTGTAGGGGGAGACCCGCTCCTATTGAAATAATGGGACGCCGCCCCTAGCGCCGCGTCCTTCTATAATAGGACGACGACCTCCTTTGCCGTTGTAAATCTAATCTAGCATGGTCGAAACCTGCAAACGGCAGTGAATCGCCGGATATCGCGGGGCAAACGGTGTATATGGGGCACCCGCTTTGCCCATTTTTTTTCGTTTCTAACGGCAGCGGTTCAGATTAAGACCCGCGTTTGCTGCGCGTTAGAAACCCCACAGTGTCTGAGTTCATTTTGCTCAAACTTCATACAGGGAGTATATTTAGTGTTAAACACGGGTATGAGATTCTTTCCTGGATTTTCGGATGACTATGGTAGGTTATGGTAGGTGAAGCGCCATTTTTCCATGGTAACCTACAGGTATTCGCTGGAAAAGCCTAAAACGAAACTCTTGTTCGGATTCATCACCCTCAAATACTCCCTTGTACAAAGATTAGGCAAAGAATAAAATTTTGTATTTTTGTGGATCACCTACTATATGGAGCTTGCGCTCTTTGTATCGCCACTGGTTGGGCCAGGAGTTTCACAGTTGAGCACTTGCATGCCAAAACACGTTTACTACCAGTGAAGGAGCACTGTCAGCTGCAAGCCCAACAATTCCGTATCAACATTGTAAAACAACCAAACCATCCGTCATGGAGAGTGTTTGATCCCGTCAGAGAGCGAGCTAAAAGACAGCCATTTGCCGATGCTCCAAGCAAAGTCAAGTTGCAGAGATGGCACGACTCACAGCAAGAACGATTCCGTCTTCTGCGCGAGGAGCACACAAAGTTTGTAGGGTGTCATTTTGAGAAGGCGGCGGTGAATCCTATACTAGGAAAAGTCCCCCCCCCCCCCAGTCTGCAAATCCGAGACTCAACTCGGAAGAGGGGCTAGATGCACACTCGCACCGCTGCGCTGCGGTCACTCGAGAATGCTCATGTCCTATGTCAGCAAGATTGACAGCAGCAAATCTGATGTTTGTCCGGATTGCGGTACTATCGGATAAGATACAGCACATTTATTTAAGTGCCCGGAGAGGCCAACCACGCTGACCACAATGGATCTATGGACGAATCCACTACTGGTCGCCCAGTTTCTCCACCTATGACAAAACCCTCGATGTGGCTGCAAAGAAGAAGAAGATGGAGCTTGTACCACTTGGTGATTTAGGCTTCGCCAGAGGAACTCACAGTTTTTACTACTCATAGCATGGGCATCCTCGCCAGGTATTTTAATTTGCTCCACTCGGACTACACTGAAAAGGTCCTCTTTATCAGTGAATACATTGCGCATGATGACTCCTTAAATTTATTTCTTCGAAAAATTGAAATTTGTCTTTTTTCAAAAGTTTAATTTTTAAGCAATTTCTCATCTTAGGAGTCATGGAAACGTTTCAAATGTTTGCAAAATTTTGGTCAACAGGGCGGGTCGTAGACCCGCCGAAAATGTTCGCAACGGACTGCTCAACCCTGCTGAAGGGGCCGAATAGACCCTCGCCGCTGAAAGGCGCGGCAGCATGCAATTGAGGAGTATCGATCACGCGGTGCCACTCGATCGATTCCCTTCCACCGCATGCTGCCGCGCCTTCCAGCGGCGATAGCATTACTCTTAGACTCGTGGTTCTGGAACAGTTCTTGTTCTATTCCTCACGCTCCGCTTCTCACTCTACCATTCGTGAAGGTGAGAACAGACAGGCTATAGATTCACGATTGTTCAAGTAGGGTCACCCTGCCCCGTTTTACACATTTCCAACGGTGCTAGTATTCATACACAAAGTGCTGATCGCAAAAATGCTTCACTCCGGGCGAGGTTGAACCAGCGTATACCCTTTCAGTGGTAGCGTCTCATCGCTGTGCGCCACTGAAGACCCACCACCGCTCTCACTCAGCTGCTCAGCTAAATTTTATTAAAACAAAACAAGCATAAAAATCACGTAAGACGCCAGTATTGTTTCAGGATCAAAAAAAGTCTGTTCACATTGCCCATTGCCCAATCCACGAGAGCGGATGCTGCTTTTGAAGGCACATTCCAATCTCAGAATAGTTTTTCTCTTTTCTGCCTGTCTTGAAAACGGTTCCACGTTGATTCGATTGATTTCTCCGAAATCGTACAAGACCCCCTCTGAACGGAGTTATGGCCCCTCAAAAATCGAGCTATAGAAGATTGATGGACGAGTTGTTCGAGGCTTGTAATTTTCGCGATTATCAACCAGTTTATGCGAGCGGACTTGAGAAATCGTTCAAGGGGCGTGCCAAAGTGGCTTCTTGATGTGGGCGGCCCACGGTGGCTTCCTCCTTAATCTCGCTTATTCGTGGATATTGAGAGCTCTCACTTGGCAGATGGTTCATAGGGTGGTTCTACTTTGATTGTGTGGAAATCTCAGATTTCCTCCTTGAGCTTGGACTGTGCCTTCAACTCAATGTGTAAATTGTAGCGGTACATTCCGTGTTGAACATAAAAATTTGAAAATAGGAAGACATACTGCGAAAAACGCGACTTTGGCCTGTCCCTATGACACTTTGCAAACAATAATACGCTTGCAACAAGCGTTAAACTCACGATTTTACGAGCTGCGGTTGGTCCAGGGTCCGAGCGAGACGCGGAGCCCACCAGGCTTCTCGAAATTCCGCTACAAATCCATATTTCATGCGAGACCAAAAAAAGAAAAAGGTCTACAAACGGGCAGAAAAGAAATTCTCAGGTAACCCGTTGCTCTGGCTTCCCTTTGTGGAAGGAGAAACACCGCTGCGGCAAATGAAATCAGGACGGGACAATGCTTCTGCGACAGGCTACGTGACGAGCTGCTTACAGTTGGCACGAATTGCACTGATATTTTTCGTTCCTCATTGTGTGTTGGTGTAAACTCGGTTCGCATATGTTATAACATACGTGCACCGAGTTTGCGCCAATGCGCAATAAGGAACGTAAGGTATCAGTGCTCGGAACGAAATTTCGGTCCGCACTTGCGGACAAGCGCTGCTACATCACGCAACACAATAATAATCGTGCAGGGACCACGTGGTACCGGAGCGATTAACTTTTATCCCAGCACGATTGTCATCGTGTTCCGTGACACAACAGCGGTCGTCCGCGAGTGCGGACCTGAATTTCGCTTCAAGAACGACAGTAAGGTGTCGTTTATACTTCTGCCGCTGAGCGACGCGGCACAGTGCATTTCTGTAATATTAATCACGCGACGCGGCTGAATCGATGTTATAAAATTGCACTTCGCCGCGCCGCTCGGCGGCGAAAGTATAAACGAGGCCTAAGTCGCACGTCGCGGTGAGGATAAACCTGGCCTCATGATGGCGTATTTGACGTCTAGGCTTGACAACAAGGTACAAAGTCTTTTTTGGGCTTTAGGAAGTTCTTATCTGGCCTGAATGTAGATTTACGTCCACTTAAGTCATAGAAAAGCACTTCCTTTACAAACGTACCATTCCATACGCGCAGAAAAATACTCTCCGCATCTGCTAGTCTCAGTCGCTCGATAAGCCATTATCCAACGATGATCCTCTTCACGACAATCAAACGAGTTATCGTTCCTGAAATACAACACTCCAATTGTGAAACTAGAGAAAGCATAACTTCGAAAACCACCTGTGGTTGAATCCGCGCGGGTAACGAGCCGGGAATCCATCGGCTTCACCTCTGTGTGTGTTCCTGGCCTCATCACCACATCCACCGTAGCTATTCATCGTAGTCGGTGAGGAACAACGTGGAGGAGACCTTTCACGTCTCACATCCATGCGAGACGACAACATGCGCGACTGATGGCGGCTTACAAGTTGCACGCCAATTTCTACACACAGCGCTGAGCCTTCGGAGCCACCAAATCGCAACCCATGCTGAACACAGTGTATAACTTCATGGCGCTCTTGTTCCTCGTCTCTTTGACGCATCTTCTGTCGATCTTGGCGCTTGAGCTTATCGGTTTCATGTTGACTATCTTCACAAAAACGAAGTTCCCGAAAACTGATTTTGGAAAAAGGAACAGGTTGAGCGGATGCAGCAAGCGCTAATGATCCCGCATTAAAGGGTTGCTGCGTCCCTCATGAAATGCACTGTAAGGAAATGCGAAAAGCCTCAGGTAAAGCTGCAATCCTATTTGCAAGACTAAGTCCCTAAAATGCGTGATTTCAGAACTAATCAGGCCCAGTTTGTAAACGGTCGCGCCGCTCAGCCACATCAGATGTTTGCGACGGGCGATTTGTCCCCTACATTGATTCCTATAACAATAGGGAAAGTCAGGCCGGATTCAAGATTATCTTACCCCTTCAAGCAATATGAGCTTTTCCAAGCTTACACATACACGTTACAATTCCAGGCTTGTAGGTCAACTACATAATCACACCTCACCCACGGCTGCTTCGCTGCGCTCTCATCACTGCGGCGCTATTGACAGCGGGGTGGCACGCAGCCGTGAGGTTTCAGTGCGTGGTCGCCAAACAAGCCGAATTCCACTATGCCTTAGGCCTATTTCAGTGTTCGATCGCCACGCGACGCGATGTGATGACAATGATGAGCATCGATCGAGATGGCGTCGCACGTCGATGTGTATTCAAAACATGCCATCGCGTCGCACAGCGATCGAACTCTGAAAGAGGCCTCCTTAAAGGCAGGGTTCGCGATAAAAACGATTGTTGTGCTATCCCTATCAGAAAGTAGATCTGACCATCACAAATGTGAAAATAAGTGAAAAGTAGTAGAAAAAAACGCTCTGGAACAAGTTATTGCTTGGTGTCCTCCCGCCCCCAACTAACTTCTATTATGCCTGTTTTGTCAACTTTAATTTTGCTTCTAAAGTAATTTCTGAGCACTTCTGGAGACTACTGACTGCTTCAACACCAAAATAAAATGCGGATAAGCAAGTATTAATGGAAATATCGTTAATTATAGGGCCGGCCGAAACCGGTAATTAGCCGCTATACCTTGTTTTTGAGCGTTTTTCCCGCAAATTTCTGGGTTTTTTCCACATATTTTCACTTTTGTAAAAGTCGTTATTATCGCGACTCCTGCCTTCAAGCTTCAAAACAAAGACATATCAGCTCTACGGTTCTTGGGAAGAAATTGAGGAAAATTAAACAAGATTGAGCCGAATCGCGAAATTTTCAAATCTCCCTGCCATTTTGTGAATCGTTTTCACTTTCCGTTTTCCGTCAGCTTTGGCTTATCAGTGCTTCGCTTATAACGAAAATTTTGTTTCTTGACCCCGAATAAACGCCTTTATCCGCACATGTCCGGTTCCAAATCCTTTTCAAAAAAGAGAGTCGCCCGAAAATTCGGTTTTAAAGATAAAAAAAGTGGACCACCTCTGAGGTTTACTCTTCTGGAACTCGCTGTCGTAAGGTACCACCCATGAAGTTTACTTTTTCTCAAATATTATGGTTCTTGTAATCAACATTGTCAGAGTCAAATGGGACGTTGCGTAATGTTTTCGAGATCGGAGCGAGCCCCTCGCTAATCATCAAAATTTTTTCTAGAACCCAAATGTTCCGCGATAACTGTTGATTACTAAAACTGTCAGACGCCGAAAATTCGTTCAGTAGTCGGGCTCAAGCAGGGTTGAGCAGGGTTTCGACTCGACGCAACGGGGGGGGGCGTCGTAAAATAATTGGAAAATTTTGGATCAAAGAATGAAAAGGGGGGTGTATTGTCTGACCAAATTTCATCACAAAATTAAACTTTTTCTAAGTTTTGAACTCCCAAAAAGCCTGGGGAATTTGGTTTCATCTTGGGAGGGGGTCGTAAAACGTCTGGAAATTTTTTCAAAAAATTTTGGTCAACGAAGAGAGGGGTCGTAGCTCTGCAGAAAATTGGCGCAACGGCCTGCTCAACCCTGGACTCAAGCGTCTAAAACTTGAGCAATGCTACGATCCTTCCCTTTGGTTACCAAAAATTGCGAGAGTTTTTGGAATATCTTCACCAAATTTTCTTTTTCGGACTAAAATGTTTTCGATTTCCTTAACCTTCAGTCAAGGGCCGGAAATCTTGCGAGCTCCCAATCCCCGTTGCAGAATTTCGCAATCCCGCTTGACCCTGGGACAACCGGCCAACCCTGAGGGGGTGCTATGTGGCATGGGGCACTGTTGTATAGCACTTGGCCACGCCCATTTTTCCCTGCCGCGACGACTCTACTGATTTTGGCAGGGGAGGGAAACTTCGGCACGTGCTCAAATTCAGTGCGGCACGGTAAAATAGGCGTGGCCAAGTGCATCGCGCCATAGTGCCCCCCCGCTAAGGTGGCATCTGGAGTTCTGCGAGCTGCAAGTTGCGCGCAGTGCGGGAAGCTGAATCATAGTTGAGCATAACATCGGCATGGATCGTGAAGAGACTTTGCGTTCACTGTAAAAGGTTAGCGCAAACTCGGTGCACCTGTGTTATAGCGTATGGCGCCGAGTTTGCGCCAACCTTCAACAGTGAACGCGAAGTCTCTTCACGGTCCATGCCGACGTTAAGTCACTGCGCCAAATTGAGTCAGGGCACGAGTGGCCGCGTAGCGCAGCATTGTATCGGTGAAACTGTGCGTAGCGTCCTCGATGTGCAGGAAGACTCCTTTGCGAGCATTTTGTCGTAGGGTGCTCGCACTGCGAGTAGCGTCCTCGCACGTAGCTATATGCTTATACGTGTCGCAACTGCAGCACGCAGAACTCAGATGCCACCTTAAGATATCACCAAAATCGACAATTTATTTCCGGCTTCCATTAATCAGCGTAGAAACTGTCTTCCAATATAGTAAAAATAAGCTACTGTGCTTATCTGGGCCAAACTCCGGTCCGCAATTGCGTCTAGACACTCTTTGCGGCCGCACGCTCTCGAGTCAGGAGAGCTTCCAGCGCCACAGCCGCCGATCTGCTGGCTCTAGGTGGGTTTTGGGAACTGTAAGCTAAGAAAATTTGAAGAAAATTGTATAAAAAAACCACATCGAGTCGGCTTTGGCGCTGACAACCCGACTGACTCGAGCGCGTGCGGCCGCAAAGTGTGTCGAGACGCGATTGCGGACCGGAATTTGAGCCAGATGAGCACAGTAAACTCTGTCTGCACCAAACCGAGAGAAGAATACAATCACAAAATGTCTGAGAAATTGTAACATACCTGTCCGTGTTGTGGATAGGTAATCATCTAATTGTGGTTTGCCTTTCCGTGGGAAGATCTGGAAACGAGAACATGACATAGCTATCGAACGACATATGACATCGGCATTGATCCGGAAGAGACTTTGCATTCACTGTTGCAGGTTGGGGCAAACTCGGTGCCCTATGCTATAACATAGGTGCACCGAGCTTGCGCCAACCTCCAATGAGGAACGTAAAGTCTCTTCCGTATCCACGCAGATGTTAGGTCCGCGGCCCGTTTCCTCAAGAAAAAATGTGTAAATTCAAATCGCGGCTGGCGTGGCGGTTTAAATCTCAATCTCTGAGAATCAAACCGCCGCGCCAGCCGTGGATTGAATTTAAACGTTTTCTCTTGAGGACACAGGCCACGGACCTAATTATACGGTGCTTCTCTGGGCCAAATTCCGGTCCGCAATCGCGTCTCGACACGCTTTGCTGCCGCACGCGCTCTAAACAGTCGAGTTTCCAGCGCCAAGGCAGACTCGATATGGCTTTTTTATACAGTTTTCTCCAATTTCGTGTAGTTTCCAGTTTCAAAAACCCACCTGGAGTCAACAGATCGGCGGCTGCGGCGCTGGAAACTCTTCCGACTCCAAAGCGCGCGGCCGGGAAGCGTGTTGAGACGCAATTGCGGACCGGAATTTGGCTTAGGGAAGCACAGAACACATTATTGTACCAATACCGAAGAGTGAAAGCAAACCATGGTCACACACGGCGCGGGCAGAGTGGGCTTCGAGCGGATTCGGGTGATCTTATTCGAACGGGTGGTCATCAACTAGATTTGGATTACTGGTCCCTCACCCGCTACGGTTAGTTGTGACCGTGAGGGCGTGACAGCGGGTCAGTTTATGAATTTTGAAACGAGGTACATAAGGTTTTCCGTTTCAGGGATGGAGCGCGAGCCTCGAATTTGCTGGGGAATAGGGACGGCCTACTAGGGGATTTATCTGCTCCTGCAGATCGATATCATTCATAGGGTGAGCAACTGATACCGGGTGACCTCCATTTACAGGCTGAGGGGCAGTGAATGCGGGTTGAGGGGGACATCATTTGCCGGGTGAGCCGTCCATCATTTACCGGCTTAGGGGGCAGTGAATACCGGGTTTGCAGTTCGCTCACACAAAAGACGGCATGTGAAGGGGAAAAATGAGTATTTGTCGTTAATCCACGATAATAGTGATGAGAAAATCTAATAACGCTACCGAGAAATCAGATTTCACGCAGAGCTTCCAGCAATTGTTAACTTTAGCTGCAGTTTTATGTTGCTATTCAAGGAAATTCGGTGCTATGTGGGAAGGGGGGGGGGCACTGTTGTATCGCACTTGGCCACGCCCATTTTTCCGTGCCGCAATGACTCTCCTGATTTTGGCAGGGGAGGGAAACCCCGGGTAGGTGCTCAAATTTAGTGCGGCACAGTAAAATGGGCGTGGCCATGTCCATCGCGCCGTAGTCCCCCCCCCCCCTTCCCACATAGCACCGGAAATTCTATCCCATCGTCTTTTGAATGGAAGACTATTCACGGCTAAATTATTCAGAGGATAAGGGCACCAAAGCCATAAAAACAAGTAGGAACCAGCAAAAGCCGATGAAAAAAATGTTTTTTTCTGATTCCTGCGGCGTCGTCCGCAATTGTCCGTCTTTTGTTCGCAAAATTGCGGCCGCCCAAGCGACTCGAAATCATTGGTCGCTATGAATGGGGCTTAAGTGAAGAAAACTCAGCTTCAAATAATGACTCTTTATCCAAATTCAAGTTCTCCGCCCACAAAAAAAGCGTTACCTTACGTTTTTTACTCACAGTTTTCATCGACTTACAATCAAAAGCATCAGAATGCTCCATTCCTAATGATCAGCCATCGCATAATGGCGAAACGACAGCCTTTGGTGAAAATATGATTGTTCAGACGGCCATCCGAAGGTTCCGAACTGGTTTCGATCGTCGGGAGGATAAAAATTTCGCACCCACATTAGAGTTTCTCGTTACCAGGGCGGTGAATCAGGGTTTCACGTCCACGTCGGGTTCAGACAAACCCCACTGCTGGGATAGCACAGAATGTCCGCCTCGACCACATTTAGCACAAATCGTCGCGGGACCAGCATCTGAGCAATGGCACTGGCCGTCGTAGGAAGGTCAGTGGTATACTTTGTCACTGTCATGAGCGACAGCCATGACAATTAGCACAAATCGTGGCGGAACCAGCATCGGAGCAATGGCACTGGCCATCATAGGAACAGTTGTCGCGTGTCCGTCGCGGCGACGTGTCACGGAGGGCTCACATACTGCAAATGTGCCGATGTCTATCGTTGTCACTGTGGTTGTGCGGCGCACTGCGACAGCGACATTTTTTAGGCAATTGCTATACTTCAGCGACAGTCGGGCGACGGACACGGCGACGGAGTCGTCGTCGCCGCACTAAATTCCATGCGCTTTTGCGTACTGACATTTCCGTACAAGCGCATCTGCACAGCAAACAAAAATAACCTATTATGGTCATGAAATCACAGCCTATGTGGGATTCCGTGACATTTTAAATTGTTTTCACTTTCTGTCAAAATACGATCATCATTCTAGTCCTCTTTACCATCCCTGTTCTTAGTCGGCAATTGGGAAAGCGGAAAATCTAGTTTTACAGAAGAGGCAAAATACCTCGGCTTGGGATATAATCAATGTATTCGACAGCGTAGACAAATATATTAATAAAAAGTCGATTTATAAGTAATTGAATGGGATAATGACAGCACATAAACACCCAATTGATAAAAATGCAGGTCAGCAACTAAACCCGAAGCGTACAAAACTATAATGCCTTTTGATGTCCATGATATGCCAAAAATCATAGAAAACAGCGTGAAATATATGAATCTGTGGAGTCTCCCATCGCTGGGGCGACGGAGTATACCAGACGGAGTCACTGAAAACTATAACAAACCTCAGCGACGTGTTGCCGCGACGAGCGCACGCAAACTGATCCCGCGGCCGACCCTGCCATAACGCCGGCGCTGGTCCCGACACGATGAGTGATAAGGGGTCTGCAGTGTTGCAGTCGCCGAGCGTCAGCCCTAAAGCGCGTCAAAAAAGTTACCGAACATTATTGTCGCCGCGTCGACTGCCGCTCGCTTGCAGTGATGCAGGATGGTCGCAGCGTCAAAATACTCTGCGGTGCCCCCTCGTCGTCCTTCACGCCGCGTCGGTCGCCCTCGTCGCCGAATGTAATCGATACTACATCACCCAGCACTTCAACTCTGCAGACCCCTAAGAGGTCTGCAAAGTTGCAATGATCGGCGACTGGTCGCGGAGCGTCAGTCTTGACGCGGCGATAAAAATGTTTCCAAACATTATCGTCGCCGCGTCGATTGCCGCTCGCTGGCAGTGACGCAGGGCCGTCGCGGGGTTAAGGCACTCTGCGGTGCCCCCTCGTCGCCCCTCACGCCGCGTCGGTCGCCCTCGTCGCCGAATGTAATCGATATTACCTCACCCAGCCCTGTTCGTCGCTGCGAGCAACGCCGCGACTTCAACTCTGCAGACCCCTATAGTTGTCGAAACCTGTCGCTGCAGCGACAGGGAGGTATGCCAATGGCCTAAAGGGCGGGAGGCGGTCGCTATCGCCGTACGTAGCGACACGACCGCGTGTCGCGAAAGTATATCATTGGCCTCAAACTTGACACGGCGACCGAAATGTTTTCAAATATTAGAGCATTGGTTTACTTCAGCGGCAGCGGGTTGCCGGCGACGGAGTTATCGCCGCTGCATAAGTTTCCACGCGCTTTTGCGTACCTACATTTCTGCTTACGCGAATCTGCAGGTCAACTAATTTATAGGGGCTGAGCAGAGTGCCACCGCGGCGCGGTCTGATGATGGAGAGCCGTATTGATAGATCGCCGCGATCTATCAATACGGCTCTCAATCATCAGGCCGCGCCGCGCCGCGGTGGCACTCTGCTCAGCCCCATACCGATTTTAATCGCAATATTGTTCTCTTGAATGAAATCGAATGAGCGACCTTTTTTTTCGATTTGAAAGTGTCACTATGATGTGTACGATTCAGATTGAGAGAAAAAGTTTCCAATTTGGTATGGTACTCCTATTTTATTCTTCATATCACATAACTCAAAAGGCAAGACGGAAAATGTGGTCATGTGAATAAAAAATTTGCAAAGTGCAGTGAACGAGATGGAAATATGCCTAGCAGTGGTGTAAACGGCGATTAAAATGCAAATTAAATGTTTGCTAACATAGATGATCATTTGTTACCCCTACCTCATTGGCAAAACCAAAAAAATCTTAGAGGAAACAAAGAATCAGCTCCTCTGGGAAATGATTGGGGCCCAGCGACAGGCTGTCGCTACAGCGACGGAGTATGCCATGGTTACGCAACTCAGAACTATAACACCCCTCAGCGACCCGTCGCCGCGACGGGCGCATGCAAACTGTTCCCGCGGCCGATCCTGCCATAGTCCCTGTTCTGGTCCCGACACGATGAGTGGTAGTTGGCGAAACCTGAAGCTGCAGCGACAAGGAAGTATAGCAATGCTCTTTGGATGAGTATGTGGAAAAGTTTTCTTTTTCGAGTATTTTTCGCCATTTACTCACACACTCTCCCTCGAACTCCAGAAAATCGAAAAAAAAATCTGCGTGATCGAGCCAACTTCAGTAGTTTTGATGAGGTGTTAGCAGATGTATTGGACAACCGAAATGATGATAAGTTTTAAAGGCACAGTCCAACCTCAAAGGTAATTTTTTATATTTTGGTCCCGTCGCCGTCTATAGCAACCCTGCCAAGCGCGGAATCTCATTTCGCTCAAAAAGCTCGGAAAAAGTCGACCACGCCCCCTTGAAAGAGAAAATGAGCAACGCCCACTGGCAGATTTCCGACCTCAATAGGGAAGAGACGCTCAAATGATTTTATTCAAAATCTATGTTCTTCCTTTTGTTTTCGGTCTTGCTTTATATTTTGACCTGCTTAAGAATGATGGCTGCGAATAACGAGAAAATACAGGCTCAGGACAGCTCGTCCGCGAACTTCTACCAGTTCAAGTTCAAAATTTTTGAAGAGCCCATAACTCAGTTCGTAGTGAGTTCTGAGCGATTCTGAAGACACCATTGTGATCAGCGTGAAATTCTCTCCGAGATAGGTAGAAAAATGAAGAACGGATTCTGAGCTTGGACTGTGGCTTCAAGAAAGGGTTAATCGCTTTCCTTCTTACAATGGGAATGCTTTTTTCTGCGATGATTCGCAAACGACTTTTGTGTGTTCAAGGAAGGTGTTCTCCTTGAATCGAGCAAAGTAATACGAAGTTACAAGATACTGGCCTTACAAAATTTCTCAATGAACCCGAAATGCTAGCACAAGGTGAAAAATTATTTTTTGAACAAGGTGAGGAAATGTTCATATACTGCAGGGGTTCGTGCGATAGAAATTGTAAATCCAATAAGATTGAAAAAAGCAATTTAGAATGTGAATGAGAAACGTCGTGGATAAACAATCGTATTTATGCAAAACAAATCTTTCAGAAGATGCATTGCGGGAATCGAACCCGCAACCCCAGCGTTCCTTCGTAGTTTGGCATTCCCCAGCGTTATCCTCTTGACCATCCCTACTCGGAGCTAGTTGACACTTCAATAAGGTGATTAGAGGAAAGGAACGCACAGTATTCTTATGTCTGGTCGAGTAGTCGAGTCTTGGTATCGATTAAAACAGTCGACATCGAGTCATTTGACTACTCGATATTTCGAAAATTCCAAAAATCGAATTAGTCGAGCACTCGATTACTAGAAGTTTCGAAAAATCGAGTTAGTCGAAGACTCGATTATTCGACGAGCCCTAATAGTCGATAGTCGACTGTTTCGAGTCACAGAAATTGATTGTCAGTTATGTGAGCTTCTATACTCTGGTGAAAGCGGGGGACAATCTTCAACGCAAACTCATTCCATCACCAACGATAGCCGGGATCGATTTCCTAGAATGGGCGGAGCTGGTCCCTATTAAGGCGTCACGGGAAGAGACAGTGTTAAGTTTTACAGGGCCTTGGTTGGCTCTGTGAGGCTGATCGTAGGGTGCGAGCTAGTATTTTTTTCCTCGGAGCATCTTTAGTGTTCTCGGGTTGGCAGAGGGGACTCCAGGGACATTCCCTAGCTGGGATCATTCTTGTTCTACGACTGCCACTTTCTATGGTCATGACGCCCCTACTGCGAACCGTGGGACAGAGGGGCCCACACTAGGGAACCTTCTCCCCACCGAAAGGAGATCTAGGCGACAAAATTATCCTCCAGCATCTGGTTTATCTTCTGGGCAGTGATAAGTGACTATATGCCACCTTCGAAGTCCGTCTCAGAAGAGCCGACCGAGGCACACAGGAGCCTAATCTACGACTAACACTGTAACACCTAAGCTTGTGTTTAGGGGGCTGACACCTAAGCTTGTGTTTAGTCCCTCGAGGCGTGACCCAGCCCGTTGTGTTGCGGTCCCCTGCGTTCACCAGAGGTAGTGAACCTAAGCTGAGTTAAGGATTCCTCTCTCCAACAATGGAAATTTGTCTTAGTCGATGAAAATTACCATCGATGCTAAAAAGCAATGTTGGATCCAACCGGCATACTGTGTTAAGATGGCGTTTTTCATTGGTAGATATACTTTCCATTGAAGACTTGAAGCAGTAAAGGTTAAATTAGTCGAGGTAAAGTGCTTCAGAACTCCGTTGTTGAAATTTGGAAAAATTGAGTTAGTCTAGAACTTGGCCATTCGATTATTCGAAAAATCAAATCAAATCGACTACTCGATTATTCGAAATTTTGAAAAATCGAGTTATTTAAAAACTCGACTATCCGAAATTTTGAAAAACCGAGTTAGTCGAAAACTCGATTATTCGAAAAAAAAATTGTCGAGTCGTCGAAGTATAATGCACAGCGAGCTCGGAAACGGCTTATATTTCACGAATGAGCCAGAATAGAACCGCCAAACCTTGCATAGGGCCACGTTAGTGTGATTAAATGTATTCCGAGCATATGAACTCACTCCAGCTGCTCCTATTAGGAAGTTACAGAAAGTTTCGATTAGTTTTTTCTTTTTTTCTGGAGTATCGGAAGGCCCGTAGGAAAAACCCAACATAGATTATTGTTACCCCATACATCCCCAACAAGTCAGAGGAGAACTTTTTTGAGGACGTCTCCTTCCCCAGAGAGGACGCCCTTGTAAAGATCAAGCTTTTCCGTTACAATTATCGAAGCAAAATCAAGGGCGATATGGATTGGAGCGTCGCGTTCACCTAGCTTGACCGACCAGGTTGTTCAATAAGTTTCGTCGTTCGATAAGAATAAACATACTTTTATAGTTCAAAATACACTTTGTTATTCAGTAATCTCCATAAACATTAATACACTTCCTCCAACGGTCCTCCAATCTGTGGATGCCATCCCTGAAAAGAGAATCCGGGAGGTCTGCAAAACACGCTTCAACAGCCGCTACTCAGAGGTTTTGAATCAAGTTAAATGTCATTTTAAAGTAAGTTACTTGAAGTCTTCAAGTAACTTACATTTATGTCACAAGTAACTTACTTAATGTCGCAAGTAACATACTTCGTAAAGTCGCAAGTAACTCACTTTTAGCACACAAGTAAGTTACTTTTAGCATACAAGTAACTTACTTCTAGCAAACAAGTAACTTACTTCCAGCATACAAGTAACTTACTTCTAGCAAACAAGTAACTTACTTCTAGCATACAAGTAACTTACTTTTAGCATACGAGTAACTTACTTCTAGCAAACAAGTAACTTACTTCTAGCATACAAGTAACTTACTTCTAGCAAACAAGTAACTTACTTCTAGCATACAGGTAACTTCCTTCTAGCACACAAGTGACTTATTTCTAGCAAACAAGTAACTTACCTTCAAGATGCAGAAATGTTACCTCAAGGCAACATTTCACTTACTCCTGAGCTATATGTAGCTTGCTTTAGCCTTTTCAACTAAGCTGTTTCTAATCTTTGTCCCTATGTAACGGGTTACTTACATTCAGTTTTACAAAAGTTTCCAAGCGAACATGTAACTCAGAATTAAGTCAGTAAGAGCTTTCAATAACAATAAAAACCTTGGCGGGAGAGAAATTTATGTATCAAAAGCCATAAATACACGGAAAATCATAAAAACGCAATGAAAATTATATACAACACGTATATAATACCATATTATACACAATATATTATACAACATGTTATGTACATACAATATTATCTACAACATACGACATATATACGGTATTTTATACAGCAGGTATACAACAACAGGTCTACTGATAATTGGTGGAAGGAAAAAGCACGTCTTCGTGCTTTTCAACGGCACCTGGCTTCATAGCAAGGAGAGTTGAATGGGGCTCCGTCAGGACTCCTTAATATAACAATAACGCTATCGGAAGCGCTTTGGCAAAAAAATGGAATGCATTACAAGGGAATTACCCGACCTGGCTGCCAGAACTACCCGCGAAACCAGGTTTTTCTGATCGACTATATCCCGTGTAGTCATAAAAATCCTATCCTAGCTGCCCGAGTTATGGTAAAAGAAAAAGTTATGAGCGTAGAAGTTGCGAGCTCTGTAGGTTAAATAAAATTCATCATCCGTAAATTGTCTTGATCATTCAAATTATCATAAACGTGACTCATATTCGAGTTTAGCGCCAAAAATAATCACCCTGAGAGAAGTTTGAACGAAAAAATGTTCTGAATTTGTTTTTATTGAAAATAACTTTTTTTTATAATTACTCGGCCAGCTAAAATAGGATTTTTACAAGTCCCCGAAAGGTAGTCGATTAGAAAACCATAGCCACATGTGTAGTTCTGGCGGCCAGGTGTTGTCCCTCCCTGGTTAGAGAAAACATTATCGGCGTTCCGATTTCAGGCCATGAAATGGCCGTTCCAAAAAGGGATGTACGGGAATTTTTTAAAGCAGAAAATTTCGTTTGACGAAAAACAGAAAATTCAGTTTGGCAGAAAACAGAAAAAATCCTCAAAAATGGGCAGAAAGCAGACAATTCCTTAAAAATAAATAAACAGTGTTCAGCGTACAGTAATTGAGATTTTCACAGCATTAAACTTTTTTAAACATTTCTTCTGGGCAAATGGTTTTTTTGCACAATATCCGAAAGTCAACAGTTGGCCAAAGGAAGGAATGTAGACTTCCGAAAGAGGCAGATTATAAGCGCAGAATGTCCCTTTAAACTCCCTTTTCCTGAGATAATAACACTCGATTATCTGATCAGAAGCTCAATATGTGAAAGGAGTACATAGCCTTAGTCGCAGCAGACTTGCCTTGCCCCAGTTTACATATTTTGACGATAATTTCCAGATAATTGCTGGGTTGAACACTGTACTACTCCTGAATGCCCTAGGAGTTACGCGCGTAAACAACACGCCCACACACACACACACACACACACACACACACACACACACACACACACACACACACACACACCCACACACACACACACACACACACACACACACCCACACACACACACAAGGCAAATATAGATAGTGGGGTTTCCGCGTAGACACACAACCCTGGCTTTCTGAATCTTAAGTGAAGACGAACCCCGAGGTCGAATTCAGCGCCCAAAATAATCCCTAGGAATATGGCAAGGAAAAGTAGATATTTCCGTTTATTCCGCATTTTGGGTTTCTTACTCAGGACGTATAAGGCGATCCTTGCCTGCCATGGAATACGCCGCACCGGTTTGGCAACATCTAGTCTCAGAATCCTCTTTGTACTAAGATGCAACGCGTACAAAATGCCGCTCTTCGCATTGCCACCGGATGTGCAAAGAGTTCCCCAGTCGAGCATCTGAATGCCGAAGCCCGCCTATTGCCTGTGAAGGAGCACTGTCAGTTCCAAGCCCAACAATTCCGAATCAATATTATTAAGCAACCAAACCACCCGCCCTGGAGAGTGCTAAACCCCGTTAGAGGGAGACAAAAGAAAGCCATTTGCCTACGCTCCAAGCAAAGTTAACTTGCAAGGATGGCACGACTCACAGCAAGAACGACTCCGTCTTTTGCGCGAGGAGCACGCCAAGTTCGTACGGTGTTATCTTAAGAAGGCGGCGGTGGATCCTATACTAGGAGAAGTACCTCCCCCAGTCTGCAAATCCGAGACTCAACTCGGAAGAAGGGCTAGATGCACACTCGCATCGCTGCGCTGCGGTCACTCGACAATGCTCATGTCCTACGTCAGCAAGATTGACAGCGGCAAATCTGATATTTGTCGGGACTGCGGTACTATCGGCCGTGATACCGCACATTTAGGCCTATGATATACTCTGTCGCTGTGATGAGCGACAGGCATGCAATCTAACACAAATCGTGGCGGGACCCGCATCGGAACAACAGCAACGGTCGTCGTAGGAACAGATGTCGCGTGTGGGTCGCAGCGACGTGTCGCGGAGGGCTGACATACTACGAATGTGCCATAGCCTGTCGCTACCACTGTCGCTGTCGCTGTGCAGTGCACTGCGACAGATTTAAAGGACGGGAGGCGGTCGCTGTCGAGAGCGACGCGACCGTGTGTCGCAAGAGTATACCATACCCCTTATTTAACTGTCCGGAGAGACCTATCACGCTGACCACAATGGATCTATGGACGAACCCACTACTGGCCGCCCAGTTCCTTCACCTATGACAAAACCGTCGACGTGGCTGCAAAGAAAAAGAAGAAGAAAAGACTGGTAGCCAACGCCGACATTCCCATTTGATCAATATAGTAAAACCTCAGATGAGGAAATGGCATCTCAACACAAATTCCAAATAAATACAAGAAAACCTCACAGTGGATCTGGCCTTGAGACATTACCAGTATTCAGTGTTGAGGATGGCGATTGATCGGGCATCACTTCGACTTGCATCCTGCAAAAAAAAACGCAATAAAAAAAGGCTGCTATGTAACTGCATAGATATGTCTAGCAGAAGATTGCAGGCGACTGGTTGCTTCATGAAAATATGATGAATAGAAACATGTATGCAAGGATGCCGCTCTTTAAAACAGATGAACAATCGACAGTCATGGAGGTAGATATAGCCTAGCTCCTTCATTTCGAGCCGGTCGAAGTAAGTAAGGAAACGCTTTTACACAAAAAAAAAACAGAATTGACGGCAATGAATACCACAAAAAATAGGCAAACGGTTTTAGTTTCAGTCTCCCAAACATGGCTCAAGGTGAAGTTTCTGAAAGCGTTCAAGAAATATGTTCCAGATTTGAATTAGAATTCTGCTAGTGGGTTATTTGGGATGCGCTTCACAAATCTGAAGTTCGTTTGGTGCAAAACTAGTTGGGGGGAGGCACTCAGTATTCAAGTTAGGAATGAATGATGCCGCTTTCAAAAATCGATCTAATTCAATGGATTTTCCAGAAAATTTTGGGTGATAACGTTATCACATATGTATGCGGTAACATAAGAAATTTTCATTTCCATGAATGAATCTTTTTATTTCTATGGTAAATCTTGAGTGCCCCCCCCCAATTAGTTTTGAACCGTTTGTTTTTCAATTTTGCCAAGTCTTTGACTAGATTCGTTCGAAGCTTTCAATCAGGAGTAAAATTTGAGCGCAAAACGCGAATTCTGTCGATTTCCGGGATTTAAAAAATTAAAAAATCGGAAATTTGGGGAGGGAGGAACAACAGAAATGTTGAACGTAATAAAAAGAATCGCCGAGGTGTCCTCACTATAAGTTTCACTGGCACTACCCGAGGCTCGTCAATTGTGTAAAAAATGTAGCCTCAATTGCAAGCAAACAACAAAAAAAGTAGAAATTGCAACATTTCTTTATCCCTGTCTCAAAATTGCTGAAAAGAGTTGTTGAGAAGAAAAAAGGGTGCAAAACTAGTTGGGGGCCACTCAGAATTTAAGCGAGAAATGAATGATTCTGCTTTCAGAAATTTATGAAATTTCATAGATTTTTTGGGAAATTACGAGTGATAACGTTATGACATATCTGATCACGAAAGAAATTTCCATTTTTATGAATGAATCTTTTCATTTCTATGAGTAAATCTTGGGTGGCTTCCCCCCAACTAGTTTTGCATAAAAAAAAAGAATTAGAAGAAAATGAATCCAGAGAGAGGGCGCACTAAATGGAGAAAAAAAACAAATCGATCATGCCACGGACGCCGTGTTCGCTCGACTTGGCTGCGTGTTGAACGTGCAGCATGGCCTTCAATACGCAGCCGAATCCACGGCCGAATTTCTCGACAAAACTCAGTTACATGCGAGGTTACCCTCGGCATTTCAAGTTACTTGCGAGATTCGGAAGTCGCAAGTATCATGTTTATGACCGTGTAAGTTACTTGCCGGTCGCAAACCCACAAGTAACATAAAAAACTGAGATAAGTCACGAGTAACTTGATTTTGGCCGGATATCTCGCAAGTAACTTGATTCGAAACAACTGCTATGACCTCTTCATTTGATGAAAAACGCTTGCCACGCATGAATTTTTTGAGTTCTAGAAACAAATGGAAGTCGCTGGGGGCCAAATCTGGTGAATACGTGAATGCTCCAACATTTCGAACTTTAATTCATGGATCTTAGCCATTGTCAAAATGCTCTTGTGACATGGTGCATTGTCCTGATGAAAAAGGATTTTTTTCTTCTGCAAACCGGGTCTTTTTACACGCTTTTTTCGCTTCAACTTGTCCAAAAGGTTGCAATAATATTCATAATTAATTGTTGTACCAGTTTGCAAGTAATCCACATTCAAAATTCCTTTCGAATCCCCATAGAACTGATGCCATAACCTTCTTGGCCGACTTCCGGACACGAACTCTTTTCGAAGACGAACAACCAGGTTCACACCACTCTTTAACCTCTTGTTTTGATTCAGGATCATGGTGATAGACCCAAGTCTCATCCATGGTGATGAATCGACGCACAAAATTCCTCTTTTCCTTTTAAAACGCTCGAAATGTTGCTAAGAAAGTCGCATTCAAATGTGTTTTTGCTCCATTGTTAGCGAATGCGGCACCCATTGTGCACACAGCTTTCTGAAGCCCAAAATTTCACTTAAAATATGGCTCACACTGCCTAATGAGATGTGTAAAGCCTCTACTAAATCCATCCCAGTCAATTGACGATCTTCCGAAACCATATCCTGTATTTTGGCTATGATTTCTGGTGATGATGTGCTTTTCGGACGTCCTTCATGTGGATCGTCTTCAAGGCTTGTACGACCACGTTTGAATTCAGCAACCCATCTTTCTACTGTTCTAATTGTAGGTGAACAATCATTATACACTTTTAACATTCGTTCGTGAATTTCTTTTAGTGCTAAACCTTCCAAAAATAAGAATTTTATCACTGCGCAATATTCAATTTTTTCCATTGATGTGACACGGCGACACTAAATGGCTTGTAAACAAAGAATTAAATTGACAGATTGGAATGAAACTTCACATACGTTCATATGAAGAGTGTACCAACAAAACAAAAAAAATTGAGGTAGTAGCAACGCTTTCTCTTATCGAACGACAAAGCTCATTGAACAACCTGGTATGCTGAATCCCTTATTACAGCTTCCAAAAATGACTTAATGTTTTTGTTGCGCGCTTGATTTCGCTTCGATAAGGGGTCGTTTATACTTCCGCCGCGGAGCGGCGCGGCGCGCCGCGCTGCTTGCAAAATCGCGCCACCAGGATGTATAATCGGGCTGCGTCGAATTTACGCGGCGAAGTCGCAGAATGACGTTAAACACAGCCTGAACTAGCTCTGACATAACACAAGGCCGATTGTAATGAGTGATTTCTTGTGCAAAAGGAGCATCTATAATTTTCTGTACCATAACACAGCACCCGAAGGCGGATAGAGTCTTCGAAAACGATTTCTCTTGAAGGCAGTGTTCACGGTGAAAAAAGTTTCCGAAATTCCACTAGGATTGGGTAGTGGAGGGACACTCTGTAACGTTAACGTCGAAAGAACGCATAAAAAAGAGCCAGGAAGAGCCCCAAAAGAGCCCGAAGTTGCAACTTTGAGCGCATTGAAAACCCCAAAAGCGCATCACACGCCCACCGACGTGAACAAATGAATGCTCGAGATCGTGAGATGAGCGATGATTTTCAATCATTAGCCCCGTTCTTCCCTTCATTCTCAGCTTCTCTCTTCACTCAGGTCAGCTCGCATAGATCGGCTGCAAAAGACGGAAGTTACAAGCCTCGGACAACTCGTCCACCATGTTTCCATAGCTCAATCTTTGAGGGAGCATACCTGCGTTCACAGAATGTCTTGTATGATTTCAGAGACACCATTGGAATCAGCATGGGGCCGTTTTCAAGATAGGCGGAAAAACAGAAAAACGATTTTCATCGTGAACACTGCCTTTAAGAAAAACGATTTCAAAAGCTAAAAATGAACTTTTCACATTCCAGCCTACTCTAAACAACGCCCAGGACCTTGGAAGGAATTTTAGAGATGAATCAGAAGAACAAAATTGAGAATGTGTATGAAATAACAGCAAAAGAAGCATACTATGTTATTGCGGATCGCACGCGGCCGCCTGCTTTCCTCGGGCGGCGCGGCAGCACCTACGCGGCGGCCGCGTGCGGCACCGTTGGAAGATTTCGAGCAGAAAAACTCTAAACGCTTCACGGCGCCGCCAGGCGGCGCCGCTTGATCGATATGGCTGTATTGCATCTCGCCGCGGCGGAAGTATAAACGACCCCTAAGTTTGACGGAAAAGCCTGTAAAACCCGGTCCCTCGTCTGTCATTCATTCATTCATTCATTCAACGACTTTATTGTGGAAATAAAGAAACATACATATACACGTATGTGAATGAGATTCTTTGTTAAAGTAAAAAAAAAAAGATGCATAACAATGGCAGAAGTGAGAAGGGGACAAAATATGATTTTTTTTTGCAGAGGAAATTTTTCTTTCTACAATTCGAATGACATCTTGTCTCAAGATACTTGAGGTCACCGCTTCTGGGACAAAGAAAAGCACAACAAGCTGGAAAAACCCGTCACATTAGATTATTAGTAATACCCTTTTAATCAGAGTGGACGCTCACTCGTTCCTTGAAATGACCTGAGATCGTACTTGGATAGTCTACTTTGAAAGATCGAAAAGTTTCCGGATTCAGCGATTTCTGCCGGAAAATTGTTCCAAGTTCTGACAACCCTGAACGCAAAGGAATTCAATATGCTGCATTTAGAGGTGAATTTCCGTTCAAGTTGGAATCCATGTTTGCGAGAACGGACATGATGGCGAGTAAACACGAAAAGGCTGTCAAAGGGAATGTCGCAAAACCATGCACGATCCTATAGCACAGATGCAAATCAAATTCAGCTCTGCGATATCGTAGGGTATTTAACCCAGCATATCCAAACGAGCTGCATAATCTGGAACTTCTGTTTGGGAATACTTAGGTGAACACACGTCTAGAGTATCGTTTTTGCACATTTTCAATGATCTCATCATCTTCCACTGTGGAAGGTGACCAAACCTGAGTACAGTACTCCAGTAGGGGTCGGCAGTAAACGGTGAATGCTTTCTTGTAGTGAACAAGACAGGGATGTTTCAGGGATCTCAAAATACAGTTAGCCACCGAGGTAGCTCTTTTGGAGATTTCTCTGCAATGGGAGTTCCAGCTAAGATTCGAACTAATGAGAACACCTAGGTCCCTGATAACCTCGTTCACAGGAAGCTTCACGCTACAATCGTTTAAACGTAGGGGGCCTTCATGACGAAAGTTAATATGCAGCAAGCTGCATTTTTCTTCTGATAATTGTAGCTGCCACACTTTCGACCACTCGGCTAGTCGATCGAGGTCACATTGAAGCTCATAAAAGTCAACTGCAGGCTCATTAAGAGGCCGATAGATCTTGAGGTCGTCCGCATAGAGCTTACAAGAACTTGATAGACTATCTGGAGCGTCGTTTATGTAGATAAGAAACAACAATGGACCCAGAATACTACCCTGAGGAACACCACTGGTGATCGGGTATGGACGAGAACAGAAATTGCCAGTTTTTACACAAAATGTCCGAGATATTAAAAAAGACTTTAGCCAGTTCCAAATATCAGCGCAAATACCGTAACTTTTGAGTTTAATTAACAATTTGTGATGACATACAGTGTCAAAAGCTTTTGCATAATCTATATAAACTACATCAGTCTGGCAGCTTTCGTTAAGTGCCGAACCCCAGTCATGAAACGAGGATAACAACTGGGACAATGTTGACTTGCCAGGCAGGAAACCATACTGGGCAGGATTGAGGAGCTTATTTGATGTTAGGTGGGAAAGGATACAGTCTTTGACAATAATCTCGAGAACTTTACACACCGAGGAGGTTAGACTAATAGGCCGATAGTTAGAGACCTGATTTGCTGGTGCCTTTTTAAGCAAAGGTGAGACAATTGCAGTTTTCCACGCAGTCGGTAGGGTTCCCACTGCTAGACTGTGTTTGAAGATGCACAAGAGGGGGTAACATAATCCAACGGAGGCTCTCTTTATAAAATAAGAAGGTAAAGAATCTGGAGTAAGAGAGATTTTGTCGCTCAATTTCTTAATTGCTGACGCAATCAATTCGCAGTCAATGGTGATGGATCGCAAATTATGCGGGCATCGTTTGGGAAATGGAGGAGCGGTACCGTTATCCTGAACAAAAACCTTTGAAAAATAAATTGCGAAGGCCTCGCACTTCTGTTGATCATCAGCGATGATTTCACCTGACTCGCTTTTCAATGCGGAAATACCCTTACGAGTCTTCACCCTAGTATTCATATACTTGAAGAAATTTTTACGGTTACCAGAACAAATAAGCCGTTTTTCACGGTTTTTCGCAAAGCGTTTGCATTCCCTTTCAAAGTCCTTTGCGCACTTATTGAAGGCCACCCGTCCACCCGGTTTAAAGCGATCTCGCCATAGGAAATGCTTCCTAGCAGCCAATTTTTGCAAATGCGGTGAGAAGTTTTTGGACTTATGGCCGCCTTTTGAAGGGGGACGCATTTTTCTACTACGAAGTGAACGTATGAGATAAAGGCTTCATACATTTCATTTATGCTCAGGCAGTCCGAAAAGCATATATCCCAGTCCATATCCAATAGATAAAGATTGACATGGTCCCAATTTGCCCTACGGAAATCCAATTTTTTTGTTGTTTGGCTAACGTCGGATTCAAACTCAATTTTGAAGGTTATGCTACAGTGGTCACTCGTGGAAAAGTTCGGTTGAAGTTCCCATTCAGAGATCAAAGTGAGGTCATTACACAGGAGCAAGTCGAGCACGTACTTCCCGTGCGTGGGATCGGAATTCAAACAAGACAAACCAGGATTGATGAGGAAATGTTCAAAGGAAGCAGTAAAACACATACCAGAGTCTTCAGGAGAAAATGGATAATTGAAATCACCAACAGCTACTGAAGGGCACTGCACAGTACACCAGTCTGCTATAGTCTCGAGCATCTCGATGGAATCTTGGCTACTCGTTGCAGGCCTTCGGTAGGCTGCAATTAAACGAAAGCAGGAACCTAATTCCGAAACAACATCGAGAAACATAAGCTCACAATGGAAATTGAACGATCTATGCCCAAAATCTACAATTTTAATACTCTTCTTCACAATAACCGCTACTCCACCACCGACAGTACCCGATACACGATCACATCTATAGACTACATAGGAATGGGATGGCGCTATTAGAGCATCCGGGTCGCCCTCAGTAAGCCATGTCTCGCATATAACGACAACATCGGGAGATGAGAATTCGAGTAAAGCGTGTAAAGAGTCAAGTTTATTTCTGATCGAGCGAGCGTTGAAATAAATACAGTTCAAGGTCTTATTAGCTTTTGAGGGCGGTCCGGACTCCCCGTCATTTCACATGTCAAGCGAAGGAGAGTACCGGGAGGGGGGGTGAGCCGCCCGGGGAGGCGGAGAACACTGCGATGAAGCAGCGTTGACCTCCACCGACGGCTCAGCCTCCCCTTTTTTTGGGATGGCACTCTTGCTCATCACTTGGCCACGATAAATGACGGCGGTGTCGTCGACCTTGCGAGCGTCTCGTAATTTGGCGCGTAGTTCAGAAGAGTAAGAGGGCCTAACATAAACACGGCTGTAAGCTCCGTCCTTGGACTTCAGATTGTGGCTGGTGCGTAGTAATTGGATGGCATCGTGATGATTACTAAATGCCACTTTGATCGGTCGGCGCTTGCTCTCATCGTACCCTCCCATGCGGTAGACATGAGTAGGTACTGCATCAACTTGGAGCAGGTCCAAGATCGCTGATACAGTTTCTACATCGGCTTGCCTTCTATCACGCGGTTGGAGCTCGGTTTCCTCATTAACACCCATTATTACGACCTCAGAATTCTTCACCTGTGAATTAGCCGCCGGGACGGCACTCGAACGCTGGTCACCGACGGCAGTAGGTGGAGAAGTTCCACTCTTCATCGCCGCGATCTCGGCCATAGCATCGCAGAACGTTCGGAGCACAGGTTGAAGAGCATCAGAGATCGCCTTCGCGATCAGCTCCGCCAGACCAGCCATAGCGTCTTTCACGGCTTGATCAACCATTCTGGCCAGTTCTTCCTTCTGCTTCTGTTGCATCTTTCGAAAGCGTGATACCTCAAACTTGGGTAATTAAACTCTGTCACTACTTCTCGACACTTGCTCCATGATTGACCGCCAAATCGTATTTTTAGTTATTTCACTTCATTTTCTAAATTTTAAGCTACTTCAGCCTACTTTAAGCCCAATCATTTCTCAAGATATTTCAAGATAATTTTGAAGTTTTTTAAAAACTTTTATACGGCATTGCCAAATCGTTACTTTTGCCACGAAGCTAAATTTTTGGAAACACTCATACGCATTGTTGCAAATCACTTCCACCATTCGCCTCGCTTCCTGGCGCGCTCCCAGACGGATGGCGAAGTGGTCCCGCCACGATTGTCTGTAACGGTGAACGGCGACGCCTGTAAGAGTCCTAGCTTCAACGTATTGTACCCTGCTGTACATACTTGTTCCGCATTTCATTCCAAGTTTACAGAACATCCTTCCTCGCAAGCATTAGAAAAGCTGTTGAAAGTCCGTACGGGACGGGAGTGTGGTGAACATAGGGTTTTGTTGACAACCTCTCTCGTCGGAAATCGTCGATTACGATTTCGGCCGCATCGAATGCGCTTATCGGGTTCTCCATGATGTGTTTCACTATCGATCGATGTTTTGCCACTCTACGACCGCAGATTGAACTGCATCATATTCTAGTGTCGGTAAATGTCCACTATTTTTACACTTTTTGTCCGTCATTGCTTCAACGGTGTCAATTCTTGTTTTGAAAAATTTTCCCGCCTTTTTCTGACCAGATTTGAAGCGCCTTGATGATGTATTTTTTTGAAACTTTCTCAGTTTCAGCTGTGTTTTCCCAGTATTTTTTTGCATTTTAGATATAAACGATATCTAGTTGTGGTCAACACACCAACAGTACGGTGGAAAACCTGGCACTTTGCCAGATTTCCTCTGCGATTGACAGCACAGCTGATATTCTAGGCGAGTTAGGGTTTTTTTCTTTTTCATGCTTATTTCAACTTTTGTTTTTTCTGGCTCTTCCAATGTTGCGATTTAAGTGCTTTTTAGCGCGTGAGGAGATTTTGGTATTTTTTTTTAAATTTAGAGTAGAATTTTGGAAAAAAACACTATCAAGCCCGAACAATCCACAAATTCCTCTCACGCACTGAGAAAAGCTCATATTCGCAATATTGAAAGAATCAGAAATGAAAATATATAAAGCAGAAACAAGCGTGAAAAGAAAAGAAAAGCTGTCGATCGGTGACAAAATTTTTCCACCGCTCAGGCATTCGTAGAGGGCAACCCCAGATAATTTTTGGCGCCGAGGGGAGGGGGCTCCCTACCAGGGGTGTGCGGAAATTTCTGTTTTCTGATTTCTGTTTTCTGGCCGTTTTGGCCTTTCTGTTTTCTGATTTCTGTTTTCTGAAAAATCTGCAAAAAACAGAAAAAATCAGAAAAAGTGAACGAAATCCGGATCTGTGGAACAGCGCAGCTTATTTAGTCCTTTATGAGGTACTATTTGTATTCAATGTACGATTGCTGTTAAGGGCAGGGTTCGCGATAAAAAAGTTGATTGTGGTATCTTTTTGAGAAGGTAGGCCTGGTCATCACAAAAGTGAAAATAAGTGGAAAGTCGGAGAACACCCGCTCAAAAACACGCTATTGCTGGGTCTCCGCCCGCCCACGAATCACTAGATTTCTTCAGTTGCTTGTTTTGTCGTCTTTTATTCTGCAGTTTAAGTAGCTGCTAGATATCGAGAGACTGCTAACTTTAGCGGCAAAATAGAAGGCGGAAAATATGCATTTATAAAAACCTGTTAGTTGGGGGTGTGCGTACACCTACCATTTAGCCGTTCTTACTTGCTTTTGTGCGTTTTCCGTGCAACTTGTCACTTATTTTTACTTTTGTGATGGCCAGACCTGCATTCTTATAAAGAAATTTCAACAATCGTTTTTACCGGTAACCCTGCTAACGCACTCGTAGGGTAGTACTTTGGCACAATAGGGTAGCATCCCAGGGAGGAGCACGAATTCAACTTCTCCTTGTCAGCAGCTGCTGCAGTTAGTTGTTCGCAGCAGCTGCTGCACACAGCGAGGGTCTGAACCCGATGTCTGTCCTAGGATGCAACCCTTATTGTGCTGACGTTCTACCATACGGGTGAGTTCTCTGAGAGTTTTGGCCGAGCAATAGCTGATAAATTACCACAAAATGCCTGATTTTGGCGCAGTAGCCGAGAACAAGGTCGTGTTCAGAGAATAGCTGGTTGCCGCAAAATAGGCGTCAAATAATGGTCGTCGAGAAACAGCCGCGAAAGAATGCTCTCAAAGGGGAGTGTAAGACGCATTGCTGAGTCAGATTCGGATGTCAACACCGCCGTCGGTTCAACTACCCATGTTTTCTCGGTTATTCCTCGATTATTTCGCGAACAACATGGTCGCAGCCACCTAGCAGCCAAGGAATAATCAAGAAATACTCGAGAATCTGCTCGACAGGATCAGTTGTTGAGCCTATTTCTCGGCCAAGACTATCAGCGTGTCTTTAATGACCTTATATCCGTCATTGACGCGACAATGCTACTACCAATGCCTTACAGGTGATCTGTGCAGTTCCGTGGATATTATATTTTAAGTATGGCAAAAGTATTCAGAATTACATCCTCTCTCCACTTGAAATTTTTTTTAAAACGCAATGAGTATTTTTTCTGAAATTTTTCTGTTTTCTGTTTTCTGTTTTCTGGCCGTTTTGGCCTTTCTGTTTTCTGATTTCTGTTTTCTGACTAACTCGATTTTCTGTTTTCTGTTTTCTGAAATTTTTTAAAAAATTTCCGCACACCCCTGCTCCCTACGCTTCGGGGGGGGGGGTGCCCAACTGTGGGTCCATCTCCCCACGGTCTCCAGTCACCGTGGGGACATCTTAGGACAAGGGTGACCTCCGTTCTGGGATGTCCCAGGTCCCCTCTGCGAGCCCCGAAACACTCAAAATGGCTTGAAGAAAAAAATTATGAAATCCCTCGGCTCACCCCAAAATCGCCTCGGCTGGCCCTACAATGGTACCGAAGGGTGACCCGAGGCGAATTTGGTGCCGCCCGAGTATGTATCCTCGGCTGGCCCAGTATTCGCCGCTCGGATCGCCATCTACGAATATCTGAGCGGGGCTCGCGGGGTGGTGTGCCGGCGGATTATCCCCGTTTCCCCTATCGGGAGATCCGAAATTTTCGTCTGTGTGGGGGATAGTGTATTTATGCATTCAATATGAACTATGCTCTCCTGTCTCAGTTTCTCACATTGTGCTACAAATCAGGTTTTTTGTTTGTTTACACTTGTCCTTCGACAGGTAGCAGATCTTGTTCATTTTGCGACAAGTCTTCGTTTTTAACAGTAAATGAATCAATGTTTAACCTTTTTATGTGTATACTGATCAGAATTTTCTGCAGTGCCCTCCTCATAAGGCCATTTTGAATATTTTTCCGTTCCTATTACACTGAGAAAAACCCTCGGACCTACCTTTCTAGTGAAAAAGATTCTTGAAAGTTTTGTTAAAAAAATTAACGTTTTCTGCCTGTGTCTGTACATTTCATTTCTTGCCGAAACTTTTCACCCTCAACCCGTTCCCTAGTTTCCAATTTTTCGATATTTTTTAGGACGTTATCTATGTTCACGTATATGCGCTGCTTCTATATAATGATCAACTGTTGTGACTTTCTTTAAGACATATGGTAGCGGAAGCAATTAAGGATGGTGCGCGACAGTTTGCTGCCGGTGGTTCAGCAGGTCAGTGACGTTAATAGTCTTCTTTCATTCGTAACAGACTGCAGAGACATACAGGTCTGTGCCCTTCACTTAGTTGGCCGCGACGCAGCTACGCGGTAAACCGAGCAGGACAATGGCTTTCGATCCAGTGATTTCGCACTCAGTAACTGCATTGCGTCTCACTGAGAGGATTACGCGGACGCTACAAACCGTCTGAACGATTCGTGTTTGAATATCCGGCTCGATTATTAGGTCGATTCCTAAATCTAGTTCACCCTTCATTTTTGGTTTCATATTTACCCTCTATAAAATGACGTAATTCACATCACTCGAGGCGCGAGCGGCGCGCACGACGCCTGGGCCTCCGCCTGGCCTCCGCTCTCTCACGGTCTCTAACCTCCGGTCCACACCAGCACACGTAGGTACCATGTGAATTTCGCCGTTTTATAGCCTGTATCTACAATTCGATCCGGCGAAAAATTGGAAAACCTGTGATCAGGTGTTTTAGGGCCGGGATTATACTCACAACTGTGGGCGACGCGACCCAGTGTCAGTCATCCATATGGGCCGCAATGTGGTTTCAGCTATTAGTCCAAAAACTGTGTAAAGGTTTTAAAACCGTTAAATTCTCATGGTCTCTACGCGTGATGGTGCGGAGCGGCGGTTAGAGACAGTCAGAGAGCTCATGAAGGATGGAGGGAGCAGAGTCGCCCGCACCGCTGGCGCCACGAGTGGTGAGAATTACGAAGTTTTCAGAGGATATGTCACTGAAACGCTTGTCCTGTTCCGATCCGAATCGTCCGTCGGATATCCGGAATTCGAATGAACGTTAAAACTCAATTTCGCGTACTGTTATAATCAGAAAATGATTTTGAGGTTCATGTTCGACTTTTCGATTTCGGGAGGTACGCAATGTTGGTCCGAAGCCCTTAAGGGGGCTCTGAGCTGCGAAGGGGTGGAGAGGGGGTCTGAGTTTTGTCGGAAGACCAAGTGGGTCATTCACGAACACAGGCAACTTCAAGTACCTTATCAAGAAAACTCCTTTCCGTAATCTAATTTTACTGTTAATATCGTTTTTGTACAATTGATTTGTTCTTTTTTAAAATTTCACAAAAAAATGGAGTCATGAGAGTCGTGCTCATGGGAGTAGTCTGGAGAAAGCTACCACAAATTAATTTTCAATCGATTTGGCTCAAATTTTGTCAGCGGGTGTCTTCTATACTCTCTCACTTATATCCAGAAGGAAATCTCTAGAAAATTTGTTTTACAGGTTTTATTAACTACTTTACCAAAATCTAAGTGATCACAAGTGCCAGGCAAAACCAAACCTCTCCAGCCGCTTCGCGGCTGGAGCGATTTGACCAATTCACGCTTTTGGGAAGGGGTCTAAGTAAAATTGGCCTTCTCCACATCTCGTGCTGCACCCTTTCCGGCGCCATGTTCACCTCTGAATGGAATGGATGGTCGGAATCCTTGAAATGGTGGGCGCGGTTCTATGGCACACATGCAAGCATTGTAGCTGTGACTATCGATCGAGTGTTTCGTGCAGCGTCGCGGCTTAGTCTTTGCGGGAGAGTAACGGTATACCCTTTATTTCGAAGCGAAGTTTTTTTCAGGATTCATCGCGTGCTTGCGCGCGCGTATATGTACTACTTCCCCCCCCCCCCTCTCCACACTCTAGGTGTCTCTGCCCCTGCTCCGCACACGCGCTCGAAGGAGCGAAGTAATGTTTTTTGCCCCGAAATCGAGGGTATGTAACGTTCGTAGGATTCAGTCAGTAAACCTCGACGCTGTTTTTGGGCGCATAATCATTCGATCGATAGTCATTGTTTCCATTCTCGCACCCACACCACGATTGACGCGCTGCTGCGTCGCGGGTTACTATGTAATCGAAGGACGCGGATCACTCTGGAAATAAGAAAGCAAGCTGCAGTCGTCTGGTAGTCCGCCCTCTAATTCCGCGGTTTTCAGGCTTGGTCGAAGTATGTCTTATGCATCCATTGGATTTGATCAAGACTCGACTCCAAGTAGGACAGCACGATAAAGGAATGATAGACTGTGTAACAAAAACGTTCAGGAATGAAGGCTTTTCAGGATTCTACAAGGTTCGTGGTCAGTATTCCTTTTTACGACCTGGTAAAACGTATATATGCAGTCGACGCAAAGAAAAGTTTGAGGGTTGGGTGTATAGAGACGCAGACTGCGGGAAGGCATAGAGAGTGCGCGCCGCAGGCGTACTCTGTGCGAGACGCAGACTGTGGTGAAATACTCCGAGCCGAGGAACTATTTGGCGTCGAATATGTGTCTCTAAAATTGTCTTCCAGGGAATCCTCCCGCCGATTCTCGCTGAAACGCCGAAGCGTGCGACGAAGTTTTTCACGTTCGAGCAGTACAGGAGAATGTTCACTCATCCGGACGTCGCTCCAGCATTCGTAATTTACCTTTCACTGCCTACTGAACAGGATTATACTTATTCAAAAAAAAAAATTAGGCGCTTCTGCTTTTTATCAAATTCCGTTTTTTGTGTGATAATTTTCAATGTGCACAGCACAACCCAACCCCTCCAGCTCAGATGCGGCGGCGTTCAGAGTTTTTTTGCGACGCAGCGTGATGACACATTCCAGCGCGGCCCGGAAATTGTGTCACGCAAGGATTCAGGTGTGAACGTTGCGCGTCTATGCGCAATTGTGTATGTACACAATTCCGCGTAAGCAAGCAGCAGCATTTTCTCGTAAAAGCAGCAAAGGTTTTTTTTTCATTTTTGTCTAAGTGCAATTTGTATTACAGAGTAAATTTTTTGATTTCATAGTGAGATTTGGGTGTGTTAAAGAAAAAAAACAATGAGGAAAACCAGCAACAAGTTTGCCTTCGTGCAACGTCCATTGCGTCGTGTTGCATAGCAAGACGACGCGAAGGCGAATGGTGTGTCACTTCGAATGTATACAGCACCTCCGCACTGCCGTTCAGTCCGCAAAGTGCACGCTGATTGCGTAATCGTGCTGCGGCGCGGTCGCGAGTATCCTCAGACAAGGATGTGGGATCACCCGGGCGCTTTTTGCCTTTGGTGCGCGGGTGATCCCACCGCCCGGGTGATCCCAAATCCTTGTCTGAGGATACTCGCGAATACGCAGATCAATTATAACGTCGCGTCACTCCGCGAATGAACTCTGAACGTCGCCTAACTAGAAGATGCGGCTCCTAACGTATATTTATTCCATTTGGAATGTCCCAACACAATAAAGGTGCTCCACTGCTGCAGTTATCTTGTCATTTCCGCACCGTTTCACCCGTCTATAATTAGCGCTTCAGTACGCATTCAGAGCTCGCAGCGGAAATCTGTGTGCGTCTTAACACGTGAAGTTGTGACTCGTCATACATAGGCGAAGTGCGAGGACGGTGCGCTCCATCAAGGCGCAGGACACTTGATGATTGCTGAGCGCTGCGACCAAGCCGCTGCGTTCAACCTCGAACTAGACTTGTGAATTGAAGAGCAACCGTCGGAGACTGGAACATTGTCTGCAAAGTACTGCAAGCATTGTTTCCAGTGATGACACATATTTCATCGGACTATTTTCAGGCAGTATCAATGGCAGGATTGTTCTGTGGCTTCACGGAAGCTGTTGTCATATGTCCATTTGAAGTTGTTAAAGTTAGGTTACAAGCGGAACGAGGCGTATCATTAATGCAGGTACTACGAACAGAGTATTTACATATAGGAGTGCGCGAGCGTTCAGCCGACAGTTGGCGTACATTTCGATAGCCTTCTGACGTCCGTTACCTATATGACGCTAGAAGACGTCATAGTCCAAAGCGGTGCTATTTTGATCTCGAACATTTTCCAATTTCATCAGCGAGTCGATCCAGTATTCGGGCGACAACAGTTTTTTTAGTGGGCAGTAGTGCTCTGCTATTAGCCTGCTTTGGAACTGTGTATGAGTGGGCCACGGCAGTGCGACTGCACGCCAACTATGAGCGCCGCTGCGTCTATTGTCCGTCTGAATGAGATTGTCCGCTCACGGTGGGCATGCGTGTCGGGCGGCCGTAGCAAAGCGCTTATGAATAGATTGTCTGAAATGTTGGACGTACATATATCGGTTAATATCCCAGTCAGCTGTTTGTAGTCGTGGGAAGGCTCGTCCGAAAAATGCCTCCGTGACAGGCTCTTGTCACGCACGTCGACTGCGTGGGCGGAGACCCATTCTGACAGACCTTACGTTGCACCACGAGGCATTTTGCAGGTGTGTCAACGAATCAGTTACGTAATTCTGGTATACCAGACATTTTCCACGGTCAAAAACAGGCTATAACTATTCGTGTACGCTTAGATTGCTCTAACTGCAGAATACCCTTACTTGGTTATACGTTGGTTTCTGCACATCTGCAGCTTTCGGGTTGATGAAAGACTTTCGCACCTATATACCCCGCCCGGTTTTAGTATATCAGTGATTCAGTACGTAGCTAACACGCATTCAGTTTAAGTAGTCACTCGCCTCAAAAGACTCCGAGGGAGCACGTGCTGCAGTCAGCATCACGTGCTGCAAACATTCAGCGCAGCAGCAAGTGCTGCAAACGCGACGTTAGGGACTTCGCCCATTCCGCAAGGGGCTTAGCCTACCATAACAAGGGTATGATCGAGGTCAAGGCTTTCAGCATAGAGGTCAGCTATGTCACAGTTCGTAGCAAGGGCATCACCCTTGCCGCTGTCTTCTACGAGGAACTTTTCCTCAACGTCTGCTGTGAGGAGAGACTCCTCAGCGGCCTGAAAACCGTCTAGAGTGTGTTCCGAGGTCACCTTCCTGGACCGATCTTGAATGAGGAATAAAACTCTTTGCAACAGGGGTCGCCTGATAATCTGGCTGAACACGTGATCATCGCGTTACGCTGTGTGCTCAGGTTGTATGCGTGTGGAGCACGTGCTGCAATTTAGAGCACAATGGGGAGGGAGCACCTCCCTCATTATACTCAAAACCATCTAGTCTTTGATTTGAATGCATTTTTAATGCGCGTTGACGATAGGGTGAATTGGAGAATGTCTGAATTAAAAAGTCGTCTGACGATGTAGAGACTCATCCTCAAGACAACACGCTGGCGTATAAAGTGTGATCGAATTATGAGACTGTCCGCCCATGCGGTCGGCTTCTCCAGTGGCCGTCGCAAAAACACTATCCAGACCCATAAATCGATAAGCATGATTCTGAGACGCTTACTGAATAGTATTTCAATCAGCTGTCTGCAGTCGTGGTAGGGCTCTTCCAAAAAGGCCTCCGCTATGGCCATTCGACACGCACGCCGACCTCGTGGGCGAATAGTCTCAGTCGGACAGACTTCATGTGTACACCACTGGCTGACCGCTCGTGGACCCCCATATATGTCATCCAATATGACCTGGTCTTTGTTGGTCATGAAAATTCTTTTCAGCAAAAATCCACCGCTGCGATGGCTAGGGAAATTATAAAAATCGACGGAATGGGATTGAATGGACTTTACAGAGGTATATAAGCATTTGAAGCTATTTTACATATTTTACACATATATGTACACTCCTTTTCGTAGCGATGTTTAAATGGTGCATTGCGGACTTGAGAGAAACAGGCGAAAAGAGATAGAGATGAGGCGGGAGAAGGAGCGCTCCGATCTAGCATTGCACCATATGAACCTCACTTCGAAAACGAATGTATAGTTAGTTCTTTGGCTTGTTCCCTCAAGAAAACACATTTAAATTCGAACCGCGGCTGGCGCGGCGGCGGGCTGGTATTTGCCAGACGGCCGCAGAAGAGATTTAAACCGCCGCGGTTTCAATTCAAATGTTTTCTTGAGGAAACGAGCCATGGACCTAACTATACTTTCATATCGGAGTGAAATTACGGTATGCAGTTGCGGACAACCGCTGATGCAACACGCAGTGCAAACAGAGTCGTGCTGGGACCACGATAACATGCCGTGCGCTGCATCTGCGAGGATACGCAACTGCGGATCGGCATTTCGTTTAAATAAGGACTGTACATTTCGAAAAAAACAAAGGCCGCTTCAACATTACTAATTATACATCTGTCAGGATTTTCGCCTACACTTGCTCGGCACGGAGTATGGAATATGGTATATTTCGGTCTTTACCACAATATGAAGGTATTGATACCGAGTCCGAAGGTGAGATATGAAACCAACATTAAGATTCACAATGCGACGCGCACTGTGCGCGTCGCGGGCGTAGCTATTGTTCCCTGATCGACGGTCGTTGCGGCAAGAATTTGTCAGGTTTTATTTTAGGAAAACCCGACTCAAAATTTAGTAGGTCGCATTGTATTGGGATTCACAGCTGGATCATTGGCGTCTATTCTTAATATACCATTCGATGTGGCCAAGTCACGAATTCAAGGTACAGTCGACCCAGAATTGTTCGTCTTATCAGTGTATTCTGTCAAAGGCATTGATTGACACATACACAAATCGCGCGGAGACGTAGAGGCCGTACCCTCTATAAAACGTCGAAATTCACATCTCTCGAGGCGCGAGCGGCGCGCGCGACGCCTCGGCCTCCATCCGCCCTACGCTCTCTCACTGTCTCTAACCTCCGCTTCACACCAGCACGCGTAGGAACCAAGTGAATTTCGCCGTTTTCTAGCATGTACGCGGCATGCAGAAACTCATGGAGGCGCAGACTGCGGCAAAATACATCGAACCGACGAACGATTCTGCGTCCACCATAAAATCTAGTATGTATTATCAGAATGAGTTTCGTTTTTCAGGTCCGCAACCAGATCCTTTAACAAGAAAGTATAATGGAACTATGCAAACATTTAATCTTATTTATAAAGAAGAGGGGTGAGAATTATTTTCGTTTGTGGGTCTTAATTATTTCAAGGCTGGTCATAGAGGTAATCGAGTTCAATTTTCAGTCTTGGTGCGCTCTATAAGGGTCTTTTACCAAAGCTCATGCGTCTCGGACCAGGTACGTACATATTGACGTAATGTCATATTTTACCAGGGTAAATGTACTCAGCTACAGTCCGTGCCGAAACGAAATTCTTATTGTTCCTTCGCTTGCGGGTAATAATTCCAAGTTGGCAGAAGGAGGGGGGGAAGGCAATCAAATAGCGGAGGGAAGGTATCCTGTTATAGTTGGCGTTCGACTGTGGCCAGTCCAGTCGATCAGCATCTACTTCATGCAGATAGGGTGTAAAAATCCTCCCTTTGTGGCCGAACCGAACACGTCCAAGCCGTATTGATCGATGGGCATGTAATACATTGCTCTCCCAGATTAAAATTCTCCCCGATGTGGTTGACTTGGGCGCGACTGGTTCGTCCTGATCAAGCTGTGGTCGTCCCGGTCGATACGTATACAGTGCATTGCTTACTGAGGTGGAAAATCGTTCTCCCCACCTCCCGTTGTGGCCGACCTGAGCCGGCCGCACTGCTCTTGCGTATATCGTGACGCAGCGGGGGGGGTACGCGGTTGCACTGCACTATCGATTGACCTACAACACTATGGACGGCGCGAGATGGCTCAGTCCGACCGCTTACGAGAGGCGCAGAGATGCGCCCATTAGCGTAGAAACTGCCCGCCTTCTCGTTCTTATTGTTAGAGCACTACAACTTATGCCACATTAAGCTCACCACTCTTCGCCTCCGTTCACGGAGCGAAGGCTCGAGACAGCGAGGTACCTACACGTAGGGGCAGCATCGCGCCCGCACGCTCGCTCGATGATTGTTGGGAACTCCGTTTAGTCATAGACCGTACAAACCCGCAAACAATCCGAATCATGGTTTCTCTTCTAGAAAAGTAATAGCACTTTATTCGCAGACTCGCTGATTTTAGCAAAGTATTATATTGATCTTAAGATTGCGCTCGCTATTCATCTAGGAGGGCGCATGAATTTCTAAGCCGGTGTGAGGATCCGCAACTGTTACGGACCGTTCATAGCGACATGCTTTATTCTGGTGTCCAGCCGTGGTCATCATATTATCGAGTTCTGGCGAAGAGCACACCGTGCACGGCACTGCAAGGCAGTCGAGGGTCAGCCGTGTGCTTTGATCGGCCAGTGGGTGCCATCGCTCCACAGTTGAACCCCTCGTCCTCAGCTAATCTCTGTGCATTTCTAGCGAGCTCTTGACTTCGACCATCACCGGCTACTGAGCAGTTTGCCTTGGAGAAATAAAACTGCTGATAGCGATCCTCCGACAGAAAAAGCGACCGCTCGCTACTGGTTATTATAGAAATTAAGGGCTCTCTAGAAACGAGCTAAGTTAACTCCATAATGTCGCTTACTTCCGCCTTGGCAGCTATAATTAGTTTTGTAGTTAGGATTGACGCGATTTGCGGATAATACTTGAAGAACTTCTATTTTTGGGTCACAAAACTTTTGACCTCATCCGATTGACTTTAATGTGCGAATATTCGAGTTTTCAGGTGGCGCGATAATGCTGATAGTCTATGAACAAGTCTACGAATGGCTGAAACTTCATACATGACAATTATTCTCATTAGTTTTCTTTCACACGTACCGGTATATAATACTTCACTTCTGTTCGCCTTGCGATAAACTTTTATCCTTACATGATGACTTCTTGTCTTACGCTGACTTTTTCTGCTGATATGGGAAGTCCCTGTCGTCCATCGAGTTGAGCGAAAGTATCTTGCAAGGATGCTCATATCGTTAGTAGTAAAAAAATAATACAACTCGAGCCGGAACCTTCATTTGAAAGAGCTTAGAATATGCTCGAAACCGTATGTCGAGATAACTTGATGACATTACACCTTACGTAACATTATGGTCTTACAAATTAAACATTTCAAAATGAATCTGTATATTCACAAGGATCGGTAGATTTGATTACTCCTTCTGAAGAGGCATGCTAAGCAGGAATCTACTGTTGATGTGCTCATCAGACTTCGGAATCGGCTGAAACTGAACCTCATACAGGTTTCGAGCGCCCCAGACAACCTCTTGGACAGATTTTTTTATCACCTTTCTACCCTTGTAGTCCGAGAAGTGAAATAGGGGCAATGTGCAGTCTATTCGCCAGTTCTAGTGGAGCGGATGGGCAATCAGATATTTGTGTGGAAGTTCCCGAGGACAATAGACTTGATTTGGTCGTTATCAGAGATGTGCGGCAAACGATTTTTAGATTTCGGCAAACGGCAATCGGCAAAAAAATACCAAAAACGGCCGGCAACTGGCAAACTGCAAAAAAATCTCATCCCTAAGATTGACCCAAAGGGCGCTCCACTTTGTTTTTTTTTCTAAAACTTTAATCAGCATTCTAATTATTCCAACTCAAGGGAATAGTCCAGATTCAAGGCATAAGATAAGCAGATATAAGACAAGTGGGACCTGATGGAAATCTAAGAAATTGCAGCTGCGGTTTTGCGAACTTCGGTTCTTACAGGCACCAAAGCGGCATTATCGCGGACTCGCAGCGGTAATGTCGTGGCGGCCCCACGATATTGCCGCTGCGGCTCTGCGGTAGTGCCGCTGCGCCCGGCGATAGTGCCGTTGCGGCTCCGCGGTAGTGCGGTTGCGGCTCCGCGTTATTGCCGTTGCGGCTCCGCGGTAGTGCCGTTGCGGCTCTGCGATCGGTGGCTGCGCCTTAACAAAAATAGGAACAACTGCGGGTAACTCACGTGAAATGAGTGATAATACAACTGGGTGGGCCTACGAACAAAAATACGCACCTGCGGTGCTTACATCCTCTGTCTGATAGGGACAGAGGGTACCCCTGTTATTGCGACCTAGGACATACGGGATCTACCTCAAACTTGGGCTATCGAACCAGCAACAATCTCGTTCTACCACACAGAACAGTGCATCGTAGTCGACGTTGGTTCGCTGATGCATCCTCGGAAAGCCCATGCGGTTCCAACACGGAACTGTCGCGGTACTGTCGCGGCACGCTCGCGGCGCTGTCGACCCTCAAGGCACTGCAACATAATCTTCGCGGCATAGTAATAATTACGGAGCCGCTGCGGTCCTATCGTGGAACTATCGCAGCAAAGTCAAGAGTCGCGGTATTTTCCTGACACTGCCGCCGCAGATTTTCGCGGAGTCCCTGCCCACGTGTGTCGCACAAAGGCTTTTTGGTCGTAACCTCCTAACACCAGTTATGTTTCTTGAAGGCCCACCGCTCTGCTGCTGGTGATAATTCGAAATTGAGAGCCCACTAGATCTGCTTTAGAGTTTGTATCTGCAGAAAAATCGGGATCCATCGTGAACGATTCACTCACGCGTCCACACATGCACGCTTACATACTGTTAGACGAATACATTTAGTCAGATTGTGAACAGATTTTTATCTCTTATCCAGACGGCGAAGCGGAAAACAGGTATCAAAACCCCAGGATAACGCTTGAGCGAACAACGGAAAATCGGTTCACTCCTAGTGCCTACATAGCCGCGAGCATAGGCTGCCTCCTCTCAATGTTTTGCCGAGTTTTGCCGGAAAAATAACAACAATTCCGGCAGACGACAAACGGCAAAAAAGTCCCAAAAAAAATGGCCGGCAAACGACAGACGGCAAACGGCAATTGCCGCACATTCCTGGTCGTTATCACTCGGTCGAGGGAGAGGAGCGAGACTTACCCCCGGAGGGAACTTCTCTCCCCTCGAATCACGCACAACGATAAGGCGTTCAAAACAGTCGTCTCGGGGGAGAACAAGGGAAGTTCGCTCCACGGTTGTTCCCATGGCGTTCCCCCGAGCATGATGAACGAGAAAACAAAGCCGCTGTGTATGCGATGATGCAAACGGGGTAGTCTCGAGGTGGTCTCGCACTTCGCAAGTTGAGGGAGCAGACCTGCCACTCAAGGGCGGTGTAAGGTATCTCTGTTCAGATTACCAGGGGAGATAACAAGCTTCTGTGTAACCTTCCGACGAAGTTGATTGTTTTTGGCCCTATTCCTGCTCTCGAAGAACAGGAAACTGTTGAAAACGACGAGTTTCGGACAGCCGACTTTTGAAAAATCAGTGAGCAATGGGTGTTGGGTTGCGCCAGCTTGGGGAAGACTGGCGATCGGGAGAACAAGGGAAGACCTGCTAGCCGGAGGTACCCTCCGCCTACCCTCGATTCGGGGGAAGTTCCCCAGTTGTTTCGAGGGAAGTTCTGCTGTCGTTCTCGGATACTTCCCCACGAATGTCTGCGTACGCAATCGTTTTTGACGATCCGTGCGGCATCCACGACAGCACTGGTCAAACGGGCTTCGATCGCAAAAAGCGATCTACATCGCAGCTGCGCTCACTCACTAGACAAAATTTTCTGACGAGATCATATGTGCCATATACTCTGGAGGTTGGAAAACGTGTCTAAAACTTGTCCGGGGGTTGATGTGGAGCGCTGAACTCGAACTTGAGGTCAGTTCTCTGAAGAAAAGAATAGTTAGACTAAGTGGTCAATTAAATTTAGATATATGTATCTAGGTTCATGTTCTGCAGTAGAATCCGAATTTTTCTTAGCAGCTGCGGAACGGTTCTCTGATCGGAGTTGCAGGTGGTTTTCTCTATTTCCCTTTGTTGGTTGAGCGTTTACCTTATATGTATCAATCAAATGTTTTTGAGAGCATTTAAGGAAAACATTCCAAATATTTTTACAGCAATCCTCTCCATGACTGTTGTTTGCGCGCTTATTACAAGCCTGAGGTTGAATTGTCGATTCTTTCGTGTCCTAAGCAGTTCCTTTTTTGCTCAAAGCTTCCGAACTTTAAGCAAAATTTTTTTCACGGCGAAACCCGGCTCTGACGATTTCCGAAATGTTATTAAGGATTTGGCTCAAAGCGTTTCTGCAATGTCTATTTGGGGGGGGGCAAGATATCAAGCTGACGTCCGATTATCGATTTTTGGAATATTAGTGTAAAATACGGTTTGTGTACGGTAGTTTGGTCAAACTTTCAGAGACAGGGTACTGCACGAGGTGTGGGCCGGCTAGTTTTGCTCAGCCCCCTGATGTCAATTTTGCTCAGACATCCCCCCAGGAACGTTAGTAGGTCAGTTTTCGACCGTTTTCTTTCACCCCCACCCAGAGCTCATGGGTTCAAGCAGTTTATCTAGCAGGTTAACATACCTCTAACGTTTCACTGCAGTAAAATTTCTCTTGTCGTATTTAAATGGTAAGTATAAATTGGTCAAATGGTGAAAAACCAACTCTAACAGCTCGAAGCCAATGCTCTGCCACAAAATTCGGATGTTTGAAAGGACTAGAGCACAAACAGCGCTTATTGCGTTTATGTGGAGAGGCGCTGAAAGTGCAAAAGCATATGTGACTGGTAACAGCTTGTGCTCTGTAATAAAATATGGATGTTTGAAAGAGGGTTCGATCTCGCAGGGAGTCCATATTCTTTTTTTAGTCACGAGAGTAGGATATTCGAGTCAAGCGTGATTGATTTACCAAGTATACCAACCTTCACTGTCTAAGGTGGACGCTGAACGGCGCTACAGTATTTGTGATCACACCTTTTTCAGGTGTGGTCCCACCGGAAGTCTACAATTTTGAGAACTAGGTGTCACGAGAGCAGGATATCTGAGTCCAGCGTTGTCGATTCACCCTTTAGACTTGTTTTGACCTTCTCAGATGAACGCCCAAGACCGCTACATAACGTAGGTATAGATCCTGAAGAGACTGCGTTCACTGTTGCAGGTTGGCACAAACTTGGCGCCATATGCTATAACATATGTAGGTGCACCGAGTTTGCGCCACCATCCAATGGGAAACGCAAAGTCTCTTCAGGATCCATGCCGATCTTAGATCGCGGTAGACGATGAAAAAAATCGACCAAGTTCTTAAAAAGTAGGTTTTCTGGAACATCATAAGTTAAGTGCTGAACGAGTTATATGGAAATATCCTGGCTTTGAGAAACTAGACTTTATACTCTATCGTTTGAAACTTTTCGCACCCCTGGAAAAAGTATTTGAAAAAATTTTACTGGGTTTAGGTTCTTCTTCAAAATGCACTGAGGGTCCACAGCTAGGCCCACACTTAACAAAGGAAGTGTTAAGAGTGGTAAACGCATCTGCCAAAACGACTAGTATCGTTAGTATCTCTAGTGGATCAATGGTAAAGCTGCGCAGTATCCAGCCCCGAGCTGCAGGTTTTTTTGTCTTTTTTGTACCCTCCAAAAAGGGCATTAATCATTCGGGAATTCGGAAACGGACCCCATAAATGTGTTCAGCGCCCAAAACTACCCCCCTCCCCTGAGCGAAATTTGGGTTAAGGCGCATTTTCCATACTTTGTCAGACTGACAGCGTTTTGGACTTGTACGGATTTTCGGTTGAACGAATATTTGTTTATACCGTACGGATTTTTGGTTGGACGGATATTCATACCGGCTCTGGAAGGGTTTTAGAAAAATGTTCCAGATTTGACTCGAAATTCTCCCAGGGGTTTTTTGGGGCGCTGATTAAAAATCTGTAGTTTATTAGTCGATTTTGCAAAGTTTTTGGCTAATTTCGTTCAAAGCTTCCCAACCGGGGAAAATTTCGAGGGAAAAACGCCACTTTCGGAGTGCTACGATAGATATTGCTCAATTTGTTCCTCTGAGGGTTATTTTGAGTGCTGAACACGAAGCTGGAGTCCGTTTATCGATTTTTTGCTAATTACAGTAGATTACGGTGGGTATACGGTAGTTTGGTCAAAACCTCAGATTTTACTCAAAAATTGTATACGGGGGTTATTCGAGGTGGAGAATACGAATTTAACGTCCGTTTGTCGATTTTCAAAATACTAAGGTGGCTTTTGCCCCTAAATGACATGCTACCTACCGTAACCTACAATAACCCTCTGAACTTCGACAAATGGACTTCAGATTCGTGTTCACCACCATAGATTACCCCTACATGCAAGTTTTGGGCTAAATCCGAGAAAATGTTTTAAAACTCGCAAAAAAGTGCCTTTTCGCGAGGCTTGAGAAATGCTCATAACTTGTTCGAACTTGCAGCTCGGGGAGGGATACTGAGCATTTTCACTATTGAGCCACTAGACATACTAACGATTTTGGTCGTTTTCGCAGATGCGTTTACCACTCTAAACACTTCCCTTGTAAGTACTGAGAAAACGCGAAAAATGTTGCAGAACCCACACCAGGAAAATTTTCTTCAAAAGCCTTCTCCGGGGATGCGGGTTGTCTTAAACGGTAGGGCTCAGAGCCTAGTTTCTTTAAGCAAGGATTTTCCCGGGTACTTCATTTAGAACTTAAGTTACTGCAGTTTTAAAACCCAAATTTATGTTCGTAGGCTTGTCCGATTTTTTCATCATCTCCCGCTCTATATGTAGCGGTCTTCAGCGTTCATCTGAGATGGTGAAAAATTGTGTCCAGGATAAATCAACCACGCTGGTCTCAAATATCCTACTCTCATGACTCCTAGTTTTCAAAATTGACGACTTTCTGCGAGATAACACCTGAGAAAGGTGTGATCCCGCGTACTGTAGCGGTCTTCAGCGTTCATCTTAGATGGTGAAAAATTGTATCCAGGTTAAATCTCAGTTTGCTTTTGCTGGCGTCTACAGAAACCGAAACATACCGAATCCTTTAATCTCTTCAAGATGCGATTCAAATTTTTCAATGCCACAGATCGAGCCTGCTCAAGTTTTGAAACAGTTACTGAAGCTTAAAGGCAGTGGTCACGATGAAAAACGTTATCGAAAAAACTACAAAAATCAGCTTAGATCAAAAACAGCTGAAAAACTATGAGGGTAGCGAGGTGAAAAAGGGGCTAGAAATAGAGATCTTAAGGCCCAAAAATGCCAGTTCGTGCACACGTGCACAGCGTCGACCAAAATGATCGCCGTCTCATGCCGAGCAGTCAAAAATCATCGACATTCAGAGGAAGAAATAAATGCTAATTTACCTAATAAAAACAGTTGAGCAATGGAAGAAAGCATTTCAGTCAATGTTTTTGACTAGATGTGTACATAAATCCGAAGGTTCATTGATTGAAATTCAATTTGAAGCCAGCTGATGTTCTTGATATAAGAGGTCATCGATGCCGATGATGTGGAGTGGGCTCGTCCACCATCAAAAGACAAGAAGGTTCAGGCTTTAAATTTGGCCCAAAACAGCGGACCCAGAAAAGGGTTTAGAGATAAAAAGACCGCAAGCATATTTGATCGTGACCACTGCCTTTAAAGACTCTTTCGCTGTTCCATATGATGGCATTCCGCAGATCTTCTTCAAGATGTTTGCTAAAAAACTAGCTGAACCGCTTTGTCATGTTCTTAACATTTCGTTACTCTTGGGGGAAGTTCCTAGAGTTTGCAAGACCGCGACCATCACTCCCATCCCTAAACCATCCTCTGCTTCGCATACAAAAGAGTTCAGACCAATAAGTATAACTTCAACACCGTGTAAGATCCTAGAAAGTATTTTGAAGGAAAAGATGGACGAGTGGTTTGAAAGACACACACTCATTCCGCCAGAGCATTACAGGTTTCACAAGTCATCCTCAACTTGCACACAACTCTTGGATTGTACCCACAAGTGGATCAATCAGATTAGCTTCCGTAATTCCGGAGACGTTATTTATTTCGATCTGAGTAAAGCCTTTGACGCTGTCAATCACAAATGTTTGTTGTTGAAACTTCAGAGTGTGGGAATACAAGGAAACTATTTGGATTGGCTCAAGTCATCTTTATCGGAGCGTTCCTCTTTAGTGAAAGTGAATGGGCAGTTCTTGAATATGAGGCCCTGCCCTTCATTTCTACCACAAGGAAGTGTTCTTTCTCCACTCCTCTTTGTCATATACACACTTGAGCTACCGAAAATTTTGAAGGCTGAAGGTGAAATAGAAATTCGTGCATTTGCTAAAGACATCAAACTGTCGGTACCTTTTGACAACACCACTATCAGCAATGCTGAATCTCGACTTTCCGAATCAGTTGCTCGCATGTCAATGTGGTGTGATCAATGGAGATTGAAACTTAACATCCAAAAGTCCCATGTTATTTCAATTGGTCAAGCATCCTTTCCAAGCGTGAATAAGCTAGACATCAAACGAGAAAATGGAGTGCGCGATCTGGGAGTTTGAATGTGCAAAGCGCTGAAATGGGACAATCACATCGAGAATGTAGTGGTGAAATGCATGCGAACATTACATGCCTTATTTAGAAGTGTTCGTTCGTCTGAGCTTGAAATACAATACCGCTCGCAGGATTTTGTCAGAAAGCGAGCGAGGTCGGCTTTTCGCGTCTTTTTCGTCTTTTTTGTATAACTCGCTTCAAACTCAACTTTGAGGGAAACGAGGGTGATAATCACGATCCTGGCGTCGAGGGCTACCCATTGGTTAAGCCTTTGTTGTGGTTGCATTGAGAACCAAAGAAGGTTCGCAATCAGCCAGGTTTGTAATTACGGTACCATGGCGGATCAGAAGCTACCATTTCTGTCTGCGTTTCTCTCTGTCTACGGTATATAGAGAAAAGGTTGATTAAGAAACTTCTATGGTTCTCAACGAACCCCTGAGAATGGCTATACTGTTGGATAGTCCTCATTTCCAGGACCATGAATATCTTCCTAGTTTCGCTCAGAGTTGACTTTGAAGCGAGTTATTCAAAAAAGACGAAAAAGACGCGAAAACCCGACCTTGCTTACTTTCTGACCAAATCCTATGAGCGGTAGTGTATGGCTTAGATTGTATAGAACCTATATTTTACCTCAAATGGAATACTGTTTGCAGGTATGGAGTCCCTCTACAAAGAAAAACATCGAAAATTTAGAGAGGGTTCAAAGGATTTTTACTAGACTTTTGTGCTATAGGGTATTCCCAGATGCCGAATACCCCAATAGTTTACCACCTTATGGAAGACGACCGAGAGAACTTGGTTTGAAAACTTTACTTTACAGACGAGTGCGCTTGGATCTCATTATGGCTTTCAAAATAATGCGTGGAAAGCTACGCATGTCATTTTCAGACTACTGGTATTACAGAACAATTAACTCTCGACGCCTTTCCATAAATATTTATCCAAGAGGTGAGAACCTTCGCTCCACTTTAGCCTACAACTCTTTCTTTTATAGAACTTCTCGATGGCTGAACAAGCTCCCAATCCCAATATTTATGGCTGATTCTGCACACGCGTTCAAGAAAGAACTGTATAAAGTCGATCTCCTCCAGGTTATTGGTCTCAGCGATGCTGAGTAACGATTTCTAGTCTGCCTGGATGATTTGCAACCAAAATGTTGTGCCTCTGACTTGAAAGCGATCTCAAAATTGTTGGCCTGCTTGGTATTCAGTGATTCCTTGATAATTACTCCTCATGATACCTATTCCTGTCTTGTTGTTTGTTTGACCCAGTCATGTTATCTGCAAGGCACCTTTTGTTTTTTCGCCACTGCTATTGGTTAACACTACTTTTTCGCACAGAAAAAAATGTGCTGAAGTTTTTTCCTTCCTCCCGCCCCCCCTCGGACTCACGGCCCGATCTCCTTTTCATTCTACCGTCACCACACATAATTTTGCTAGTGCCTAGTTAAATGAGCCTATCTTCTCACTGGTTTTCTTGCCTTCATTTGCAGTTGCTTTCTCGGGTGCCTCGATTCACTCTCCTGGCTGTTACTTTTCTGCGGTGACTTGTACTTATGTCAAGCTTGCCGATCCCACGAGGGCTTTCGGTATACTCCTGTTTCGAAGTTCCGGTGAGCCCGATGATGTCTGACATGACTAAGGGCATCATTTCCGACTGATACGGGCATCTGTATATTTGCGCACTCTGGTGTCTCAGGTTTGTATGAGTCAACGTGGCTGCTCAGCCAGACACTGCCGCCTATATACTCCCCCCCTCTATGTGCTGCACTAACCTTATGAGTGGTTTGTGACAAAAAGCCCCCCATATCTGATCTGCTACCGTGAGGCAACGGGGTGGACGCTGCACGCTGGACTCAAATGTCCTACTCTCATGACTCCTAGTTTTCAAAATTCACGACTTTCGGTGGGACCACACCTGAAAACGGTGTGATTCCGCGTACTGTAGCGGTCTTCAGCGTTCATCTGAGATGGTGAAAATTGATTCAGGGTACATCAACCACGCTGGACTCAAATATCCTATTCTCATGACTCCTAGTTTTCAAAATTGACGACTTTCGGCGAGACCACACCTGAGAAAGGCGTGATCCCGCGTACTGTAGCGGTCTTCAGCGTTCATCTGACAAGGGAAGTATAAAAAGCGTAGGTCGGATCTGCCAAAACGACTAGTATGGTTAGGTATCTCTTCTGGCCCAATAGTAAAAATGCGCAGTATCCCGTCCCGAGCCGCAGGTTCAAAAAAGTTATGAGCATTTTTTAGGCCTCGCGAAAAGGCAAGGGTACCCATCAGACATTTTTTTGGGGTTTCAAAACTTTTCTCGGATTAGGCTCAAAGGTTGTATGTAGGTGTAATCTAGGGTGATGAACACGAATCTGGAGTCCATTTGTCGAAATTTTAAGTTTACTGTAGGTTACGGTAGGTAACATGTCAATTAGGGGTCAAAACCCACCTTAGTATTTTGAAAATCGACAAACGGACGTTAAGTTCGTATTCTCCACCCCGAATAACCCCCGTTTACAAATTTTGAGTAAAATCTGAGATTTTGACCAAACTACCGTATACCCACCGTAATCTACCGTAATTGAGACATATCTATCGTAGAAAACCGGAAATCTCGAAAGTGGCGTTTTTCCCTCGAAATTTTCCCCGGTTGGGAAACTTCAAACGAAATTTGCCGAAAGCTTTGGAAAATCGACTAATAAACTACAGATTTGCGATCAGCGCCCCAAAAAACCACCCTGGGAGAATTTTAAGTTAAATCTGGAACATTTTTCTAAAACGCTTCCAGAGCCCTCAACTGGTAGAAATAAGCGCCCAACCGAAAATCCGTACAAGTCCAAAACGCTGTCAGTCTGGACAGAGTACGGAAAATGTGCCTTCACCCAAACTTTACACTGGGGGATAGTTTTTGACGCTGAACACATTTATGAGGTCCGTTTCCGGATTTTCCGAAGACTATTTCGGAAGGTAAAAAAAGCCCAAAAAATGAGCTTTTAAAGCTTGTAACTTCTTGGAACCTGCGGCCCGGGGTAGGATACTGCGCAGTTTTACTATTGAGCCACAAGAGATATGTACTAACGACACTAGTCGTTTTGGCAGATCCGACCTACGCGTTGTATACTTCCCTTGTGAGATGGTGAAAAATTGTATCCAGGTTAAATCAACCACGCTGGTTTCAAATGTCCTACTCTCATGACTCCTAGTTTTCAGAATTGACGACTTCCGGCGGGACCACACCTGAGAAAGGTGTGATACCGTATACTGTAGCGGTCCTCAGCGTTCATCAGATTGTGAGGTGGTGAAAGTGAGTATATAGGGTGAATCGACCCCGCTCAACTCAAATATCAACTCTTTTGACTCATGGAAATCATTTGTGGAAATCATTCAGCATTTAGTCGTCAAACTGCTCTGAACTTTTTACATGCTGAATTCATATGTCCTGACTAATCTTCTGAGAAGACCTCAATTTCACCCTAAACTACCTTATTGAACTCCACGACTCCTAAATCAGTTAAATCAGCCTTTAAGTTGAATCTATATTTAAAATCTACGTGAAAAATTGTTCCTGACGGTTTTTACTCACAAACACGTTCGCTCAAATGGTCTTCGTCAAAAAATCAGACCCCCCTCCCCGCTTCCACCCCTCCAGAGCTCAGACCCCACCCCTGTGGGGGCCCACACCCGCGTCGAACCCTGTTCAGAGGTGGCTCAAAACTTCTCCGCTGGGGGATTCGGGGTAGTGAGAACGAACTTGGCGTCCTTTTCTTCGATTTTGAAATCATTAAGGTAGATTCCGCCAGGAATATGGCATCATACCCAAAATATCCTGCAGTAGATCTCAAAATATCGAGAAATATATAGTCTACAGCAATGGAAGTAGGACCTGGTGAGGTTGCGGACTCTTCTTAACATACTGTAGTCTGATTGTGTTATCATTCATTTCTTCGAAATAACTGGGATTGGCCGGTGAGTTTGTGATTCCATTCTCACATTTTCACCTGTTTTCATTGACTCCACACATGTAGTCATATCGGTGAAAACACAAGCTCACCGATCTATCATAGCTGTTTCGGAAAAATGAGTGATACCACTAACAATTTACCGTAGGTTAGGACGAGTCCGCAGCCTCACCAGGTCCTACTTCCATTGCTGTAGACTATACCCGGGATTCGTGTTCAGCACCGGCTTTTCTTCAGTACGGTTTTTGTAATACCGAATCGACTTTCGAACCGGGAGGTGCGGTGTTCAATTTATTCAATGGGTCGTACAGAATGTTTTCGGACACACTATACATATAAAAACCATGGTCAAATAAAAACAGATTTCACGTATGGGTCTTTGATTCCGCGTGGTTTCGCATGCACCGTTCAATCATCTTGTTGCGGGCGACCTTTGTGGAAGATGCTTTTTACGGCACTCGCCCTTCTACGCAGCAGACTTTTCCTCTCCCTAACAATTTTTATTGCATTTTCAAGTTAAATAGACAAATAAAGTGTAGAAAAGTTAAGGTTCTGTGAAAGGCGGTAGTTTATGGAAACTTTCTCGAATAAAAAAGCATAGTGGCCAACCAACCCATTCAAGGGACTCTTTTTTTTACCAACCCAATCACTTTTACCCTTTCGTCCATCTGTTTTTGTTGTTGGTTTAACCTCGGAGCAAATTAGGGTTGTCGAGCTGTGATCGAGGTGACTTAGATTTAATTCGATCAAGGACTAGCATTAAAGGCCAGTACGAGCAGGGCAATCCGAATTTGATTCTACAGATAATTGTCAGCAGTTCCATTCCTAATTTTGTAATTCGTTATTACTGAAAATTTATTGTTTTCACTTGTTTTATTTCCATGACACATATTGGAAAAATCTTGTTGTTTCGCTTTCCGGACAACGCAATGTGATTGATTTGATTTGATTTATTACGACGTTTAAGACAATCGTACAAAACAGCAATATAATATTTAGGATACACAACAAACAAGTTCGAAGGAGTCAGTAAGAAATACATAGGCTTACTCTCAAAATTGGCTCACGCATCAAGTCACTCCACTATTGAGCAGCTTTAATTTAGCAAAATGCTTGAAGCATGAGAACTCCACTCCATATAAGAGAACTTTATTTACACCTTATCGATATATGGATGACCTTTTGATAGTACACAATCAAAGTGAGTTGTATATACAACAGCAATTGGCTCTGATTTATGGAGATGTTTTGAAACTCAAAAAAACTAACGACCCTCCGTTAAAAAGTAATTACCTTGATATTTCGATTCAAGTTATCATTAATAGTATAGAAACCAATTTATATAACAAAACTGATTATTTTGGATTTAAAGTTATCAAGTTCCCTAGTGAAGACTCTAATTTGTCAATTAAAAGAAAAGCGGCTACTATTTATACGGAAACACTTAGATTAGCTAATGTATGTAGCAATTTAACCTTTTTTTAAAAATAAGTTGCGAGAATTGAAAAATTGTTTGCTGAATAATGAATATGATAAGGAATTTATAGAGGTTAATATTATAAAATGTTTATATATAAATAAAAAAAATATTATATAAATATTCGATGTTTAATAATAAAAAGAAGACTTTAGAATTAGTTTAGTCGTTAACGTGAAAGTGGCAAATAGTAGCAACTGGGATGATATTTTCCTTAAAGGACATAGATAAGAAACTCATTTGAACTGAGATCTGGCGCTCTATGGTGAATACAGTAAACTCGACTGAGTATCTTATGAACGATGGATGATATGGGATTGTAGACAGTCATTTAATTATTCCTCTTGTGTTCGTAGGCTCGTCTATTATTTTTCATTGGTTATCTTAAGGTATAAGAAAGTACGTTCTTAGTTCTTTAGACAAAATCTCAAACAGTCATCTTCTTCACTGAAGAGACCCGGGAAGGCTGTTCAATAAAGCTCATCTGAAGACAGGGTCGAAACGAACTTTATTGAAATTTAGGTGTGATTTAATTTAACTACTAAATAACAGTTAGTACTCTAGTATCGTGGACTTCCATAGTTTTTGTAGATTTAATTCGATCAAGGACTAGCATTAAATGCCATAAAGTGGCCAGTACGAGCAGGGCAATCCGGATTTGATTCTACAGATATGTAATTGTCAACAGTTCCATTCCTAATTTTGTAATTCGTTATTACTGAAAATTTATTGTTTTCACTTGTTTTATTTCCATGACACATATTGGAAAAATATTGTTGCTTCGCTTTCCGGACAACGCAATGTGATTGATTTGATTAGATTTGATTTATTACGACGTTTAAGACAATCGTACAAAGCAGCAATATAATATTTAGGATACACAACAAACAAGTTCGAAGGTGTCAGTAGGAAATACATAGGCATCCTCTCAAGATTAGTTCACGCATCAAGTCACTCCTTTATTGAGCAGCTTTAATTTAGCAAAACGCTTAAAGCTTGAGAACTCCATGGTGTTTGTATTTTTACTCATGAGCGCATTGTGTGCCAAGGCGGCCTTGGTGCTAAAGGAGTGTGAGGTGTAGTTAGATTTCGGCCTTGGAATTCTTATTTTATAACGAGGTCCTCTTGTCCTTAACCCCGTGAAGTGATGATGATGTAGTTGGTGCCGCAATCATTTTCGAAAAAGCCTACTTCATTCAAATATTGTATAGGCCTTTCGCTAATTCTAGTCTAACGAATGTAAGAGGCTGGTGCGGTAGATCGTTGCTTGCCATTGGAACCCTACTGGATGTTCGGGTCCTGATCGCCGCACGATTCGCCGCGAGTGGTCACATCTTGTCGATTGGCTAGACTAGCAATGGCGAAAAGCCAAATTTTCTTCCGAGAAAAGAGTTATCAATTCTGAATCGTTTGCTCCTGAAATGACGCTTCTGTTACTCGTGCTGGATGACCGGTGAGAACTGGTGGCGAATCTTGATTTTTAACCGTTCTAACGCCAAAACTATACGTTCTTGACGCGCAAAACTTCACCCTTGTGTTCTATCGGGCTCATTCATGAAACTGAGCCTGTCAAGTGGTTGGTCATTCTAAGCTCTAGCGATTCCTTGGAAGGCCTTCGTCGTACCCGCTCAGGACCACTCACAGTGTTTTGGGTTCGAATCATTGCTTAAGCCGGCCTGAGAACGTAGGTTAAGAACGTTGGGTCACCAACCCATCATTTTGATGATATGGAGATCGAATGGCTCGAGTTCTGTCAAAAGAAGCCGGTCGTCGGACAGCCATGTGGCATCGAATGAGAAAAGAAAGTAGCTTATCAACAGATGATTAGCTTAAATGAGTGGAAGTTGATGTATCATTTGTTGATAAGCTCTTCTTCTTCTTTGCAGCCACGAAGAGAGTAATTGCTATAGGTTCAGAAACTGGGCGACCAGCGTTGGATTCGTCCAAAGGTCTATTGTAGTCAATGTTGTAGGGTTTTTTGGACAGTTGAATAAGTGTTGCGTATTGTGGCCAGGACCACCACAGTCCGGGCAAACGTCAGGAGTGCTATTGTCGATCCTGTTCACGTAGGACTTCAGGAACGTTGAGTGCCCACAGCGCAACGAGGCTAGAGTGCATCTGGCACGTCTACTAAGCTGAGACTCAGACTCAGAAACTCGAGGCGGCACAGTACCCAGAATAGGATTAACAGCCGCTCTTTCCAGATACAATCTGACAAAATGGGTGTGCTCCTCGCGCAACAGACAGAGGCGTTCTTGATATGAATCGTGCCATCTTTGCAGATCGACTTTATCTGGAGCATCGGCGAAAGGTTTTCTGATGCCTCTCTCTCTTCCAGGCTCAAGCACTCTCCAAGATGGGTGGTTGGGCTGCTTGACGATGTTAATGTACAGCTGCTGGGCCTGGAGCTGACAGTGCTCCTTTACTGGTAGCACCCGTGTCTCGGCGTGTAAAAGCTCGATTGGCGAACTCCTAGCACATCCGGCGCGATCCGAAAAAGCAGCGTTTTGTACACGCTGCACCATAGTCCAGGATGAGTCCGATACTAAGTGCTGCCAAACCGGTGCCGCATATTCTAGGGCGGGCTGCAGTATAGCCTTATACGTGGTCAGAATGGTTTCCTTACTTTACTGCTGCCCCGCGATGTACCTCCCAGTGCCCTTAGCACATTGAGTTCAGCTCTTACAATTGCTTGCTTTTGCTCGGTGTTCTTGTGGAACTTCAGCGACGGATCGAGTATAAGGCCGAGTAGTTTGACGAAGGAGCAGCAGGCAGGCGATCTCTACCCCAGCTGACATCGGGATGGGCGCTGTGCTCTTTGAGGTCCGTTGTGAAAACTGATACTGAAGACTTGGCAGCTGAGACAATGAGCATCTTGTTATCGAAATGGCTTTCTGAAATCCATCAGGTACTTGTTGATCCTGCTCGCGGCCACTTGTATGTCGCGGTTTTGGCACATGATGGTCATATCATCAGCGTAGGCAACAACTTTAATGTCCTGGGGTTGATAAGCTATTTTCTTTTCTCATTTGATACAAGATGGTTGACGGAAGGCCGGCCTATTTTAGCGAAATTCGAGGCATTAAATATACCACATCTTCACAATAATGCGTTGATGACCCAACAAATTCCATCTGCTTTCTCAGGCGGGCCCAACCAGTGATTCACCCAAACAACGAGGAGTATTTCTCAGCGCGTACGATGCCTTTCAAGACACAGGACACTCAGAAAATTATTTTTTAGGGTTCCATCCTTACTATCTTGGAGAGGGTCACACGCTGATCACAATGGTATCTCTGAAATCGCTCAACGGCTCCTACGAACGGAGTTATAAACTCCTTGAAGATGCCTATATTTGGAGGGTGAAAAATTGGTGGACGAGTTGTCTCCGACCTGTATTTCTCTTCATTCGTTATCGTTGAGCGAGAGCAATCAAGGATATGGAGACAGTCCGGAAATGGGCCGAATAACGACGACTTGTTGAGAATTCATCCATCCATCTAGCCGGAAATTCGCTAGGGGGTGTGGCCCGCGGTGGTGAGCGAAGGAGGTCGGGCCTGTGGTGGTCGCTTATATCTCGCTTATTTGGATGAAATGAGATTTCGCACATGTCACGCGTCGTATAGGAAGGGTCTACTACACAATCAAATGAAAACTACGAAATTTATGTCTGAGAATGTACTGTGCCTTTAAAGGCATCGTACGCACCTCCAACCCATTATTAAGAAGGTATGGGAGATCGAATGCCTCGCATTCCGTCGAAAGAGGCTGGCCTTCCGACAGCCATGTGGCATCGAATGAGAAAAGAAAGCAGTAACTTATTAACAAATGATAAGCTTAATTGAGTGAGAGTTGATGTATCATTTGTTGGTAAGCAATTTTCGTTTCTCCTTTTATGCATGAGAGGTGACGGAAGGCCGGCCTCTTTTGGCGAAACACGGAAAACTCGATCTCCTATATCATCACAATAAGGCAGCGTCCATACGTCGCGAGAACGCCCGCTCTCGCTGTTCAGCGCTCTTGAACGCTGATGCGTGCTCGTACATTCAGAAAGACACCGGCAAAAAGACATCCTGCCGCGTGTTGATTCGATTGAAAACTCTTGACCTGGTGATCACTGGCTCGAATCGACTCGTTCCCTGCTCATTTATCACGGTTGGGATGGCCGTGGTTGGCCTAGCAGACACGATGGCACTGGTTTTGAGGTAGGTTTGACTTTCATTGCTTAAAAATTTAGCAAATGCCTTAAAAGTGGCTGCTTCTCTGCCGAAATGAGCGTAAGCGCGCGAGAGCGAGCGTGAGCGCGCGTGAGCGGAAAGCATGTCTTTGATAAACATCGCTTTTTCGCAATCGCGCGCCCTCGCAAAGTATGGGCGCTGCCTAATGCGTGGGTTACCCAACAAATTCCACCTACGTTCTCAGGTGGGCCCAACCAATTATTGAACCCCAAAAAACAATGCGTGGTTTTCAGCGCGTACGATGCCTTTAATCTTGAGACCATTTCCAGGCTCATGAATGCGAAGATTTATTTCGAAACGTCAGGCCTGTAAATTAAATGCACATATTCTCTCTCTCGGAATAAATTGTTTCTGTTTGTCGCGTGCGTCTTCTCGCGTATGCTGTGTGTCCTTCTCCCCAACACTTTCTCGCTGTCTCTCCTCTCGCTCCACACAAGCGGGCGAAGGAGCAGTAAATTTGGCTCTGAAATAGAGGATGCAAACCTCGCCAATCAGAAGAAATATGAGAGCTTTATTTGTCTATGATGCCGAGTTTTGGTAAAAGGAGTATTTAGAACACACTTCTGCTGTCTTGCAAGCCTGTTTCGCAGTGTAAGGTTTTTTGGATTCATACAACCGGAACCCCTTTCCATAGTGAGGGAGGGGGTCATGCGCTCAACCCTTATTGAGTGTAATGGCGGAAGAGTTAAGTACCAAATCAGACCGGTAGATGAAATTGCGTCAGCTCTACGCCTTGCTTCCGGGTCAGGTGATCGTTGTAGTTTGTACAAGTGATGAATGGCACCTGACGTCTGATAGATTGCAGTCAGATGGTGTGTAAAGATAACAGAACTGCGGGTAACAAGACTTCAGACTCCGAGAATGTAGTGACTTTCTCGGCTGACCACCCAATTGCATCATCTTTGGTAGTGATAGCGAGTCACAAGGATGTAGACTTCAGAATGACAACATAGCTGACTGCTGACTCGGCATTTTGATATATTTCAACAACAGGTCTCTCGCGCTGAATGCTGTGAAGTGCGAAGAAAGTCAAATCCGTCAATCAGGCGAAATATTCACGGATAAACTCGGCCATCTGTACTTCAGGAAGCGCGAGGCCACGCCTCTGGACGAATTCTTCATGTCGGAGCAAAAAAAAGCGCGATGTGTTGCGATACGTATAGTCAATTTTTCCTATCGCGGCCTGCAAGATAAAAAGTAGCACTTCATTGGAAATATGGTGTCCGTGATCGGTGAAGGCATTTTGAGAGTGAGACGACTCGCTTGTAGAACTCTCCCCGTCCAAGTCTAGGAAGTCGACGAAGTCCCCAGGAAAGAGGAAAATTGTGCACCTTCTCAGACAGTAGCAGGCTTGGAGCGCAATCGATCCCGCCCCTCTCCGCCCACTGCGACCGAAACGCAGAGCAGTTGATATTCAAACTTGCGGTGCGTTTCCGTTGTGATTGCAACGTGCAGTGCATTCAGGTTGCTCTCCGAGCCACATGCGTTGACTGACGCGCGCATTTCGAAATCGGATGAATCAATTGAAACAAGGAAGAGCATCTGGGCTGCCTGCGATTTTCGAGCGGGATTCTCACTGTTTCTCTTGTAGGGCTTGTTATTGATTTCCTCTGCTCCATTTGCGCTCAATATTCGACCATTCTAGAAATCACTATGTTCTTCATATTTGTGCAATATTTAGACTGTATCCAAAAAATAAACGTTAACATGACTTTCCGAACGCAGTTTCAAATATTCATGGACGGAATATTTCGGATTTATTTAAAGGCAGTGTTCACGATAAAAAATGTGTTTCAGTTTCCACTAGGAATGGGTAGTGGAGGGGCACAATGTAACGTTGACGTCGAAAGAACGCATGAAAACGAGCCAGGAAAAGCTCGAAAAGAGCCTGAAGTTGCCATTTCAAGCGCAAGGCAAACCTCAAAAGCGCATCACACGCCCACCGACGTAAACAAATGAATGCTCAAGATCGTGAGATGAGCGATGATTTCCAATCATTCGACCCGTTCTTTCCTTCATTCTCAGCTTCTCTCTTTACTCAGGTCAGCTCGCATACATCGGCTGCAAAAGACGGAAATTAGAAGCCTTGGACAACTCGTCCACCCTGTTTCCTTAGCTCAATTTTTGAGGGACCATAACTCCGTTCCCAGAAGGTCTTGTACGATTTCAGAGACATCATTGGAATCAGCATGCGGCCGTTTTCAAGATAGGCGGAGGCGGGAAAACGGAAAACAATTTTTATCGTGAACACTGCCTTTAATCATTTTGGAAAAATGAGAAAAACGAATCGCTCGGATATTTAAAATTATTTCAATGTGTATTTAAATTTATAATTAAATTTTGGGGGTGTGTATACAAGTCTGTTGGTACCTGCTCGTTGGTGCCCCTGCTTCTACTGAACCCAGCAGACGTTTGAGTGTACACAGGGAACGTTCGAGCGATATAGCGTGCACAACTATATCGCGAAAGTATCCCGCACATTGCATAAAGGTGTCGCCGTCCGGCACACTAAGGCCTCTGGTCCATAACACCTTAGGATCCGTACCTAGGGAGTCATGGAGTCTTTGGCCACAAGCCACAATTTCGCCACCCTGAACTGTCGATCGCTGTCGAGTGATATCCAAAAAACTGCGCTATCCAGACTTCTGAGCTATTTCCATGCACCGTTTGCTGCTTTGCAGGAAACCCGCCTCAAGGATAGACCCGTCATCAGCGTCGGAGAGTACACGATCTACTGCGGTAACGCTGACGATAGGAGAGTGGGAGGCTGTGCAATAGCTGTAAGGAAGGATTTCAATGGTATGGTCAAGGAGTTCGGCTCAACGTCGTGTCGGAATGCATTCGTACGACTGCGGGATCACAGAGGATTCAATCTGTGGATAGTGAGTGCTCATGCGCCCACTGAAACCGCCGAAGACAGTTCGAAGGATGCGTTTTATGAGGAACTCAATACGTTGCTGGCCAGGATACCTTGTCAACATGCTGTTGTCGTGGGGATTGACGCAAATGCGAAGATGGGACTTGATCAGGAATCCGAAGTACTCGGTAAATGGTTCTACCAGTGGAGCAAACATCGGACAATGGCTACCGCCTTGTCGACTTTGTGAACGCAGTGGTCTGATTATTGCATCAACATTCAAGAGGAATCATCGCCGCCATCAGCTTACGTGGCAGGGACCAACCCGGCTATCTCCAGAAGAGCAGCGGAAGCGGAAGATGACAACTTTGAAACTACAGTTTGACTATGTCCTGACGAGGAATATTCCAGTATCGGACATTCGAAGATCTAGAGCTGTGTGGGATGTCGCATTCGATTCGGATCCCCGTCCTGTTCTGTTGAACTTCACTGCGAGGATTCATAAGAGGGAGCGAGGGGCTCAGCCTCTCCAGAGGATTGACATGACAAGTCTCAGAGATGAAGAGTGCAGAAGGAATTTCCGACAACGCGTTTCTATTCACATCGGGTACGGACTAAGAAGAAACTTTGCGACGCGGATTCTTTTGTCAAGTGCATCCAGGACGCTTCGAAAGAGGCACTCCCGGTTGTACAGCCTAAGAAGAAGTTCGCCTACGTCTCAGAAGAAATAACATCTACCTACAACAGAGTATGTGCTCTCCGAACTGCAGGAAACTTCGTGGAGGAGAAGCGTCTGAGGAGGAGGTTGCGTCGGGAGCTTCAAAGTGACCGCGAACGAGTGGACGTGTAGAGCTAAGGAGTTCGAGAAGGCTTGGGAGGAGAAAGAATCCGAAGAAAGCCTAAACTTTGCTGCGACAGTATAGCGGGAAGATGAAGAGATGTTCTCCTGTCTTGAACACTACCAATGGAGTTGCAGTTGGTGATGCGACGCTGCCATTATGGAAGGATTACTTCAGTTCACTACTGAATCGTCCAGCGCCATCAGTACCTGAGCCTCCGCATGTTCAGAGAGCACATTACGATTTCAGTGAGGAACCGCCGACTGAGTCTGAAGTATTGGATTGTGTCCGGAAAATGAAGAATGGAAAGGCTGTTGGAGATGACAACATCACTGCTGAAATGCTGAAAGCTCTTCCTCCGTCTGGGATTCGTGAAATGACCAACACCATCCGTGCCATATGGATGAGCGAAAGGATACCCGATTCGTGGAGACATGCGATCATCGTACCTCTTCACAAGAAGCTATCCGTCACGGATCCTAAGAACTACAGAGGAATCTCTCTACTTCGTGTCATGTACAAGGTTTTAGAACGTATCATTCTCGAGCGACTTATCAAACATCGTGAAGGAACGACCAGAGATGAGCAAGCCGGTTTTTCGACCTGGAAGATCGACCATCGACCAAGTGTTCGTCGTGAGAAGAGTAATTGAATCGTGGCAGCGGTTTTCGAAGCCATTACAGCTTGCTTTTTTGGACTTTGAAGCCGCGTTCGACTCTCCTCATCGTGATCGATTGCTCAATGCTCTGCGAGCAGATGGAGTCCCGGAAAAGTATGTTCGGTTAATCGAGGACATGAACAAAGGAACAACAGCAGCAGTTCGTACACCTGTCGGATTTACGTCAGCTTTCGAGGTGAAAACAGGAGTAAGGCAAGGAGCCGTTGCAGGACCTTTTCTTTTCAACTTCGCCGTTGATGACATCATGCGTAGAGTTGCCAGGAACAGTTTCCTGCGGATGTGATCCTAACACCATCAGGACGCTCCCTTGTCGACCTGGAGTACGCCGACGACATTGTGTTATTCGCTGAAAAACAACGCAAAACTGCAAAGGATTGTGAACCTCGTTTCGAAGTATGCCGCAGCCTATGGACTTCGTCTTCGTCCCGACAAATGCAAGCAGATGTGGGTCTCTCAGAGGCCTTCAACTGGAGTTTGTGTGGACGGACAACGTATCGAACTGGTGGACGATTTCTGTTATTTGGGCTGTTTGCTGAAGAACGATGGTAGTTATGCAGCGGATATTCGACAACGATGTGCGAAAGCTACGTCTGCATTCAATTCTCTAACCAAGTGTTTGTGGTCTACCACCATCGCGAAGGAAGTCAAGTTGCGCGTCTACCTATCCGCTATTCGCCCTATCATGATGTACGGATCGGAGACGTGGGCAGCACCGAAAACGCAGATGGAAAGGTTGGATTGCACGGAGAGGAAGCTTTTAGGCGTTTGCTTGGATATTTCTGGCCGCGTGTATGCCATAACGAAGACCTTTACAAAGGAAATCGACGTAGTCCATCAACGCTTGAGACGAGGGAGGTGCCAGCATCTCCTAACGCCATCTCAAGCAGCAATGGAAAGTCGACTTCGACTGCTCGGGCATATACTAAGAAGAACGCCGGATCGTCTCGTACAACACGCTTTAAAAATGCTTCCAAATCCTGTCTGGAAACGGCCACCTGGGCGTAGACGAAAGTTCTGGACGGATGTGGTTAAAGAGGATTTAAAGTCACTCGGCATCGAAAGACAGTTCAGGCGCGATGTTTCGTTTCGCAGGAAATGGAATAGTGACAGCTGGATGGAATGTGTTCAAATTGTGGCTGAAGACCGTGAAAAATGGACACGGCTGACTACTAGGACGGCACACCTCGGTGAAGATGCGGAATGACCGCGTCAGGCGAAAGCCAACCGATTAAGTAAGTAAGTCCAATTAAATTTTATTGCTTGGAATAAATATGTGCCATGCATACTTTCTATTGTTAGCTTTGAATCGTTCAACGAGATCATTAGAAGGACTCTAAGAAAGGGGCGGTTGTTATGAATACCTAATAATTTCAGAGAATTATACTTAATAGTTGGAGAAAATCAGGTGAAATCAAAAGATTAATGGGTGAAGTTGTCAGGGAAGTTGTGACGGAATCGAAATTTTAAGCAGGGGAAAGTGTATTAAGCTGAAAGGTATTTCATAATCAGCACTAGCTTAGAAAAGGGACAATTCAGGGCCACATAAATCCAAGGAAATTCAGTAGGGTGGGGGAATTCGGTGAATGTTTGGAAATCGTTGGATTCTTCCTAGAAAAAACGATTAGTTTGAATGGGTGTGATAATCGATTAGCGAAGCGTCTGAACCAAGTCGATGTATCGATTTTTGCAACTGTGTTGCTAAAATCGGTTTATAGAAAGCGCCCGGGGCGCAACCATGCACGCTGTATGATTTACTGTGGCGTCGTCAGCCGACAGTTGCGCTCTGGGCGCTGCGTGAATCAATTTCGTCGGTAGCACCCGGAGCGCAACGCATGCGGCCTGGATCGCAACATATGTGGCCCGGAAATCGCCAAATTTGTCACCCTGAGCGCAACATGGACGCGGCTCCGGGTGCATTCGGGGTGGGCTCAGGGCCTGCTATCGTCTGAGTTCATCGACACGTTTTCATTCTCAATAGGGATTTTTTGTTCAAAATTCATGTTCCTCTATTTGTTATTGGTGGAATCTTATATGTACTGTTGCCTGCTCCAGTGCGATGACCTCTCAGGCGATGGGGCGGACTTATCGTGCACTAAATTTGTTGAATAGTACTTACTGCGCTCAGGGACCGTTTCCACCGCTAGCGAAAATTCAAGTAGAACTGATCGCGGACAAGTTGCGGTTGCTCGATTTCTTCGCGCTGTGTGTCCGACAGAAGTGCGCACTTATCGCCCACAGCTACTGGTAAGTAGAACTTGCCGCGACCATAAATCGTTTCTAACGCGTACAACATTGTGGTTAGGACTGATCGCGAAAGACCTGTATCGTTTTCCGGCTGATCGCGAGTAACGGCACATATAGGACTGATAGCGACGGACCCGCCTCGACTGCGATGCACTGTCCTGTGTGGTAAAACGAGATCGTCGCCGGATCAGTTACCAAAGTTTAAGGTACATATATCTGGTATCTTCTGGGTTGCACTAGCGCGAGTACACTCTGCCCCTACCTCATAGAAGACGTAACGCCCGCAGGTGCTTAATTTTGGTCCTAGGCTACGCCAAGTTGTATTATAATTAATAAGTAACAAGGGAATGACCAGACCTGGTCGCTAGAACTATCCATAAAATCAGGTTTTCATGATGGACTACCTCCCGGGTAGTCATAAAAATTCTATCCTAGCTGCCCGAGTAATGGTGAAAGAAAAAGTTATGGGCGTAGAACTTGCGAGCTCTGTAAGTCAAATAAATTTTTTTCTGCCGTGAACTGTCTTAATCGTTCGCATTATTGAAAACGCGTCACATATTCGTGTTCAGCGCCTCAAATAACCCCGGTGAGAGAAGTTTAGGCGAGCAGCTAAAATAGGGTTTTAACAGGTACGCGGAAGGTGGTCGATCAGAGAAACATGGCTACATGCGTGGTTCTGGCAACCAGGTCTGGCCACTCCCTAGTAAGTTAGACAGATTTTTTGCTGTCGGTCCTTTTTTTTTCCACGCGTACCGACCGCGTGGCCATCTAGAGCTGATCGCGAGCCTATTTAAAGCTGACCACGCGCAAAAAGAGCGGGCGGATTGCCGTTGACCCCGCGTTCGTTCCTATCCGGCGTCGCAATAAATCCGCCCCATTCTCTGAGAGTTTTCACAGAGACGTAGCCGCGATATAGCCGCAAAATGCCTGTTCGCCGCGTGATAGCCGCGTAATAGCCGCAAAATAACGCTCGCCATGAAATAGCCGAGAAATAGCCGCCCAAGAGCGCTTGCCGCAAAATAGTCGAGAAATAATGCTCACCAGGTAGATATACGGCGCATTCCAGAGGCACGATTCAGGTGTCAGCACCTCCGTCGGTTCGATTACCAAGGTTTGAGGTACTTGGACCTCGTTCAGCCTCTGGAGGTTCCACCCAGCCCCAGATGGTGGCTCGGCGAGCCGGCGACGGTTGCGTCTAAGTTAATTTTGTTAACTTCTAAATATTTCGCGGTTATATCTAGGTTATTGCTCGGCTACTTCTTGTCCGTTCTGTGAGAAGCCGAGAAATAAACAGCCGGAAAATAGCCCACCTGGAGCCGCTGCGCAGCCTGGTGGGCTATTTCGCGGTCAAAACTCTTAGAGTTGTCTGAGTGCGAATGACGAAAAAACAAATGTTTGAGACAACGCGTTCACAAAATTTTCGCCGTTCGAATTCACAAATATTTGAAGGGCTATAACTCCGTTAGCGATGGGATCTAAACGATTCCGCAGAACCATTAGGATCAGCGCGAAATTCTGTCAAAGACAAGCAGAAGACCTGAAGGACGGTTTTGAGGTTAGACTGTGCCGTTAAGATGTTCGAAATCAAAGAAAAAACAGACGAGCTAGAGATCCTGACTCAGAACCCTTGATAAATCTCTCGACAGAGATCAGTGACCATCATGGAAGTTGGATAAATTCCCGAATATGCAATCGCTTGAAAAAAACATACCCCTCCTCCCGGAGCAGGATACAAAAGTTAGCGTGACGTTTTTTAGCTGATCAATTTCTTTCGTGATAATCTGCTCGTGTTCTCTTTGTTCAGCCCACAACCTTAAAACGGAAAGATAAGACAACAAGGGTTCATTCCAGTGCGTTTTTCGCGGCATGCAGCAGCTCACTGAGGACGATGTTGAGGTACGACCTACATATATTCATCTCTCAAATTCTTCCACGTTTCATTATACATGTTTTTGAAGTTGAACCCACACACAGTAAGCCCTAGCCAATAAATCGCCTAAGCAATCCATTTGAACATGTAACATCGGCATGTTTGTATTCGATTGAATGGAAAGTTATGAAAAATCCACCTTTTTCACAGATCAATTTTTACTTCCATGACGAAATCAGGCCTTACTTATATCAAGCAATAATCAAAATGCCATCCTTTCCTATTTTTGTTGTCTTTTCTTATTTGGCCTATAGATGATAGTGCTATTGCGGCTGAGTAACTTGTATTGAAAAAGCGAATACTAGAATGCTCGCCATTGGTTATATTTCTTTTATTTGGATACATTATCCTCCGAGTATAACAACATTGATGACAACGAAACTTTCGGCCAACATTTGGAAGTTCAAGAAAAATTTTTGCTTTCTCATCGGAATCAGGGATAAGCGGAATTCCGATTTCCGATGGTTTTCGGCCTTCCGATTTCCGATTTCCAAAAAAAAAGCCTAAAAATGCGGGAAAAAATCGGAAATATCGGAGTTTAGATTTTTGAACACTTTTCCTTGCCAAATTTTCAGGGGTATCTGGGGCGCTGAACTCAAATTCGAGGTCCGTCTTCTTTTTTTCAGAAAGCTAGAGTTTAGCGCATTTACAGGAAAATTATTCAACTATTCTCTTATTTACATATATTTGCCTAACTCTGTGTGTGTGTGTGTGACTGTGTGTGTGTTTGTGAGAATGAATGGAAATTCGGTCGTTCCCGCTGTGAGTTTGCCGAGGGAAGGGTGCGGGACTTCACAGGTAAGGAATTTCTGACAGAGTCACATGCGAATTAAGGGCTCTAGACATGTTGTCGGCAACCTGTTTCTACAACTTTAAGTTACATTCGACCTTAAACATTGGATATATGTTCCATGGTGCGAGTTGAGTTAATGTGACATGAAGCACTGGTGTGTAACTTAGATGTATTATTTTATCGCACATGTAACTTATCTACGCGGCGTGACAATTTCTAGGGAGGTGTACGATGCACTCTGAAGGTAGGACTCAGATGTGGGCAGCGTCGTCCATCCGGTTAGCCGAGTTTTGAGATACTTGGCCCCGCACACCGGCTGGAGGCCCCGTCTGACAGACGGCTGCCGGCCCAGTTGTTCTCGCCGAGCAGTCTCCGTCGCGTGACGGTGTGCTGTATACTTGTTCCAAATGAAATTAATTTCGAATACCCGACTTTACGGCTATAGTCGGATATCGCACGTTTGCGAATATCCGACTTTTCCAATAAAAAGTCGACTTTTTTAACCGACTGAAACAGTCGAATACTCATTCGATTGCTCGATTCGGAACAAGTATAGTGTGCTGGCCTCGTCGCTTGTGAATGTGCCGGCCACGTCGCGTGTATGTACGTGTCAAGTAACATGTACCAACAGTGCAAGTTACTCGCAATGTTGTGTATTTATTATTAGTGCACGTTACCTTAATCAAAAATCTCGTCAAATTACGCGTAACACCGCTTCAAGTTACTTGTGAATTCAAATTAAGTTGCGTGAGGCCATCATGCAACTCGCGTTGAAGTCTCAGGTAACTTGCTCAGCGATTTCTGAGTTGAAGCGCGTCAAGCGCCAAAACAGTGCGCTGAGCTTCACTTGGAGGGCGACAAGCGCTGGAAACTGTGCGGGACCCCAACTAGAAGTGCGTGAAGCGCCGAGAAAAGTGTGTTGCACCCAACTAGGAGTGCGCTAAGTGCCGTAAATAAAAGTTTGCGGGACTCTACTGGGAGTGTGCCGATCGCCGGGGAAACTGTGTTGGACACAACTTGAAGTGCTGCAGGTGCCTGTAAAACTGTGTGGGACCTAACTGATTTTGCAATGGTTCTAAGCGTAACGTTACAAGCCTACAAGTACCCGTGGGTGTACAATTGTTAAATTAAGTAGGATAAGCCCAAGTTTTTTTGGCAGGAACAATCACCAGGGGAGGGTTGAGAATTTCGCTGACCATTTCCGATTTCCGATTTCCGATGGTTTTTGGCGTTCTGATTTCCAAATTTGAGAAGGTTATTCCAATTTCCGATTTCCGCAATTCAGAAAAAAAATTTTTCGCTCATCCCTGATCGGAATGGAAGAAGGAAGTGGTCTAAGCAGAAAATTCGACAATGAAATTTGAAAAAAAAACATACGTCCTCGATTTTCAAAGAATCCCTAATTGAAAACTCTCCCTTCATTCCAGCACCTTATAAGCGGTTATTCGGAACTAACTTAATCGGAACTTTCAAAACCCCATTCATATTGTACTGTTTTGAATACTTCAGCTCGCCTCAAAAGCCTAGAAAAGTGTTGAAGGCAGCATACATGCTCAAAAAATTTGTTGAGATAACGACGTTACTGGGGTCGTCTGGCTTTAACCAGATTTGAAGCGGCGAAAAGGAATTAAAACTATCAGATTTGAGCCGCATGGGCTCAAAAAATTTCGTGGACTTAGCCCATCATGGGCTTCGTAGTCTCCACCTACCCCCCCCCGCCCAAAGTGAGTGTTTGTATAGGGACTTTTTTGAGCTTTTAACGACACGGGCGTCAGAGCACAGGTTTTGAAAGTCTGTTAGCTTTGCTATCACAACCATTTGACCGCTAGTTCTGCTATTTGAGCCGAGCGGGCATACTGCGGTGTAACTCGTCCACTTCCACTCCATAATTGGAGCAATCCATTACTTCTCCATTTGCATCCAGATTTCAACGGGGTTTGTTTGCTCCCCATACTACCAGCTCCAAACTTATTTATGTCACAAAATCGACATCATTTTTGAGCGTGTATGCTGCCTTTAAATTCCGGGTTTCTCATCAAATTCGAACTTTGCGTCTTGAATAACCCTACTAAGCAAGAAATACCAAGTTCCATCCAGTAGAAGACAAAATTTACACGATTTTTTTAAAGAAAAAATGCTCTAATTGATCGCTTCAAAAGTGTAGGAAAATGAGGCAATGAACAAATTAATTTCTAAGTACATAACCGTAACATTCACAAATGATTCAGAGTGATTGGCACTCCTTATAGTCCTCTTGTTACGATGTTTTTTGCCACTTTTTCTATAGTTTTGACGCCGCGGTCTATTAATCCTTCGAAGAAGAGTGAAAACTTTTACTGTAGGTAAAACTTTCTAGTTTTCTTATTGCGACGTTATTTGAGACGCAGAATCTGAATTCAAAATCCATTCTGAAAGGTCGAATTCGATACGAACCAAAAAATTTATGCTTTCCTCAATTTTTACGCGCTATACATAGTATAGAATAGCCCTATGCAGACAAAGAAGAGGCGTTAGTTTTCGAATCGTTGAGTGATTCGAAATGGCCATTTCCAGCGATTTTTCCCAAAGGCTATTAATTGAAGTAAAACGACGGGTGTGTGGTTTTCCTAATAAATGTGTTTTTCTTCGAATCGTTCAATTATTTTCTCCCAAGAATCACAATTAATTGATTTGCTAAAATGAGCTTTTGGGAACTCGACTGTATGGTTTTTTTAATCCGCGCAACCAATCTTTATTCGAACAGTAGATAAATTCGGAAAACGCTCTTCATTCGAGTCAGGTACTATCTGTGTACGAATATATCTAATTATTTATTTGATTTCCGAAAACCCGCTTGGATTTTGGAACTTTTGCGAAGAAACTCTTATAAGAGTTTTGGGATTTGGATGTGTAACTTCTCGAAATGGGCGAAATTTTTCTGAATTCGCTGATAAACCATTTCTACTCAAACACTCGTAGTTGTGTTCCCCCAGAGCGCTGTTATTGGTGTTCGTCTCGGGGCAAACGCCAGATCATTTCGATGAAACAGAAGTTGTTTCATATGTCGTTTATACTTCCGCCGCTGAGCGGCGCGGCAAAGTGCAATTTCATCATATCGATCGTGCCGCGCAGCGTGATGAATATTACAGAAATGCACTATGCCGCGCCGCTCGGCGGCGGGAGTGTATAAACGACCTCTTGGGCGGCGTTCAGAGTTTTCGCGGCGCGACGCGATGGCACATGTCAGCGCGACGCGAAAATCGCGTCGCGCGGAAATCAAGGTGTGAAAGGCGCGCGAATGTTGGGCGACTACGCGCAATTGCGTAAATTCCGCAACTTTCCGTACCCAAGCAAAACTAATCAATATTTGATCTTATTCTGTCCATTTAAGTGTAATGTACTTTTTTATCTTTTATCTGTATTATTATGGCACATTTTCGTTTTCGTTGCGACAACTTGCTTCTTTAATGACGAAACAATCAGAAAGACATCGGGAGCAAATGATGTTCGGATTTTTTTTGGAGTTGATAGCACAGAATAGGGATGTTTCGGTGAAATGAGACCGAATTATGCTTGTGTTGTTTGTAAACCGTGAAAAAAAACTTTGTAGCTCGTCAACCCTTTGAACCATCACCCTCATCACACTGTCCTAAAATATGCAGACAAAATTGTTTGCAGTATCATCTGAGAACAATACAATAACCCATAACAATTTCTATCAAACTAGTCTTTGAAAAGGCTTGAGAAAATTAAAAACGCCCGTTGAGTCCCCGATGATGGAAGAAAAAATGATGACAATCGCTCCGCGACCATCGCGTCGCGTTGCATTGCAACGCGACGCCATTGTCGAGGAGCGATTATAATTTGCGCGTCAATTTCGATGTATCGCGCCTCTTCACTGTGAACACCTAGCGACGACGCGACGCGACGTCGCGTGATCGATACGTAGGTTAATCATAACGTTGCGTCGCGCCGCGAATGAAAGCTAGACGCTGCCTTAGAGAAAACCAGGCGTTAGAGAAAGCGTCGGAGAGCGATGTCTCGGGATAAAGGGCAGACATTTCGGCTCAACGATTTCGGCGTTCATACGGCAGCGGTTTGGCGGCACACAACTACGAGTGTCTGAGAACATCAGTAAACCATAGCTCCCAGTTCCGCAGCCTTTTTGTGGTTCCGAGACGCGAAACGCGGATACCCGGTCTCACCTGATGCTCAGCTGTTATCTTAGTAGATTTTCTGATCCTCCACTATTGCTGAACTTTCTCTTATCACTATGTACATTAGTACGTAGAGCATTTCTTGACAAATCATTGGCGAGCATCTGTCAACAATCTTATGATGAAATTGAAAAAAATCGCAATAAAAGCTTATCTGTTATCATCAATTTCGTTGGAGTTTGGTCTAGCCAACTAACAAACTAAACTGAGAATAGATTTTTTTGCATACTGAACACTATTCGAATGTTTGTGATTTCACTATCATGATTTTAGATCGTTCGTCGTGGTACGCCGGAGCTATGGGATCAGATGAGAGCATTGGTTCGAACACAACCATGGAGCAGTCATGATGAAGCAATGTGGCAGTTGCTGCCCGAGATGAAAAACATCTTCCCTATTTTCGCCATAAGAAAATCAGGTATGGTTTAAACGTAGATATCTCTGAGTATCTATCATTGGTTTAGAGGATTCCACATATTTACTTGCAAAGGGCGAGTCCCGCCGCATGAACAGGGACCGATCGGACGACTCAGGGAGTCGGGGGGTCCTATTCGGCCACGACAGGCTTTCTATTCGAGTACAAAGCGGTTGGACAACGATACGGCCACGTACTTTCCGTGCGCCATGTGGCCTAATCGTCGTCCAAGTGAGAAGCACATGCCGCCAATCAAAGCCGTTTCACTCGGCCACGATACGCTTTTGATTCGACTACGATGAGTTTGGACGACGAACGAGCCACAATGCCCATGATTGAACACGTTGATCGATCGCTTCAAAACTGACCCGGCGCATATCAGCCGCACAGCACGTATATAAGGGGACCGATCCCGAAGAGAGCGCAGTCGGCCGCTCCTGGAAGGTGACTACGAGTCACTTTCTGGACGATTTTTGAACCGTTAAGGGGTATCCTCCACGATCCTCAGCGATGGGAGGTCCCTCGCTGTCAACCGTGGTGAGGGTGATGTCCCTGTCGCGGACTGCTGTGGGGGTGATCCCCTGCTGCTGACCGTGACTTGGACCGTATCCTTGTTGGGGGAGATCCGCTCCCATCGAAGGGGTGGGGGCCCGCCTCCAGCGCCACGCAGTGCTATCGAACAGGCCACGTGCTGCTGCGTGGAAAACGGGGGCGCAGCAAGGGTTTTGTCTCTCTGCGCCACGCAGTCTTATCGAACAGGCCACGTGCTGCCGTGTGGGAAATGGGGGTGCAGCAAAGGTTTTTTCCCTTTGCTCCACGTAGTCCTATCGAACAGGCCACGTGCTCCTCGGAACAGCACGTGCTGCTGCGAAAGTTCCTTTCAACTTGACCAGGTACCCGTTTAGAAAGCCTATCGTGGCCGAATCGGACCCCCCGACTCTCTGAGGAATGAAGGGAGATTGCCATGGCGGCGCGACTCGCCCTAGGCGATTATACGGAGGCCTCTTTCCTCCATGTTGACGGTAACTAAATATGGGACGATAAGCAATAAAACTAGTGATTTAGATGGTACTTGCCTTGGAGGTGTGACGCTGATTGAAACGGATATTGTCTTCGGTGCATTTTATGTGATAAAACCAGAGCTGCGAGGATTAGGTACGGGAATGAAGATGATGGCTCATTTGCTGGATATGATCTCGAAACCATCCAAGGTGAAGCCAGTACTTGGAAGAGGAGGTAATTTTAGTGTTGATTTCACATGCCACTTTATATTCGAGACTGAATCTGGTTGAATTTCAGTCCAAGCAATGATTGAAAAGTACAGTGGGCCTCCATTCTATGCTATCCATCACCATGAGATGTACGCTTTTACTCTTCCCAGAGACCAGCTGCTGCAAATGTTTCCTTCAAACGGAAGTTCTCTTGTACCAAAGTCTCTAAAGGTCAGTAATTGGTTTCTTCCAGAAACATTTTTATTTTGAGTCATTTGAAAATCAGCTTAATTGGAATAGTTGCTTTTTTATTAACCCAAAAATTGATATTCCTCTCAATTCAGGACATGAATCCTGATCAGTTCGAAAAGGTGTGCGCTTTTGACGGATTAGTTAGTGGACGATATCGACCAGGCTTCCTAAAAGAGTACCATTCACTCTTCTTCACGAGAGGTAAATTATTATTTTAAACTACGTACTTATGTATGTTCTAAATTCTCTTCTTACTTGAAGATATTGTACGAGCTGAGAAGCACTCACCGCCTTTCGGGTTTTATCTAATGGTTAGGCACACCTGAGAAAGACTCATTGGGTATTCGTTGGGTCACCAACGCTTTATTGAGAAGATGTATGAAGGTCGAACGTACGAAATTCTGTCAAGCAGTCATCTAGCACAATCTACCAAGAGGAACAGAAGCGCCATTACAGGCGCCACGACTCATTATTGAAAAATTTCATTTCGGGAGATCCTAGCATTCTAATCTGCGCATTGGGTACTTTTCTCTATTTAAGAGTTTTTTTGTAAAAGAAGGAAGAAGATAATGGTGTGTTGACCTCGTGATCCCCCGTGGTAGTAAAGTCCGTCCGAACAAAACTGTCCGCCCACTCAGTCGGCGTGCGTGCCGAGTGGCCCTTGTGGAAACCTTTTAAACGAGTCTTCTCACGTTTCCAAACAGCTAATTGGGATATTATTCACCATTCAACTTGTATTCCTGCTTATCGATTTACATGCTCAGAAACTGCCTTCGTCACTAAAGCAAGACAAGCAAGTCGACCGTGTGGGCGGACAGTCTCATTCGGACAGACTCTATACATACTGTATCCTCCGAAGTCAGATCAAGGTCGCATCCTCACATCACGCGACGGCAGGCGTGACCTAATATTTGCAATGCGAATCGATTGAAAATCAATGTGTTTGGTGGAAACTGTCGCGGTCGCTGGAAGTATGAACCCGGCCTAAGTCGCACTCAGCTTTGGGCCACGTTTGAACCCATGGGCTCATTTGCAGAGAGGAGAAGTTGCTCATGGGGGTGACGATCACATTAGGAGTGAAATTTCCAGCCACACGTTCTTGTGAATTGATCTTAATTTTTGGCACTGTTTTTTAGATAAGCGTGATATCTGTTTATTTCAAATTTTGGAAAAGTCAAATTGTGATCGAACACTACCTCCAAGGCTGGTGTCATACTCCCGGCGGCGAACGACGCGGCGCAATGTTTTTCATCAATATTGACCTAGAATCGATATGCATAATGTGCACTGTCGCTGGTCTCAGAACGTATGATCCAGACCTACATCATTTGGGTTACCCATAGGTCATGAGCCCGCCCCAAAGCTGCGTGATGCCTACTCATTCATTGAAACAGACAATACGGCTTGATGTCTACTTCGTCCTACCATCAAAACTAAATTTTCAGGTATCGCCCTTCTTGATGGAAACGGTGAAGTTCATGGTCTGGTTGGAGCCTGCCCCACCCTGCATGACTCGAACAAGTTCAAAATTGCTCCGATTTTCGCCAAAAACCAGGATGACGCATGTTACCTAATCAAGTGTATTGTGGATACAGTCACAAAGCCTGAGGCTACATTTGTACTGCACATCACTACGGGTTCAGCTGGTGATTGGATGCTGCAGAAATGCCGTGACGCCGCCATACCACTTGCATTCGTTGGAACTGCAGCTAACTCCACATATAATAAGATCATCTACAAGGATCCATGCAAGACCGACTACATGTACGCTCCCATGAACTCTCCTATCTACTTCGACCGATAGCAAAACGCAAAACGTATGGAATTGTGGGCTGTATTCGAAAACACTAGTCACGTGTATAGATGAAACGACAGTGTTGCTGTGAATAAACGATCTTCATTATATTGACAAATCTTTCAGAACATCTATGAATATATACATATACAATTATGGCGGAATCAAATATCAACATTTGACGGAACATGTAAAATAATTATTGAGGCTACCAAAAATTTTCGGAGGATCTTCTTCCGGTTTTTTTTGCGGTGATGAGGGGTATATAGTCTCGTTGCGAAGTTTAGTCTAGTGAATCGACACAGCGCGACCGTTTGCGACGTTCGCGACAAAAAAGGTCAACGAGGCTATGATCACGCTCGACGATCTACCTTCGCAACCCCTTCCATTCTGGCTATCATACTGATTTGTACAAGGGGACTCGATGGCCAGGATCATACTTGCAGCGACGAGCGACGCGACGCAATGTTTACACTCCAGATCGACCGAAAATCGATATGCCTGATATGCAATGTCGCCGTCGATGGTCGCGGGAGGTACGACCCGGCCTATGACTAGTAAAGGGTTTATTACGAATGATGCAGTCGTATCCGGTGTAGCCTCGTCAAGAACATGATGAATCCTGGCAAAGCACCAGGAATCTACCGCATATTTGATGTGTGGGCCGCAGCCGCACCAGCACATTTTCTGGGCGCGAAGGACGTTGTGCCGCAAAGCCATAAGATGACGAGCAGAATGTAATTTAGGAGCAGGGGCGGTATGCAAGAACGCGCTGGCTGGGGCAGGGGCAGTGCAGTCGGCGCCTTTGAAGATCGCCGTTGCTCACAAGACAGGACACGTCTATAGTGGTAGGTCACAAGTCAAAACACGCATGTCGTGCCCCAGCAATCCTTCTCGATGTCCCCATCAGCTCCAATCTCCTAGCTGGGGCGGTTAGGATACAGCGATGGGGCACGACATACGCGTCTTGACTTGTGACCAACCACGATAGACGTGTAAGGCCTTGTGAGCAAGGGCGATCTTCAAAGGCGCCGACTGCACTGCCCCTGCCCCAGCCGGCGCCTTCTTGCATACGGCACCTGAATATGAGAGTTCTTGAGGGAAATGAATCATGATAATAATCTGTAGGCGCCACATAAAGGCTTTTAGTGAGAACTAGTCAAGCGAATGGACCAGACGCGATCATTTGCGGCAGCCCCTTGGCAGACGCAACACCACCGCCCAGCGGGGTTTCTAGCGCAAGCGACGATCTGCCGTCGCGGCACCGCCCATTCACTCTATCCAATTTTGCGAAAGGCCTACACACGCGCTTGACGGAGACATTTTTCAAAGTTTCATCGTGGCGCTGCGACCGGGCTCTAAGAACGCCCAAGAGTTGACCAAGCAGACGAGGGATGCGCAATTTTTTTGATATCTTTGGAAATCTGGAAACGGAATGCAAAAAACCATCGAAATAAGGGTAATCAAGAGGTGGTTTTTGATTCTAATCCACATTTCAAGGGCTTGTTGATCGAATCCACAGCTCAAAATGCGTGGCTGCCCTCTCATCACTGCGGGGCGCTTACAGCGGAGATTCACGCCGCCGTGAGGTGTGGATTTGATAAACAAGCCTTTTTTTAGACCTGTTAATCGATCGGCACGTATAATAGGCAAATAATGCATACCGTCATAGTCAGCTGTTTGCAGCCGTAAAAAGGCCTCTGAAAAAAATGCCCGAATGACAGCCGCTCGACACGCACGCGGACCGCGTGGGCGGACAGTCCTATTCGTGACACTCCGTTACCTTCGAATTTGATCTTTTTGATCATCTCTCCGTTAGGAATCCATCTAATGTAGCAAATGCGATGACTATTTTCAAATGTCACTTTTCTTGCTCACATTCTGCACTAATCACAGACAGTTTTGAGCGATAACCGGGCAGAGATAACAAATGTGCCTGCATTGTTTCAAACGTCAGCTATGATCGAAAAGCAGATAATGATAACAAAAACCAGGAAGTTCTCTCTCCAAAAACTTTTGCGCATAGATAACTTTCAAGAAAACGAAAATCGAAGGGACGTACAACAATAGAATCAATCGACAGGATGTACCGTGAAAGCACCAGGAATTAGATCTCACATATGACTTTACATTTACACATGCGCCTTTGAGGCAAAACTATCAAATGGATTAGCTAAACATTGGCAATCTCTTCAATAGCGACACCGTTCTGTAGTTTATAGGCGAGTTCGAATGCTTGCCCTAATGTCACGATGATCTCTGTGGCTACATCCTGAAATAGAAGAATTTTTCAGCAACAAAATCTGAAGTCGCGACTTATCCTTGTCAAGCGTGCTAACTTTGCCACGGCGGCCGCTGCGCGAACTCCGCAGAGGCCGCCGCAAGCAGCTTGTTCAATGGACTAGAATGACTGAAGCGTCTATACATGTAATTCCATAGATCAATAAAATATGTGTGTACTTACAGCTGTCAGCACACAGAAGACGTGACATAAGTTTTTCTCCGCATCCTGGGATATGTATGTGAAACAGTTCAAATCCCTCTCATCCTGACAGACGATTTGAATGTGAGAAATCTCGTGCTCAACGGCTAGTTGCTGAAGCGCGAATTTATCCTTCAATATAGTAAAAGATAAGGAAAACCATGAAACTTACCCCATTATTCCCGTCAAGAATGCGTACACCATTTATGGAGATTTCGAGGAAGACCTGAGGCACTTTGGCGATTTCACGAATCGATTTCTGCAATTACAAAAATAAATAAGAGTTGAGAACACTTTAGCGGTCTATATAAATGAGACTGTGGGCATGAACTGTCATCTGGTTATGGGTAAACAAGGAACAGAATGCGTCAGGCTGCGTTGGTGATAGGTCAGCGGGCGTCCACTGGTGTGTCATCGGGTTCAGACATACGCTGTATTTCGAATCGGTGAGACCCTGATGGAGAAGAAGGCAGAGCATACGCGCGCATGTAGAGCTCGATTTTTTAAAAATTAAATTCAATTTATTTATTGGAATAGTGAATAAATCGAAGGTAATTAATTCAATCAAAATAAATTACAGAAGAAAATTGAAGGGAATTAGCGTTTTTTTCAGGAGAATTGAAAGACAATTTCAACCTTAACTGTTCATATTCTTATTCAAGTTTACCAAGGAATGCTCTCTACTCAGAACATGAAAAATGGGTTTGTTGTATGTACATACCCGATCGGGTAAGCTCTTAGAAAGCCTTGAATGAATAAATTTCCCGAATATGGCTTTTTGAGATTTCTGAATCGATTAGTACAATTGAAGGAAGACCTCGTAAGGCCTCGGAGAGAACGGCTGAACTCCAAAAAAATACTATTAAAGTTTTTGAGTAGAAGGATAATTTCGAAATTCTGTACCCTATTCAAATCAAAAGAAGGCTCAAAATCGATTCGGAAATTGGAGAATAAACACATTTGTACATTTGCCAGTCGTCGGGTGAGTGGCCACTCGTGAACGGCTGCTCAGGCGATTAGCGGCCCCGAGCCGCCTGACAGTTCGGCTCGTGTTCCCAATATACGAGTCGGCTTCTGTTGCTGTCCGGTCCACTCCTGTTGCTTTCCGGGTCACTGCTGTTGCTGTCCGGGTTGCTCCGGTTCGCCCGAACAGCAACAGCAGTGGCCCGGAGATTGGGAGAACGAGCCGAACTGTCAGGCGGCTCCGATTCCTGTTCGGTGCGGCTCGGGGACGAGAATCGCCCGAGTGGAATACTAGAGAAATCGAATAATTCGACATTACGAATGGACCGAATAATTGAAAAACGGGAATGAATAGACTTATCAGAAAACCGAATAATTTGTTAGACAGAATGAACAGAATTTGTGAAAAGAAACACAATATACAAATTTCAGCATGGAAGAGTACTGGAATATCAGGGTTATTGAAATACTAATCGAGTATTCCGATCCTGAGTTCAATATACATTGTGCATAACAAAGTACACAATGCATAGTCCGCCTCTGGTCCTCGAATGGAACTCTTCTACGGTAATGAATTCTCGGGCGACCCTGTAAGCAATCGATGCATCACTGCGGCCACTCATAACTCACCAGTGGCCGTAATCATGAAACTACGGGAGCCTCCCGGGAGGGTCCAAAGCCCGACGGGCCCATACATCGGCTGGTTCTAATAACCCTCTCGGAAGGCTCCCGTAGTTTTATGAATACGGCCACAGCTGGACCGTGGAGTAGAGTGATAGGTGGGTGGGTAGAATAGGGGGCCTGCTAAACAGGCAGGAGCGACCGTTTATCCACATCGTTTATAGCACTGAATACGCAGGAAGTTGGCAAGTTGAAACTTGTTGAAACTCGTAGAGCATTACCACTGGGAAAACAGTGAGATGGAACACGTATGGATAAACAGTCGCTGCTGCCTGTTTAGGTTTTCTCGTAGAATAGGGGCAGTCGAGGACCAGTGGCAAACCACGAGTTTGAGGGCACACCGTTACAAATTGAGTATAGTCAACCTTGTACTGTGCTTCTCTGGGCCGAATTCCGGTCCGCAACTGCGTCTCGACACGCTTCGCGGCCGCACGCTCTCGAGTCGGAAGAGTTTCCAGCGTCGCAGCAATCGCTCTGTTGACTCTAGGTGGATTCTGGAAACTGGAAACTACGAAAAATTGAAGAAAACTGTATAAAAAAAGCCCCATCGAGTCGGCTTTGGCGCTGGAAACTCGACCGACTCGAGCGCGTGCGGCCGCAAAGCGTGTCGAGACGCAATTGCGGACCGGAATTTGGCCCAGATAAGCACAGTATGTATGCAAACCTCTCAAGTGATAAGGCCTAAATAGTCTTCATTTGCTCTAACAAACGAATCATATACAAAACTCAGAGCACATATTGATCTTCCCGATCAGTCGCGTGATCAACCTCAATGATAATTTGATCTGCAATCACCTATAAAAGGGCCTGCCCACTCCATGCCCGTCATTCTATTCTTCTTCCCACGCCTTATTCGATACCTTCTTCAGGCCTTTATCATCATACGTATGTGTGATATGCATGTGTAAATTACCACTAAAAGTAGGTCAAGGAACCCTGGTCTAAGCTCTGGACAGAATTGGAATGTAACTTGTTTCAATACAACAATTGTACACGACTTACTTACTGTGCTTATCTGGGCCGAATTCCGGTCCGCAATTGCGTCTCGACACGCTTTGCGGCCGCACGCTCCCGATTCAGAAGAGCTTACAACGCCGCAGCCGCCGATCTGCTGACTCTAAGTGGGTTTTGAAAACTGGAGACCAAGAAAAATTAGAGAAAATTGTATAAAAAAGCCACACCGAGTCGGCTTTGGTGCTGGAAACCCGACTGACCCGAGCGCGTGCGGCCGCAAAGCGTGTCGAGACGCAATCGCGGACCGGAATTTGACGCAGATAAGCACAGTTTTTGAGGTTCTTTCAAAAAAAAAATTGACAATGCCCAACTTCTCGGCTTTCGAATGTCTGACAAAAGGTCCATGTATGCCAATCGTAGATGAGTTCTGGCGCTGATTACGATAAGGTGTCATGTTCTTGGCTCATAGGAGCTAGCGGCAGGTATGACCCTTGTGAGCATCAGCCCGTCTTTTGCACTCCGAATGTGAAAGAAATTCGCCTGAAGTTCGTCAAAGGGGATCACTTGGAGTCCGAATATCAGGTTCGTTTCCGAATTCACGGGAGATTACGGTAGGTATACGGTAGTTCTGTGAAAATTCCCGATCTGATCGTAATTTCGCTTAGACAGGCACACGAATCCGTTTTCTGCTCATCGATTTTCGAAAGGTCACGATTGGTTACGGTAGCCGAACAACATTAAAATTACCGTAACTACAGCAATCATCTGAAATTGGGAAGAACTGAAATAATGAATTCGGGACAAGCATCCCAAGAAACACGCTTGGCTAAGTTTTGGCGAATTCTGAAATGTTGACTAAGAGCGGTATAAATACAGTCGGCATAGATCCTAGTGATGATACTTTGCGTTCCAAACTGATGGTTGGCGCAAACTCGGTGCATCATGTTATGGCACATGGCACCGAGTTTGCGCCAACCTTGGAAAGGGGAACGCAAAGTATCACTAGGATCTATGCCGAGTGTATATAGGTAGTCTCGAAAAATCTGAAAACAAACTTCTTTTTAGTTTTCAGCACATCAAAAACGAAAGAGCCGGGCTGGATAGCTTGCCAACGGGGGTGGTAAATTTTGATACGGGAAAAACGAAAAAAAATCGAGAAGGATCGTGAGGTTTTGCAGGGAAAATTTTCTTATGCGTCGCCAGTGAATAAAATATTAGACAAAAAGCTCATACATTTTTTTTTTCGAATTTTGGTGCATCTAGTCTACCTGAAAAAATAACGCTTGCTGGGGTAATACAGTTTTTTTTTAAAGGCAGCGTTCACGATGATCATCCTCGTTGATTTTTCACACTAAAATGATAGGCGAGAAGGATCGTAGGCTCCCAGTGTCGAAAGAACGGTACAAAACAAGCCAGGGGCGGCATGCATGAACGCAGCGAACAGTGTCAGGAGCCGCTCCGCGTGCCATGCGCGCAGCGTCGAGCAACAGGGCGGCTCCGAAAATCAGGCACATCAATACACGCCACGAAATTAGGGGCCGCCCTGTTGCTCGACGCTGCGCGCATGGTACGTGGAGCGGCTCCCTGACACCGTTCGCTGCGTTCATGCATGCCGCCCCAGGAGCTGCAAAGTGACGGCTGCAAACAAGCGTTTTGAAGCCCCAGACACGCCCCTAGAAAGGAACAAATGAAGACTCAGATTATAGGAATGATCAAGTGAAGGAAGTGCAGATAAGTGAGCTGTTTGCTTCATTGCACTGATAGGTATGATCCTTCTAGCGGTCAATTCCTCCACGCCCGAAAATCAACGTAAATAAGGGAGGGCCTATTTTTGCTTTAAAACGCGTCTTTCGTGTCCTTTTTAAGCATGCCTTGCTATATAGGGCACCAGACCTTTCGTAAGCCGTGGAGATATCGGAAGTGAAATTTATCGTGAACACTGCCTTTAAAGCTAGAGTATTCAGTAAATCAGTTATATAAATATCGCAGAAAAACCGAAATTTCAGTTTGAAAAACTAATCATGCCAGAAAAGTTTGAAATATTTCCAGGAGCTTTATCCGATATGGGGTAGGAAGTAGAAAAAGATTCTCGTTCACGTCGACTCTTCACCCATTCATGGGATCCAACCCACTAGACAAAAATAGGGAGCATTTCACACACACGTTAGATTTTATAAAAATCCCGGGTATCTGATCTATGACGGAATATTCCTGGGCGGCGTCCACCACCCCATTATCGAATACAGTTCCCATTTCCACACATTACGGGAAAAAGTCGTAGATTTATTGAAAAAAAAAGTCCTCAATGAAAGGGGTCATAACTCCATAGAGACCCTTGCCATCGGGCTGCTGAATCTTGACCCTAGATGACCCCCAGCAATGGACGAGGCTTTGCGCGAACAAGCATTCTTCGACCACCGGAGTCCGAAAAAGAAACAGCGCCCCTAGGATATTTGGACACATAACATCGGCATGGATCATGCAGAGACTTTGCGTTCCCCATTGGAGGTTAGCGCAAATTCGGTGCACCTACATTATAGCATATGGCACCGAGTTTGCGCCAACCTTCAATAGTGAACGCAAAGTCTCATCAAAATTCATGCCGACTTTACACCGTTTCGTTATCACTCAAATAATGAAAAAAAAAAGAAATCCAAGAAATGAAAGCTATCATAAGTTGTCAGAAAAGAGGAACCACACTATGAAACAATTTTTTTTCAAGAATTAGCGACCCCCCTCCCCCCCCCCCCCCCGAATTACCTTGAGCTTAGCCATTGCTCTCCTGCTCTCCTCAGTGCCATCGATATTTGAAATTTCCATGCTCCCTAGATAGTGAGCCGAGAATGAGGCGTGACCATGTAGCAGATCTCGCTTCACCGTCTCATCAACGCCAACGTCGGCTTCTTGAAAGATTGTCGCGCTAAAGGGCAAATATAGCAAACCTTCTTATCATTTGCAATGTGCAGACGTTTGGGCGCAAGAGACATTTTGAAAGAAGAAACAGTGGCTGACTGACCTTTCCTCATGAGGCATTTCTTCAAGAACGTTTGATGTTGGAGTAGTCGATGTGACCGCTCGACGCATTTCCCTCAACCTTTCAGTCCTCTGACAAGCCTCCTCAATCTTGGCCTCCATAAGGGAATGAAGAATTCGAGCAATGTGCCCAGGCAGGGTAATGCCCATTTTCTGAGAATGACATGATAAATTGGGAGCAAAAAACATTTGGGCGAGGTGTATGTAAAAGAGTCACCTCCAAATGATCCCGTGTCAAATCCGATGTTCGCACGATCAACATGGATTTCAGCCCAGCAGTGACAAAGTTGCCGAGATAATCGGTTAGCTCCAATGAGCATAACCAATCGGAAACGTAATTGAAACTATCTGAAAAAAGTCAGTGAAAGAAAAACAATGGAAAATATGGTTGTAGATTTAAAGGCAGCGCACGCGCAGGAGACCTGCACGTGCTTTCATGCACGCATAATTCGCACCATAATATTTTTTTCATATTTTTTCAAGCTCGGAGTTTTCAGTGAACGGAAACGTCTGGACAGCCACTGAAAAACCTTTATTTGGGATGAAAAACCAGTCTGAATGTGTGTGTGTAAAAATGAATTCGATACTTTCCCCAAAATCGTTTTTTGAAGTTTTTGTGCATCTGAAGACCTGTGGCCGTATTCATAGAATTACCGGAGCCTCCCGTGAGGGTTTTTAGAACCAGCCGATGTATGGGGCCGGCGCACTTTGGACCCTCCCGGGATGCTCCCGTAGTTTCATGAATACGGCCACTGGTCACTGACTATTTTTATGCTTTCCTGCTCGTAGAAATCGTACCATATTTGTTTTCCATGTCATTTGACGATCGAATTACCATTATATCAAAAGTGCTAGTTGATCGACCCAGAAGTGCTAGATGACCGAGATCCACAGCAATTTTCAGGTAGCCATAACTTTTGAGGGGCACATTCTCAGAGCCTCATAATTTGTGGGTGATGTGAGCTAGCCGGAACTATTTGCTTTTCCACAAAAACTCAAAGTGATTCCCAGTGCGTATGATGCCTTTAAGGTCGGTCGAAAGGGATTGTCCGCCAACGCGGTCAGCGTGCGTGTCGAGTGGTCATCGCAAAGGCATTTTTCGGACCTGTTTATCGATCAGCAGGACAATTAGACGCGTATAAGTGTAATATACCAACCAGCTACTTGCAGCCGTGGGAAGTCTCGTCGAAAAATATCTTCGCCACGACAGCTCTATACGCACGTCGGCCGCGTAGGCAGACGGTATCGTTCGGACACACTGATGGGCACAACGCGGGAAGATGCTATCTCTGCTGTTTTGCGAAGTTCGAGGGCAATACATATTCTACGTGAGCTTTGATAAAACGATAAATGTTCGCTGTACATTTTTTGAACCCAAAATCCGATAATCTGTAATCAGATTTGAAGCCTGGCTCGCTGGGATGAGTCCGGACGGAGTAAGCAGCGGAGCGGTCGGTCATGGCAGAATATACCAGTAATAAGGAGATTTTCACATGATAAGTCCGATAAGCCTTATTTCAGTCGGCTCAAAATGAGAGAGCTAGGCTATAGCTACGGACTCATGTAAACTGAGCTACATATAAGCTGTTGAATTCAAGTTATGCACTGTTTCACAAGTAGCCGTAACTGGGCGAAGAGTGTGTAGCGCAGTGGCAGGAACCGCCGTTCCCCCAGTACACGTCCGAGTTCAATCCATGTGCAACTATTGTGCGACAAGTATTTTATGTCCGAAGGTCCGGTCTACATATATCGTAAGAAAACTTGATTTTAGATAAAAGACGACGCAAAAATAATCAGACAAGATTTAAAAAGCTTACTTACGCCGTAAGAAACCCCTAATCAGTGTGAAACTCACTGGCATTAGGTCGGGGATCTTTGGCAGTGGTGGCGAGATAGGAAAGGATCTGCTGCTGCACGTGTTTTTCGATTCCTAAAGCAGTGAGCTCGCGAGCTGTCAGACAGCCGTCCTAAAAATATACGAGTTTATTGATTAATCAAATAATTAATTCATTTACTATTATCAATTAACCAAGAAACGATTGATTTGCAAACCAGCAAGAACAAATGTCTCGGAGTGTAAACTAAACTAAAAAAACACAATTCACAAAGGCACAGGTTCATTTACTATTTCATATTCAGCTGTGAGTATAACACAATATATGACTGTACACAGAGTTAGCACCGCATCTCGGATACACAACATTTATGTATTTATTATTGTGCGTCGCATAATACTTCTATCAAAATTGGCCAGAAAAAAGAGCTGTGGCCATTGTGGTGTGGGTTTCGTAAATTTTGAAAAAAAAAACTCCAGAAAAAAAATTCAAAAAGCTTAAAACAATCTCTTTGAGTCTGTGGATGCACTGGGCTCTTAAAGCGCTATTCTCAGGCGATTCTCGGCCCCGAGCCGCAACAAATAGGAATCGGAGCCGCCCGACAGTTCGGCTCGTTCTCCCAATCTCCGGGCTACTGCTGTTGCAGTTCGGGCCAACCCGAATAGCCCGGACGGCAACCGCAGTGGCCCGGAAAGCAACAGCAGCGGCCCGGACAGCAACAGGAGCCGACTCGCAGATTGGAAGAACGAGCCGAACTGTCAGGCGGCTCGGGGCCGATGATCGCCTGAGTTGTACATGCGGATTCAATATTGACTCAGAATAATTCAATTACGTACATATCAGGGCTGTGCGTTATAACGTAAACGTGTTAACGCATTAACGGTTTAACGAGGTTTATTTTGAAAAATTAACGATTAACGCTTAACGAAAAAGTGCTAAAATCACGTTAATTTGAGTTCGTCAATTGCAGTGGAATTACTCAGGCGATTCTCGGCCCCGAGCCGCAACAAATAGGAATCGGAGCCGCCTGACAGTTCGGCTTGTTCTCCCAATCTCCTGGCTACTGCAGTTGCTGTTCGGGCCAACGAACAATAACAGCAGAACCAGCAGTGGCCCGGAAGGCAACAGCAGCGGCCCGGACAGCAACAGGAGCCGACTCGCAGATTGGAAGAACGAGCCGAACTGTCAGGCGGCTCGGGGCCGATGATCGCCTGAGTATGGCACTGATTGATCTGCTTCAATGGGAGATTTGAAAACTGAGGCCGCGCACGTGGCGTCGGCTTGCGGCAGGTCAATTTTCGGTTGCTGTGAATTATCTCGCTGACCTCAATGTGTCCCATTACATTGTCTATCTATTTTAGTTATTTCTTCCCAATACAGAAGAATTTGAATTCGTGTTCCAAAAAGGAAATGTGAGGCCTGATCTACCTCTCTAGGGTTGAGTAAGCTATCAAATGAGAGTTGGGAGCGGGGAATGAAGGCCACAAACTTTCTAACAAGCGGCACACGCTCAGTATGGAGTGAACCACGCGGCGCATAGTCCACAAGAAGCGCTACTCAGTTTCTACCACTCGTCGCACGTTCTACATAAAGCGCTACTGGCTTTCTAGAACTCGAAGCACGCCCTGAGGCCTCTTTCGGGGTTCGATCGCCGCGCGAAGCGATGGGATGATAATCATGAGCATCGATTGAAATCGCGTCGCACGCCGATCTGCATTCAAAACATGAAGTTGCGGCGATCAGCGATCGCACTTTAAAAAAGGTCTAATGACTTTCTAGAACGCGAGGCACTCCTATTTTTCCACAACGTCCTGCGAACGCCATCTGAGCGCTCATACACTTTCCACGACGTCCTTACGTCGTAATCTGGAGCCGTGCCTTCTTTCCATGACGTGCTGCTGACGCCATCTGAAACCCTACCTACTTTCCAAGACATCATCTGAAGGCCTACCCATTTTTCAAGAAGTTCTGACAACGTCATTAGAAGGTCTATTTTATTTTTCTTCTAGGACCTCCGGTGGTTTTGAGATGTTCGTTGTGGTCAAGTAATGATTTGAACATTTTTAACGAAGTGCAAAATTAACGTGTTAACGCATTAACGGGTTAACGCGGTTTTTTTCTCAAAAATTAACGATTAACGCTTAACGAAAAAAATATTTCTCATTAACGCACACCCCTGGTACATATAGTCTGTCCAAATGAGGTTATCGGATCACGCGGTCGGCGTGCATGCCAAGCGGCCATCGGGTAGGCAATTTTCGAACAAGCATTATCACGGCCATTGAAAGCTGACTGGGATAATGGGACAGCTGAGTTTGTTATAATCTGAAACTCCTGCCTATCTATCAACAGGTCGAAAAATTATCTTCACGAAGGCCACTCGACACGCACGTCCGACGCGTGGGCAGACATTCTCATCCAGACAAACTTCAGAAAAAACGAAAAAATATGCTGAAAAAACATACCAACTGCGTGGTTTTGTCAAATCCTGCTTTCGTCAATATCCGACCGACTTCTTTAGCCTTGGGATTTGGAATACCAACTACTGTGCACAACCATTGGCTCATTGTAGCGCAGTCCTGAACAGAAACTCTCACATGTGTGAATCACGATATTTCCAAACAGTCCGAATAGTTCAACTTACTGGATCAAACTTGTACGTTGAAGACGAGGCTGAGTAGGTGCTGAGTCGAGTGACTGGTGATGGTGAAGTGAGCTGGAGGGTGAGAGCCTGAGATCGGCGATCACGTAGAAATACAGCGACCTGCGGCTCGTAGTTGGCAGCGAACACCGATTCCCGACAGACAGCTCCACCGAATGACGATAAAATGTCGTCAATCTGGAAGATGATCCGAGTTTTGATTGACCACAATGTGAGGATGAGCGCGAGGAAGGTGGTTCTCATCGGTTACGTGTGTACCTCTAAAAATGAATACTTAAAGGCAGTGTTCACGATAAATCTCGTTCTCGAGGTCTAGGTGTGGAACACTAAGTTGGCAGGTGCTGTAGAGGATAGGGTCGAAGAAAGTAACGAAAACTGGCCAGAAATAAATACAAACGGCTTTGAAAGCTCTCCCGGTGCGCCTACCTATCCCGGTCCGCCCCCAATCGGATGAGCTTGTGGCGCCGCACACGTTTCGATGGCAAATTTCCAAGCAACTCTGCCGTTGTTAGCATGATCGATTCGCGCAGATTTCGCGATTAGCGCGCGCTTGCCGAGATCAGCAGGGCCCATGATTCTCGTCCACGCCCTGAATTTAGAAACCGTTATTTTGACTTATTCTGGACATTTTTCTTCCCTGTTTCTTCACTATTAGTTACCTCACGACCAAACAATCCCATTTTTGGGTCGAACTCGAGTGCGATATTCATCGTGAACACTGCCTTTAGGCAGCCTGAACCGCTTTCACGTAACTCAAGGAACCCCTGTGGCAGTGGTATTGCTTACCGCGACAACGCAAGGTCGGTCTCCATGGACGCTCACCAAAATTTCATGCTCTATTGCGAATCCCTATTCTCAGATAACCCCGGAACGAGTTCGATCAGAGCCCGGGACAAGCTTCCCAGCGAGACCAGTATATGGGAGTTGGGCGGTAGCTCAAGAGTCACATGGTGGTTAATGTCTGTCCGAAAGAAACTATCCGGCCACGCGGCTGGCGTGCGTGTGGAGCGAAAGTCGCGAAGGCATTATTTCGGACGAGTCTTCACACGATTGCAAACATCTGGTTAGTATGTTATTCACCATTCGTCTTATACTCCTGCTAATTGATTTTCAAGTATGGAAAATGCCTCCACAATAGCCGCTCGACACGCACGCCGACCACGTGGGCAGATAGTCTCTTTCGGGCGCACTTTGCAGACGATCAGTATTGATTGGGAAGGCTGCGGACGGACGAGGACGCACTTGTCGGGTGTGTTTTCCGTGACTGTCTGCCACGTTTCTGGTGTGTGTCGACCGGGTGGGACTTAGGGAAGGGTACCAGGGAGAACGTACCCATTTGAACAGAAGGATACGTTTCTAGGACCATTTCTCTCGCGTAAAATCTAGATTTTCCTTTTGCAACTAGCTGAGAAACGATTATCCGAACCGAGTATAAGCCCTTTTCCCCCACTTCCCTTTGTTGTTTTAGCTTTCACCTAATATGTCTAAGGTTCTAAAAGCGTCCAAGAAAACTGCTTCGGACCTGAATGGAAATTTTGCCGTGGGATTATTTGGGGTGCTGATCACGACTGTGTCGATCCGTGAAAAATTTTACTTATAAATTAAGAAAGAGAGCCTTGTTGACTTGTTGATCGAATGCACAGAAAGCGAGGAGTCTAGGGTTATGTTTGGCTGGCTAAAGCGCGACGCGGTGCGGTAGAAAGCCGCCGCGTTCACATCACTGGAGAACCGCGCGCCTTGCATTTAGCCATCTGAACTGAGCCAGAGGCTCCTCCTTTTCTGTGCATTCAATCAACAAGCCGGAAACTCTGAGACTTTTGACCGACAAATACTCGAGAAAAAGCCCACCAGGCTCCGCAGCGGCTCCTGGGGGGCTATTTCTCGGCTTCTCAAGAAATGGACAAAAAGTAGCCAAGAAATAGCCGAGATACAACCGAGAAATAACGAGAAGTAACCAAAACTAATCAAGACGCAACAGTCACCGGCTGGCCGAGCCAATATCCGGAGTCGCCAGGAATTAGGCGGGGCCTGCAGAGGCTGAACGAGGTCCATGGACCTCAAACTTGGATAAATGAACCGACGGAGGTGTTGACATCTGAATCGTGCCTCTGAAATGCGCCGCATACCTACCTGTAGAGCATTATTTTCCGGCTATTTCGTGGGGAGCATTATTTAGCGGCTGTTTTGCGGCGAGCATTATCTAGCGGCTATTTCTCGGCTATTTCGCCGCGAGCATTATTTGGCGGCTATTTCGCGGCCATTACGCGGCAAGCAGGCACTTCGCGGCTATTTCTCAGCCAAACCTCTTAGAGAAGAGGGTCACTTACCTTTTTCCATTCGTCTAGCTCATTGATGGATTGACTTTCGCTCCCTTTACTTGAACCCTTCTCCAATAGTCGGGCTGATGTTGCTTCCCATTCAGGACGCATCTTGACTGCAGCGGATGGGCTCGTCTCTTCACTGCAAACAAAAGGTATTCTTAAATTTAGAATTTCATATCCGATGCCAATGTAATCTCGAGGTACCTGTTCTGATGGTATAGTTTATAGAAAGAGGAATCCGAAGGTGGAGTTGTTGAGATCTGGGAAACCATCGGGAGGGAACATGATGACGCCATCGTGCCGCTACTGCACTCTAAAGGCAAGTGTTTCAAATCATTGCAATACTATTCACTACTTCAAACGACGTGCTTAAGAAAAATGGCTCCGCCAGCTTCCATAATGAATTCTAAAGACAATCTGAAAAAAGCGAACCTGTTGCTGAAGGGGAAAGTGGCTGCTGCTTGGATAACGCCAACTTGTCGCCCAGCTCGGACTGAAAAGAGCATTTTTTTTGGGACGCAACACTTGTACTAAATTTTTCAAAAAGGAGCAGAAGTCCCCAAAATGTGACTTTCTTCATCACATGGCTAGAAATCGCCATGAACAGCTTGCGGAACTTCCAAGTTTCAGCCTATCAGGCTACGACGCGGCAGGTTTGAGTCACAGAGCTGGTAGTTTTTCGGCTCTGCAAGTCTTGCGCGAAACGTTTTCGCGGCGCAGTTCATCTCGTATTGCACGATTCATGACAGGATCACAGCAGGTTCAAGGTGCCAAGAACCTTCTAAGGATCTCACCAGAAACACTACCCGATTTTCTCGAACTAATCTCTTCTTCCCTAGTTATTTTTCTCTTCCATTTCTCTAACGCACTGACAAGGCAAGGTCACCTTTAGAAAGTGGCGATTAGAACGAAATAGAACTTTTTAGGATCAATTTTTGACGAAAAATTCGAGCGCTACGTCATATGGCATCAAGAGTGCGCCAACTTTCAATGGCGAACGCAAAGTCTCACTCGGATCCATGCCAACTGTACTTTAATCTTTCTTTGAACTGAAATCGGACCACACAATCGTGTCCAGCGTTCCCAATAACCCTCTTCAAATTTCGAGCATGAAAATGAAATCGATTTCCGGCGCTCTAAAAATCCACAGGAGCTAAAAAAATTTTCAATCCGCTATAGTCCCTCTATAGGATTCCAAAGGTCGAAAAAATTTCCGCTCAAGCAGTGTACAGAGGGGTCAATTGGAGCGCTGAACACGAATTTGAAGTCCTATTTAAGCTTTTTGGCATGCTGTCGTTCGGAATGGATGCTTTCTCCGAGTGACCTTCTCCTATCGGTAAAGCAAGGGTTTGTCATAAGCTGTTAGCTTTTTCTCATGAGAAGGTAGAAATGGTCATGACCGAAGTGAAAACAAGTGAGAAGTCGGAGAAGAAACGGGCAGGAACAAGTGAGAACGCTTAAAACCAATCAAATATATTTTTGAAAATGCTTGTTTAGTCGCTTTTTATTTCGCATATTATAGCGGACCCTGCCTTTGAAAAAGGAAACTGTCGCCAGGCTAACGTTCTCGGAGTGATACACTAAAGCGCCACCGGTCTGGGGTTACTAGGGAAGCAGAAGGCGCACCAGAAGTGCCAGATTTGTGCATCGTATACCGCATCTCTCTGAGGCGTTGAACACGTTTAGCAGATTCGCGGTAGTGTACATGCGCCGCGAACGGCGAAAATAAAAAGATCGTTTATACTCCCGCCGCCGAGCGGCGCGGCACAGTGCATTCCTGTATTATTGAACATCGGCGGGGCACGATCGATATTGTAGGATTGCACTTCACCGCACCGCTCGGCGGCGCAAGTATAAACGACGCCTAACGGTTGCGGAGCCAAGGTTTGAGGTTCGACCCAAGCTCCTACAGACTCACAGCAGGCTTCAAATTCGTGGCATATTCGCCGCAAATTTTTATATATTTTATCATAGGAGCACCACCATCGAGCACTAATTGATCTGCCATCTACGTATAATTTTACAAAGAGTGTGCGCAGCACTAAACCTACGTTTGAGCACAGTGTGTTGAAGATTTTACTCCGCGACGAGTCCGGAGAAGGAGGTCCGTCAGAGTAGTTCACAGTCAATGTTGATAGTGAGAAGTCGGTGCTGCAACGATCATTCGCTGTCAGCCGATCATCATCCTGAATCAACTCATCAAAGATCTTGTGAAAAGTCTATCGAATGCTCGTATTTGCGGTTACATTGAATCGGTTACTCACAGCTAAAGGTGTTGACGAGGTGGCAGCGCTGGTGCAAGATGACATTAGTCGCTGGAAAAGTACAGAAGAAGTCCAAGAAAATATGGTACGGCAAACACGAAAGCCAAGTGTTTGTCCTTATTTCTATAAAAAACGGCATACCGAAACGGCGTCTCGCTCAGGAGAAATACTGGAGCTTAGGATACTCGTAGAAGTGCTACCGGTTAGCTCTTCTGGCATCGCTAGAGGAGCACGACCGGTTGGAGTGGAACATGACAGAGTATCCGGAGAAGCTGCTGGAATAGTGAGAGTAACTTCAAAACAAAAACGATACAAACGACGAATGCAATACCCACATCGTCCTAATGTGGAACAGGCAAACATGATGGATGGCTCGCGTGAGTTCAACTGAGGGCTCAGACTCAGCCCGATTGAGTCTTCGCGAGTACGCAGTCGAATGTGGTCTTCACGACCACGTTTAATGAAAGGGCTGCCATCTAAATTTTAAACTAATGTTTGAAATATTTGAGCCAGTAACCACGAACTAGCAGCAACTAACTCATCCGTCTGTCGTGATTTTGCTCCTCCAAAGGACTTTCTGTTGTCACGGGGAATGTATTCACCAAAGATGGTCGAATCCTTGGGCGGGCTGAAAACTGCATATCTGTTAGCAGTCAATTGGAGTGCAATAAAGTCCATAGTACTCACGCGTAGGCAGGGTTTGACTACCATCTTGCCGACGAGCTGCCGATAACACTGATGAGCTACCAGCTCGCCCAGTTGTATGAGAACATTCATGGTCCCATTTACTGAAAAGCAGCTGATGCTAAGTTCACCTGTGCCTTGGCCGGGATCGAACTCGATCGAAATCGCTAGTAGCAGCGCCTCCTGCCACTAAACTACACAAGTTCGCCAATACGAAATATTGCTATGGCCCACCTATGGGTTGATGGCGGAGCGTTGTCATAGGTGAATGTCGCGGTCTTCGGCACGTTATCGTAGGGGAATGCTGGATTGTATGTATGCGTGATGGCGTCGCTTTGGACAAACTTCTGATGCCAGACATCATACACCGGTGGAGCACGATAGACGCAGTTCTGCGGATCCGACGGCAGAATGCTACCTGAAACTAGAGAAGGTAATTGCTGCCATCAATAAACTAACTTCTGGCAGATTCCCTGGCGTTGCTCAACAACTTCGTCTTCAATCGGTGAGGGTGTTATGAGAGAGCTTGGGTGAGCTCAAAGTTCACAAAACCTTCATACGATGGATTATCGCCTTCACCCTAATAGTCTTATAAACACGGGGAACCGCTCACAAAATTTTTACTGTTCGCGGAAAGTTTTCGTGGTCTTGGTGCTTTCAAATATACGATAGGTATGAAACTGTAAAGTCAGTCCGCATGAGACTGTCCGCCCTCGATGTAGGCGTGCGTGTCGAGCGACTGCCACGAAGGCAGTTCTCCTATTTAGAGTCTACCCACGACTGAGATACAGCTGACTGGTATATTGTTCATTATTCGTCTGATAATCCTGCTAGTCGATTCCCATTTTGAGAAAAATATTTTCGCGACGGCCGCTCAACACGCCCGCCAACAGTTTGGGCGGACAGTGTTATTCGAACAGAATTTACTTACCTAAGCATTTCAAAACGCCGAAAGCGAACCTCATCTTCGTGTTCAACATCACCATTGATTCTCGGTATCCATCTGCTGTTTCGAGCTTATAACTTTTTGGAATCCAGATTTAGGGACAAGTCACTCATAGTTTTTTACTAGTAGTAACTAGTAAGGACACTACCGCAAGATACGTCATTTCACGCACTTACAAGGGAAGTATACAAAGAGTAGGACTACTCAATAGTAAAAAACCGCAGTATCCCCCCCCCTTAGCTGCAGGTCCCAAAAAGTTACAAGCCTAAAAAGCTCGTTTTTTTGTGATTTTTGTACTTTCCAAAAAGCGCAGTAGTCTTCCGAAAATCCGCAAACGGACCTCATGGGTTCAGCGCCCAAAACTACCCCCCTGAGCAAAGTTTGGGTGAAGGCACATTTTCCATACTTCGTCCGGACTGACAGCGTTTTGGACTTGTACGGATGTTCGGTTGGGCGTTTATTTCTACCGGCACGGATTTTCGGTTGGGCGTTTATTTATACCGATTAGAGGGCTCTGAAGCGTTCTAGAAAAATGTTCCAGATTTGACTTTAAATTCCCCCAGGGGGTTTTTTGAGGCGCTGATCACGAATTCTGTGGTTTATTAGTCGATTTTCCAAAGTTTTCGGCCGATTTCGTTCAAAGCTTCCCAACCGGAGAAAAATTCGAGGGAAAAACGGCACTTTCGAGATTTACGGTTTCTCACGATAGATATGTCTCAGAAACTTTCTCTGAGGGTTATTTGAAGTGCTTAACACGAATCTGAAGTCCATTTATCGATTTTTTGCAGATTACGGTAGATTACGGTGGGTAAACGGTAGATTGGCCAAAATCTCAGATTTTACTCAAAATTTGTAGACGGGGGTTAATCGGGGTGGAGAATACGAATTTAACGTCCGTTTGTCGATTTTCGAAATTCTAGGGTAGGTTTTGGCCCCTAAATGACACGTTACCTACCGTAACCTACAGTAGGCCTCGAAATTCCGACAAATGGACTCCAGATTCGTGTTCACCACCCTAGATTACCTCTACATACAAGTTTTGAGCTAAATCCGACAAAATTTTTTGAAACTCCAAAAAAATGCCTGGTGCCCGTGTCTTTTCGCGATGCTTAAAAAATGCTCATAACTTGTTCGAACCTGCAGCTCGGGGCGAGATACTGCGCGTTTTTACTATTGAGCCAGAAGAGATACCATCGATACTAGTCTGTTTGGCAGAACCGACCTACGCTTTGTACACTTCGCTTGTTAGAACTACACTCAAATGGTTTCCTCCTTTATAAGTATGTAAATGCAAGTTAGTCACTACCTCGTTGAGGAGCTCCTCCTGACCTCACAGCAGTGAAGCTCAAAGGAAGTGTGTCGCTTGTCCGTTTTGACTTCTGATGTCGAGTTTTGTTCATAGGCGACGTTATAGGGAATCGAGCGATACCACGTTCAACATCTAGGCGCTTCGATTAGTGTTTATGTATATACATATTTCGAAAATAGAAAGAGATTTTTTCGCTTACCGTACATGCGGCTATTCCATGTTCGATGAATCGGAGCATTGGAGGATTGCGAGCAAACAGTGGCTACTGACGTGTCCTCTCTGGAATGAGGGAGTACAAAACAGAACTTTATAAAATTAAATACTGTATACTTACAAGGAGCTTTCTCTCGTCTCGTCGGAAACCCTTGGCGCATTATCATAGGCCCCCGTAGTCAAAGGTGGAGCATTCTGAAGTCATGGATATTGTTAAATTCGCCCGATATGTAGTTGTGCACAACATGGGGGGAGGGGTTAGACAGTTTTCCCCCTTCCATCTGTGGTCTTTAGACCAAGCGCGGTATACAACGTTAGAGCTCAATTTTTCTCTTATCTAATAAGGTTTAGAGTTACTCGCGAAAACTCGACCTCCAGGATATCAACCTCAGAATGTAGAGAAAGTTTTAAAGATCAGGAATAATTGAACGTCCCCAGTTCTTCTTCGACCAATCTGGACTGCTCAAGTGTATGGAACATTAAAAACCCATGGATAGTAGTCTACAGTACCAAAACAGGATTGCGGAAGTTTTTCAGAGGGGCGAGTTTCACACTTTTCCAAATTTTCCCACAAATAATATTTTCTATCATATTTCCATTAAAGGCAGCAGACACGCTCAAAATGGGATCGATTTTATGAGATAAATCAAAGGTTTGGAGATGTTTGTATTAGGAACTGACGAAAAAATGCACGAAAACTGTGTGCGAATAGAGGAATAACGATTATTTTTTTATCAGGTGAAAGTGGACGAGTTTCACCGCGCGCGGTCGAAACCGCAAATATTAGCAGCAAAACGATTGAGATAGAGAAGCCGATATACTCTTACAGCCTGTACTGGAACGTTCACCTCATTGCAAGCATCAAAAATAAGCCAGAAAAGATCGTATCAGTACTATCAATCTGGACGAGTTTGTATTTTGGGCGGGGTTGCAGGAATTTTTCGATTTGCATTGCTGAAATTTAGTAGTTTTGACTCATTTTTGACGCTTCCAACGGCGTGAGCAGTCTACTAGGAGCCATGCGACTCCAGAAACGTAGTTATCTAAACGACTTATTCGAGCGTGTCTGCTGCCTTTAAACAACTGTTTGTGGGCTAACCATTTCAATTTTTAATAATATGGACAGTGCCTTACAGTTCAACTGCGCATTGCCGTTTAGTCCACAAAGTGCAGGGATGTGGGATCACCCGGACGGTGGGATCAGCCTCGAACCAAAGGCAAAAGCCGCTGGGTGACCCCACATCCCTGCCTGAGGATACTCACAACCGCGCCACAGCACGCGTTCGCGATCAGCGTGCACTTTGCGGACTGGACGGCAATGCGCAGTTGAACTGTATCTAGTAATGATTACTTCGTCATTTATCGACCTTTTTTCAAAAATCTGATTTAGGTTATAGGTCATAGGTTCATTACGTTCGCATAGGGCAAGCGTTAAAGAGGCACGCAACAATACAAAAATGGTCAAAAAATAACAATTATATGATATGCATTAAAGCTACACAAAGTATGGTAATGGAGAACGCGATAATATAATGAAAGCGATCGATGACAGAAAAACTCAAGGCAACTCATAGCACTGCAAAAGTTGGGACACACTCCTCCTGAACTGAGGAAAGGTCATACTGGAACCTGGATTATTTTTTGTAACCTTGAGGAAAAGACTTCCAGCTCTGAAAGTGAATAATTTAGCGCGAATGGTTGGTTTCGGTCTAGGCAACGTGACCTTAGAGTGACTTCCTCTGGTTCTAGTGAAAACAATTTGAAAAAAGTTATTGGCCGAAAAGCACCTGCTGAATACAGAAGCTTGTGAGCCATGCATACATCAAATACTCGGCGTCGAGATTCAAGTGTGGGTAAACCTAGATACTCGTTCCGGAATGCAGCTTTTGCGATCCGGTGATACAAAAATCCTCCAATCCTTACAAGCAGCTTACGAGTGAAGTTGTTTTGAACTTTCTCTATGACATAAATTTGCTTTTTCTTAAACGGACAAAAAACTGAAGTACTTGATTCCACAATAGGCCCGACATAGGTTTTGTAAGCTCGTAAAAGCAAGGGTTTACTTTTGATTGAAAGCCCTGTAAAAATATGAGATGTTCACTTTAGAGCTTGCTTACATTTAGCCATTATGTGAGCAGTAAAGTCAAGTCCATTGTTGTATAGAAATCCAAGATCTCTCACCTCTTTCACTTCAGATATAGCTACCCCATCAATCATATATGCCTGCTTAGACATAGCCAATCGCGAACCCAACTTCATACAAACTGTCTTGTTTGGAAACAGAGGCAATTGCCACTTTTTAGCCCATTCGGCCATAGCATTTATGGCATCCTGCACTTTGCACTCATCACCCGCCTGGGACAGTACTCTATAGACTTTCATATCGTCAGCATACACTTTACATATTGAACCAGTGTTATGCATGATATTAGGAACTTCAGCCGTGAAGATGTTGAAAAGGATTGGTGACAGGACACCTCCTTGCGGAACCCCACTCCTAACATGGGCGATGTTCGACAATGATTGTCCCACTTTTACTTGAGAAGTTCGTCCTGAAAGATACTCCTCTATCCACTGTAAAATTACTGGGTGCAGCTGTAGAGCATGCAATTTACTCATAAACTTTTTGTGAGAAACACGATCAAAAGCTTTAGCGAAATCAAAGTAGATAATATCACAACAAGCCTTGTTGTCAAGGGCCAGAGACCAGTCATCTAAGCATTCATTCAAATTGGATTCAACTGAACGACCGGGAACGAAGCCATGTTGACTGTTCGGAATTACGTTATTGATAGCGAGATGACTAAGAATACATTCCTTGAGGATTTTTTCAAAAATTCTACAAAATATAAACGTTATGCTCACTGGACGATAGTTCCCTGGATCAGACGCAGGCAGCTTTTTCAGTATCGGGGTTACTATAGAATGCTTCCAACGAGAAGGAACTTGACTAGACATCAGTGACTGATTAAAAATGTAGGCAAGAGGGCCACTAATGGCAAGAGGGCGATAGCTACTTTTTGGATAAAGAAAAAAGGGATGAAATCTGGCGTGACAGATGCAGAACTAGGCCACTTACTCAGCGAATTATAAATTTGATCCGAATAGAAGCACGGGAAATGCTCCATGGGCGAGCAAATATCGAAAAAGGCCTCAGGAATGTACCCATTATCATCATCAAAAGATCTAGAAAAATGATCAACTAACATATTCGCCTTGTCAACCGCAGATGATGCCACGATCCCATCATTTTGCAAGCATCCTATATGATTATTCTTATCCTCAGGTTTTGTATTGAGGTAATTATAGAAACTTCGCGTTCTACCTGATCCAATGATTTTTCGCTAGATGGATTCATTGTACTTCATAAGCTTCTTGAGGAATTTCTGCGAAAAATTATTGTACTCTTTCCAGCTATTTGTACGCCTAGCTTCATAAAACAAGCAGTCCCGATGGCTCAGCATATTCTGAAGGTACTTTGGAAGATGGGCCGATTTGACTGAAAAAACCAATTTCCACGAAACAAAACGTTCAATTGTTTCATTAAGACCCTCAAGAAATTTTTCATACTTTTCGTCAACACTATTCATTGAATCAAGCAAACCTCTCCAATGTATCTGGGCTAGACTTGCGCAAATGATGGAAAAATCACAAGCAGAGAATACTCTTCGATAGACAGGTGTGGCTAAGGCTTGACAACGATTAACTTGGAACGAGATACTACTATGATCGCTATTACCCATCGGAGGAAGAGTGTGTAAGTCATTTATAAGATGTCACAAGGTAGCTGAGTTGAATACAAAACTTAGGTGCCAGGCAGGAATCGAACCCGCATTGCATCGCTTACCGGGCGAGAGTGTTACCATTACACTACCGACACCCCTCTTCAACAAGTTGCATCATTTATCAGAGTTTTACCACTGGAAAAAAACCAGGTCAAGTACGTTCATCCCTCTGCTGGATCTTCAACAAGTTGCATATATTCATGGCAAAAAAACTAACTCTTCCAAAGAAGACATTTTAGATGTAATGGCAAAATACTCATTGTCAAAGTGCTGGTCTGGCATATTGAAGTCTCCTACAATGACAGTGTCCAGTTCGCAAGCAACCAAGTCACTCAAGACTTTAGAGAGCTGTTCGGTTTTAACAGCCACACAATTTGGTGACCTGTAAACTATGATAAACCTAAATCTGTTACCCTCACAGCAAATGTCAACGCCAAGGATTTTGTGTGCATTTTCAACCGCTTCTGACAATACCACTGATAGAGAGAGTCTTTGATGAGCTATGATCATCACGCCACCCCCGACCTTTCTCGGCCTATCGCAGCGTCGTATATCATGATCCGCGGCCATACTCCCCAATAAAGAAGGTATATTAGGGTGAGTCATATGTTCTTGGAATTTTTCAAAATTCATATTAATTCGCGCGCGAATAGATCAAATGCCACTCCTGCGCGGTTGCTTGCTAGATAGATCAAACCTCGTTAATCTATACCTGCCAGCCCTCAAAACGCCATTCGTGGCTCAGTAAAATGTCGGAAAAAGAGCACGCTCGCGTACTGATTCTTCACTACTTCGAAAGAGGTTTCACAGCTGCTCAAACTGTTAAGGAAATAAGGGCCAACGAAGTAAGGTATCGAATTGCTGCCAGTACTGTGTACAACTGGTATCAAAAGTTTCGCTCCGGCAGCTGCTCTCTGAAGGACAAGCCGAGATGTTTAAGGCCACGAATTCACGACCCCACGTTGGCGACGAGTGAGCTGGAGAAAAACCCGCACCTTCACAGCAGAGGTCTCGCCCAGCTTACAGGGAGTTCGCAGTCGACCGCAGATCGCCAGCTACACAATATGGGACTGAGACCGAAAAAGCCGTCCGTGATTCTCCACACTTTATCCGACACCGACAGGAATCGCAGGATGGCCATTTGTCAAGAACTACTGAAACGGCACCACAAAGGAAGTTTTTTTGGTCGCATCATTACATGTGATGAGAAGTGGTGCTACTATAACAATCCTGACCTGTCTGTGCAATGAGTTAAGCCCTTTGAGTGGCCAGATCCTGTGCAACGTCGGGATATCCACAGAAAAAAGAGTCTACTGACCGTTTTTTGGTCCACTGATGGAGTTGTGTTCTGGAAATTACTTCCGCCAGGAAAGACTATAGATGCTGACTACGTCTGCCAAGAACTAGAGAAAATGGTCACCAACGCGGAGAAAAATGGACGAAAACGTGACCAGATCCTACTGCTCTGGGACAACTGCCGCCCACACATAGTGAAAAAACTCAAGAAAAATTGAAGGAGCTGCAGTTGGGAATTCTCCCTCATCCAGCCTACAGTCCAGATATTGCTCCATCGGACTACCATTTATTCAGAAGCCTCGAACACTGGTTGAGGGGAAAGCAGCTTAAGACCGAAGAGCACTTGAGGACCGAGTTGGACGCTTTTTTTGCATCGAAGCAGCGCTCATTCTACGACTACGGTATTCGAAGTCTCGCTCGTCGTTGGCAGAAAGTTGTTCGTTGTAATGGCTCTTACTTTTAATAAATTTGTTACATTGTGTTTGAGAAAAAAATAAAAATAAAAAATTCCAAGAACTTATGACTCTCCCTAATAGAATGACTGGGCTTTAGCCAAGTCTCACAAAAAGCATTAATGTCGTATTCTCGATTTAGAACAGTGCTAACATAATCCGGGTTTTTCGACATTGACCGTACATTTGAATAAAAACATTTCAAAAGGGCATAATTGTACCGAGGAGAAAATCTCAGTTTTCCTGATTGGAAACATGGTTAACTGTAGAAGTCGAGACCGCATTTGTAGGGCTGGTATCAATACGCATACTTGAAGGGCCTGTGGCGGGGGGCTGCGTTATGGTAGCATCCCTAGGAGATGAGGTACGACGCAAACGAGCTTCTTTCCTACGTTTTAACTCTTCATCAGAGAGAGACTCCAGGAGGAATATCCCACGACTAGCGAAAAAACGTAAGCGGGAAGAACGGCTGATAGCCATACGTTGGAAGACAGAGGCAGGAAGTACAACCTTCAGCAATCTATCCGTACCAGGAGTAGGCATGCCTAATCGATAAACCGACACAGGGTTGCACTCAATATTAAGAAAGTCCAGTATGTTGCAAACATTACAAAAATCATACGAAACACGCTCTCTGCTATGGGTAGACTTCAACTCACTCAGGCAAACTAGGGATCGGAGCGCCGTAGAATACGTCAGATATGGATCGGGCTGGCGGACAGCCGGTGCACCTGCCGAAAGTGCCAGCGCTGGCTTTCGGCCGGCAGGCTGGGCGAGCGCTGGGCTTCCGCATATTGCCAGATTGGATGCACATACGGGTGTGGTTACGTCATTGGATCTGCCATTCTTCATCAACTCCTGTCAACTCGTCTCGCCATTTCCTTCTCATTCAGTGTCCTCACGCGCTCTCGCATTCATTCTAAAATTCGCATCTCGCCCGCTTCCATATTTTGTTAGAATACTGTAGCATTTAAAATTGAAATGAGTGTTGTTCGAATCATTCGAACTATATGTATTGGGTCTACAAAGAAGTTTTGAGGATTTTACGAAGCGTTGCATGGCTGGTTTGTTGATTCATTTAGGCTACCACTTCTGCTAACCTGAAGGATATTGCTCATGACCGAGCAGAATTTAAGTTTTTTCAAATAATCCATAGATTAGTGCGACCTATGGGTCAACTAAAATGGAACTTTCTCTTTCTCATAGTCCTGACCGCCTCCTCGCTTGTGAGTGAGCAGTTTATCACATGCGTATCGAATGCAACGGCCGCAGCCGGCATTGGCGTGCTCACAAGGAAAGCATACAAAGCGGAGGCGGTTGTGCGCAAGCGAATTGTATTGCTAGTATCTCTTGGGCATCTATAGCAAAACAGCGTAGTACCCCGTCCCGAGCCGCTTGTTCTGAGCAGCCTTAAGCTCGAGAAGTTCGTTTTTTGTGCTTTTTTACCCTTCAAGACCGCTCAGTAAACTTCCGAAAACGTGGAAACGGATCTCATAATCATATCTAGCGCCTAAGCGAAATATGGAAGAAAACACATTTTCCGCACTATGTGCAGACTTATAGCGTTCCGGACTTGTTCGGATTCTCGGTTGAGTATTCGCTTCTTCAGCAAGGGGGTTCAGAAAAGCTTCAGGAAAGGTTCCAGATTCGGCATAAAAGTCTCCCAGGAGGTTTTTTGGGGCCCTGATTATGAAACTGAGGTTTACTTGTTGATTTTACAAAGTTTTCGCCTTGATTCGCTTGAAGCATCCCAGCAGGGGAAAATTTTGAGAACAAAACGCCACTTTCCGAATTTAACGATTTATTCTGCGGATGTCTCAAATTCATTTTCTGAGGGTGAATTGATATGCCTAACATCAGTCTGAGGTCCCTGTGCCGATTTTCTACAGATTACGGTGGATAATGGTGGGTATACGGTAGTTTGATCAACATTTGTATGCGGGGCTTATTCGGTGAGGTGAATACGAATTATATGTCCTTTTGCCGATTTTCGAGCTCTTAAGATATGTTTAACCTCCTGGATTGCGTATTACATACCGTAACCTAGAGTGAACCTCTAAATTTTGACAAGCACACCCTAGGGTCGTTCTCTGCACCCTAGGCTACCCCTACATACAAGTTTTGAGCAGGATCCGAAACTTCTCAAAACATCCCAAACAATTTTTGATGGTAACCTTTTCGCGAAAAAAATTCTGGAACCAGTTGCTCGAGGCGGGGTACTTCAAAGTTTTTACTATAGATGCTCAAGGGACACTGACAATACAAATCGTTCCCGCACATCCGACCTACGCTTTGTGTACTTCCCATGTCAGCCCGGCCACTATAAGTGGATTTTTGAATCGAATCGCATGGTGTAGATTATACTTCGGACCGAATTGTATTATTCGAAAATTATTCTAATGGTTTTTCGAATTTGGAATCATTCAAAATTCGAAAATTTTGGTTTTCGAATAATATTCGAGGTTCGAATATTCCGGAAACGGGCTTTCGAATAATGTTCGAAATTCGAATACCTCGTAAAAAGCGGTTTCGAATAATATTTGAAATTCGTATATTTTGAAAACAAACTTTCGAATAGTGTTCGGAATTCCGTTATTTCAAAAACAGACTTTCGAATAATATTAGAAATTCGAATATTTTGAAGAGCCTATTCGAATTTTTGAAATTCGAATAATCTAAATGCACAATCATATTTTCATTAGTTCTTTTTCTGATCAACCTTTGAAAACGTTCTCTATCAAAGCAACATCTTGACTCTGTTCACCCCGCGCCCGAGTTGAGGTTCCCATACGCTTGGATCGTGTGAGATGTTGCGTCACCGTACAACGTGCTCCATCGGTGAGATAGGAGGGTGGATTGCCAGCCAATGCGAACCGTTTTCCTCTCTTTTTCGCATTTATTATGTAGCTATCAGCCAGATATAGACAGTACCAGGGTTATACATAGCTTCCGAAACCCTCTCTCTTCAGAGAAACAGTTACTTGAAAAACGAGCGGGAGCGTTTGAGCTCACTAATCTACATATAATGACTACTCTGAGAATATCGGCTTTGAGGGGCTATTATGGGTTGTGTTTAGCGAATATACGTCCATTTTTGAACTTTCTGAGCGGCAGTGAATTTACCTAGCCGCGCAGTGGCGTAGTGCTAGGTCTTGAGAGCGGCGCTAGGGTTTCGGCGCTTGGGTGCGATAAGGCGCTTCCCCATAAGGGATAGTGGTGGCCAAGTCTCGCCTTAAGCAAAGCGTTTTGTGCTAGCATTTTGGTGAGCCCTCCTGTTAAAAAATGGCTTGAGATTAAGAGTACGTGTAACCGATGAGTTTTTCTACACAGTGACAGTCACAGCAAATGACAGCTCAAAACATGGTTTTAATATCGAAGCTTTCATTTGTAAAATCGAGAAAATTTTTCCGAAAAGTAGAAAAAAAATCCCAGAAAACTATTTGAAAATTCGAATATAAAATGGTTTACGATTTCATCCCAAAATCCGAAAAAAAGGCTTGTCGATTTCATCTCAAAATTCTGAAATTCAAAAATTTCAGCAGCTGTGCTCAAGTATATGTAATGTAGATGCTTGCCGACCGGAATGGATACAGCCGATCGGCCGACTATGACAGCCTCCTTAAAGGCACTGTTCGCGATAAACTTCATCCTCGAATTTTTCATGACAAACGCTTCTCGTGGCTCTCAGAAGCGGAACAGCGTCGAAAAAACGGGACGAAAAGCTACCCAGGAGCCGCAAAACGGCTTAGAAAAGTGGGCAAGCCCCGCCATTGTGGGCAAGTCCCGCCTCTTCCCGCCCCTCGATGTGAACCAAGGAACACTAGAAATCGTGAGTTGAGCGATGGTTTCCGATCAAAAGCCCCGTTCTTCCCTTCATTCTCAACTTCTCTCTTCACTCAGGTCAGCTCGCACACATTGGCTGCAAAAAAAAACGGAAGTTACAAGCCTTGGACAACTCGTCCACCATTTTCCCTAGCTCAATTTTTGAGGGACCATAACTCCATTCCCAGAAGGCCTTGTACGATTCTAGAAACATCATTGGAATCAGAATGGGACCGGTTTCAAGACAGTCAAAAAAACCGAAAAGCGATTTTTTTCGTGAACAGTGCCTTTAATTAAAGAGGCTTCAGAGTTACGACAAAACCGTGAAACCCAATTGTAGACCTAATACATGTTAAATGAGGAAGGAGTTGCTTCGCATAGTCCCTTCATCCTGTTCAACAACACTTACTTCAGTTTTGGGTTGCACTTCGCTTCTTACCCCAATTAAAGAAATGTGTTCTCAGGTGATATAAAAAGTGTAGCGACAGCGAATTTGACGGCGCAAACATTAAAAAGCCGTGCAACTTCAATGAAGGTGGGAACGCTTAACTTTGCACTGGAATGAAATCAGAGTGAGGGTGAGTCGTCCGTCATGCTACGTTCCGAATGATAGTCAGCGTCTATGTAGCTTTCTACAGGTTTTTTCTCAAGAAGTTGCTGGTTTGTCAAGCATAACAACCGCTGGAAGATTTTGTGGGTTGGAAGAGCACAACTTCTGCTGAACGTGATACGGATTAGGCGCGTCTCCATCGCTATTCTAAACGGTGAGGTTTTTCTTCCAGATGTTCGTCAAATTCTTGGGCATTCAGTATTGTTATTCACGATTTTTCTTTTGCAATACATCGAAAAACACAAAGTTTTGAGATCCCAGATTACCAACTTTCACATTAATTCCAGCTGTTGATTCTTTGTGACCATGCAAATTCTGCACCCTTCAGCCGCTTGTTCTTGTCCATACATCCGTTCCCAGCTCAGAAAAAAGATATTGTGGTTCATAAATATGAACAGTCATTCAATGATAACGCTAGCACTCACATCTGCGCACCTGAAAACTATTGTCGACATACCTGTCACTCCTCAAACAAAAACCGCTCCGCGCCCTGTTGAGAAGCCGGCGTCGCCAGTGAGATAGTGGCCGTGTAGACCGAAATTCGAAGGTCTTGTCGCCAGCGGTAGTGGCTGTAGCGGGCACGGTATAAACTGTAGGAGGCGAGCAGCTGCTTCATGCCTGGGCGACTGCGGACCGCGGTGAAATGGCCCCACAGTTGGGTACCACCTATTCCTTCCCGAGCCGTGGAAAGATTTCATCGGTAACAAGAATTATCCTCCGGCATCGGGTGGATCTTCTGGAAAGTGACTCGAGGCCACCTTCCTGTCCGATTCTGACTGAAGCATCACTGTGAGATGAGAAGTTTTTAATACCAGTGTCATTGTCAATACTTACGTCTACACATGATAACGTCCTGCCATGTCAAGGACGTTGTCATGTGTAGACGAAAATATTGACAATGACACTGGTATAAAAGGCTTCTCATCTCACAGTGTGCTTCAGTCGGCTCTTCGGAATTGACGTGAACATAAACTCCTTATCCCGCGCTCTGCCAAAATCAATGTTTTTTACTGGGATCAACATCCACGAGGTCATCATCCACGAAAAATTTTTGTGATAGGCGGTTCACCGGAAAGTCATGAGAAATAGCCTGCGCTCTATCCCAGTAGGTATTTTGATCAGCGCTGCACAAAAATCAGAGTTTTCGCACTGTGTTCAACATCAGCGAGTGCCTGAGTTTTTCATACAGAACGACCGCGTCGGCCACACAAGGTCTTTTTTCAACCTTTCTCGTCCAGGTTTTTCATACGTATCGACGGGGCAGGCCACGGCAGATCACGCCCAACTCTGACCGAGGCCTAAACCGCCTCGTTCTACTGAATGCTCGCTCGGCACTTCAGAGCATGCCCTGTAGTGTAGCTTTGAGGATCTTGAGAGTCTTCCAGAACCCATAGGAGCCTCTAGAGAGGGACTCAGAGTCATTTTTCATCGCCGGCATCGACCGCTGCGGCGAGTTCTTCCCCTACCACCACCAACGGCCTACAGTGGGATGGTCCCTCACGGCTGATTCTCAGAGGGGTGATGCCCCTGCCGCAGAAGTGGCGGCAAGGATATAACTTCCCTTACGGTCGGCACTGCCCCACGATCTCTGTTGCGGTACATGGTAAATGAGACGCGTGACGCGTCTGGCCGAAATGGTCAGATGGTGCGGCTTGGCCGAAACAATACAATATTGTGCGTTCGGGCAATACAGGATGATGGTACGGGTCTGGAAGGCGTGATCGGGCTCGCGAAAGCACTTACTTCGCCTCAGACCCGTCTTAGAGAGGTCTGGCAGTGGAACGGTTTGCTCACCTTTTCGCTACGTGCGCGAATTTGTCAGCGGACGGCTCGCTTACCATCCTAGAAGTGCCTGATAGTGAGTCCGCCGGTATCGGTTTCCCTCCCTTAACATAAAACGTTCACCGCCCTTGACAGCATATGGCACGCCTCTGAGTATCTTAGATACAAGGTGTTCAGAAACGCGCATATTTTGGCGCGGCAAGACTTTGCCAACATATTTCGAGCACAAAACATTTAAGCGTGTTGAATATCTGCTCACGAAAAAGAATGATGGATATTGAAGGACTTTGAACGTTTGGACAAAAAGGTCTTTCGTTTTTCGATAAAAACTGTTTGACAGCTTCTTCGTACTCACACAATGGGCCGATCGCGGGCGAAAATCCCGTTTCGTACCGATCGCGTGCGACTATCGTAATGACGACGGGCTAAAATTGCATTTCTTACCGAATGAGCGCATTTGAGTACTGACCGCGCACACGAAATACTTCTCGCGGTCTGTACGTCTAAGCTCCGTACCAACCCCTCGCAAACCTCCATAAACGCGTACTGACCTCGCGCATTAATCCATGCGAATGGTCGGCACGAAATAAGCTCTTTTTCGCCGCGTTCGGTACGAGAGCCCACGCGGTTAGTACGCGCGCTCGCGTTCAGGACGCAAGAAAACTGGTGGGTGAGGTTGGTTTGTCAGTTCGCGTGGTCGATACCCAAGTGTTCGGGTCGGTCCACTCCATTGTCTGAGTAGCTATGAGCAAAATTCAGAACATAGAATTTGCTAGAAAGTTCTCACTATTGCTTCCACGCGGCGATCCAATAAGTTTGCATTCTTCAGGTGCGCAAGATCATCAAGGGAACGCACAAATTCAAAGAAACCACGAAGAAGCGAACGAATGGCGAAAATGGATACACATATTTAGTTTGATGAAGTTTTCAATAATTGGTCACGTCTGCGATTATGTCGTGTTTATATCGATGTTCGCATTTCGATGAGGAAGATAAAATTTATGAAATATTTTTGATCATTCTATTTTTTATGTGGGGTTGCTCCACATTAGCAGAGGTAGCGAAAACTGTAGTAGTTTTGAATGAGCCGGAGGAGGAGTTCAGAAAACGGCAGCAGGGCACCGAAGGCGGAAGCAAGGGCACCTTGAAAGTGCCGGAGCACGAGAATCAAACGCGGTTGCGGGGGCACCCTCAAAATGCCGTAGCAGGGGCACCGAGCGCGGCTGCAGGGGGGCTTTGAAAGGGCTGGAGCAGAGGCTCCGAAGGCGGTTGCAGGGGCACCTCAAAAGGGCTGGAGCAGAGGCACCGAAAACGGCTGCAGGGGGGCATTGAAACGGCTGGAGCAGGGGCACCAAAGGCAGCAGCAGGGGCGTGTTAAAAGTGCCGGAGCAGGGGCACCGAACGCGGCTGCGGGGGCATTGAAGGCAGCAGCAGGGGGAACGACTCCGCCCACTTTGGCTGTCGGAGCCGACGTCCTCGACCGCTCCGACGGTCGTCGGACGGGGTTCCGATCCCCAGTTTGCCTGAGCAGGAACACCGCACACCACTATAGAGCGAGATCTTTCAATATCCTTAAATGAGCAATCAATATCAGTGCGCGGAGAGGAAATAACGGAATTGACAACGGTAGGTGGAGGAGTACTGGTAACTGTTTCGGCAGGAATATTATCACGAAGCAAATCAATTTGACGTTTAAGTGAAACATTCTCACGGCGGAAGAAACTCAGCTCCTTTGTGATCGTTTCTATGACCTTCTTCACGCACTCGGGACCGTCCTCGACTTGTTGATTTCCAGCAACTGGTCCTGCAGCTCCTTCGACAGCGACGATTCCGGACTTCCATTGAGCTCATCGATCACAGCGTTACCCTCGATGACATCAGAAGAAACCACAGCAGAATCCATGACGTGGAGTACCAAGTAGCAGAAGATCAAATATCCGATAATCGATACCTCAGCAGTCAATACGGCGAAAACTGACGATCAGACCACTCGTTGACGGGGTAAAAGTGGCACGGGAAACGGATGAAAATTAGACGAACGAATAGATAGTTGTTTATCCTCAACCACGGATAGGACGATCAGCAACAGAATAAAGCTAATCGCAATCTGACGGTAGAAATGGAAACAGAAATGGGAGGCTGCAGAGGGCGCCGATTGTCGACCGCTCACGGGGTGCGGGTGCGAGGGTGAATTTTTTGAATTCAGCTGGGTTGCTGGAGATTAATATAGATAATTTTTAAAAATATTTATCGGTAGATAAGGCGGTACCCCCGGAACTTGACTGTAGAGTTGGGCACACCGAAGTCGTTGCATAATATGATAGAAATGTTGTCCAAAAATCCAAAAAAAAAGTGATTTTTGTTTTCCCGAATTTCTTTTTTGAAATAAGATTCTCATCATAACTTCATTGTACGACAGTTTCAGAGCCCTGAACTCCATAGTTGAGTAATGTAGACGCCGTTTTATCTGCCAAAAATTATTTTATAGATTATCGATAAATTTTCCCAACAACCCGAAAATTGTGAGAATGAGATTTTTATAGTCTACCGCAATGTTAATAGGACATGGTGCGGTTGCGGACTCGTCCTAACATACGGTAGTGTTTACGTTATCATTAATTTTTTCGTAATAACTCAGGTTGGTCGGTGAGTCTGTGTTTCCACCGATACGACTACATCTGTGGAAGCAATGAAAACAGGTGAAAATAGGAGAGCGGAAACAGAAACTCACCGACCAACCTCAGTTATTTCGAAAAAATGAATGATAACGCAATCAGACTACCTCAGGCACTCGAGGGGGGCAAGCCTCGTTCATTTTCGCTCAGGGGGGCCAGCCTTGAACCGTAACTGTGGGCGGAGATTCGAGGGGGACGGCGCTCCGACCACCGTTGAGCCAGCCCTCTGCACCGTGTTGCATGATTTGTGAATCGAGCAGGTTTTCAACAGTGGAGCACACAATCTCAACCCTCATTTTCGTCATTAGTTTCACCATTTCATTATTATTCTTCTGCTTTCACAACTCCGACTCAGAATTCCGTTTCTTCATCTCAGTAGATTGGAGTTATCTATTTATTTACGTTGTCTTCAGGGCACTATTGCACCTTCTGATGTTTTCGTTTGTGGGGACTTCGTCGTCTTGCAGAGATGAAAGAAGGCCACTCCTCCCGCAATGATCTGACGTAACTTCATGGAAGACGGATTCGAGGAGCTATCAGCTCATCAATCGGTGCTTTTTTACCGTTCCTTCACAGCACCTAACCACCAGTTGAAACTTGATTCTCAGACACGATGTGCGCGATTACAAGTGCGCCTTCGTTGATGGTGGATGTGATTAGACAGCTCAAAAGGTAGTTCCTTTTGCAGTGAAGTTTGTTATGCAGTCTTTCTGATGAAGCTTGTCTTCATTGCAGGACTACGTAACTTCGGGACCGCACGAGAAACGATTGGAATGCGAAGGCGATGTTGAACATGCGGAACTTTGGCATCTACTCTCATCGTTATGCTGTAACATGTTGTTTTTTCTTCCTCATGGATCTGCCACTTTTCTAGTATCCTATTGTGTGGACATCGGAACCGTGAAAGTTGCGATTTTTGTGTTTTTTCTATTAGAGGTGGTCTCCACAGATTGCTGTTTCTTCAGATTCGACGATTTTCATAAACAAAGACTGTGTGTGTTAACAAAGGTATTACAGTGGAATAAAAAAAAACGAAGAAGATTGTGGATGCCGCCTCGCTTTGTATGTACGTCTGTTAACATTCGGGTAGACTACCATTAAAATGGAGAGTATTTTGATTGTTGTAATAAATTTTCATGGTTCTCAAGTGTTTTATCAGTACAATAAAGTTAGAAATTGTCTTGAATGATGAGGAAGCGATGGGAACAGAGGAAATCGTGAGGTACTCAATTATTGTGTTTGGAATGACCCGCGTAGCCACTGCGGGTGAGACCCGGGGTGGAACGGTCCCGCAGGGAAGAGAGGAGAGGGGCGCCGGCCCTGTCCCACCAGGGAGCGTCGGCGCGTTTGATGATAGCGGCGCGAGGGATAAAAGGGGGTTAGGCTAGCACTGAAAAATCGTTCCCTCGCAAACCCTACGTAGGAGGGTGGGCAGCCGAAGCCCCGTTGAGACCCCAACTATTGATTATCTCCAGCACTCGCACAGCAATGATCAAACGCGCCGACGCCCCAAACCCTGCCTAACCCCAACCTAACCCGCCGCGTACGTGCATGCCGCCCCAGGATGCCAGCCCTGAAAAGGAAGGATGGCTGGCGTGCTGGTGGAAGTGGGGCTTGCCCCCCTCGAGTATCTGAGACCGTATGTTAGCACGAGTCCGCAACCGCACCATGTAATTTTAACATTGCGGTAAACCATAGAGAAATGGCCAGTAATTGGCACAATAAATTACTGAGGACTGTGGAGAGTTTTACATAGGAGAGGCCGGAAGACCACTTAGAGCTAGACTTGGAGAGCATATGCGAGCGTTGCGTTCACCGAGTTCCTATCCTAGCAGCGCCTTTTCAAGACATCTAACGCACCGCCACTTGAGCGATGCAAATCCACGAATGATCGCCAGAATTCTGCACAAAAACATCTCGGATACAGTGGAGAAAAAAATAAGAGGCGATCGAAATCAAGAGATGGGCACCGCCTAAGAATAACCGAGAGGATATGAGAGAGGCGTTGAGACTACTCACCACGCATCGCGATTAGGCGCTGATAACCGACTTCTGACCACTTTCACGGAAGCGGTCTCTCTGCCAGTTATTTGCCGTCTGTCTCGGGTTAAAATCGGTCATCCAACACCAGTACCGTTTTCGCAAAAACAACACCCAACCCGGTCAGGCTATCATTCTGTTGCTTGTACTTCATTATCAGTTTCCGATAACCTCATAGTTGTGCTCAAGACGTGTAGCTTACTGTAATGATTTACAGCCTGACGAAGGGTCTACGACCCGAAACGTCGCAATAAAGGAGGTTATTAACATCCATCTCTGCAGTGGAGCTTCATTTCGTCGGTTGAAAAGAAAAATACAATAAATTACGTCAGATAGGGTGTTACCCACATTACTGAACAATCAAGTTTTTTTAACCATAGAGTTATTGTTCAATGAAGGCATTATTTTTTGCGAACCCGTTACTGTGCTAAAATTTAGCCTTGAAGTGTTCAAATGTTCCACACATAGGAGCAGTCTTCATTGGTAGAAACAACTAAACGAGAAACATTCAAAGCTGTCGCGTACCTGAAGCTTCCTGTACATTTTCACCGGAAACTCCAAGCAGGTCAAGTTCTTTGAATAGCGCCGAGCCATACTTGGTAGGAGGAAACTTGCATTTCCGAATGCTGTACTACACTTGGTCGGAAGACCGTAGAAGGGAATGACCAGACCTTGTCGCCAGAACTAACCAAAAAACCAGGTTTTTCTGATCGACTACCTCCCGGGGACGTTCGGTACAGAGCTTTGGGGATCCAAACGGCTCATTCTTGTTGAAACACGATATCATCAACAAGTTTGATCAGCTCAGTGTCTGGACGAGCTCTGCCGCAATAGTAGATAACAATGTTCCGACGAGTCGTTGTAAGGCGTGGTTCATACTCGTCAACGCCAGCGCGTAACGCTCGCTACGCGCTCGCGGAGACTATGAAAACGCCAGTGGGGACGCCATGGCGGAGCGGAAAAAAGTGGGCCTTAACCTTTCCAAACACGCGATTTCTGTGCACTAGTTCACCACCATAGTAGCAAAGGATAATACCGGAATCAAATATTATCAAGCGCAGTGAAATATATGGTGTATTAATAAGCTACTGCGAAGCGGGCGTCAGATGCGTGCAGCGTGGGCGTGTCGTCACGCCATTCATACTCCAACGCCACACCTGCGCAGCACGCGCTGGCGTTGAGGAGTATCAATAGCGCTCAAGCAGCCATAATTCTGATTGTGTCGAAGTTGTATCAAGACAAATTTGTATGATCGAAAAGAGTACCAATCATGGTGTTTTCATTGAAGAAATCGGCGAATTTTGACTCATTTTCGCGTCGCCGAAATTGAAATTCATCGCGTCGTCAAGTGTGTAGTGCCACATGATATTGTGTGCCAGGTCATGACGGTAACGTTTCACAGGAAGCGTGCACCGAGCCAGAAGAAGTGGGAAGCGCTCAACGAGCTGCGTGTGCAGCGTCGTGGAAAATAAGCCATGCTCCGTCGAGTGCGTGTGCGCTTTTTAGGAAGTAGCGTTCCTTTCAGAGTGTGCAAAGTCTTCGAAGGTGACTAGCGTAACTTCGGAAGCGTGCGCCGCGTCATTGAGATCGGCATAGCGCACTGTCGGGGGGCGAGAGCGCTTTGTGGAAAGTGCATAGCTCTCAACAAGAAAAGTACTGCGCGATTGAATAGCGAAAGTGAGAAGCGCTTTGTTTGGAGCGTGCTCAGCCTTGGGAAGTGAGTATCGTGTCTCTGGCAAATCGAGGGACACTCCGCGTAAGACTCCCAATAGGAGAAAAAAAACACAGACCTACGCGGAGTCATAGGATAAAGGGCAGCGGGAGTACAGCATTGCGACGCTCATGATGACGTCACAATCACGATCGGGACACTACCTAAAGGCCTAGTGGGAGACCCTCAACGAGCGGACGAACGATGACGTCATTGACTTCACGGGTTATTCCTCTTAATACTCACCACAGGCATGTCGCCAAGGGTTGTCGCGGTCCCACGATGGAGAAGGTCCCCGCCTGGGTCCACGACAAAAAAACGTAATCTTCGCCGCGGTCTGCGGTGAGGAATCACCCTCCCCGCGTATCGTGGCGAAAGCCGACTCCCCCCTCCAGCCATGAGGATAGCTGTCAAAAACAAGCTGGCCTCCGAAGAGTTACTCGAAGTCACCGTCCAGGGCCGGCAACAGAAAGCCGAATGAGGTCTCGAGTGAGAAGAGGCGCCTTCTATACCGGCTGTGCACATGATAAGCATGTCACAACGTGATCACATGTTGATAACTACCATATAAAGCTACGTTGTGATACTTATCACAGTGTTAAGACTTACCATCGTGTTAGAACAAGAATGAGCCGTTTGGATCCCCAAAGCTGTATACCGTTCCTCCCTCCCGGGTAGTCATAAAACCCAATCCTAGCTGCTCGATTGATAGCGGGATTAGTAGATATGTAAGTTATGGGTGTAGAAGTTGCGAGCCCTGTAGGTAAAATAAAATTTATCTGCCGTTAACTGTCTCCATCGTTCGAATTATCGGAAACGTGTCTTTTTTTCGTGTTCAGCACCTCAAATATCCCCTTTGGGAGAAGTCAAGGCGATTTTTTTCGAATTTTTTTTATAAGAAAACAGAAATTTTTTTATCATTAGTCGGGCAGCTAAAATAGGGTTTCTATAAGTACACGGAAGGCGGTCGATCAGAAAAACATGGCTACATGCGTAGTTTTAGCGAACAGGTCTGGTCACTCCTTAGTTAGACGGAAAAGAGAAAATTGGCCGACCCTCACTTAGTTTACAAGTTGTTACACAATTATGGTAATCCAGCTCCGCTTACTTGATCAACCGTGCTTTTGCACGTGGGAGACGAAGTGCTGGGCGCTTCACTGGATGGTTTCCGAGGGGAGTTTGCTAAAAGGGTCCACACTTTAGCTCTGGCATGGAAACCATTAACTGAAATAGGTTATGATCGCAGAGAAATGCTTAGCTCTAACCGCTGGAATTATAGGGTATAGGCCGCCAAATATCGCCGTTCAAATCGTCATCCGCAGCACTTCGTTCTGAATCTCGTCGCTCGATGCCGGAATCGCTGGATGAGTTGAAGTGATCAGACTCCAGCCTTTGTATGTAACCTAAAAATAAGGCTGAAAAGGGAAGTATGCAAAGCGTATGTCGGATCTGCGGAAACGAATAGTATTGCTAGTATTTCTCGGGCATATATAGTAAAACTGCGCAGTATCCCGTCCCGAGCCGCAGGTTCAGAGAAGTTATAAGCCCAAAACGGTCGATTTTCACGATTTTCGTACCTTTCAAAATGCGCATTAGTCTTTGAAAAATCCGGAAGCAGATCTCATAATTGTGTTCAGCGCCCAAACTACCCTCCTCGGCAAAGTTTGGGGGGGGGAAGCCCATTTTCCAAATTTTGTCCAGACTGATAGCGTTTTGGACTTGTACGGATTTTCGGTTGGGCGGTTATTTATATCAATTAGGGGTTCTGAAAAATGTTCCAGATTTGACCTAAAATTCTCCCAGAGGGGTTTTTGGGGGCGCTGATCGCCAATCTAAGGTTTGTTTGTAGATTTTCTGAAGTTTTCGGCCTAAATCGCTCGAAGCTTCCCAACAGGGGAAAATTTCGAGGGAAAAACGCCATTTTCGATATTTCCGGATTTCTACGATAGATATGTCTCAAAATCATCTTCTGAGGGTTATTTCGAGTGCTGAACACAAATCTGGAGTCCGTTCTTCGATTTTTTGCAGATTACGGTAGATTACGGTGGGTATACGGTAGTTATGTCAAAACCTCGGATTTTACTCAAGATTTATATACGGGGGTTATTCGGGGTGGAGAATAGGAATTTACGTCCGTTTGTCGATTTTCAAATTACTAAGGGGGGTTTTCACCCCTAAATGGCATGTTACCTACCGTAACCTACAGTAAACCTCAGACTTTCGACAAACAGACCCCAGATTCGCTTTCAGCACCCTAGGTTACCCCTACATATAAGTTTTCAGCAAAATCTGGGAAAACTTTTTGAAACTCCCAAAAAAATGCCTGATGCCTTTTCGCGAGGCTTAAAAAATGCTCATAACTTTTTTGAACCTGCTGCTCGGGGCGGGATAATGCGCATTTTTACTATTGAGCCAGGAAAGATACTAACGATACTAGTAGTTTTCGCAGGTCCGACATACGCTTTGTATACTTCCCTTGTGAGATTCTTTCTAAACTGCAGCGTTTCCAGATGGCTACTCTTCAAAAAGGCCTGCAACTCTTGCAGTTTTTTGAATGGTCAATAGGATGATATGGAAGTCACCTACCGTCGATGATCCTCCTGCATTCGCTCCATCCTTCACGACTTTGGATGATGTATGTCAAGTCTGAGGTACGATGTTGTTCGTGTTCACGTAGAACTTCCAGCGCTGTTCGTCCCTTGTTATCACGCATATAAGGATTGATTCCTGAAAAGCCGAGTATGGTAGGTGACGCAAAGTAACTGCATGAGGAATGGCAGAGCTCCGTACTCCCAACAGTCTACGGGAATAAAATCTGTCCGAATCTGTCGTTAAAAATCTGTCCGCCCACGCGGCCGGCGTGAGTGTTCAGCGACAGTCGCGAAAGCCTTTTTCAACATTGTAGATCGATTAACACGAATATTAGACGAATAGTGAATAAGACCCCAGTCAGCTGTCTGGCCGTGTGGAGGCTCGTCCAAAAAATGCCTCTATTACGTTCGCTCGACACGCGCTTCGACCGCGTAGCCGGACAGTCTCATTCGGACAGACTTTAGTCGCGTCGCAGTCTAATCATTTGACATGCAACTAGGAAGCAAGTTCTTAGCTTATTTATCTGTCCTTTACGAAAATCCTCCGTTTTTTCTAACACTTCTATCTGTTTTTTGCCTGCATTCATTATCGCACTTCATTTTTTGCAGTTAAGCCGAATAGGATACAGTCATATTATTCCTAAAAACCATTAATTTATTTTGAAGATTCCCATTTGAAGACGTACTTCCTCATATGTTGCTAGCCACAGGGCTATACTGCGCTGCAAAGTGTGAAAATAATATTTAGGGTGTGATTCCAAGACCGAATGAGAACGTTCAACAAAATGCAAAGAATAAAATCGTCGTGGAGGAGAGTTGAACCCAAGTATCACGTCTATGAGCCTCGATCTATCACCATTACACTATGCATGCTTCAGACATAGCTTCAGCTCCGGATAAGGGAGGTGAGGCCCCGTTGGCCGCCGAGGGTTTCGCGCTTCCATACCTCGCGCTTATCGCCCCATCTATGACTACCTAAAACTTGGATAGAGGGTCATTTAAAGCGCTGAGCATGAATATGAGGACCGTTAGTGGTGTTATGCAGTTTCGAGGCAGGTTAATAGAGGGATAAAGTCATTTTAGTACGGTAAGCTATCGCTTCCACAAGTTTAAGCCGAAGTCGCAGTTGTCACTGTTCTTACCATTCTCGCTATATACTGAGTTTTGCTAACCTCGGACTACGCTAACCATATTTCCTGTTAACGAACACCCCCCTCTATTCGAACCTCTCTCTCTAATTGAACCCCCTTTTGGTGGAGGTTGAAAAAAAGAACAATCCCTTTCTTAGAGCCTCCCCCTCTTCAGCTAAAAATACGTTGGAGACCCATTCCTACCGCACATGAACTGCTATGCGCTGCTCGCTATAAATTTGCTAACATTTTCGAAGGAATTGATTTTGAGCAGGACTTAAAGGCAAAGTTCACGATAAAAATGTGTTTCAGTTTCCTCTAGGAATGGGTATTGGAGGGGCACATTGTAACGTTGACGTCGAAGGAACGCATGAAAACGAGCCAAGAAGAGCTCCGAAAGAGCCGGAAGCTGCCACCTCGAGCGCAAGACAAACCCCAAAAGCGCAACACACGCCCACCGACTTGAACAAATGAATGTTCGAGATCGTGAGATGAGCGATGAATTCCAATCATTAGCCCCGTTCTTCCCTTCATTTTAAGCTTCTCTCTTTACTCAGTCCAGCTCGCAGAGATCGGCTGCAAAAGACGGAAGTTACAAGCCTCGGACAACTCGTCCACCATGTTTCCTTAGCTCAATGTTTGAGGGACCACAACTCCGTTTCCAGAACGTCTTGTACGATTTCAGAGACATCATTGGAATCAGCATGGGCCGTTTTCAAGATAGGGGGAAAAACAGAAAAACGATTTATATCGTGAACACTGTCTTTAAACAATGATTTTATTATTGATGACCTGTTTAAGTTCGTGGAGTAATCCATCATTGTCTCATTTTGGTTTGCCTTATAAACATTGCTCGCCCATATTGACTCTTGAATTCTTGGTTGAAAATTCTTGGTTTAAAATTAAATCCTTCCCCTCTATTTGAACCTTTTACCTCTAATTGAACCCCCTATTTGGAGGATGTTGAAAAATAGTACACCCGGGTGTTCAGTTACAGGAGATACGGTAAGTGGTTCTCCTTATGAACACAATGAGTGGGGTACGATTCTGCGCGGCGATGGCTTCGATTTTCCTTAGGCCTCTTTCAGAGTTCGATCGCTGTGCGACGCGACCGAATGAAAACCCTGCGTATCGATCTGGTCGCGTCGCGCGATCAGGTCGCAGGCCTTTCAGACAAGTTCGCGCAGAAAGCACCCAATCGCGCGATTGAGCGACTGGCATTGCCAGATCGCGGACCGGTCGCGGCAGCCACTCCATGTGCCCTCGTTCGAATTTCTCTACTTTTTCCCGTTGATTCCATTTTTTTATTAGTTCTGTTCTTTCAGGTAGCTTACCCACATTATCGACTGCCGAGGTAGTGATTCGCATCGCGGAGCATCTTCTATTTCTTGGGAAAATTAATTTTTCAAATTTATTATTTGTTTCACTTTGAGACATTCGAAGGAATTCACTCGTTTTATTCATCTATACTATTTTTCTCTCGCATTATTAAGATCAGCGCTTCTAATGAGAAACTTTCCAATATTTACTTGTAATGATTAAGCGTCCATGAGCGGTGTTGAACTCTTTTTGATGGTGAATTCTTGTACAGTGTTCTTTTCTTCTAATCTTCTCAGTTTGTGAACTGCTGAACCAATTATAAATCTCAGAATGCACGACAGAAGCCACGAAGCTTTTCATTACGAAAGAAAAAAAAACAGAAGAAAATCCTTATCGAAGACCATCAGCACCACCCACGGCCAGCAAACCCTCACAAATAATTTTTTTAAATGTTTTTCATGCATTGATGAATACAGCAAATAAACACAGCTGCAGTTAGCGGTGTTAATTTGCTGTACTCATTCACGCTGACTAGGCGTAGATTAGAATGTGTACGTAAAAAGCGCGATCGCCAACTTTTGCGATTGGGCATTCACACTTCCGCAGCCTGCGATTTCCACGGCGACGCGACGGTCGCGTCGCCCTGCTCATGATCGCGTCGCACAGCGATCGAACTCTGAAAGAGGCCTTAAAGGCAGCAGACACGCTCAAAAATGATACCAATTTTATGGATTAAACTGAAGGTCTGAAGCTGTTAGTATTCAGAAATAGCGAAAAAAACGAAAACAAATCGACGGAAATTAAGATATAACGGTACGTTCTATATTGGCCAAGAAATGAACGAGTTGTACGGCACTGGCTGAAATAGCGGAGCTAGCTACAAATGTGTTGGGATAACGACGCTAATGTACTCTTACGGCCCTTTCTGGAACGCTTACGCCGTTAGAAGCCTAAAAAGTAATCTAAAGTGGCCGCAATCGAGCATTGAATACCTGTATGGAGGCGCGGAGCCCGTATCGATGGGCGGAGCAAGGATGATTTCGTGACTGACTACGGCTCAAATACGGTCCTTTGGACTCGTTTTGAACGCTTGCAACTTCGTGAGGGCTCTTCTAGGGCCTGCACGACCCCACTAATGTAGTTATCTCAACAACTTTTTCGAGCGTGTCTGCTGCCTTTAAAGGCACAGTCCAAGCTCAGGGGCGAAATCTGAGATTTCCACATAATTGTGAAGAAGACCCACCCCACTTTGGCACGCCCCTTTTTCGATCTTTCGAGCTCAAAACTGGCGAAATGAGCGATGATTTCCGGTGTACAACCCCGTTCTTCCCTTCAATCTCGGGTTCTCTCCTTATCCAGGTCGGTTCGCATACATCAGTTGCAAATGACTGAAGTTACGAGCCTTGGACAACTCGTCCACCATGCTTCTGTAGCACAATTTTTAAGGGGCCATAACTTCGTTTCTAGGGGGTCATGTACGATTCCAGAGACATCATTGGACTCAGCGTGAGACCGTTTTCAAGATAGGCAGAAAAGCAGAAATACGATTTTCAGGTTGGACTGTGCCTTTAAAGGCAGGGTTCGCGATAAAAACGACTTTTGAGCTTTCTTCATGAGAACGTAGATTTGGTCATCACAAAAGTAAAAATAAGTGAAAAACCTGAATTCGCGGAAAACGCTCAGAAACGAAGTATAACGGCTAATTGCTGGTGTCGGCCGGCCCCCAATTAACGAGATTTTAATTAATGCTTGTTATCCGCCTTTATTTTGCTGCTAAAGCAGTGAGTAGTCTCTAGAGATGCTCAAAATTACTTTAGAAGCAAAATAAAAGTTGACAAAACTGGCTTTTTCACAAAGCTCGATAATTGAGGCGGGAGGACACCAAGCAATAACTTGTTCCTTTAGCGTTTTTCTCTTCAATTTTTCACTTACTTTCTTTTTGTGATGGCCAGATCTACCATTTCATGGGTATAGCAGTATCCGATTTTATCGAAATCCCTGCCTTTAATATGCAGAACGACATATCACCTTCGTCCGTCAAATACTTGACGGCATCAACTTGTCCGAACATTGCTGCAACATGAAGCGCTGATCCTTCATCGGTCACAAAGTCAATGTCAAAGCCACCCAGTCGTAAAATCTGAAAATAGCGATTCATAGACAAATACCACCACCGCTCATTTAACAAGGTATACCTGTAAGCATTGGATATGAGAATGCCGCGCAGCAGCATGTAGAGGATATACCACCTGAGCGCGAACCCGTCCATTTTCACCAGTAGATGAACAGTCAACAGCAGACTTAAAAATTGCGGATCGCGTAAATTGTATTACAAAACTCATGAACAGTAGTACCTGTAAAGCAAGCTCAGGGCAAAAACCAATGAGAATTTTGCAGACCACAGCGTGACCTGTCCGGGCGGCCACGTCCAGCGGGGTTTCGAAACGAGCGTTTCGAAGTCGTGGATCGGCTCGATGCTGGAAATAAGGTTAGATAAAATTTCCTCATGGTTTATTATGAAGAATATCATCTAGTTCAATTACACTATTGCTGAAGTACCTCAAGTAGGACGCGAACCAGTTTGTCATGAGCGTGTTGGGCGGCCAGATGTAAGGGTGACTCTTGAGCGTTGTTCACGGCATCAACACAGTCCGGATCGGATTCGGCTAGCAGCTGAGACAAGAATACACACTATATCCTAAAGGAACTGGTAGCAAGGCATGGGAATACCTTCACAGACTCAAAGTGTCCATTCCAAGCGGCCAGATGTAGTGGCACGCAACCTCGCTTGTCTCTAGCCGAGGGTAGAAGTCGGTCGGCTTCTATCAGGATTCTGGAAATATCACACATCAAACTCAGACACAGAAGCATAAGTTGAATCTTGGTGGCTTTATTAAATGTCACTTTCAGCTAGCAGCTAACACAATAGTACATGCTATTGATTTTATATATGGTCAATAACGCTGAAATTAATTTGTTAAAGACAATGTTCACGATGTATTTCGTTCCCAAGTGCACCATTTGAAACAATGCGTTATTCGCCATGTGTTACGAAAATCACTTAAAAAAACGGCGAGAAAAACACTTAAAAGCCTTATATCAGTGAGATAATTTTTTGGCCTGGACTAGTTGTCCGGAAGGATTAATGACTTTCGGTGGTTGTGACCGGCGAATAATGGGGTCAATCGGGAATGAAAGAATGATTATGCAAAACAGTATCAATTAGGGTCTGAAAAAAAGAACGGAGCAATAGAAATTTGGAAATTTGAACGAACGAATCCTTAAAGGCATCGTTCGCGCTGGAAATCAATTTTCATTTTTCAGGCTCATTTCATGATTTAGCCCGGTAGACCACACTGGTAAACTTTGGCGCGTCAAAAACCTTGGGCGATGAGGTTGGAAGGCGTCAAAGATGAAGATCCGCCACCAATTCTCACCAGTCATCTAGCACTTTTTTTCTAGAATATTGGTGCGACCGTAAGACAACATGACGAATAGTTTCGGCACGAACTCGACATGCAGAAAAACTTCGAAAATGAGAGTGACGAGGCCTCCAAAAGCAGAAAAACTTAAAAAAGGATTTTGGCGCGAAATTCAAATTCGTATTTACAATGTGTTCCGATTGACTTTTCTTTACAAATGGAGGTTTTTCATGGGCCCCTTCGAAATTTTCGTTCACTAGCAAGGCCGAGCTACACAAAAATATGGAAAAATAATATACGGTTTTCTGCGCGTACGATGCCTTCAACATATTTCATCGCCCCAACAAACAGTTCCACTGCTAGTACTGGTGGAGTGAGACTGCAAATTTTCATGTACTTATAATGCGTTTTTACGATTTTTTCGTCTGTTTAAAGGCATCGTACACGCAGAAAACCGTATATTATTTTTTCATGTTTTTATGTAGCTTGACCTCTCTAGTGAACGAAAATTTCGAAGGGGCCCACGAAAAACCTTCATTTGTAAAGAAAAGTCAATTGGAACACATTGCAAATACGAATTTGAGTTTTGCGCAAAAATCCTTTTTGAACTTTTTCTGCTTTTGGAGGCCTCGTCACTGTCATTTTCGGAGTTTTCTGCATGTGGAGTTCGTGCCGTAACTATTTTTCATGTTTTCTTACGGTAGCACCAACATTCTAGGAAAAAGTGCTAGATGACTGGTGAGAATTGGTGGCGGATCTTCATCTTTAACGCCTTCCAGCCTCATTGCCCAACGTTTTTGATGTGCCAAAGTTTACCAGTGTGGTCTACAAGGCTCATTCATTAAGCCGAGCCTGAAAAAAAGAAAATTGATATCCAGCGCGAACGATGCCTTTACGTCAACCCGGAGATCAAGTATAGGCTGGGAGAACGAAACCTTAGTAGTCCCTTCGCGTGCGGATGCGGAGCGGAGGTTGAAGGCAGCGATGGAGCAGAGGTCAGACGGTGGGGTGCAGCATGGCGCGCGCACGCACGCGCGATGCGTGATAGGATTTTCGACTTTTTATAGAGGATATTTGCTTTATCGAATAATCTCAAAGTTAAAGATTATCGTGAACACTGTCTCCAACTGCTAGGTATTCTCTGTAAAAAATCGAAACTCTCATTACTCATGAGGCGTGCTGCGCGCGCGATGCTGCCCCCTCTGTCTGACCTCCGCTCTCTCGCTGTCCCTAGCCTCCGCTCCGCACCAGCACGCGTAGGAACCATGAGAATTTCGCGTCTTCACAGCCTATATTGAATTTTCATTTTTTGTTCTATAGGGAAAAAAGAATAACCAACCACAGAATGTTGGAATCTTTGAAAGGGAGATTTTTCTCTCGAATCAAGTTTGGCTTTAAAATCAGGGAAAAACTTCTGAAAATGACCGTGAAAAAATGACTGAATTTTTGGAAAAAAAGGTGAATACATCTTTAATCTTCACGAAAAGATTCTTATCACATAAAAATTCTAGAAGGGACCTAATTTAAGATGAATACCAAAACAGAGCTTTTGACCAACGAACCTCATCATTGACCAAAGTTCAAGGCCGCCCTCTATCTAGATTTGGGACCAGAATGAATGAAAACTAGGTTGACACTGGAATGATTTGTAGATTCGAATTTTCAATTCCTCCAAAAATTTAAAATTCGTCTTTATTTGATCTATTCCGTCGAAATTTCTTCTGATTCTTGGTAATTATTTTGATTTTTGGTTTTTTTAGGTAATTGATCAATATATAAAGAATAATTTATTAGCTTTTCCGAATATTCGGGCAACGATATTCAAATAGTTGTTCAAGAGATATGCTCTGTTTTTTTTTCGGGCATTATTCGAAAAGTTTCTGGAAAAACGGACTATGTAAGTATCCTCTGGTTCCGAGCTAAATTTACTCTGTTTCCTCGCACGCTTGTGCAAGAAAGAGACAGGTACGTGGTGCGGATAGAGAGAGCGAGAAAGCGTGGGGAGCAGGACACGCAGCGTACGCGCGCGATGAACGGAAACAAATTTCACTCGGAAACGGAGCATACTTAGATATAGGGGAAATTTCGAAACAATCAATGTGCCTAACAATTGGAGCTGAACATTCGGAAATAATTCGGGCCAGCTTCCGGTAATGTGGTGGTGAAAAGCTCCGCACTCTTGGAATTTTTACAAATTCTGGCGTGGGTACGGAACGTTGCCCGATCCCCTCTATGGGTCTGAATCATTGGGTGGTCGGAATTCCGACGTGGGTCCCATATTTTCCTTTCATGCTCCATCATCAGAATCAGTTACGAAAATTCCAACTATCCGAGTTTTCAAAAGACTTTTCGAAAAAAATTGTATTCTGTGATGCTAGAAAAGCCATGCTTCATAATATATCAACTAGGAATTTCTAAAAAGGAGTCATTTGGACAAAAATGTTTATTGAAAAGTGTTTGGTCGCGTCAATCCAATTATTCGATTTTCCGCGATGTTCCAGGAATGCTCTAGTATTCGACTACAAAAAAATCGCGTAAGAAAATCGAGCATTATTCTAGGACCATATATGGATCTGAGTGAGCAAATTTTCTAGATGGGCAGGCTGAACATTCATTCAAGTCAAATAGGGTGAAGCTTTACTCGAATAATCCAACCCCTCAAAAAATTTGGATCGATTATTCATTGGAAAACTGTTGTCGAATTTCCATGTAAACTCTGATAGAATACGCCTTGAACATCCCGCGAACCTGCCGGGTCGTTGCCTATCAGCCATGTGTAAGGTACTGACCCGGCAGGCTCATGGCAGGCTTACGGCTCCGCAAACCTGCCACGAATCGACTACTGAACGGTTCACGACAAGATCACGATACAATAGCCAAAAACTATATATATCCAAACTATATCCAATATCCAAACTTTATATGTCCAATATCCAAACTTTTTGCAGAAAAAGCGTTTTGCGGCATTTTTGCGCTCACAAAGCGTCGCATCGCCATAACTAGCTTCAAAGTAGTCCGAGTTCAAATTTGAAGTCATTTCTGAATTGCTGTCATTGAGAGCTACACGATGTTTCACGAAATGGTAGATTCAACTCCAGAAATTCATAGAAAATTGCATAATTGCACTAGAAAATATCTCACTATGAACTGATCAGACGGTCATGATTGCAAACATCTGTCATGTTTTGACCTGTGGTCAACGTGAATTTTAGAAAGAAAAACGCATTTTTCAACAAAATACCGGAGTTCAAAAGACTTTCTACACATATCGCTGCGTTCGCCTGACTGAGAGGAACACGAAACTTCCCTGAAAATCTGATTTCGTCAAATTTCAAGCGAGTTATGGCGATGCGGCGCTTTTTGAGCACAAAAAACTCCGCCAAACGCCGTTTTTACAAAAAAACATGTGCGGTACTGTAGGTTCATAGCACCGAGAACCCTCCCAGGATCTCCCCGAAATTATGAACCAAATTCACCGGGGTTCGCGGCAGCTTCTCGGTGGATTCGCGGCAAGCACGAGGTTCGCGGTGAGTTCGCGGCAATTTTTTTCAGAGTGATATCTTTGAATATTTTGCTTTGAGACTAACGGAAAATTACTTGCAAACGCTGTGATGCCCATGTAGGGCAGCATAGTGGAGCGGGGTGTAGAGAGAGGAAGGATCTTTGCAGGAAACCAGCCAGCCAGCTGATGGAGTCGCTGGTCGAAGGAAGCTGAAAAGAAAAGGTGCACTTGACCATCAATCTGAGTGACTGCGAATCCAACCCCTGGGTTTTCTCATGGGTTCACAATCTGTTTGAAAAAATGTAGCAATCATAGAATTCTCCACATTTTCCGCTCTCATCGAAACATGATACATAGTCTCCCCCGACATCATGACTAAGCGAGGGAATCAGCTGATATGCTCAAGGACAACATGAACGTACTTGAGTGGTGTGCGGGGTTTCCTGCCCTTCTTGCTAGCGAGATAGTTTTTCACCTTCTCGATATCACCCCGTCGACATGCTTCGAAGAATTCCTGAAATATTATCGGATTACCCATAGGATAACGCTGCTCAAATGCTCAGAGGAAAACATTGCCCTCTCCCAGAACCGTGGCTATTCCCGAACAATAGCCGGGTTCTCGTTACAGAGCAAACACTGTCCTGCTCACGCTGTTGAAAAAGCAGTGTAAAACATTTGATCACTAAATTTGTGTACTTTTCCAGCGGTGGATCGCGAAATCTACTTTGCTTGAGCGAAGAAAGGCTCAGCGTCATCAATCCAAAACGAGAGACGCTAGAAATTGGTGAAAGGATGTTTAACGTTTAAATTTTCAAATAGAAAAAAGTATTTTCATGGTCTCCATTTGGAAAAAAATCAAGGTTTTTTAAAAAGGGGTGATTACCTGAACAATCTTTCTGGTGAAGTTTACACGAATTCTCCGAAAAAACAGTGGCAAGCTACAACCTAGTAAAATCAGCCCATGATATAATTTTATTATACCAAAAGTCGTTATAGAGTTTAACATTCAATTGCAAGCAGAAAGCATGCGGACATTAAGATGAGATAAATCGCTGAAATCGTTCCCGTCCAAGAATAGATTCATTCAAAATACTTTGTTCAATTTCATTTTTTATTGTTGCTAGGAACTTGAGGATGTCAAAGCAATCTTTTCGGGAGAGTGCTGATAGACTAAAAATCCACTTAGGATGAAATTACCCTTAATATCATTTCAATATATCAAGAATCTTAGCGAAGGACTTCACGTTATAGCTATCAAAAGACGAGTAGCAAGCATGCTGATATAGAAATAACAAACAAAACAAAAACACAACAAAACAAATTTAACACAACGGGATAACAAAAGACCTTCAATGAGTTAAAGGACGGGTTCGCGATAAAAACGACTTTTGAGCTCTCTTCATAAAAATGTAGAATTGGCCATCACAAAAGTAAACATAAGTGAAAAAACCCGAAAATTTATGGGAGAAACGCTCAAAAACAAAGTATAACGGCTAATTACCGGTGTCGGTCGGCCCCCTAATTAACGCAATTTTCATGAATGCTTGCTTATCCGGCTGTTATTTTGCTGTTCAAGTAATCAGTAGTCTCCAAAAATGTTTAGAAGCAGTAGTTTAGAAGCAAAATAAAAGTTGACAAAACAGGCTTTTACCCAAATCTCCATAATTGGGGGCGGGAGGACACCAAGCCATAACTTTCTCTAGAGCGTTTTTTCTCCAACTCCGTTTTCTTCTCCTTTTTCTTTCTTTTTCACTTATTTTCACTTTTGTGATGGCCAGATCTACCATTCTACGGTGATAGCACAACAACCAATTTTATCGAGAACCCTGCCTTTAAGCCTCTGAAACCAAGATTCTATTTGAAAAATGTCCTCTTTAGTGTTTTCAACCAGAAAAAGTGAGTGTTGCAAAACTTTATGGAGGTTCGACAGTTTTCCGTGAAATCGTTCCAGAACTGGAACTTTTCATTGTCTCTATTTCCTCTCTCTCACTCTCACTCTCTCTCCTCTCTCTTTCTCTTTCTCTTCCTCTTCCTCTTTCTCCTTCCCATTCTCTTTCCCTCCCTCCCTCTGTCTTCCTCTCTTTCCCTCTCCCCTATCTCTTTCTAGGGGCGGTCTAATCAGAACTGTTTAACCAGCGCCTAACGATTTGGAAAATTATGTTTTCTCTGTTGTAGGTTTGTGATAGTACATACATGATTCGTGCTCAGAATTTTCTGAATGCCTCCGGGGATTAAAAAAAGCTCATTTTCATTGCTCTGCGAAAAGGTAAGGGTACCTCTCAGCAAATTTCTGCGGTGTTCTGAGATTTTTTCTCCAAATTGGCAAAAACTGTCAAGTAGGGGTTATTTAGGGCGCTGGACGAGAATCTGGGGTCTTTTTGTTGTTAGGCTTAGGTTTAGTGTATGTTACGGTAGGCATATAACCTTCAAACTGACGTAGCTAGCCGTAGTGTTTCGAAAATCGACAAATGGACCTATAATTCATGTCCAGCGTCCCAAATAACCCCCACACAGAGATTTTAAGAAAAAATTCGAGACTTCGTCCAGACAACCGTATACCCACCGCTACATACCGTAATTAAAGGAAAACCGATAAACGGACTACAGTTTTGTGTTAAGCAGCTCAAACAACCCCTCCAAGAGAGTTTTGGGGCGATTTCAACCTATGTATCATGCAAGAAATTGTCAAAAGTCGCATTTGGCCAGCAAAAATTCCCTCATTGGGAAGGTTTGAACCAAGCCAGTCAAATTTTCTGGAAAATCGTCAGATGGGCCCCAGATTTGGAATCAGCACCCAAAACGACCCCTAGAAAAAAGTTTTGAGCCCAATCCCAAACATTTTTTCAAAACCATTTTTCCGAACGAATCTCTCCTCGCAAAGCTATGAAAATGCCCACTTCGGGGAATCTATAAATCTCTGAGGCTACAAGGAGATTTCGAACACGGATTTTCGATACACGGTACTATGCCTACAACATCCAGAACATGGTTTTCTGAAGTCGTTGGGGAGTAAGTAAAACATGCCCTAGTCAGACCTCTACATGCAAACTCTGGCCGAACGGCTCAGCCGCCAAGTGAGGTCATAGTAGCCTAACTTGTTTCATGTATTACAGGAAAAACTAGTGCAAAATTATCAAGAATGTTCACACAAACTCTTTCACAAAGTTGCTGGTAAACTTAAACTTTGGCGGACAAAAAATGAACAAAAAGTAGAACACGGAAAACAATGTTTCTCAGAAACTCACATGTTGCGATGGTGTGAGTTCCCTGACGCCCATCTCTCATCGGCTCAACAAACCTGAAAAAACCGTATGTAACCAAATTTCTGGCGAAGAAGGTAGAAAAGCAGCTGTGAGTGAGGAGCCATTACAGATCGCTACACAGTTGCTGACCACATGCATTTCTAATTAGACACGCAAACACACACGAACCACGACGCTTTTTTCAAGTGACATGAAGAGGAGCCGCATCTGTGAGACGAGAAACCAGCCAGAGTCAGCCAGTCAGCAGCAGCAGCAGGAGGCAGCCGTTGAGGTCAGTAGTTGGATGATTAGCTGGCTGGCTAGAGGCGCTGCTTCGTTCTCAACTTGCAGCGTAGATGCTTGAAAAACACGAAGAATCAGCTGACGGTTATGATATGACACTGATAGAAAACACGAGCTGATAAGCAAATCTTCCATGAGCAACATATATGCTGACACAAAAAAAATCGGTCAAAAGGAAAAATGCAGTGATTTTTCACAAAGTTTCCGTCATTTTTCCAGTGACTGTCTTCGTGGTTTGCTCTTTTTTTCCTTCTGGAAAATCTGCATCCGGATCAGGGATGAGCGGCATATAAATATGAAAATTCGGATATTGGTTTCCGGGTTTCGGCACAATTTCTTTTCTCGGGTCTTAGAAATCGGGCGCGAAACGTCTGACAATGCGCGGAAATGCTGTTTTCGGAACGCGAAAAGCGGGAAAAATTTTAAAAATCGTTTGATTTTTTTCTACCAGATGACCCGAAGTTTTCGCGTTCCGAAGATATTCTCCGATTTTCGGAATGCGGAACGCGGAATACCGGAAATAAGCAAAACGGCGGGTTTCGGAACGCGAATTTCGGAACCCCGCTCATTCATGGTCCGGATCAGGGGTGAGCGAAAAATCTTCGAAATCTCGAAATGGAAAAATGACGATTCTTGTTTTGAGACCAACTTTTTTGATGCAGATGGGTCATTTGGAGTACGAACATTTTTCGAAAAGTTTTCGGTTTTTTTTTCGGTGTTGAATTTTAAAGTATAAAAAAAGACCGAAGAAACGGAAAATTGGAAAAAATGTACTTTTGTAATGTAACATAGCGTGGGTAAGCATTCTACAGATTTTTGACCGGTAAATTTTTCGTTTTTCGGCTTTTCTTGGGTTTCGAAGATTTCTTGCACACCCCTGGTCCGGATCAGGAGCAAGCCGGCCATTATGTGGGACCTCTACAGAGCTACAATCTTCTACCCTTGGGGACTAGGTTTTTTGATAAAAGACAGAAGCCTCAGCCCAAAATGTCGATTTTGGGCCAAGAAACTTCCAATCCACGCCAACATTTATCATTCTCAGGCAAAAATTTTCATAACCCGCCCCCTTCTCACCACCCGCGGAACAATTATATTGCCGCGCTTAATTCTGATCCAGATCCCCAATGAGCGACAGCGGAAAATGGCCCTCTGGTTGAGTTGTGTCGGCACTGATTTAGAGAGCCTACCACGAAAACGCTCAACTGAAGCGACTTCACGTTAGTTAGGTAGTCATTCGGTGATGCCAAACTTCCGTTACCCGATAAAAATGTGGGCGGCAAGAAGCAATGCGACTTGAAGGCACGGTCCAAGCTCAGGGACGAAATCTGAGATTTCCACATAACTGTGTAGTAAACTCACCCCTTATAACACCTGCCAAGTGCGAGCTCTCGATTCCTCCAAATAAGCGAGATATAGGAGGAAGTCACCCTGAGGCGCCCACATCAAGAAGCCACTTCGGTACACCCCTTTTACGAAATTTCGAGCTCAACAGTAGCAAGATGAGCGACAGTTTCCAATCAGGAGCCCCGTTCTTCCCTTCACCCTTGGCCTCTCTTTATTCAGGTCGGCTCACACACATCGGTTGCAACTGACGGAAGTTACTAGCTTCGGACAACTCGTCCACCATGCTTCCTTAACTCACGTTTTGAGAGGCCATAACTCCGTTCCCAGGGGGACTTGTACGATTCCAGAAACATCATTGGAATCAACGTTGGACCGAGTTGAAGATAGGTGGAAAAACATAAAAACTATTCAGAGGTTGGACTGTGCCTTCAAGAAAAAAAACCAGTCCTGACCTATAATGTGTGAAAAAGCTAAAGTCAACAGTGAACAGAAGAGCATTGAATATAAATTCCCAAATGTTACACGAATCCAAATACACTACCGCTGATAACTTGTGCCTGAAAAGGCGTCGACGACCCGAAAACGCTTCGGAAACGTTATTTTCGTTCGGGGTCAGTTTGCAGGATGACAGTGAGGATATGAATCCATACTAAGTTCTCCTTTCGCGAAAATACATCATATGTAGCTAGACCAAGACTTGGTTTTTCATAAACCAGCGTATATTTTCGAAATCAGCACTACATACGAGACAAACCGAATTATGTTTCCATATTTCAAAAAAATCCGCTGCAAACGAAAACTACGTTTCCAACGCGTTTTAGGGTTTGCAATTTGGAATGATCCGAGAGTTGGCCGAGAGACCAAACAAAAAAAAAATTGAATAATGGAATAAAGAACTGGAAATGAACAGAATCGCTGGAGATAGTCTTTTATGTGTGCGAAAAAAAAACTCATTGGAACCAATGGAACGTTCCAACAAACGAATAAATATTCATGGTAAGCAAACCTGATTAGGTGAACATATTGTGTCACTCAGGATGGAAGATACGTGCATAGTCGGATAAAAAAAGCGCCTTTAAGTCTGAAGAATGGAAGAGATGTCAGAGACGATTTGAGAAATGGATATCGTCGCCAATGAATCGGATCAGCGTGATTCGAAAACTGACGTGAATGTGAACAGCTTCACATGTACAAAACGCTGGGAAAGCTAATCCCTCTAGTCCTCAGGCGGTATCTGTTAACGACTCGTCAAGTAAATTTTACCTTACTGTTACCTTACCGGAAGTCGATCACTTACTTACCCAAGAACGCCATTGATTACCAGTGGAGATTATAAGTTCAAAAAGTCACTCATTTGCCACCGTTGAGAAATACGTTCGCACGAGATCTCCCGCCATTTGCGGGTAAAATTACAAACTTGTCGAAAACATGCGAGAAACAGTGACCATGTCGACATTCAGGTAATTCACAATGGTGGCAAAACATTAACCTTCTGAACTTATTGTCGACTTTCATAAAACACTTTCGGAAGCTCACAAGAATTGCCGAAGAGTTTATGTATCTACCTCAGAAAATATGATCCATCTGGAACTGGGCCTCATAAACTGCAATGTCAGCGGGGAAAATATTGTTGGCGAGAAAATGGAGGAGTGGCGTCTGAAGGAGAGAAGACAAAGTACCGGAAACCTCGGGTGATATGTGTGCAATGGAGGGTCGTAAAGCGGCAATCCTCTTGTCTTTCCGTGTGACGGACGCGAAGAAACTCCCGTTGAAATTCGAGGACGGGCTCATAAAAGGAAATCGTCGGGCATTTAGACAACTAATAAAATGATATCACGTCCATTTCAATATCAAACAGGAATAATTAACTAGCGATCTATGCCTAGTCTCGACAAAATTTGAACGGATAAAGAAGCGTCAGAATATCCTGTGAATGATAGTTGAGATGTGAGAAGACTCCGAAATTTGGAATTTTTTCTGAATGCTGATGACTCACTGGGGAATCATATTTGGTCGAAAGCGCAGCTTCCAACCAAATTCCTACCAGGGGTGGAATTCACGAAACGCTAACCACGTTTTAACCATGGCTATGCACACCGTGTGCAAATCGATCGGCCTTAAACCATGGCTAAATCGTGGTAATCTTTTCGCGAATTCCAGCCCAGTATGATTCACTGTCAATGACGATTTCAAATCTGTGTTCGTAGCTGCTAAAGACTTCGCTGAGCAGAGTTAAAGGCAAGGTCCGGTTAAATTTTGACACTACCGAAATTTGGGTTAAAGGCAGTGTTCACGATGAGAATCGTTTTTCTGTTTTTCAGCCTATCTTGAAAACGGCCCCATGCTGATTCCAATGATGTCTCTGAAATCGTACACGACCTTCTGGGAACCAAGTTATGGTCCCTCAAAGATTGAGCTATGGAAACATGGTGGACGAGTTGTCCGAGGCTTGTAACTTCCGTCTTTTGCAGCCGATCTATGCGAGCTGACCTGAATAAAGAGAGAAGCTGAGAATGAAGGGAAGAACGGGGCTAATGATTGAAAATCATCGCTCATCTCACGATCTCGAGCATTCATTTATTCACGTCGGTGGGCGTGTGATGCGCTTTTAGGGTTTTCAATGCGCTCGAAATTGCAACTTCGGGCTCTTTTAGGGCTCTTCCTGGCTCGTTTTCATGCGTTCTTTCGACGTTAACGTTACAGAGTGTCCCTCCACTATCCAATCCTAGTGGAACTTCGAAAACTTTTTTCATCGTGAACAATGCCTTTAAGTAGATTGGGTTGGCCTAGCTGAACATCGTATAAATGTTTCACGAACTCTGAATCCTTAGTTCTGGAGAAAACAGCCTCAGAGTCAGGGATTACGGTATTTACAGCATGATAATCATGGCTGGAATTACCGATATTTACACTGCAGTTTTGAAGAATGCGTGGACGACCGCTAAAGTATGGACGGTGGCCACACTTTTCTGACTTTTCTGACACAGCAATTGACGGAAGCGGCTGGAATAACTTGAACAAGACCGGCTTTTACGCAGTTTTCGCATGTTCCTTGGGACTACCCGTAGCGGGAGAGGGACTTTAGGATAAAATCAGAGATCACTGGTGTAATTATAAACTCATTAACGCTGTTCGCACCTCGGCTCGCTCGCCAGAAGCCCCTTCCACCGCGAGAGAGGGAGCAGACAGTCAAGATCGCGCTGCGATTACCGCGCGGCGGGCTATGCAGGCTCCATCGCTGCCTCTCGCATTATGATTGGACCACAGACGGTAACCGATCCATTGCCAGTATAGGATTGACAGCACATGTGTTTATTATAATAGCATTTAATTGATTTTACATGCGCACATACAATTAAATTACTTGAAGCCTGTGTTCTCGATAATCTTCGATTTTGGGATCAATTGCTGAATCGATTGTTTCGCCCCCGGGCAGAACTGAAGTGACGAAGAAATCAAGAAAAACGCACCAGAGGGGCACGAAATTCTCAATTCTCACCCCGCCTCCTAAGTCTCGCAGGAACTGTTCGTTGTGACAATGGAATATTTTGTGGACCCATCTTTTCCGATTCTCTACTCTCTGTTGCTTCGTGCTTTCTTTCAGACCCAAACTAATACTGTTTTGCCGAAAATAATCCTCCTTTTTTGATCAGCCCCCATTTTTCACCGGTGACCACCACCGTGAACATGTTCATCCAATCGGACAACGAGTCCAGGTCAGAGAAGAATGTCTCGCTATTTATTCGTATTTTTGGTTACACTTGGTTGCCAACTCGTTGTTTTGAGTGGAAACCTCGGGAAAGAAAATCATCGTGAACACTGCATTTGAATGCATCGTGGAAATCACCTTCAATTTTTTTGTGCACAATGGAACATTTCGGGCTTGCTAACATCTCCTACAAAATGCGAGGCCCTGAAATTGCGCCGAAGGGTTTGCAAGGGCTCTTTCGACATTTTTGTTACCAAAAAAAGCCGAGTTTTGCAAATACAAGAAAAATGTATGTTTCGTTTTGGAGATAACTTCTGGTTTCGTTTTTTATCTATATCAATTCGAAATTTGTTACCTTCTTCTGATACCAATCAATGAGATTACCATGCCTCTACCTTTGCCTATGGCAGAGCAATTAGGAGCGTCACATTCAGAACGATGCCAATGCCTCCACTCACCCTTCTCGACGAGGAGTATGAAGGAACGCCCCGTCGTCGCGTTGCGGCGAACTACTCGCTGTGCGGACTGTGCGAGAGGTTCTGAGTCGAGAGAGATAATTATGTCTTCTGGTAATCTGAGTCGAGGCGCGAACCATCACTAATTACAGTCCTGCTAATTGATTTTATCCTAAAGTTGCGCACCCCCTGTAGCAAAAGCACCGATTCAGCGGGAAATCTCTAAATCGAAATTCTGTCCGGACCCTGCCTTTGAGAGGGTTTCTTCATTCGGACGCGAAATAGTTGTAACCTCATTCGGTAATTCTTGGGTTGTTCAAGGGTATTGGTTCAAGTCTGACTCAATTTCTACTTCTCTGAATCGGATTATGTGGGATTTCATCAGTTGGGCAAGATGGTGATGGAACCTTCGTGAACAGTCAGCATGAATCCTACAGATACTTTGAGTTCCTCATCGAAGGCTGGCGCACTCAGTGCACCAATCTTATAGCGTTTGACATCGAGTTTGCGCCAACCTTCAATAGGGCACGCAAAGTATTACTAGGATCTATGCCGACTGTACAAGGTCCCGAATAACCCCATAGAGGAGCGGAAATAAATATTTCAGCCCAAAAATGAAAAAAAAGGAAGATTGCATAAATTTGGGAGAATCGTAAAAACACCGGAAATCAGAGTTTAGACAAAGAATGTAAGCTACGGATATTGAAACAACGAAATATGCTAACATAAATTTTAAATTTTTCAAATGAGTTCCCTATTGAGGGTTGGCGCGAAAGCGCCGCACGTGCAGTTTACCGCAATGCTAAAAGGCTATGGTGCGGTTACGGTTGACACACCAAAACTAGGGTGGAAAACCTGGCGCTTTGCCAGATTTCGTCATCGATCGACACTACTGCTGATTTTTTCACGCTTGTTTCTGCTTTATTTTTCTATCTAACTCTTATATTATTGCGAAAAGGGGTTTTCCATAGTGTGCGAGAAGAATTTGCTGTTTTTTCATTAATTTTGAAGTAGAATTATGAAAAAAGACATTTTGAAGCCCGAACAAACGACTAATTCCCCTCACGCACTACGAGAAGCCCCCATTCGCAATATTCAAAGTCAGAAACAAAAATAAAGCAGAAACAAACAAGGAAAAATAACGAAAACCGTAACTCAAAGCTGTGCTGTCGATCGATGACGAAATCTGGTAAAATGCCAGGTTTTCCATCGTAGTTTTAGTGTGACGACCGCAGCCGCACCACAGCCTCTCAACATTGCGGTAAACTGCTCTGCCAACGCGTAGCTAGATGCCTCCGAGGGCGCGGCCTGGAACGCCGCCCCATTCTATGTAGCGAGAATTTACGGCATTTAGCTACGATAGCTAAAACCCGCATATTCTTGTGTCGAGGCTAAAAGGGTGCTAATTCTGCGCGTATTCTACGTAAAAACGAAGGCTAAAATCAAAACATTGATCTCTCGGACGCTAAACCCGTATATTCTCGCCATAATTTTGTAGCGAGAATTTACGGATTAAGCGACGGCCTGTGTTGAAATGCAATCCTAAACCCGCGCTGGCTACGCGGAACGCAGGGATGCCGTTTGAACAGTGTTCCCCCAGACATGTCCCTGAGTGATTATTTAATACTCTGTGGGTGGTCGTGGAGAGTGACTCCGTATCGCTCCCTGGAAGACCTTACTAGGGATAGTTTTGGCTGCCGGTATGCTGGAGGCCGTGGGGAAAAATCGGCGATGCGCTCGATCGCAGCGGGGATCGCCTTTTAGTTCGGATCAAGACTGGGTGTCGACAGAGTGCTGCAACGAGAAAAAGCATAGAATATGCGGGTGCTGTAGCGAGAATTTACGTAGAATATTCGGGCGCTGTAGCTAAATATTCACCAACTGAGGCTAAACTTTCCGTAATTCACGTAAATTCTCGTGTCAAACTTAGACTAGATGCCTCCGAGACCCTGGGCATCTCTGGTTTCCGTGTGAGGCATCTAGCTACGCGTTGGCGGAGTGTATGCTATACTATACGACACTGAGTCTGCGCCAACCTTCAATGGGGAACACAAAGTATCAGAGCGATTCGCGCCGACTGTGAACGCAGGCGAAGAATCAATTTATAACCCGGAATATGGGTTAATTTCAGGTGAGACAATGGCATATTAAGAAGTTTGGGAGATTCAAAAAAGTTTCGTAAAAGCCTGACTTTGTTTAGTTTGTTAACGCTTGGAAAATTGTGATACTCAAAGGGCGGCTGAGAACGGCCTGCTTGATCTTCCTTCAGAGATATGGTGGGTAACATTTAGCTATGGGCAGTGGCGAAATGAGCGTTCTCGACGCCGTTTAGTAACAATTTCCCCTTCAATGTACTTTTATGATTTTTTTCGAAAGAAAAATTGTGTTACTTCTCTGTTGTTCATGGGTTTTAATGAGGAATGTGGCCTAAGGTAATGAATGGGATAATCATTAGTACCCGATAAATCAAAGTGTGATCATAAGCAACGAGTCTCTGAAAAAAAGAACTTGGGATACAGCAGAGGCTGAGAAATGATATTGTCAGAGCAGCTGGGATTTGGAAAAACTAAATGAATAGAAGCCGGATTTAATAAACAACAATAAAAACAGATGATCATGTGGTGCAGAGATGAACGGTTTAGCGAGTAATCATATCTGCAACACTAGAACGAAGTGATCTATTTATTTGTAGCCCATATGTTTTACGTGAGATTCGGTTAGTAAACTATCCCATCCATAAGGTTCGTCGATTGGTCATTGTATAAACAAGACTCATTCTCATTTCCTCTCTCTCTCGCACCTCTCACACACCCACACGAAAAGAGATCCCATTGATATTCAGAGACTCAGCGCGGAGCTTAGAGAAAGTAATTTCATTTGAAATATGTGAATCGATAGAAAGCATCTATCGGAAGCAGTACTCTTCCTTCTCTCTCACTTTGAGTTCCGAATTGGTTCAACTTGAAAGTTTTTTCTTCTACCTAGTGCGTCCTTAGCTCTTCTAGTTTACTGCTTCCCCTATGGCAAAAACGTAAGTTGAAGTGTCTTACGAAAACGGTAACACAATACCTAACAAGTTCTGCGCCACTCAGCGACCTCCTTATAGCATATTGATTAGTAAATCGTTCATACAGGTTTGAAATGACCGATTACTGGCAAAACACATGGAAAGCGTGACAGTCACAACCTGTGTAGACGGAAGGTTCAACGAAAACGAATGGTATCATGGAAGAAGATGAGTGTTTTCTGGAAGTTTATATGAACCAGGGCAGGAGGCGGGAGTGGCCACAAGCGAGTGACAATAGCGGCAGAAGTTGAAACGAAAAAAAGTCGGAAAGGAGATTTGGATTTGATTGCTTGCAGTGAAGTACGACACGGCGAAGGGCTAGCGCATGCTGAACAATGGATAGGCAGCGAAAAAGAAGCAGCTCGAAGAAAGATTGATGGCTCGTCCACCGCCCTCTTCCTAGCCATTCACCAAGACTCGGCACAGAGCTCTACTCGATCCGGAAAGACGATAACGAGACCACGAACCAACACCGGGACACGGGACACATAACACGTGTTATGAGCACCACAGAGAAAAACCGTTATTGAACTCTGATTCACCATTTCTTATGAAAGAGACTGACCTCTGTAGTACAAGCTGCACCTCAGGCTAAATCTTAGTTGTCATAACGTCTAGCGTTCCGAATCCCGACAGCAATCAACCGACTTGAGCGCCATACCGTCTCCTCACTATACCGTTGTCAAACATTGAAGGCACAGAACAACCAGAATTTTCAAGAATTCCATGTCTATCTCGAAGAGAATAACATGCTGATCACAATGATATCTGTATAATCATTCAATACCCTCGTCAAAAAGAGTTATGGCTCCTTAAAGATCGCTTAAAGGCACAGGACAGGCAAAAAAATTAATTCTCAGATTTCATGCTTATTCTGGAGAGAGTCGCACGCTGATCTCAGTGGTATCTCTGAAATCGTCCAAGACCCCATTTGAACAGAAAGATGGCTCCTAATGGCTCTTGAAAGATGCCTAGATTTTTAGGGTGAAAAATTGGTGGAAGAATTGTCCCAGGCCTGTGTTTCTCTTCATTCGCAATCGTTGCTTGAGAGAAAGCCAGGATAAGGACACAGTCCGGTAATGGATTAAAGAACGACGACATGTTCAGAATTCATCCACCCATTTAGCCGCTACCGAGTTCGGAAATCCGGTACGGGGTCGCGCCTGTGTTGGTGAGCGAAGGGGGTCGGGCCTGTGGTGGTCGCTTATATCTCGCTTATTTGGAGGAAATGAGATCTGGCATTTGTCATGTGTTATACGGGAGTGGTCCTCTACAAAATTACATGAAAATCTCAAGATTCATATCTGAGGGTGTACTGTGCCTTTAACTGTCAGGGGCAAAAGTTCGGTGGACGAGTTTTCTCTGTCCGATTGTTATCCATTTGCAGTCGCCGCACGAGAACGAGCCATAATAAGGAAATAGAGAGAGAGATCGACAAGGAAATGGAAACCGAAGAGACGAATTGAATTCATCCATCTGTCTTGTCGCTACCGTGTTCTGGAATAAGGAAAGGGGCGTGGCCTTTAGTGGTTTTTGAGGGGGTCGGGTCTGAGAGCGTCGTCTATATCTAGCTCATTTGTAGGATGCGGAGCGTGCTTCATACAAAAGGAGTCTTCAACACAATTTTATGATAATGTTAAAAATCATGTCTGACAAAAAAATGAGGATCAATCAAAGTATCAGACTTTCCACATAGCTTGAAAAAGATCTCGGGCTGATCTCAATGGTATTTGCGAAATCACTGAAAGCTATCAATGGACGGAGCTTTTCCAGCTCAAAAATCGTCACGATTGGGATGGCGAATGTCAAGTGGACGAGTTGTCTAGGGCTTGCGTTTTGCATCATTCGCAACCGTTTAGACGTACGCAGAGCAGAATGCCAAAGCGAAATGCCGAGCGTCACGTCTCAATAGGACCCAATGATGTGAATCAAAATAGTAATCAGGAAAGAAACATCACATTATATGATAATAATCATGCTGGGACCACTTTGTCCTGGCACGATTATCATCGTGTCGTGCACTGTAACAGCCGCAGCCCGCAATTGCGGACTGGAATTCGGCTCCGAGAACGACATTACACAAGATTTACGCGAGAATAAAAATCAATGGCTTAAAGAAAACAAGTTTAGAAAGAAAATTGAAAGGGCGAGTTTGTAGCAGAAAGTCTTTGAACGGGCACACATACAAACATTAATACTCAGGAGACAATGCGCCCCAGGGCTAATTCGCGCAACCGACCGTGCGCTACAAGGACGATCAATTCAACGGGGTTTAAACGCCAGGATTTTGTAGCCTATGACTCCGTATGAGAGAATTTCAGAGTGCCTCCTGTCTGTTTTTCCAGCGACAATTGGAAAAGCATCTTATTTTTCTGGAGAAACGACAAAAATCGAAAGCATTGCATGGGTGAGCAGTGTGGACACGCGTTCTTTTAGGACCTGAAAGCGGCATATACGCTCAAAATTGGTATCGACTCCACAACATAAATAGAAGGTTTGGAGCTCGTAAAATGGGGAACTAACGAACAAACAGAAGAAAAATGAATGCAAATAGCGAAATAGCGAGTTGATTTTGATATGGAGTGAAAGTGAACGAGTTACACGCAGATTGACCGGCAGGCCGAAATAGAGGAGCTAGCAATAGAAAAGTTGCGAAAGCGAAACTGATAGACTTTTGCGGCCAATACAAGAACGCTAACGTCGTTGAAGATTCAAAAACTAGCTAAAGGGCCCGTATTCGAACAATCATAATCAATCTGGACGAGTTGTCATCGGGGGCGGAGACTAAAACGCGAAAGGGCGGCGACTGCGAAATCTTTTGATTCGAAACGGCTTGAATATATTAGTTTTGACTCGGTTTGAACGCTCTCAACGACGTGAGCGTTCTTATTGGAGCCATAGATCCTAGTAAAGTCGTTCTCTCAACAGCTTTCCTCGAACCAGTATGCCGCCTTTAAGACCATGCAAATTCTTGCGGAAAGCTGCGAGGGTGACAAGAAAATAAACAAAGCCTTTTGTGACGTGATATTTCTCAAGGTGTTCAATTTGACGACTAGGGGACATATGTACATTTGTAATGCAAAATGTTATTAAAATGCACTCTGCATTGAATTTGAGACACAAAGGACGTCCGTAGACAAAATCAATTTTATCATCAAATATTATAGTTCATTCAAATTTCACCAAACTTTTATCTTGTATGGGTTTGCAGAGAGAATAATAGTAGACAATCTAACGATATATGCAACACGGTAAAAATGACCGTTTTCTGACCGCGTCGCTTTTAGATACTCGGCGGCTCTCTGAGAATGGCTTCGCCGAATCACCCAACTTCCTCACCCGACTAGAAACTGGTGAACATGAATGGACCAGAATCTCTCTTTGCAAACGAACGCGAGAATTCCGAAATATCCGAAGTCTCGCATATCAAAACGGCGTGAAATTCGGAGAATACGATTTTTCGCTTGAATGAAAACGATTAATGAGCGGACGAAAATATTCAACCGTTGGCACGAAAACGGACAAGACTACTAGCGCAAATGAGTTGAAACGGATTACGAGAAAATTGGTAACAGGGTGAGCGATTTTGCGTTCCCTATTGTGCATTGGCGCAAACTGGGTTCGCCAACGCACAGAACGGCGTTTGCGACTATTTCTTTTGAGCATATGGAGCTCTACATCATCATAACTCACTTCAAACACAGTCCGTTTTGATTTCTCAAGTCAATTTTGAATTGCTCTCAACAAGTCCAGTACAACAGTTTTATAAAATAAAAGCTTTGATGTGGAAAAAAGTATCAAAAAAAGAATTTCCCACGTAAAGGCCGAGTAATCTCGAACCTTAAGTGTTTTCTTTGATATAGACGAAAAAAAAAACGACAGGTGAAAAACGAAAAAAAATTCGAGAGAAAAACGAAAAAATTTCACGTGTTCCTCTGAACACTGACTGTCTTCGTCTCACTTTCTGGGTCGATCGCACTTCAAGAGAGGCAAAAAAAAAAGGAAACTCACACTGACTTTACGTTCCTGGACACATGTCAGACCTATGTGTTGAGGCGAGAAAATTAAGGATGAGCGAAAAATGGATGGAGCCACCTGGGTTCCATCCGGGAATTGGCGTTTCATTAGAATGCCATCTGCATCCCTGTCATATTGATGTTGCCATAATGTCACAGTTGAGACGAAACGAAATGTGGTTTTCCTCCATAGATTAACCACGGTTAAGGTGGATGATTTTTCGGCGGAAAGCTATTCAGAGGAACAGATTTCAGAGGCATCCTTTCTATGTGTTGTAATAAAATGGGATCTTGGTGAAAAAGAAGACCACTGAAATATGAATTTGAAGTGGATTTGTGACGAAGTTTTACAGAAAAACGATACACGAAGGAGCAGGAAAGAAAGGGCATCAAAGCAGTAACTTCATGTGTTATATGTGAATGTGATGGAATCTGGAGTTGGGTAGCTTTTACACTTCCTGAATTTCTTTCAAACATGCACGTACGTATTGGACTGTTCGAAAGAATCGAATTTTATAAAAAAAAATATTTAACTGTTCGAGATACGTGGAAATTCAACCTTTTGGACGTTCCTCCATTTCGGTATTATGGGAAAATCTTATTTTTCGAACAAATGGCATATTTTTTTCATTCGGTTTTCAGAAAAGGGAGCCATTTTATTCATTTATTCATTTAAATGTTCATTTAACTGCACTTAGGATGCTCATTGTCCAAATTGTTCTCCTGAATTTTCTTCAGCCCTTTTTCCAATGAACAGTCAGTTTTTCACTTGAATTTCTGTTCGAGCTGTTCAAAAAAATGCTTTTCGCTTTTACTAGGGCTCACCTCAAATTTCCCTTGGGCTTTTATGAAACATGTGTTGATAGTTGTAGGTATGGAACACAGCATTGATAATCCGTTTTCCGAATTGCCTAAACGCCTCAAGAGATTTACAGAGGATTTTCAAAAGTGGGCATCTCCATAGCTTTGCGAAGGTACTGATAGCATATTTGTAGGGTGTTCACAAAATTGTCTTGGATTGAGCTGAAAATTGTTTCAAGGTGTTGCTTTGCGAGCTGATTACGAATCTGAAGCCCATTTGTCAATATTTCAAAACTCCGTCTGATTTGGTCCGAAGCTTCAAAATTTGGGGAAGTTTGCTGACAACAGGCGACTTTTGACGATTTCGGGAATGCTTCGATAAATCGCAACCCGTTTATCGATTTTCAATAGACAACGGAAGGTTACGGTGGGTGTACGGTAGCTCGGTCAAAGTCTCAGATTTGACACAAAATTTCACTGTGGGTGTTGTTTGGAACGCTGAACACGAATTTGAGGTCCATTTTTCGATTTCCGAAAATTTAAGGTAAGTAACGCCAGGTACAAGGCATTTTGCCTACCGTAACCTACCGTTACCCTGAGTCAGGCCAGGAATAGACCCCAGCTTCATGTTCAGCCCCCAAAATAACCCCCAGATGCAAGTTTTGAGTCGAATCCAAAAAAATTTCTCTCAACAACCCAAGAATTCCCTGATGCCCCCCTTACCTTTTTTTCAAGCAGTAAAAATGCCATTTTTTGGAGTCTCCACAGCCATTTAGGTAATTTAAAGCACGGATTATTTATGTACTGTCACAGACCTACAGCAACGATAACATGGTTTTCCAAATCTCCACGGAAACTTAAAAGCAGTCCCTTGCTAGATTCAATTTTAAAGAAATCACCCCACAAGTTGATTGAACTCTTTTTATAAGCATTGCTGAAGTCTATTCGAAGAAATCTGCAAGTAATGATGGACATGTCCTATCATGAGTTTATTAAAAATCTTGGTACCGTAGTGATTTTTTAGCAGGAGTCAAACTAATCCTTTTCAAAGTTCCCGAATAAATAAAATAGCTTGAGTAGAAGCTCCAGAATTTTTCAAATAACTGAAAGAATTCCAAAGTCTCACTATCCTGTTCGACTGAATAAACGGGAGTTTACTGGAATATTCGAAAAAAAAAACGAACATTTTGACCTTCACAGTTATCCAAAAACTTGAAAAAGGGAATATTTTTGAATCTACCGAGGAAGTTGAATTTCCAATTTTAATTGTCGAAAGAGCAATGTGATTTCAAATAATTTAGATGTTTTTGACATAACACATATTCGACAGAGAGAACCAACAGTTCAATTTCTATAACGAACTACATATTATTTTTTCGAATAATCGAAAAACACAGAATTCAATTCTCGAATGGATCTCATACATATTTGAAAACTTTGGTATTTATTTGATCAGGTAATTCGGAAAAGTTTATTAGGTATGTAAAGAAAGAATTGTGTTGTTGACGCTTTTTCAAATACCCAACTTCTACAAACATTGGAAGCGTCAAATACAGCTTCTCAACTTCAGATGATTTGAAGTATTCACTTGATTACATATTCCACAAGAAACGTCGAACGAGGTAGGATTGTGAAAAGGTATAGTAATACCTGATCAAGTCAAGGTTCGCAGAATAGGAATGAAATGAATTTCTGGGGTCTGAAAATATAGATAAAAGGGCATATAGCAAATCATGTCCATCCGAGAAGTAAGGTCATACTAGGGGAGTCAGATGAATGAGTGAGTCGATTGTGAATGTATACGAATGCATAAAAATGAACACATGTCGCATGTGTGCGCAGAGCGGAGAGCGCAAGATTAGTGAAATATCCATGAAATTGAGCACGGTCCGCGGATGGGCAGAATGCCGAAAGGTTTTTCATAACACAAAAATGACTGATCACAGCTGGGGCGGATGGGCCTCTGTCGGATGCCTCACTGAAAGAAAGCCACCTTTTTTTCTGGAAGAATTTAAGACGTGTGAGAAGGAAATTGATTCATTGGCTAGTCACAGTTCATGAGGAAACGGATTACATGTTCTTGTTCCTAATGCATTCATAAGGATAAGCACATTTAGGAAGGAACCATTTTCTGATGAGAATCTGGGAAAAACCTAGAAGAACATTGCCCGCGGTGGTATTCAAAAATCTAAGTGCTTCAATTTTCCGAAGAGGACCAATTTGGGTATACGACCACTGTTCAGCTAAGTGTTGCGCATCAGTCCCAAAGAAACGTCCCTTTATACTTGGCCTGATGGCCCTTTAAAGCCCCTCTGTCTTTTGAGATTCTTAAACGACCCCCGTCTCTAAATGACTCCAAAAAACTCTGAACTGCACCTAAATACCAATCGAGGACTTCCAAAGCCCTAAAAAACCGCCTAATCCATCGCCTTTCTTCTTACACGAAGAGCAATTCTAGCGTAGTTCAAAGTGAACAAAATTAATTACCTCGCCAGAAATTGTCGCTACTGGCAGTGAACTTTGTGAGTTACTCGTCCACGAATCAAGATCTTAGAGAGGTATGAGCTTGGAACTCTAGGTAGATTCCAATATTTCTTTTTTTTTGTCCAAGATTCGTGCTAGGGCTTATTTGGGGAGCTGAACACAAATATAAAGGTAGTCCCATAGTTTTCGGGCGACTGCCGATCGTTACGGTAGAAATGTTACAATGTCGCCAACAGTAATCAGCCGCAGTGTCCCGAAAACCTAAAACCTCATATTCGTGTTCACTACCCCAGATCCCTTGACAAAATCTTGGTAAAAAATGATTATTGGGGTCCCCCTACCGTGTCGAGCTTAAAGGCATCGTACGCGTTGAAATCCACTTTCCATTTTTTATGCTCAATCCCTTCCTCGAGCCCCCGTGAGAACGTATAACGAGCTTGGCTGCTTAAAAATGTACTATTGTGAGCATAGAGGAAGCGGAAAGTGAGGAATTCCGCCAAAAGGGGCCGGCCCTTCCGTCAGTCAATTGGCACTTTCGCAATATTTGAGCAGAACGTCGCGTCGCTAAGTACAGGGCATGCCACTGTACGCTGACGCACCGTCGGAAGAAAGTGGCATTATCGACTGGAAATTTCTCGTCACACAACGAGCGCGGACGATGTGCAGGGCCCAGGTAAGCATTTTTGTTAGTCAGTGCAAGTCAGTACAGTCAGTGCATTGTAGTCGTCGGCGAATTGTTTCCAACGCTGCGCCAATGGACAAATTGTAGAACTGCTCCTTGCTCCATCCACGTAACTATCCCGAGTCGATGCCGGCGCGAATTTCAAATGATTTGCAGAAGTTTGTTAAAACGGTTCTTTCTTGAAAAGTTAACGTTTTCGAGGGGACTTTTCGCTAACTTTAGTTACTATAGGGGTGTAACAACTCAAAAACGCTCAAAAATGAGACATGGTCTTCAGCGCGTACGATGCCTTTAAGTTCTAGCTTAAGGGCAGTGTTCATGATAAATAACCGTATTCTACTGTTCCTCGTTTTTAGTAGGCAAGTTCACGAGGAATGATAGGAAAAAGTTTCCATAAAGTCTCGAATATCGGAGGATAAAACTAAAAAAAAACTCTCGAGTATTTGTTTACGCCTGTTGGTGTGTTTTGCGCACTGCGGACCAAACGTCAAACCCAGCATCGCAAATGGTTTTGAGCTTCAAAGTTCTTATATAGGTGAATTCGTTTTCTGCTTCGTGTACCAAAAAGTTTTGAAAAAATAGGATGGTAAAATGCCCATGATGAGATAGTAGATTTTTTCGGGACTGAGAGTATTCAAAAACTTGGCATATGTTCCTTTGGTGAAACGGACGATGGACAACTGTAATATGGCGTGGGCGGGGTGATCCAATTGGTCGGCTGATCCACGAGATTTTCACCTATTTCCTGTCCGTTTTTTTGTTGTACTTCCGATAATCGACAAATGGACACCGAATTCGTATTCAGCACCCCAAATAACCCCCCCCCATAGAAACTTCGAGACAAATCTGAGACTTTGATCAAACTACCGTATACCCACCGTAATCTACCGTAAGCTGCCAAAAATCGATAAACCGACATCAGATTCGTGTTCAGCACTCCAAATAACCCTCAGAGAAATAACTTGAGCATATTCTATAGAGGCACTCCGGAAATCGTCAAAAGTCGCGATTTGCCATCAAATTCTTCCCCGATGGGAATCTGTGAACGAATACAGTCCAAAACTTTGAAAAATCGAATAATGAACCTCAGATTCGTGATCAGCACCCCAATTAACCCTCCAGGAGCGAATTTTTAGTCAAATCTGTAATATTTTTCTAAAACGCTTCGAGAGCCCTCTAATTGGTATAAATAAACACCCAACCGAAAATCCGTAAAGTCCAAAATGCTGTCAGTCTGGACAAAGTATGGAAAATGTGCCTTCACCCAAACTTTGCTCAGGCGTAGTTTTGGGCGCTGAACACGATTATGAGATTCGTTTCCGGATTTTCATCAAAATAATGTGCTTTTCAGAGGGTACAATAGTACGAAAATCATAGAAAAAATGCCTATAACTCTTCTCAGAGTTGGTCTAGGCAGCTGCGATGGGCATATTCGGACTTTTCGTCCGAAAATGGTTCTGGAAAAGTACATTTCATTTGGAATGGTCACTACGTATGACTTATTGTGGTTCCCTTGTTAGTTCGACCGGCTCAAATTGGGGAAGCTAGGCTGTATGTATGTATTGTTAACATAAGGTGCTGAGTTGATAACACAAGATTGTCATAGCCAAGATTAAATGAATGAATCATAGAAAAGAAAAAGAAAACAAGAAAGGTAATGTTAAGTGAGTCAACTGTTTTCTTGATTAGATCGAATACTAATTGTGTTTTGTGAGGAACACTCCAGGAACTGGATTCGGTAAACATCTGAAACTCATGCCAGTATTCAAAATTGTCGTGAAATGGTATCGCCTCGATTTAAGCATTGAAAAAATGATTACATAGCCTTTCCGAGTTTAATGTTTGAAAAATCGTCATTCTGCATTTTATTCGAGTGGTAAAACACAACGCCATTATCCTCTTTTTCCGAGCCAAAAACAATCTGTTCCCTCGCGCGCTTGTGCCGAGCAAGGGTAGAGACAGCGAGAAAGTGTGGAGAGAAGGAGACGAGGCGTACGCGCGCAGGCGCACGCGATAAACGGAAATAAATTTCACTCGAAAACAGAGAATATGCTGTTCGTACTCCATTCAGTCGAAATTTTTTCGCATTCAATTAACTCCGCAAATCTGGAAAACATGCTCTCAAAAAAGATTTTGGATTCCAGTACTATTCTCTGCGGAGCGAAACTCCGCTCTGCAGCTGCGGACAATCGCTGTAGCAGCACGCAACACGATGCTAATCGCGCTGAGACCACGTGGTTACCATTGTACCACCACGATTATCATCGTATATGCGGACCGAATTTCCTTCCGATAAGAACAGTAGGAAGCTGAGGTGACACTCATTTGGTTATGGGAGTACAGAAAGGAACTTCAAGTCCAACTTGAGAATATGAAAAACACATAATTTGAAAGCGTTCGAATCTTTTGAATTCCGACTAGCTCCCATTACGTCACCCAAAGGCAGTATACATTCTCAAAAATTCGGTTACTATTCTATGACAGAAATCGAAGTTTCGGAGCTGGTTGTTTGAGAAATTAACAAAAACCCGACGAAAACTGGATGGAAACAACGTAGTAAGGAGTTGTTCTAGTATTGGGATGGAAATAGACGAGTCACACCGCAACACACAAGCTTGGTTGAAATAGTGGAGCTAGCGCGAAATTGGTTGAGACAGCAGAGCCAGTAGACTCATACGGCCTGTACTGGCACGCTTAAGTCATTGGAAGCATCAAAAACTAGCCAGAGTACTCATATTCGAGCAATCACTTTGGACAAGTTTGTATCAAGGGGCGGGAACTACAAAGGTAGTGGGCGGAGACTGCATGTTTCGCCAGCTCAATAAGGCTCAAATACGATCATTTTGACTCGTTTCTGGACGCTTCCAAAGACGGGAGCGCTCTATTAGAACCCGCACAGCCAGGTAGGGGTCCCCATGCTTGCCAGATTCTTGAATCTGGTCGGCTAAAAAATTCTAGTAGTTACTGTGCTTATCTGGGTCAAATTCCGGTCCGCAATTGCGTCTCTACACGCTTTGCGGCCGCACTCTTCCGAGTCCGAAAAGCTTCTAGCGCCGCAGCCGCCGATCTGCTGACTCTAGATGGGTTATGGAAACTGGAAACTAAGAAAAATTAGAGAAAATTGAATAAAAAAGCCACACCGAGTCGGCTTTGGCGCTGGAAACCCGACTGACTCGAGCGCGTGCGGCCGCAAAGCGTGTCGAGACGCAATTGCGGACCGGAATTTGACCCAGATAAGCACAGTATATCCTCTGGTTCCGAACCAAAGTTATTCTGTTCCCTCTCGCGCTTGTGCGGAGCGAGGGTGGAGACAGCGAGAAAGTGTGGGGAGGAGGAGACGCGGTGTACGCGTGCAGACGCACGCGATGAACGGAAATAAATTCCACCTGGAAACAGAGGATAGGTCATGCAAAGAGTGTGGAAGGTGCAGATCAGTTTGAACAAAGTAAAATACGACCTTACAGCAGTGAATCATTCCAAAATTATGTAGTAGAAAAAGTTGACGATCAACGAGATAACAATCGAAATACAACCGAGAGGGAGTATGTGAATACACTGTTAGGTCGCGGTCATTCAGGTGACCCTTTAAATGGGAATGTACTTGGAACGGTGCAGAAAAGTAGCTTTTCAAGGAAATGGTAGTACAAATGACGCAGTGTAAAAAATTAAATGGCAGTGACAAAACCATTTTTGTTTAATTTTTGAGAGACAGAAGTACAGGAATTTGATCCGGTGTTTCAGCGACGCGGACGCCCAAATTGTCGTTCCGAAGGGAATATATGGATGTACATAGTTGAATTGCGCTCACAGCTGTTATTGACAAATGGAAAACTCGCTCATACGAAAACAAAGCTCTTTTGTGCAAGAGCAACTTTTCCCCTGACTGATATTCAGTTTCTCTAATTGATCGATCTACTCGTTAACTCGACCTGATGGTTATCTTGAATACTTTGTTCAAGCAGGATTTGAGAAATTCGTTTATTCGAACGTTCGGTTCATTCAAAAGATCAAGCTACGTGTGTGGTGTCTTCCGGATAGGCGGCCATATCTGGGTAACTAGAACTTCTCGCTGCTCTAGTGGACACATATGTACATGGTAATGAGCGACAGGCATGCAACCTAGCACAAATCGCGGCGGGACCCGCATCGTAGCAACGACATTGGCCGTCGTAGGAACAGATGTCGCGTGTGTGTCGCAGCGACGTGTCGCGGAGGGCTGACATACTGCAAATGTGCTATAGCCTGTTGCCACCACTGTCGCTGTCGCTGTGCAGTGCACTGAGACAGCGTCAGATTTTAAGGGCGGGAGGCGGTCGCTGTCGCTGTGCAGAGCGACGCGACCGTGTGTCGCAAAAGTATACCATACCCCTTAGGCGCTAATCACACTACTCAACGCCAGCGCGGCACGCGCGTGCCGCGCTGGCGTGGCGTTGGGGTATGAATACTTTCCAAGCGCGTGACGCGCGTGCCGCGCTTGCGGAGACTATGAATACTCCAGCGGCGACGCCTGGGCGGAGCGGAAAAAGCGGGCCTAACTTAACTAAACAACCAAATTCTATAAATGCGTTCACCAACGCGGTAGCAGAGGATTTTAAAGGAATTAATTATCAAGAAAACGAATAAAATTGATGATGATTTAGTAGTGAAAACGGTTAAAAAGCCGTGTGGGTCATCGCCGCCATGGCGGAGCGGGCGTCACGCGCGTGCCGCGCGGGCGAGGCGTTGGGGTATGAATACTTTCCAAGCGCGTGACGCTCGTGCCGCGCTTGCGGAGACTATGAATACTCCAGCGGCGACGCCTAGGCGGAGCGGAAAAAAGCGGGCCTAACTTAACTAAACAACCAAATTCTATAAATGCGTTCACCAACGCGGTAGCAGAGGATTTTAAAGGAATTAATTATCAAGAAAACGAATAAAAATGATGATGATTTAGTAGTGAAAACGGTTAAAAAGCCGTGTGGGTCATCGCCGCCATGGCGGAGCGGGCGTCACGCGCGTGCCACGCGGGCGAGGCGTTGCGCCAGTCATACATAAACGCCACGCCAGCGCGTAACGCGCGTACCGCGCTGGCGTTGAGTAGTATGAATAGCGCCTTAGGAAGCCCCACTCCTCTATTGGGCGCAAAATCATTCGATCAATAGCCATCTTCTTTGCGTTTTGCCGCGTGCATGTTTTCCCGCCAAGCAGCGTCGCAGCATCCAACTCGAAATATACAGACCATTCAGCGACTGACTCTCTTTTGAGGATATTGAACCTGTCTTCAGAGTTTCTGATATATTCGGTGCGCTATTTGCGGTTGCAGAAAGACAAGGTGGGAACTAAACTCTGGTACCGCCGTAGTGACCTGTTGATTTCGATCAATACCAGCAGCGGAGCGGTGGGCCTCGGTGAAATATAACTAGTGATAAGGAGGTTCCGACGAAGAAGCCACCGCTCCGCGCTGTGATAATCGAAATCAACAGGTCACTACGGCGGTACCAGAGTTTAAGTTATCTCCGAACCAATACTGTGGTTCCCTAGGCCAAACTCCGGTCAGCAACTGCGTCTCGACACGCTTTGCGGCCGCACGCGCTCGGGTTAGTCGAATTTCCAGCACCAAAGCCGAGTCGATATGGCTTTTTAAAGCAGTTTTCCCCAATTTTGATTCGCTTCCAGTTTCTGAAACCCGCCTGGAGTCAGCAGATCGGTGACTGCGGCGCTGGAAACCCTTCCGGCTCGAAAGCGCGCGGCCGCGAAGCGTGTCGAAACGCAATTGCGGACCGGAATTAGGCCCAGAGAAGCACAGTATTTTGATTACAAACCTTGTTTGACATGGCCTCCATTCACATCTCAGCAGAGCTTTTTCGTACAGGGGATACATTTTCATGCACAGAACGTTTTACCGAACCTCGACGAAGTTACCGTCTCGGTGACCAAAATTGTTGAAAATTGTGGACTTTTTCACGTACAAAGTCAAGTGAAAATTTTTCCACAACTTCGGGACTGCAAATGTTTTTGGAGAAGAAATGAAATTTTTTCTACATTTTTGATTTCTTTTGTACTAAGCACTGCACTTCTCACCCTACTAATGAGCCTCGAGGACCATCTAAAATTTTCGACCCACAAATTTCACGTTCCCCACCCCTAGTTTCGATTTTTTTAGGAACTCACGTTCCCTCGTATTCCCGCGGGACAGCAGCCTCTTGATTCTGTGTTCATGTCACTATGATAGAAAGCGAGAAGAAGTTCTGTGACAAATGGAGCAGTGGAAATGAAGGAATCATGGCATGGCATGGAAATGGCTTCATTTCTATGATAGTGTTATGAAAGCGCTCGGCTGAGATGGGAATGGATGGCAAAATCATAACTACGCACCATCCTTATTTGAAAGAAATGCGACCTAATTTGAGAATTCGTTAGTGAAAACTTGTTGTCAAATCCGAAATTCGATGTTTGGCTTACGGAATTAGAATGTAAGACGAAAGAAGCAGTGCAAGGAAGACCACTGGGGCAAAAAAGTTGATCCGGACGCATCAGGCATGTACGAATGAACATGAGCACCTGCGTGTATGAATGTGAATGAACACGGTTGTCTCAGCTGCTCACAACACAAAAGAGAACCATCACACACCCATAGAGCCAGCCGAAACGAGTGCAAACACTTGTAAACCATGCGACTGAACTCATTCTACCTCACAATGCAAACAAACACCGCGTCCAAATCGAGTCAACTACGCGATTGGCCAGTAATACGTATGAAAGAAGTGAAAAAAAGTGATTGGAGGTCTTTTGGGTGAATTTCTTGGTGAAAAGTTAGGTTAGATTCGTTAGGGTTTAACAGGTTTAAAAACAAAATCAAAAGGCGAATATTAATGAGTGGGAGTGAGGTAGAGGTGGCACAACTGAGCGGTCGAAAATCACGAGGATGATCCATGAGAGCAACAAAAGCAGAAGACATTAAAGAAGTCCTCTAACAGATGGTAGCGTTCCCTTCTCCAATTACCGCGATATTAGATGAGTAAACAGAGTAGATACAAATGTGTTGGGATATGCTGAGCTAAGATACCCGTCACAGTCGGCCACTGGCAGCCCTGTCGGTAACCATCTACGAAATGTTGAACGGGTACAAAAATCCACTCATTGCGGACGGTCTGAGCACGACTGTGCCGTTCGTTGCCGCCACGGTCGATACGCATATGATACATTGCTCACCCAGGTCGAAACACTCCTCCGATGTGACCGGACTGAGCCCGCCTGATCCAGCTGTGGACATCCCGGTCGATACGTATGCATATCGTTGCTTACTGAGGTGGAAAATCCCTCCGTTGTGGTCGGACTGAGCCGGCCGCAGTGCGTTCGAGTATGCTCGGCATACAGCTGATCATTATCATTAGAGACGGTTCAGGACGGCTCAATACTGCTTTCGGCCGACTATGAAGTGGGCCTAGAGAGTAACTCTGCGTCGAATATATTTAGATCGACACTAGGAGCCAAAATTGAACGCACGGATGTATGTACGGAGTGTTATGGACGTCTGATAAAACCGAGCCAATCGAAAATCCTAATTATGCATGCTTACCCTCTATTTCTGAGAAATATCTACTGGTTCCTTCGCGTGCGTGCGCGCGCATCTGCTGCCTATCCCCCCAGAATCTCTCGCCGTCTCTGCCTTTGTTCCGCACTCGTACGCTGAAGAGCAAATTTTAAATGTTTTTGAAAGAACTTGGAAGAACAGGGTGAAACCCGCCTTATAAAGTAAAGGTTGAATTTGAGAATTAGGTTTGCGAATACTTGGATCATTTTTGAATTGCAATTATTAACTTTTCGTATACGCTAATCATTCGGAAAAGTAGACTCTTCGTTGTTTCCGATACTCGATTCACTCGAGAGTTGAATTTATTTGATATTTCAATCAGTCGATTATTTAGTAAAGTCCAGCTTTTCGGTTTCAGGATTTTACCTTTAAGCAGAGATGTAGGGCGATTTTCTTTTCAAAAATGCAAAGTGTTGCTAAATAAATACATAGCCGCCCCAATTGAATAGAGGGAGAAGTTTCAATTCCATTCATCCTTTGGAGAAAAATTTGGGAGTTCGAGGGAATGGCATCAACACAATTTCAAAGCTCACCTTTGACCTAAACATTTTTCTTTTCTTAAAACTTTGATTATGTGGGATTTGGGTCGAGAAAACCGGTAACTCCTGTAGTTTTTTTCTTGTCAATAAATATGTATGGTGCAAGAAGTGGCTGTGCACTAGAGTGTTGGAACGAATAACTTTTTTTGAATATTCGAATAAACGAATATTTGAGGAACACTATTGCGTACTATCCCATTCAATCCACTCAGGCAAACTGGGGCGTCGACAACAGGTTGATAAGTTGTCAACTCATAAACTGCAACCTCTTGACAACTCAAATCTTTTGTCAGCCTGAGAATTCAGGTGAAGTGGACGAATAGCATCACCTTCAACCAGTTCCATAAAAATACACATGAAAATCATACAATGTGGCCGTTTTTGCGAGACACTTTCATGTTCCTCAAGTGTTGTTTTACTTGTGCGTCGCTCGAAATTTAAACTTTTCTCTATAACTAAAGGTGAAATGGGCATTTCTAGCGTTCTGACAGAATTCTACGAGCAGTTTAATATATTGTACATTCTTGCTATATCTACAAATTTATGAGGTACTGAAGAATTGTGAGAAATTAGGAGTCATTATGCTAAGATGTTTGAAATGTAAAATCAGGGCAAAGTGGAGTGCGATCTTTTCGAATATTCAAATTATTCATGCTGAATATTCGAATATTCGAATGAAGCGAATATTTCACATCTTTGAATATTCCAATAAACGAATATTCCACTTCTTTGAATATTGGAATTATTCGAATATTCGAATATTATTCGAATCAACGAATATTCGGGCAACACTCTACTGTGCACCTCACATCTCAGCACTTAGCAAGAACAATCAAGATCGAAATGTTGACTAAAGCTACGAAACTTTCGAGAAGCTAATCATCGACTCTCTGGGCACTGCTGAAAAAAAGTTACTTAGTGGAAGTCAACGTTTTAATTAAGTCGCGGTAATAATGTTACAGCCAAATTGGATGCTGCAAGTTGATTGTTTTTGGGAACACGGCTGCACGCGGACAAATTAGAGAGAACTCCAGTGAAAGTACTCTTCAACGGAGGTTGAGTAAAATATTGGCAGTCACCGTATTATAATTATTGTTTTTATTATTATCAACATCTGAAGAAATATACATATTTCATACGTAAACTTAGATATATACAGCTTAGTGTTCGTTTTTATGCCTTCGAAAGCTTCTAAATTCACTGCTGTATGTAGAAAAAAAAACAATTATCTGGCCTCTAAATCGAAAGGATAGAACGAGATAGAGCAATCGTGAACCAAGAAGCCACATCAAATTGTTCTGTTTGCCCCGCTGAGCTAGCCATTGTGGCCGGAAGTCCAACCAGCAAAGCGTGAGAACGAGGGAAATCACATCAGATGAGTGCGCGGAAATTGCAGCTACGCCGGATTTTGGCTGGGATTTTCATTGTTGAAGTGATCTCCAGAATCTTCATTGTTTTCATCTTGATCTCATCAGTGGACAACGTACAATTCTACTGAGTTGACCATAATCCGGTAACTAGAAAACGAAGAATTTTTTTGGATAAGAACGTTATATCAGAGTTTCACTGCACTGGGTACGAATATGGAGCACAGCCTTTTTCGCAGAAGCCGCCGATTCGGTTTCGGTTTCAATTATGTGGTCGAAGCTCAAAATTAAGATAAAATTCCATCCTCATCTAAGTGGAAATCAAAGGTGCAATAGTCAAATAAAGTTTGTCCGAATGAGACTGTCCGCCCACGCGGTCAGCGCGCATGTCGAACGAACGTCGTGAAGGCTTTTTACGGAAAAATCTTCTCACTGCTGCAATCAGACGACTGGGATATTACTCACTATTTGTATACAATTCCCGATAATCAATTTTTAAGCCCGAGAAAGACCCTCGCAGCGGCCTTGGGCACGCACGCCGACTGCGTGGGCGGACAGTTTCAGACTTTAGCTGCCAGCGCGTGCCTGTTTTGCTACCCAAAATCATGGAGACAGTATTCTAACAAACAATGCCCACTACAAGTCGAAGGTTCTAGTTTTTGGTGCTTGGCCTGAACTATTTGATGAAATGAGGTATGAATACAGAAAAAAAAGTAGAAAAATCATTACTCAACCCGACATCAAATTAAAGAAGTGAGCATAAATCGAACATCAAATAATCAGGCGAAAAAAAAAGAAACAAAAAAAGGGAAACAGAGACCTTTTTGGGAGGTCGATTAAAGGCAGTGGTCGCGATCAAATATGCTTGTCGTCTTTTTCTCTCCAAATCCTTTCCTGGGTCGCGAGTAGTAGGACCTATAAGAAAAAATCGCGAAAAAACCACTGTTTTGGGCCAAATTCGAAACCTGAACTTTCTTGTCTTTTGATGGTGGACGAGCCCACTCTACATCATCGGCATCGATGACCTCTTATATCAAGAACATCAGCTACCTTGAAATTGAATGTCAATCAATGAACCTTCGAATATATGTACACATCTAGTCAAAAACATTGACTGAAGTGATGCTTTCATTATTCAACTGTTTTTATTCGTTAAATTTGCATTTATTTCTTCCTCTGAATGTCGATGATTTTTGACTGCTCGGCATGAGACTGCGATCTGTTTCGTCATCGCTGTGCACGTGTGCACGAACTAGCTTCTTTGGGCCCTAGAAACTCTAATTCTAGACCGTTTTTCACCGCGCTACCTTTATAGTTTTTCAGCTGTTTTTGATCTAAGCCGATTTTTGTAGTTTTTTCGATAACGTTTTTCATCGTGAGCACTGCCTTTAAAGATTGAGCACCCATGTCAACATCTCTTCCGTATAGGGGTTCCACCATTCATGGAGAACTGGGGAGCAGAAAACGGAACAACATGTGGTCTGCTCGCCAAGTTCAGTCTAGTGATTGGAAGACGCGCGATCATGCCGTGCATCATGCACAACACTATCGCCGGCTAGTTGGTCGAATCAACGGCTCACGGCGGAGTGGATTCCCGCTGTAAGGCGCGCCGCAGTGATGTGAGGGCAGCCACGCATTTTGAGCCGTGGATTCGATCAACAAGCCATATCACCCAGCGGCATTTCGATCGCGCGCGACGGTCTACCTCTGCAGCACCTTCCATTAACAAGACTCAATTCTACATATACCCGATAATGGGATGAGAAAAAGCGCCACCTTCCCATGAATCAAAGACGTTGAAATTTATCAATTCCGACGCAGTTTTGAAAGCTCCCTAATTTTTTCCCAAAGTGTTGTCATCCTGTGTGGGCAAAATGCGAAAGCAGATTATTTTCGACCCTCCTCAGCATCGGAAACAGCTACCGGGAAACTTCCATGGCGCTGATCCTTGGCTGAAGAGTCGGACCCTCTCCCTGTTTGGGTGCAGCGTTCAGAGCTGCATTCGGGTGGCCATGGTATGTAGTTAGTGGAGCATGCACGCCTACAACTTTTGCAGGAAAGTGAACAAAGTCTTTCATGACGCAGTATAGCACAATGTGCTCAGATTGACAGCCGAGAGACATGCATACTCAATGCCTAAAGTGAAATCTTATTTAAGTGCACAATGCATAGAATTTGAGGGAGAGCGGGCGTTCACGTTCTTCGGAGGCCGAATTCATCATAATCCTAACCCTGGGTTTGTCATTTGGGTTGGGTTTAGCGCAAGTAAAGCCGCGTTTAATCCTGCCCCTAACCCAACCCAAGTCGCCAAGCCCAAGGTTATAGCAAAGATGCCTCGGGAGAATCGCAATTTTTCATGCAGTTGTGCACTCTGTTTGCGCCAAGGCACAATAAGAAACGCAAAGTGTCAGTTCCGATCGTGCCGACTGTACGTGTAGTCCTTTTACCAATTCGTGCCTAGTAAATAAAACGGATGCGACCCTTTGCGGCGACCAGTGCGGCGTTCGCAACATCAGCGGTCAGCGAGTTTCGATCGCGAAAGGCAATCTGCCACCGAGGCCCCGTCCATTTACTATATAGACTAAGTTTTCCGATGGGACCTTACATGATTTAAGGCATCTTTCGCGCCGTAAACTATTTTCTATTTTCCAGTTCAATTACATTATTGAGTCCGCTAGACCACACCGGTGAAGTTTTGCGAGTCAAAAACGTATGGTTCTGGGCTGGGATTCATGAACGCTAAACCGGGTGTCCCAGTAGGGTTTGGTTGGAAACGCTCGCGAACTAGCTACTCATCATCGCTAGGTTTGGTCAGGACTGGGCTAAGCCTCGGCCCCATGTAACCGCACCTCCGCATTGGCGGTTTGGTTAGGTCTGGTTCCAGCTGAGGCACGTAACCAAACCCAACCAAACCAAACCCTGCCGAGTCCCAATCAGGGATGAGCGGAACAAAAATATGAAATTTCGGAAATCGGTTTTCGGGTTTCGGAACTAAAATGTTTTTATCGGGTTTCGGAAATCGGGCGCAAAACGCCTGAAAATGCGCGGAAATGCGGGTTTCGGAGCGCGAAACGCGGAAAAATTCAGAATCTATCTGATACTTTCTTCCTCCCAGATGAACCGATATTTTCGCATTCCGCAGCGTTTTTTGCGGTTTTAGGAATGCGGAACGCGGAATGCCAAAAATCCGCGAAACTCCGGGTTTCGGAACGCGAAACGCGGAACTCCGCTCATCCCTGGTCCCAATGCGTTCATGAATCTCACCCCAGAAGTTGGGAAGGTTGAAAATGAGGATTCGCAACCAGTTTTCACCAGTCATCTAGTACGAGGAACAGAAGCGCCATGTTAAAAGCAAACGATCCCGCATTGAGAACTCTTTACTCGAAGAATTCTCACATCCAAACTTGCACAGTGGGAGCTTGTTTTTTTCAAGTAAATTTCAGTATAAGAAAGCCAAAAGAAATGGATTCACCTAATAAGGTTGAAGCGCAAAGCCTCCTCCGACGTTTTCGCTGCAGGAGGCGGGAAAGGAATTATTCGGAAAAGTTTTAAACGAGTTTTTTACGAAAGCTGAGGGTTCTGTACGGCTTCTTCGCTATTAACTTGTATCTCAAGGGTTTGCCTGCTCAAAAACATAAAATAATAGGACACTTTTTTTCGCCCATGCGGTGCCTTTAAGACCTGATCAGGGACGTGTGCAAGTTTTTTCTTCAAAAAAAAAACAGAGAAAACAAAACTAATTTAGGAAAAATGTCATAAAACAGAAAAGAAGTTCTTAGAAGGATCAACAACTTCGATAGAGATGAAATTTTTGATCATCCTATTTGATAAAGCACTAATATAAAATGTAAAGTATTCAGTACTGAAACCTTATGCTTAAATTAGTGGCGGATTTCGAATGTGAACGAGTTTTATGGTAGTAACCAGGAACACTATTTAGGGGAAGGCTAGTGTTTTTGAACCACCGTTGGCGCCTTTTTTAGAAAGCAGCAGAAAGTGGCGAAATCGGGCAAAAACACGAAATTTCGTCCTTTCGTCCATGCCTGGTCCTAGTGGTCGAAAAAAAAAACGGAAATAGTTAAGTGATTCGGTGGCGGACGTAACCTGCTGAGTCAGCAAGGAAATGTTGAGGCGAATACGACATTGAGATTGGCAGTGTAATAGTTGATGCGCAAACGCTTGACCAGCACAGCGGTGGTGGTGGTGGCCAGCAGCCAGCCAGCATAAGATTGAATAGTTGCAATTTGTGAGGTCGAAAACGGAGAGCGGGGAGGGGAGATGAAGGAGGAGGCCGGCCACATCATAGTGAAAACCGGCTGTCAGGGCCCATTGCCATTTGAGGAGGCTGGTTGGCAGGAGGAACACCGGCCGGCCAGCTCCGTTACCTCGCTGAGACTGATAGTTAGTGAGGCATTAATCAAGCGCTAGTCCATCTCTGAAGATCTGGTTCTTATGAGCCGAGCGGGGGCAACCCGGCCGCAGGGAGGAGAAAGTAGTGAATGTGTGTGTGGCTAGTCAGCTGGACGTCAAATGTTGACTTATGCCTTGCTCCCAAAGGATCATCGCGTCTAGACCACTGACTGGACGGGTCGGCGCCGGCATTTAGTATACATCGGTATTTGAAAAGATGGTAACTAATGCATGCTTCTTTATTTTTTAAACTTCAATCGGTGAGATTCTCAGTTCTGAATTTTACAAATGAATCTGACCACACTGAATTGCCGAATCTTCATCCGACAGAATTTTTTTTCGGAAAATTGGAAATTCGGAGAGAGGGACGTAAACACTTCGGAACAAAAATTAAAAACGTCATCCACGGGTGGTAAGTAGGTTGGCACCGACTGCAAGAAAATTAGTGTAGTATTGATAGCAGAAAAAAAGAAATTGAAAATCACAAAAAAATTCAAATTAAGACCCGAAATTTTCGTGAAAATTTTCGGCATTTCTTCAGTGACTTTCGCCTTCAGAGAGGGCACATAGCTTCGCCGAGGTCCGAGACAACGGTCTGCTTGACTCTGATTTCCAAGGTTCTAGCTTAGATTCGGCTCCGGATTTTGCTGTAGTGGTTAATTGAAGTGCTTAACATGAAATTAGAGGCCCTTTTATCGATTTCTGACAGCCTACGGTGCCTACGGTGGGTACACGGTAAGTTGGTCAAATCCCTAGAATTGGTCAAAAATTTCTCTGCGGGAGTTATTCAGGGTAGCGATGGCGAATTTTATGTCCGTCTGACGATTTTTGACACAGCTAAGGAGTTCGCGTTTCCTGAATGGCATAGTACGCATTCAAATACATATCTTTGAAAGGAGATCTAGCCTGGGTTTTTCATTCTTTTCAAGAAGTGCTTGAAGGCAGTGCCCACGATAAAATTTGTCTTCGTTTTTCTGCCGGAAACCGAAAGGTCTGGATCTCGTTGGAGCGATAGGGTCGAAAGAACGGACAAAATCGTGCCCGAAAGAGCATTTATGGGCTCCGGAATCAGCTCGCGCTAGTCCTTTCTAATTAATCGATGCGTATCTGATACACGCGAGGAAAGGACTAGCGCGAGCGGATTTCGGAGCCGATGAGGTTGTTCGTTTTTTCACCCTATCGCTCCTACGAGACCACAACTCTTGGATTTCCGGCGAAAAGCGAAGACGAAATTCATCGTGGACACTGCCTTTGATGTTGAAAAAGTTTTTTTTTCGGTGCGTTTTCAGTAGATTACTGTTCCAAGCCTTTAGTAAAAACCCTGGATACCTCGATAAAAATCACCTTTGTGGTGAAGGTGGAATCGAGCAGCTGCAGAAATGTTCAATAATTTTAGAGTAGACGAAGAACTTAGCACATCCCTAATTCAAATGGCGATCACCCGGAAAATGCAGCTTCTTCATTTCGAAACTCCTATGGTTGGCAGTAAATGCTTCCAACAAGATTGGAAAATTTGTGCATACCGATTCCTTGTACATGTTCGTTACTATTTAGTAAAAAGAAACTCTTTTAGCGCTCAAAGGGGCATACTGGCTTAAAGGCAGGGTTCTCGATAAAATCGGTTGTTGTGCTATCACCGTAGAATGGTAGATCTGGCCATCACAAAAGCGAAAATAAGTAAAAAATTGGAGACAAAACGCTCAGGAGAAAGTTATGGCTTGGTGTCCTCCCGCCCCTAATTATCGAAATTTGGGTAAATGCCTGTTTTTTTCAACTTTTATTTTGCTTCTTAAATAATTTCTGAACATTTCTGGAGACTACTGATTACTTTAACACCAAAATAAATGTCGGATAAGCAAGCATTATTGGAAATCGCATTAATTAGGGGGCCGGCCGACACCAGTAATTAGCCGTTATACTTTGTTTTTGGGCGTTTTTCCGGGGAATTTCCGGGTTTTTTCACTTATTTTCACTTTTGTGATGGCCAAATCTACATTCTTATGAACAGAGCTGAAAAGTCGTTTTTATCGCGAACCCTGCCTTTAAAGGCATCGTACGTGCAGGAGACAGTATATTATTTTTTCATGTTTTTATGTAGCTTGGCCTCTCTAATGAACAAAAATGTCGAAGGTGCCCATGAAAAACTTCCATTTGTAGAGAAAATTCGTTCGGAATACATTGTAAATACGTATTTGAATTTCGCGCCAAAATTGTTTTTGAGGTTTTTCTGCGTTTGAGGACCTCGTCAATGTTATTTTCAAAGTTTTTCTACATGCGGAGTTTGTGCCGTAACTGTTTTTCATGTTGATTGCCGGTCGGATCTACATTCTATGAAAAAGTGCTAGATGACTGGTGAGAACTGGTGGCGGATCCTCATCTTCAACCTCTTCGAACCTCATAATTCTAGGTTTCTGAAGCGTCAAAACTCACAGGTGTGGTCTACCGGGCTCATCCATGAAATTGAGCCCAAAAAATGGAAACTGATTTTCAGCGCGAACGATGCCTTTAACTATACATATAAGACCTCGCAAGAGTTTGCATTCGCATGATGGAAGCTTCGAGATTTCAACTTCAAAAAAAGGTTATAATAAATATAAGAGAGGCTTTGAAAGCTGTAAGAAGGACTGTAAGAGGGGAGGGGTGAATCTGAGTTGACGAAGCCGTGAAAGCAAGACGTAAGTAAAGTATTCTAAACAAAATTGAGCAGAATTATTAATTTGTAGTGAACAACAACAGGTTATAGGCGATAAGAATAAGGCAGCGACAGAGAAATGTCACAGAGTAAAGACGAAGATCCATTATTCTGGAAATAAATAACATCTAAGCAACTTGTGCAGAGAGAATAATTAGCAAAAACCTGAGCCAAATTGAAAAATTCGGATAACAAGATTCTGAATCGTCCGAATAACGAGAAATGCGAATACACTGTATATTCGTTAGTTTATAAAGGTATTACGGATAAATTTGTAGAATTCGGAAAGGATGGCAGCTTAAATGAGCCGATTTCAAACCGATAAAAAATCATGTTTTTTTCTGAGGCTCGACTCATTTGGGGGGCACGCATTGGTTACCCGAGTTGTCGCGACGCGGAGAAAACCCGACGCACGATGAGCTCTGCGGCGAAAGATACACGCGGGCCCAGTTACATATTTCTGCGAAATTCAAAAACTCATTCCTTCCCAAAATAATTCTATTGGAGATTTCTACTACATTAATACCCATGGCAGTGCATTCTTAATCAGACAAATCCTCGTCTCGGAAGGGGTGGCTGCACCACGCGTGACCTGCGGCGACCGCAACGCAACCGCTCGCGGGTTATCGATGCTAAGGAGCCAAATCATTCGGGTTACATAAAATCTTGGTGAACCGGATCCGATTTTCAGGTTGTATAGAACAAACGAAGACGTCGTAAAGCAGACAGAATGTTACTCTTACAGGAAATTTTGATGTTATCAGTGAAGCCAAATCTCGATCAGCATTCGAATCAATACCCCATCAATGATGAATTGGATCAACGGATAGTGAATCAACTTGGTCTGCGAAATTTTTAGCGAATCGATATGAAAATAGCTAAAAGTTCGGGTCATTCAGATGGATGGCAGAAGATGAATGGTGAGCATAAAATGTGTAGTACATATCACAGTTGATTGTTAACAAAGTTCCTGATTTTTAAGATATGGGTTCCTGCAATTTTTCTATTATAAAAGAGCGCTTCCAAACGGTCAACAAAATTCACTTAATCGCCAGAAGATTCAGTACAGGAATCCTTATCTCTGAGACTAATGCTAGCAGCTAATTATGGCGCCTAGTCACGGGAAAGGATTGGGACCAGCGGAATCCGCGTGCGCATGATAGGAAGAGAATGCCTATATGCTGAGAAGCGCGCGCCCTTTGCGCGGAAATATATCAGAAGAATGCTAGGATGGGCACGGATAGATGGAAGATGCACGGGATAGATGTGGAATGAACCGGGGGTGGCCGGCTGGTGGATGTGAGTCACACAGTCACCATCCACACGTCTGGGGCCAACACCAAAAGCAACAAGCAGCTTTTTTTCATCAGCTATCGATTTGATAAATACTGAGATTCACTCCGAGCAAAAACATATACAAAGTGAAGCCGCAGCCGCAATGGCCATATGCTGAGAATGAGCTCGACGAAGCGCAATGCAACGAAAAGTGGCCGTTAAAAGCCGCCCAAATTCGCACACATCTCGTATTTCAGCACAATGTTAATGTCGATGATGAAGAATCTGCGACGATACAAAGCACGCACATCCAAAGCGAACTGGTGAGAAATGTTGAAAATTCGAGTACAGCTAGCACACATTGATCCAAGCAAGTATACGAGACTTTGCATAATTCCAAAAAATGGTTTTGGAAAAGGGAGCGGAACGCAAATGGCAATAGAAGAAACTGAGAACACAAACTCGGGACGGCTCAAAGGCAGTGTTCACGATAATCTTCATTTTTGAGATCTACCGTTATATTGACTAAGTAGCCCCCGGGTGGAACTAAAATGACGTTGAAATTGAGAAAAACGCGCCAGAGGTACACGAAATCCTAAAGTATCACCCCGCCTCTTAAGTATCACAGGCCTCTGATAACGGCGAGCTTGCCGAAACGTCTGGCCAATAAAGTCGATTCGGACTTGGAGATTATCACAGGAAGTGTTTGTTGTGACATTGAAATCTTCTGTGGACCCGTCTTTTGCAATTGCCTTTTCTTTATTGCTCCGTTCTTTCCTTAGGGCCCGAACTAATCCTGCTTTGCATTATATATTCTTCTGTTTTCGATTTACCCAATTTTCCACCGGTGACAACCACCATGAACATGTTCATCCAACCGGAAAACTAGTCCATGTTGTAGAATAATGTCACTGAAATAAGACGTTTCAATGCGTTTCTCGTCGTTTCTTCGTAATTTTGGTAACACTTCGAGGCCGACGCATTATTTTATGTGAAAAACTCGGGGACGAAAATCATCGTGAACACTGCCTTTAAACCAAATGAAAATTTTTGAAATCTTCATATACTACCACCTCTTTTCCACATCGATGTGCCTGCAATTAGTCTTTGGTGCCTGACCGCGTGGGCTGCGTTTCTTTCTCCTCACGCTCTCTCACTGTCTCTCCTCTCGCTCCGCACACGCACGCGAAGGAACAAAGTTGATTTTGCTCCGAAATGGAAAAACTTGTACCACAAATTTTTGTTCAAATTTCGATGGATGGGTTCGGAAACTACTTCAGTCAACCGAAAATTATCGATGAACCATTGCCCGAAAATACCGAGGAAGTTACGGTATCGTATTCGAACAAACGCGTTACGTTTTTGAGACTCTGCCAAAGCGCAGACGGCCAAAACCTGCAAAGGAGCGATCAAATTTTTAGTGAATTTTGGGATTCAGCACAAATCCCCAGAAAAAGGGTGCTCTCATTCTCAGCTGCGAATTAACAAAAACAAATGTGCGACAAATATAAATTTCTTATTATGGACTTCTTCTAATAGAATGCAGACCACTAGAGAAAATTGGAGAACTAGTTCGGCTGATAGACGCCCATGTACGATAGGTGAATTACATGACCGTGGTCAAAATATAGAGTAGTAGACTCATGGCATGACTAGGAAATCCGACCCTAGAAACATTCCAATGTCGAACGAAATCGACTGAACCACGAACTTTTCGAATCATCCGGAGACTGGCCCTTATCGAAATATCGACATTTTTGAATTGAAATTAGCCATTCTAATGAGCCTAATGTTGCAGTAGAATGAATATGCGTATTGTTCAGTGTCGTAAAGGTCTTTGCACTTGGCTTGAAGCATTGTAAGAAAGAAAATGAGAAAGAGAAAGCGGAAGAGAAAGACAAAGGCAAAGGGGAAGAGAAAGAGAAAGGGCAAGAAAAACAAAAAGAGAAAGAAATAGAGAAACAGAAAGAAAGAGAGAATGAGAATGAGAAAGAATTCGAGTAAGAGTTAGAGTTAGAGTTAGAGTTAGAGTTAGGTAAGAGTTAGAGTTAGAGCTAGAGCTAGAGCTAGAGTTAGAGTTAGAGTTAGAGTTAGAGTTAGAGTTATGTAGAGTTGAAGTTAGAGGTGAAGTTAGAGCTTAAATTAGAGTTGAAGTTAGAGTTAGAGTTAGAGTTAGAGTTAGAGTTAGAGTTAGAGTTAGAGTTAAAGTCACAGTTACAGTTACAATCAGAAGTAGAGTTATAGCCAGAGTCTCAGTAAGAATTAGAGCTGGAGCTAGAGTCAGAGAAAGAGTTAGAGAAAGAGTTAGAAAAAGAAATAGAGAAAGAGTGAGAGAAGGAGTAAGAATCAAAGTTGGAGTTAGAGTGAGTTGGAGTAAGGGTTAGAGTTAGAGTTAGAGTTAGAGTTAGAGTTGAAGGTAGAGTTGAAGTTAGAGCTGAAGTTAGAGTTGAAGTTAGAGTTGAAGTTAGAGTTAGAGTTAGAGTTAAAGTCTCAGTTACGGTCACAATCAGAAGTAGAGTTATAGCCAGAGTCTCAGTGAGAATTAGAGCTGGAGCTAGAGTCAGAGAAAGAGTTAGACAAAGAGTTAGAAAAAGAAATAGAGAAAGAGTGAGAGAAGGAGTTAGAGTCAAAGTTGGAGTTAGAGTGAGTTAGAGTCTGAGACAGAGCTAGAGCTAGAGCTAGAGCTAGAGCTAGAGCTAGAGCTAGAGCTAGAGCTAGAGCTAGAGCTCGAGCTAGAGTTAGAGCTAGAGCTAGAGCTAGAGCTAGAGCTAGAGCAAGAGTTACAGTTGAAGTTAGAGTTGAAGTTCGAGTTAGAGTTAGAGTTAGAGTTAGAGTTGAAGGTAGAGTTGAAGTTAGAGTTAGAGTTAGAGTTAGAGTTAGAGTTAGAGTTAGAGTTAGAGTTGAAGGTAGAGTTGAAGTTAGAGCTGAAGTTAGAGTTGAAGTTGGAGTTAGAGTGAGTTGGAGTAAGGGTTAGAGTTAGAGCTATAAATATAACTAGCACTAAAGCTATAGTTAGAGTGAGAGAAATAGTGAGAGGAAGAGTGAGATAAAGAGTTGGAGCTAGGCTTAGAATTAGAGTTAACGTTAGAGTTAGCGTTAGAGTTGGGTTAAGGATTGAACTTCGGAAAAGAGTTAGAGAAGTCGAGGTAGAAGGAGAGGGAGATAGAAAAAAAAAGAGAAATAAAGAGAGATACATAGGAGTCACCCTAGAGTACAATCAAAACCGAATCAACAAATTAGTTTTCGTTTTATATAGTGTTGATTAACAACGCTTCTGATCTCATTGTTCCCACAGGTGCATGTGCAGACAGCTGACCACAAATTGATTGATTAGGTTATTTCAATGAAGTGTCAGGCTAATAATCATTAGTAATTGGTGCGTACTACTGGGAGAGTGGTTTCGAGGTCCAGTACTTGACAGAGGTGTAAAATAACGAGATGAACACCTGCCTGACCAATGGCTTTTGCAAGGGAAGGCGGTGTTTTTCATAGGCTTTTCCGCCAAAGCGATGAAGCGCCGCGGTGGTTTTCGAGGCGATGGCGACGACGACGAGGAAGGGTTTTTCCATCGGTTCGTGGACGCCGCTCAACGTCAAAGCTGAGTAATCGCTCTCATAGTCAGACCCAGCCAGGCCCGGGCTGGTTAGCCGTCCCCATCTGAACAACGACGTCCGAGAAATGACGCCCTGAAACGAGTGATAGATAACGTCCACTCATCAATCATGACGCTCTTCATTCCAATACCCATACCAATAACGACGCTAGAAATATCGCTGAACATATGCGAATTCTTGTATATGTATGAGGACAAGAAAGCATTTTTACGCACAGAAATATTCACAGAAAGCTGTAAACACTAGAAGCTACTACTCTGTATTTGATTAACGATTGGAGTGCAGGTTCAGCTCAGAGCCGAAAAAAATTGAAAACTGCGGAATTCATTGCAGCGAATATTTTTCGGAAACAAGCGATCCTCTGTGAAATGTGAGAATTGAGTATGCGAAACCTGGTGCACAAATTTTGAAGGATTATATAGTTTATTCGGATGAAAAAGGGTGATGATTGGTCAGGAACGGAAAATGCTGGTATAACAATGGATAAGTATGGCATATACCAACGTAGGCTCTATCCTCAGGAGGGGGGGCACTCATAGAAATGAGAAGATTATACCACAGTCACTCACAAGATCATTTCGTATCACTGTTATAGCAAATGTTTTTGTTCTAGATATTTTGTTGGGTCCTAGTTGAGAGTAGGGTTCACTTTCATTTCGCACAGTGAGCATGAGTGCCCCCCCTCCCCCCCTCCTTAAAGGCACAGTACACCCTCAGATATGAATTTTGAGATTTTTGTGCAGTTGTGTACAAGACCCCTCCTGTATAACACGTGCCAAGTGCGAGATCTCAATTCTTCCAAATTGGCGAGTTATGAGCGACCACCACAGGCCCGACCCCCTCCAGCCACCACCACAGGCCCGACCCCCTAACAGATTTTTGAACTCAATATCGGCTCGATGGATGGATGAATTCCAACGAGTCGTCGTTCTTCAGTCCATCACCGGACTGTCTCCTTATCTTGGCTTGCTCTCGCGCAACGATTGCGAATGGAGGGAAATAGAGGCCTGAGACAACTCGTCCACCAATTTTTCACCCTCAAAATCAAGGCATCTTTGAAGAGCCGTAACTCTGTTTAAAGGGGGTGTTGAACGATTTCAGAGATACCACTGTGATCAGCGTGTGACCCTCTCCAAAAAATCTATTGAGGAAATACATAAAATTTTCGCGGCTGTGTGTCGAATCTAGTATCAGCTCTCCATTTTTATAAACTACACTACCGCTCGTGGTATTTGGTTAGATGGTGCGTGGGGGACATGTTTCCGCTTTTTTAGCGTCTTTTTGGAATACTTTCCTTTGAAATCAATTTTTCTTCAGATCTGAAATACTTTTCAGGATCAAGGTTTTGAGGGCTATTCGACAATGTACATAATGCTTGCTGGGGTTCAGACTAGAACATAGTGCTCGAGACGTGGTTTTCAGATCGTTATACAAGGCAAATAGCGCTGTGCAGCTGTATGGCACACTAAAAACTTCACACCAAACTTTTTTGTCTGCCCTCGAATCTTTGCAATTGCAGGAATTCAAGAAATTCTACTTCGGAAAGGGCCCGTTGAACAGATCGCTGGGCCTAAATGCGCCCCGGTTTTTTTTCTAAATCAAATCTCAAGCCACATATTTTTACCCAGGATGGATTGTGCATTAGAAAGAAGTCGGTATGTGCATCGTTTTGCTACTGTATTATCAAGTTTCTCAGCGAAATTACACGGAACTACAGAATTTCAGGTTTTCAGAGAACAAAAAATTTTACAACACAGTACAATGAAATGAACTCTTCTGTGCTCAGTGAATTCGAAGAGACTGACAATTCTGATTTCTTCAACAAGTTCTGGAATTGAAAGAACTTCGGCTTCAGGTATTTTCAGAGAGGAATCGTGAAAAAACACTCGTGGGACTTGGTCAGAATGCGCGCGCAAGGGAACGCATTCTCGCGCCTTTGGTGTCCTTTCATGATATCTCCCTTCAAAAAAAAGTTTGAGGTGAAGTTCGCCTGAACGGGATAACTACGGGATATAGAAACGTATTACATAAAATAATGTCGTACAGTATACAAGTACAGTAAGCGGCTGCGCAGCGCTGTACTATGCTGTATAACGTTCGGGAAACCACATTCCGGAAACTTTTGGGCGAAGGTGTATTTCAAACGCGAGAGATACGGGAAAACGGGGGATGAGTGGCACGCCTGATTGGACAGACGGGGGGGGGGGCAAGCCCGTGATTGGAAGGGAAACGTAGTTCCCCCGCCTCTCTTGCGGTTGGAATACACCACGATCGTTACCCAAAACTTTTCTCTTCAAAGCTGAACCCTGCAAGAGTTATAGAGTTGAATAGTCCACCTTACCTGGATCCTAAACAACTTTTCAAATCTGGAAAAAAAGTTGATTCCAAAGAAAGATATTGAAACAGAACGCTAAATGCGCGAAATTAAGCGTCTTCTTGCGCCTTCTGGCCAATATCCTATAAACACTAGTGTATTTTTGAAATTGCTATCTACATGCATCGAATAAACTATGTTCAGAATGTACAAATTCTCTGTTTTTTTCGTGCTGTAAATTTGAACATCAATCAGCAAGAAATTCGAAAGAAAAAAGTTCGATTCCGTTCTAGAAAAAAACCTCTTCAAATCACGGTAGCAGATGTATGTACATATGTTTCCTTTCAAAAATGAGAGCCTAACTAAAGATAAAAAGTCTTACCGAAAACGCCTAAAGCCCGGAGGCTTTCGGGTGATTGCTGAAGTAGTACTGAATTTGGTAGTTTTGGTAAGACGCTTTCCTAAGCCTTATGTCCGGAAAAATTAGTTGAAGCACGGAATTCGATGGTCGAACACATTTAAGAAAAAAACAGGGTTACCTCTTGCCATTACGCCACATGCGCCTGCAAGTCGTTATACTGTGCTTCTCTGTGTCAAATTCCGGTCCGCAATTGCGTCTCGACACGCTTTGCGGCCGCGCGCATTCGAATCGGAAGAGTTTCCAGCGCCGCAGCCGCCGATCTGTTGACTCTAGGTGGGTTTTAGAAACTGGAAAGTAAACAAAATTGGATAGAACTGTATAAAAAGCCATATCGAGTCGGCGTCAGCGCTGGAAACTCGACTGACTCCAGCGCGTGCGGCAGCAAAGCGTGTCGAGACGCAATTGTGGACCGGAATTTGGTCCAGATAATCACAGTATATACTAAAACGCATTCAAAGTCCTGTGATTAAGTAGTCGAATGCGGGGCGCGATCCGCTACGGATCGGAGGGCAAATTTTTTAAAACTTCATTTCATCTTTTTTCTATGATGCTTTTCATTAGAATTCCAAATAACAGGTCGAGTTCCGAAAAATATAAATGAATTCATCTTATCGGCTGGAGAACATTTTCGTTGTGGAGTGCCCCAACGCTGGCTAACGAATTCCCTCCCATTCAATATTTTCTCAATTTCTGCATACATGTGTAATAGTCTCGCGATGTACGTTAAAATCATGTTTTTAACAAAAAAAAATAACAGCAAAACCTAAAATGTTCATTTGAGAAAAAATGTGATCGAGGTGGTGGAATAGTCAGTAAACACTCGGTGTTTTCTAGTATTATCTGTGTCTTGAACGCGTGCACATCGATAACCTAAACCGGAAATTAGCGGCGTGTTCGAGAAAACTGCGCTTACTTAATGACAATCTACACCGCGTTACTAGATCTGAAGGTACGTAGTACATGCCATATTTCGAAGATCTGTGAGTATAACAAATAACTGTCGCCGAAACAACACAAAGAAAGCGTTAATTGAATTGAGTACTCTCCAGTAGTGTTGCTATTCACCTAGAAGTGTCGGGACCACTTAATGAATTACGGCGGGAAGGGTACGACTGAGTATTCAACATGTTAGTGGTAGTTTGTTACACCTAAGTATCGAATACATGCAGTATAAGCCGGAATTCTCAAATAATCAGATTTTGAATGATTCATAAAACGAAAGTCGTGGATGTGCGACTCATTCAGTCACATTCAAAACAGTAGCAGCAGATAGATTCGGATCGTTTGATAGGAAGGCTGAATGAACAATCAAATTGCAGACTGAACTCTAAATAAAATCTATCAAGGAGTCAAATTATCAAACAGCCATATCAAACACGAAGCTGCATATTAAGGAGAAAAGTGTATAAGCAGAGAAGGTGAAAAACGGAAATTAAAGAGAAAAGTTCATTCTTAACATCAACGTGAAACCTGAATTGCCAGAAAGATGAGAGACGGAGACGAAGATCGCGACTCCAAAATTACGGCCTTTGCGCGAAAAACGTCAAGTGTAGATTTTGAAAACGAAATTGACCTCCGCATAATAAGCTTCCCCTGCGGGGATACCAGCGAGCGATGAGAAAACATATACTGATAGCATTATCAAATACTAGTTACTAGATAGAGACAGATGAACGATATCTTACAGAGAATGTGCTAATGACCGAAACCTCAAGCTATGATGATGTCGATCAGCTTTCCTTTGAGGGCAACTTCACACCTCGAACTAGGCGACTTCGTCGACAGCTTGGTCTCTATCGATGTCACTTAAAGGCAGTGTTCACGATGAAAAAGCGTCTTATATTTGTCGTGGTTTTTGGGTTGGTAGTATAATTGTACAATTTGGAAAAAACTTCGAACGAATGAAATTGAAAAATTATACGTTCGAAAAAATTCCGAACGAACGAAAAATGAAAAAAATTTGTTCGATGAGATTTGGAACGAACGAAGATTGAAAAGAATTTCGTTCGCCAATTTTTCGAGCGAACGAAAACGAAAAAAAATCGTAAATCTTTCGAAACTTTTACGAAAACTTCGTTCGTGTACAACTACATACATGTCCATTAAGAAGAGGTTGGTAAGGAAAATTCCCCACAGAACGCTCAAGTAGCGGAGCGAAACTGTTTGGATAAATCTCTGAAAAAAATAACTATGCCTGTTTGTGTGTTCTGGGAAACTGCGGACAACGCATCGAACCTGACGTCGGGGGAATGGTTTCACGCTTCAAAATATTAGGTAAAAGACACTGTTTTCTGTTTCCTGTACTAAAAATTCCTTAAAAATAAAACGGCCGATGTGCAAGCTGGGATGTTAGAGCCTTTCGCGATGAAAAATATTCGAAAATTCGATGCCTGTTCCTAGGGGTGAAACGAACTCAGGGCAACTGTTGTAGGACGTGGGTGAGGTGGCCCAATGGGTTGGCTGGCCCACGAGTTTTTCACCCACTTCCAAGCCGTTTTCGTCGCACTTCCTTTGTTGATCGTTTTAGAAGGACCTAAAGCTTACGTTTTAGCCAGAAAAGGAGCAACTTTTCTATGGTGAGCACTGCCTTTAACGGCACACCGCGGGCAGATAAACAAAAACTCGTGGATATGAAATATGAAAGAGGTAGTGTTCTGCCAACAACGTTTCTTTTGTTTTCTTGGCTTGCTGATATTATTGTGCTAGATCAATACCTGGTCTTCTACAAGTCAATTCCTTCTATAATGGTTTTGTAAAATCAATAGTTAACGTGAGGGGCTGGAATCAGAGGTAGGGTTAAAGATGGGAACGATTGTTGTGCTCTCTTCTTGTGAATGTACAGGGCCCAAACTTGGTGCCTATATGTTATAACATGCGAGCACAGAGTTCGTGCCAACATACAACGAGGAACGCAAAATATCAGCGCGATTCAGGAAATGTTTAACCTGTTATCGAGAGCGTCATCTTGCCCGTACAATGGGGAAAGGAGTTTGAACATGTACTCGCGCGGAAAAATCGCGCATTTCTCGTGCAAGTACACAGTTCTTTGCTTGGGCCCCGCCTGCTCCAAGAGAAAATGTCCACACCTATTTTTTAACCCACCTCAAATTCAGCCAATACGTCAGAGTTTCAATCCCTTTCTAAAATCGAAACAGTTGTTGGCCTAGGAGGAAACCCCCACCGAAAGACAGTCTTTAATTTCAGGTACTTTCTGAGATATCAATGCCTAAATAATGCAATTTCGGACGTTTTCTACTGTAATAATCCTCTGACCTGTTTAATTTTCGAGTATTCCGAATGGTAATTATTCGTATTTAGTTAATGGCGTTAAGTAATAGCAAAGCGCAATAATTTCATAGCTTCGTAGATAATGGGAAACGGCATAGTACAGCTGACTGTTCAATGAATGACTACGTCGTCGACTCCGGAGCTTCACAAGTAAAAGTTCGCACAGTCAGACACTACGGCGTTTGCGAAAGAATGGAGACAGTGTGTAGCCAAAGTCCTAGCTTCCTTTCAGCGAAAAAAAGGTGAACACAGTACACATCAGGCATTCAAAGCAAGCGTCCTTAGCTTGAAGTTAAAACTTTTCAATTCCAACACTCTTAATCGAGAAATATCGAGCGATTAAAAATAATCTCGCTTCCACAAATATATGTGAGAAAAAATTATTGTTGCAAATGAAGAAATAACTGCAGAGCAAACTGTAGACCGCAACATTGGAGTAAACCAGACTCAGAAATAAGGACTAAAGAGCAGGAGAAAGACGTCCCAATCGTCCTCGTCCTTTTTCTAACTTCAGGCTTCTCATGACATTTAATGTTTACTTGTCGGCTTTTTGACGTGCATTGGTCATGCTCTATGTTTCACTGTGAGAAAAAGGCATTTTCAGAGCCGTTGAGCAAATTTTGAATTCGAACGAAATACCGGCCTTTTTCTTTTGGTAACCCGTATTTTGTATGAACATTAGGATACATTTGTTCTTGAAGTAATCTTTACATGGACATTCAGAGACAGAAAAATTCACAATAGTTTCATATATGTGGACGCAAATATGTACATAGATTTTATATCAAGTAAAGAGAGAACGTCTCCGAGATCTTCTATGAATAATCACAACTGCAGAGATGAGAGCAGATGAGCTCAAATTTCTGCCTACACAAGGTGCTGATCTGATCGCAAAACGCTTGGCTTCCGATGAGATTGATCCAGCGACTTCCGCTTAGAGTGAGGGGCCTTATCGCACTGCACCACAGAAGCTTCAGTGCCACTCTGACTAAGCTGGCTGGTGAAGTTTTAGCCAAGATGTTCACCGTATTTTAGTTTTCAAAAATAGATGACATAAGATTTTCAAGCTCATATTCAAATGAATGTGATTGTTGCAAGCAAACCTTTTGCTTGCAACAATCACATTCATTTGAATATGGGCTTGAAAATCTTATGTCATCTATTTTCGATGAAAGTCTGATCAAAAGTATGTTAAGGCCCACAATACACATTCCCATAAATTTTGCAGATTCATTCTTCCTAGCTCGGAATTTCGCTTTTCTTAGAAGAAATACTCACTTTTCCGAGTACCTGCGTGTGAGTGACTGCCTTTGAAAAGTTTAGTCTGGGCCTTGCTTTTAAAGGCAGTGCTCACGAAAATCTCGTTTTTGAGTTTTTAGTGTGAAACACTAGGCTGGCAGATGATGAAAGCCACAGTCCAAGCTCACGGGAAACTTTTGATATTATACTCCGGTCGCCGTGTATAGCAACCCTGCCAAGCGCGAAATCTCAATTCGCTCAAATAAGCGAGAAAAAGTAATGAAAAAGTCGGCCTCGCCCCTATGGAAGTAAAATTGGGTAACGCTCACCTCACCGACAAGCTTCCGGTCTCAATAGGGAAGAGAAGCGCAATCGATTTTGTTCCAAATCTATGTTCTTCCAATTGTTTTTGGACTGGCTTTATTTTGTGACCTGCTTCAAAACGATGGCTGCGAATAACGAGAAAAGACAGGCTCGAGACAACTCGTCCGCGAAATTCTAGCCGTTCAAATTCAGAATTTTTGAGTTGCCATAACTTCGTTCTCAATGATTTCTGAGCGATTCTGGGGACACTTTTGTGATCAGCGTAAAATATTCTTTAAGATAAGCAGGAAAACAAAATTTCGCTTCTGAGGTTGGACTGTGCCTTGAAGGGGTTAGGGTCGAAGAAAACAGCAAAAACGAGCCAGAAATCGATAAAAACGGCCGCGAAGTGAAGACTTCGATAGCCCAGTACGTCTGCTTGAAGACAGTCCAAACTCAGAATCGTTTTTTCGTTTTTCTGCCTATCTTGAAGAAAATTTCACGCTGATCACAATGTTGTCTCCAGAATAGCTCAGAAGTCACTACGAACGGAGTTACGGCTCCTCAAAATTTCGATTTTGAACGGTTAGAAGTTCTCGGACGCGTTATCTCGAGCCTGTATTTTCTCGTTATTCGCAGCCATCGTTCTGTAACAGGCCACATTATATAGCCAGACCGAGAACAAACCGAAGAACGTAGGTTTTGAATAAAATCATTCGCGCGTCTCTTCCCTATTGAGGTCGGAAACCTGGCGGTGGGCGTTACCCATTTTTTCTCTCAAGGGGGCGTGGCCGACTCTTTCCTAGCTTTTTCTGGCTTATTTGAGCGAATTGAGATTTGGCGCTTGGCAGGGTTGCTACAGGCGGCGACCGGACCATTATGTCGAAAATTACCTCTGTGGTTGGACTGTGCCTTTACAGGCACACAACACCCAGAGAATTAATCTTTTGTTTTTATGCCTTTGTTAAAGAAAATCACACCCTGATCACAGGTGTATCTCTAAAATCGTTCAAGAACCCCTACGAAAGGGGTTATGGCTTCTCAAAAAAGCCTATTATTTGAGGGCGGAAAATTGGTGGATGAGTTGTCATAGACTTGTAATGCTTTTCATTCGCAGCCGTTGCGCGAGTGCGAGCCAGGAGAAGGACAAAGACCGATAGTGGACAGAAGAACGTAGGCTCGGTTGAAATTCATTCATCCATCTCGCCGATATCGAGGTTGAAAATCAGGAACGGGGTCGAGCCTGTGGTGGTGAGTGAATGGGGTCGGGCCAGTGGTGTTCGCTTGTGTACTGTGCCTTTGACCCGCCCCGCCCCCCGTTCAGACGAGCTTGTGGCACCGCGAACGTTTTCGATGACAAATTGCCACGCAACTCGGCCAAGTTGTGCCTGATAGATTCGCGCACATTTCGCCATTAGCGCGCGCTTGCGGAAACTAGCAGGGCGCGATAACTCGTCCGCCTCTAAACCTGCTGGTACGTTAGAAACCGCAATTTCAGCTTATTCTTGAGGTTTTTCTGCGCTGCTTTTTCACTATTCGATAGCTCACGACCAAACCCCCTTGTTTTGAGCCGAATTCGAATATGATATTCATCGTGAACACTGCCTGTAATAGTCCGTCCCCATGTTAAAAAGCGGCTATGCAGTACGACAAATACACTTCATCTTCCCTGAGTGTTAATACTAGTACGCAAGGAGTAGGTACATGAAAGTAATGACGGCCAGAACTGACTCATAAAGACGACAATGGCGACAGCAGTGGTAGCGTGAGGAGCACAATGCCGGCGTGCCTTTTCTGTTGGCACGTCGTCGTTCGTAGGGTTTTGTTTGCTGATGTCCTTCTCTCTTTCATTACCTCACTCACTCTTCATTCATAGATACATACATGCATTCATATCTGCTGCAATGGTGGCTGGCGAGCTCTCTCTGGCACACACATCTGTGCAAATGAACGAACTTTTCGCCACTAAGTTGGACGGGAAAATTGATGGTGGCTGAGAGAGAGGTCGCAGGTTTTCGAGGCTTCCGGTTATCTAATTTGTCAAGTTCCCGATTTTCAGCGCTAAAACAGAAGGCGAAATTTTCAATAGGCAGAATGAAGATTTCACTTCAAACCAGCCGCCTAGAGTTAGAATGGCTATTTCGTTGACCAAAATGTATTGAGAAGCCGAGTCCTTCGAATAAATGTAAAATATTTTTTTATTCAATTTTAACAAGTTATGAAAATTGGAAACGCATGCATATCAGTGAAACAACATTTCTTTGTAGTAATAAATGAGTAATTTTTTTCTTACCACTAGGAAAACTGGTGCCGCTGGAGGGAAGATATATAGTGCTTCTCTGGGCCGAATTCCGGTCCGCAGTTACGTCTCGACACGCTTTGCGGCCGCGCGCTTTTGAGTAGGAAGAGTTTCCAGAGCTGCGGCAGCCGATCTGTTGACTCTAGGTGAGTTTTAGAAACTGGAAAAAAACAAAATTGGAGAAAACTGTGTGAAAAAGCCATATCCAGTCGGCTTGGGAGCTGAAAACTCGACTGACTCGAGCGCGTTCGGCCTCACAGCGTGTCGAGACGCAATTGCGGACTGGAGCTTGACCCAGAGAAGCACAGTACAAATGTTTGATAAGATTTTCGATTTTTTTCGCTTAAATTTTGGTTTTTGGTGTGAAAATTGAGACAGAAGCAAATTTGAAAAAATCAAACTAGAATGACTTGAGTTCTGTGCGCCTCCTTCTGCACTAACGCTTGTGTGTATTCAACAATTTTTGGTTTCTTACCCTGTTTTTAACTCATTAACCCAGTTTCTGCACGAGCATTTTGTGAATAATTTTCCCCGTTTCAACTACTATACAAATCTTGTCACGGATTCTGTCAATGTTAAGAACGTCTAACTCTGTAGATACACACTTTGACTCAAAATTGTGATAAATATGTAATGAAAATATGGACACTTGTGTTAACAGAAATTCAGTAATATTTTGTCTAATTCCACATTTGATATGTGCTTGTGGACGCTTTTGTGAGTGAAAATTTCTCATTAATTTGGACACAATAACGTGAAAGTCTTCGTATCTGTTAAATAACTCACCAAAGCTCAAATTGCAGTCAGTGAAAATTAAGACACAAATAAATTTGAGAAAAAAATCAAACTAGAATGACTTGAGTTCTGTGCGCCTCCTTCTGCACTAACGCTTGTGTGTATTCAACAATTTTTGGTTTCTTACCCTGTTTTTCACTCATTAGCCCAGTTTCTGCACGAGCATTTTGTGAATAATTTTCTCCATTTCAACTACCATACAAATCTTGTCACGGATTCTGTCAATGTTACGAACGTCCTACTCCGTAGATACACACTTTGACTCAAAATTGTGATAAATATGTAATGAAAATATGGACACTTGTGTTAACAGAAATTCAGTAATATTTTGTCTAATTCCACATTTGATATGTGCTTGTGGATGCTTTTGTGAGTAAAAATTTCTCATTAATTTGGAGACAATAATGTGAAAGGTCTTCGTATCTGTTAAATAACTCACCAAAGCTCAAATTGCAGTCAGTGAGAATTAAGACACAAATAAATTTGAGAAAAAAATCAAACTAATATAACTTGAGTTCTGTGCGCCTCCTTCTGCACTAACGCTTGTGTGTATTCAACAATTTTTAGTTTCTTACCCTGTTTTTCACTCATTAACCCAGTTTCTGCACGAGCATTTTGTGAATAATTTTCCCCGTTTCAACTACTATACAAATCTTGTCACGGATTCTGTCAATGTTAAGAACGTCTAACTCTGTAGATACACACTTTGACTCAAAATTGTGATAAATATGTAATGAAAATATGGACACTTGTGTTAACAGAAATTCAGTAATATTTTGTCATATTCCACATTTGATATGTGCTTGTGGATGCTTTTGTGAGTAAAAATTTCTCATTAATTTGAAGACAATAATGTGAAGGTCTTCGTATCTGTAAATAACTCACCAAAGCTCAAATTGCAGTCAGTGAAAATTAAGACACAAATAAATTTGAGAAAAAAATCAAACTAGAATGACTTGAGTTCTGTGCGCCTCCTTCTGCACTAACGCTTGTGTGTATTCAACAATTTTTGGTTTCTTATCCTGTTTTTCACTCATTAACCCAGTTTCTGCACGAGCATTTTGTGAATAATTTTCCCCGTTTCAACTACTATACAAATCTTGTCACGGATTCTGTCAATGTTAAGAACGTCTAACTCCGTAGATACACACTTTGACTCAAAATTGTGACAAATCTTATTTATACACATAATTGTAATGAAAATATGGACACTTGTGTTAACAGAAACTCAGTAATATTTTGTCATATTCCACATTTGATATGTGCTTGTGGATGCTTTTGTGAGTAAAAATTTCTCATTAATTTGGAGACAATAATATGAAAGTCTTCGTATCTGTTAAATATGTAACTCACCAAAGCTCAAATTGCAGTCAGTGAAAATTGAGACACAAATAAATTTGAGAAAAAAATCAAGCTAATATAACTTGAGTTCTGTGCGCCTCCTTCTGCACTAACGCTTGTGTGTATTCAACAATTTTCGGTTTCTTACCTTGTTTTTCACTCATGGACTCAGTTTCTGCACGAGCATTTTGTGAATAATTTTCTCCATTTCAACTACCATACAAATCTTGTCACGGATTCTGTCAATGTTACGAACGTCCTACTCCGTAGATACTATACTTTTACATTTTCAGATTTTTTTCGAATATTCGACTTTTCGAATAATTCGGGATTTTAAACTTTTCGAATATTCGACTTTTTGAATAATTCGTGATTTTAAACTTTTCGAATATTCGACTTTTCGAATAATTCGGGATTTTGAACTTTTCGAATATTCGGCTTTTCGAATAATTCGGGTTTTTGAACTTTTCGAATATTCGACTTTTCGAATGATTCGGGATTTTGAAATTTTCGAATATTCGATTTTTCGAATAATTCGGGATTTTGAACTTTTCGAATATTCGACTTTTCGAATAAAAAGTCGACTTTTTCAATCGACTGTCGAATAATTTTTTGAATTTTTCCATTCGACTTTTGGAGTAATACAAAAAATGCCATCGCCACTATTTTCCAGAGAGAAGCCATATTACTTCAGCTAGCATTATCTATTTTTTTTTGGATTGAACCAAACTGTCGAATAGGGAAGCAAACAAGCTACTCACGAGACGGTTGGCAATGTCTGAAAAATATACGAATTATGCGACAAAATATGCAGATAACTGCTTCTCATTATTTAATTCCGATAGGAAGTGAATAGAAAACAGTAACTCGGGCTTCGGCTCCACAACTAAACTATTAAAATCCACCGTCGCTGCCGTCTCAGTGGCCGAATAGACTCCCGCCTCTGAAAGGCGCTGCAGCATGCAATGGAATAGAGTTGATTATGCGGCACCGTACGATCGATTCCCCTCCTTTGCATGCCGCCGCGTATTTCCACGGCGGGAGTCTATTCGGCGCGTGATGCGCTGGAAGCGCGGCGGACTATTAAAGTTCTCCCCGCGCCGTGCCGCCCAACCAGTGCCGCCATAGCAGCACCGCCCGAACCGCCATGGCGGTTCGGCCACATCAATCAATTTTCCCTTCTTAGTTCAGGTACACTCTAACATCAAGAATTGTGAGACTATCCTACGGTGCCGTATACGCAAGTGCAAGCGAGAAATTTCTGTGTATGTCACAGTTAACGCCCAACTTTAACCCGCACCGCCCTGCCGATGCCGCCGGAGATTTCAGTTGTTTCTTGCGCGTCCCGTGCGTGCCGCGCGGTGAAAACCTTTACAGTCCACCGCTCGTGCAACGCCTAGGCCCAGTGCATACTTCGTCACGGGGTCTCCGCGACAGAGAGTCCTCAGGCCTTCTGCATACTTCGTCGCGTGTGCGAGGCGTCGCCGCGACAGAGTCCTCAACGACGTGATCGGTCATCGGCCGGTCGCCTTGCAAATAGAGTTGACGCAATATTTCATCCACTACCAAATGCACACATTATATTCTTGACAGAGATCTCCTATCAATAATAGGGTCTAATGTTCTGTAATCTAAAAGCGGTTCATTTGTGGATGCTTAACACGGAGCTGGACTTTGTTTTCGTCCTGCCCCCTTTTTATTTGATTACGCTGTGTGTGATGTGATTTTGTTCAATTTTAGATTCGACTGAAATTGTGGTGCGCGCGAAGCGCGCACTTAGATTTGGCTTTGATTCCTTACCGCGCGCAACCCGCACAGAGAGTCCACCCACTCACACTGAAGTTAGGAAAATGAGCAGTATACCATTGAAACCGCCCCACAAAGTTAGGTAACCTCCATTTCCCCGCTACTCGCAGGGCTGGGCATCACTATTATAGGAGTGGCGCGGTTTTGAGAATGTTTTCTTCTGTTTCGTTGTTGCTTCTTTCGAAAAACAACCGCTCACATCTACGATAGTGATAATACGACTGCGAGTAGCTCGGAAATGAAGGATATGTTAGCAATTTTTTATCCCGATAGACCCCCCATCCAAACTAAAAATGTGACCCCTTAACGTGGGCGTCAAGTCCAACGCGGTCGCCGAAGCCTCCGGAGTGGCTCTTGTCAGCTCCGGCGGCTTCGGGGACCGTGTTGGACCTGACTGATCAGAAGACGTCTAAACCCTTCTGGCGCGTGATTTGACTTTGAATATTTATATTGCCCCTCCCGAATCTTTTTTCTACAATTTCACAACATTTAAAAGCTTTCGATATTCGCTAAATCCAACAAGAGAATTTTCACAACAATTCATGACTTTTGTTTACCGCAAATTCTATCCTCAACATTTTCCCAACATTTCGAAAAATTCGTTGATCACTGTATTCATTTAAAAGGACTTCACAATATTTCAATGATTTCTTTGATCGCCAAATCTAATTGACAATTCTATCAAAAAGGGGTCTTCCAAGCGAAAGAGGTTAGGTGCGCGCCAGAAACGTTCCAACAAAAAGGGAACCATAGGAAAGTGAAGTGAGGAGAGTGTACAAAAAGTGTATAATATTTTCTCCAAGCGGTATTCTCGGTCGACTCTTCTATACAGCGAAAGCAGACCGTTGCGGTATTCTATGTACTAGGAAGTACTTTGTAGTTCCAAAAGTAACTAATTGTATCTGATAGTTTTAATTCATTGAAAGAGATGATGTCAAACTGGCCAGAACAGACGGTTAGCTCCAGCTCTTGGGAAAATGAAACAATTGAAATACATCATCAAGCAAGAGTATTCCGATATAATCTCGTGAACGAATAAAAGTCTTTTTTTTAAACCATCATGTTCTTCCTCGTAAAATACTACAACGGTTTGTTTTCGCTGTATAGAAGAGTCGACCGAGAATATCGCTTGGAGAGAATATTGTTCCCTTTTTGTACACTCTCCTCACTTCACTCTCCTACTGTTCCCTTTTTGTTGGAACGTTTCTGACGCGAACCAAACCTCTTTCGCTTGGAAGACCCCTTTTGGTAAGAATTGTTCATTTTTTCCTGATATTACGCAGTAATATCCCTCAAAAATATGCAACACTTATCGACCTTTTTGGACTGATACGATAATCAGTAAGCAGTCAACAGGCGATTATAAGTTGCCATCAGCACAAACTTCTCACCGTAAAGAAAATTCATGATAACCAATTGATAAAGAGTAGGGTATAGAAGAAATTGAGAGCGGTGTATTTTCATTCTCACACCGTCTTTCTCTGGAGGTGAGCGGCTGAAGCTGAACAGACTAAGGATTAGGGAAACAGCCTCACCGGTTATAAAGATATCACGATATCTGGGCCTAAACATGGAAATCTATGGCAAGAAAAACTGCTACACTTCCGTGACAATTGTGTGCCAATGGCTTATTATCAACTTGTGCAATCAACTTGTGAAGCACACAACAAATGAAGCGCAACTTACATTTCGCGGCAACACGCGCCTACTACTTGAACCGCTCTGCACTTTCCACAACGTCTTGAAGACGTCATTTGAAGCCCGATGCACTTTTCACGACGTTCGGATGACCTCATCAGAAGCCTGATGCACTTTTGACGACGTCCCGATGACGTCATCAGGAGCTCGAAGTACTTTTCACGACGTCCCGATGACGTCATCAGAAGCCCGAAGCACTTTTCGCGACGTCCCGATGACGTCATCAGAAGCCCGAAGCTTTTTTCTCGATGTCCCGATGACGTCATCTGAATCCGGATTGACCTAGAAATCGATTACTGACCAGCCTACATACCTCCTGTCAACTTACCAACCTGCCCAATTGATTGCCTGCTATCATTGGCAGTGGCTACTCCTGACTCAGAAGTTTCAACCCTAGTTACATGTTTTCCTTAGTAACATACATTAAAGGGCACAACTAGCTTACCTAAAAGCAATGTACACTTTAAATTGTGGATGTTCAGTTTCTTACAGATTATGATAGGTCAAGAGCTTACTGTGACAGCAGCGTCAGGAAACACTGCAGAAAAGGCGAGAAGGCACTTTTTTTACCTTGCTCTTTGCCGGCTGTTTGCGTGCCCTTCAATGTATGTTACTGAGGAAAACACGTAACTAGGGTTGAAACTTCTGAGGAGTTCCATTAGCAGTGAATGGAAAGCGTGACGGCCTACGGCCCACGGCGCACACCATGAATTTTTCTTAAGCTTTAGGGCTCACAACTTTGTTATTTGTGAACCGATTTGGCCCAAATTTTGATAGGTGGTGTGTTTTCGCCCCGTTCACGTATATCCGGAAGGAAATCTGCAAGAAATTTGTTTGAATGGTTTTATAAACTACTTTATAAAATTGTAAGTGATCACAAGGCCTAGGCAAAACCAAACCTCTCCAGCCGCTTCGCGGCTAGAGCGATACAGTTTCATCACATTTGAAAAAATTTGTCGACCACCAAATCCATCAAAAGGAATTTCACAACATTTTTTGGAAATACCGAATCTTTGGCCATTTCCGCGGAGCCTAACCTTTTAAAATTCTATCTATGCAGAGTTCCAAGGCACTGATCACTTATAAGATACTTCTTTCAATATGAGATAGTCATGTAAGGTGGCTAAGTGGCGTTTTATACACCGAAAAAAATTGCGATCCATGAAAAATCTCGAGCCGATGGTGACTTACATAGTGATCAACAAGCAAAAAGACTCATTCTGTGCAATGTTGCATCTCCATAAATCCAGAACATTTACCTATCGATGAAGTTATTCGCTTCGGCGTGACCTTCCCCACCCTTTTGAAAATCGTCCAAAAAATCTCATATTTGGGTTGACCGACCCAAATTAACCCTGGCAGCAGTTCCGAGCGAAAAATTTCAACCGAATTTAAAAAAGTGGAATAGCGCCGGTTTCTGTGGAATTCAATGCCATTTTTCCACTTTCGCGATTTTCATTCTCTAAATGGGGCGTCTCTCTCTATGAATATCAATGCGAACATCATTTGGAGAAGGAATAGTACATTGCATAAAAAATCATGAAAAAAAGAAATTTTGGAATGATCGAAATCATGAAGAAATCCATGGTAGTATTCAGGAAATTGAAAACCTTCGAGTAGAAAATGGTCGTTACATAAAAAAAATTCTGAAATGAACATATTACTGCCTCCCAGGCCGGATTTCTGTCACTTGCGTCGCGATGTCGTAGTGCAGTGCACGACGACGTGACACACCATCCAGCTGGCGCTAAACAGCGCGCACGTTGTGAAAAGTGTAGATTGGCCGCGAAACAGCCACGACACCGTAGCGTATAGCAGCTCCCACTAGATTCATCGCGCGCGACGACTGTCAGTGCTAGGCGCGATTGAGTGCTGCGCTGGGCACGGCGCTATGTATCAGTTCCTACATTGCAGCACCGTCGCCGCGACGCAAGTATGCACTAGGCTTTATGGTAAGGATGAAAGATTCCTTAGTCGCTTGCCACATGAGTGAGTCATCATTGATAATTTCGCTCTGCCTTGATTTCGAAAAACACCTACGATTTGCGACAGTGTGCATCCTTGGCGCGCGAACTGCTCTTGGGTCCATGGAATGTTCTTGAAAAACAATTTATTCGAAAAATTCGACTATCGAATTCATTCGAATGCTTTCGTAGATTTTCGAATATTCGATTTTACGAATAATTCGGGATTTTAAACTTTTCGAATATTCGGTTTTTCGAATAATTCGGGATTTTGAACTTTTCGAATATTCGACTTTTCGAATAATTCGGAATTATGAAGTTTTCGAATATTCGACTTTTCGAATAAGTCGAAGTCGACTTTTTCAGTCGAATGACTTTTCGAATCATTCGATTCGGTCAAAGTATAGTAGATACACACTTTGACTCAAAATTGTGATAAATATGTAATGAAAATATGGACACTTGTGTTAACAGAAATTCAGTAATATTTTGTCATATTCCACATTTGATATGTGCTTGTGGATGCTTTTGTGAGTAAAAATTTCTCATTAATTTGGAGACAATAATGTGAAAGTCTTCGTATCTGTTAAATAACTCACCAAAGCTCAAATTGCAGTCAGTGAAAATTAAGACACAAATAAATTTGAAAAAAAAATCAAACTAATATAACTTGAGTTCTGTGCGCCTCCTTCTGCACTAACGCTTGTGTGTATTCAACAATTTTTGGTTTCTTATCCCGTTTTCACTCATGGACTCAGTTTCTGCACGAGCATTTTGTGATTAATTTTCTCCATTTCAACTACTATACAAATCTTGTCACGGATTCTGTCAATGTTACGAACTTCCTACTCCGTAGATACACACTTTGACTCAAAATTGTGATAAATATGTAATGAAAATATGGACACTTGTGTTAACAGAAATTCAGTAATATTTTGTCATATTGCACATTTGATATGTGCTTGTGAATGTTTTTGTGAGTAATAATTTCTCATTAATTTGGAGACAATAACGTGAAAGTCTTCGTATCTGTTAAATAATTCACCAAAGCTCAAATTGCAGTCAGTGAAAATTAAGACACAAATAAATTTGAGAAAAAAATCAAACTAATATAACTTGAGTTCTGTGCGCCTCCTTCTGCACTAACGCTTGTGTGTATTCAACAATTTTTGGTTTCTTATCCTATTTTTCACTCATTAACCCAGTTTCTGCACGAGCATTTTGTGAATAATTTTCTCCATTTCAACTACCATACAAATCTTGTCACGGATTCTGTCAATGTTACGAACGTCCTACTCCGTAGATACACACTTTGACTCAAAATTGTGATAAATATGTAATGAAAATATGGACACTTGTGTTAACAGAAATTCAGTGATATTTTGTCATATTCCACATTTGATATGTGCTTGTGAATGTTTTTGTGAGTAATAATTTCTCATTAATTTGGAGACAATAACGTGAAAGTCTTCGTATCTGTTAAATAATTCACCAAAGCTCAAATTGCAGTCAGTGAAAATTAAGACACAAATAAATTTGAGAAAAAATCAAACTAATATAACTTGAGTTCTGTGCGCCTCCTTCTGCACTAACGCTTGTGTGTATTCAACAATTTTTGGTTTCTTATCCCGTTTTCACTCATTAACTCAGTTTCTGCACGAGCATTTTGTGATTAATTTTCTCCATTTCAACTACTATACAAATCTTGTCACGGATTCTATCAATGTTAAGAACGTCTAACTCCGTAGATACACACTTTGACTCAAAATTGTGATAAATATGTAATGAAAATATGGACACTTGTGTTAACAGAAATTCAGTGATATTTTGTCATATTCCACATTTGATATGTGCTTGTGGATGCTTTTGTGAGTAAAAATTTCTCATTAATTAGGAGACAGTAGTGTGAAAGTCTTCGTATCTGTTAAATAACTCACCAAAGCTCAAATTGCAGTCAGTGAAAATTAAGACACAAATAAATTTGAAAAAAAAATCAAACTAATATAACTTGAGTTCTGTGCGCCTCCTTCTGCACTAACGCTTGTGTGTATTCAACAATTTTTGGTTTCTTATCCTATTTTTCACTCATTAACTCAGTTTCTGCACGAGCATTTTGTGATTAATTTTCTCCATTTCAACTACTATACAAATCTTGTCACGGATTCTGTCAATGTTACGAACTTCCTACTCCGTAGATACACACTTTGACTCAAAATTGTGATAAATATGTAATGAAAATATGGACACTTGTGTTAACAGAAATTCAGTGATATTTTGTCATATTCCACATTTGATATGTGCTTGTGAATGTTTTTGTGAGTAATAATTTCTCATTAATTTGGAGACAATAACGTGAAAGTCTTCGTATCTGTTTAATAACTCACCAAAGCTCAAATTGCAGTCAGTGAAAATTAAGACACAAATAAATTTGAGAAAAAAATCAAACTAATATAACTTGAGTTCTGTGCGCCTCTTTCTGCACTAACGCTTGTGTGTATTCAACAATTTTTGGTTTCTTATCCTGTTTTTCACTCATTAACCCAGTTTCTGCACGAGCATTTTGTGAATAATTTTCCCCGTTTCAACTACTATACAAATCTTGTCACGGATTCTGTCAATGTTAAGAACGTCTAACTCCGTAGATACACACTTTGACTCAAAATTGTGATAAATCTTATTTATACACATAATTGTAATGAAAATTTGGACACTTGTGTTAACAGAAATTCAGTAATATTTTGTCATATTCCACATTTGATATGTGCTTGTGGATGCTTTTGTGAGTAAAAATTTTTCATTAATTAGGAGACAGTAGTGTGAAAGTCTTCGTATCTGTTAAATAACTCACCAAAGCTCAAATTGCAGTCAGTGAAAATTAAGACACAAATAAATTTGAGAAAAAAATCAAACTAATATAACTTGAGTTCTGTGCGCCTCCTTCTGCACTAACGCTTGTGTGTATTCAACAATTTTTGGTTTCTTATCCTATTTTTCACTCATTAACCCAGTTTCTGCACGAGCATTTTGTGAATAATTTTCCCCGTTTCAACTACTATACAAATCTTGTCACGGATTCTGTCAATGTTAAGAACGTCTAACTCCGTAGATACACACTTTGACTCAAAATTGTGACAAATCTTATTTATACACATAATTGTAATGAAAATATGGACACTTGTGTTAACAGAAATTCAGTAATATTTTGTCATATTCCACATTTGATATGTGCTTGTGGATGCTTTTGTGAGTAAAAATTTCTCATTAATTAGGAGACAGTAGTGTGAAAGTCTTCGTATCTGTTAAATAACTCACCAAAGCTCAAATTGCAGTCAGTGAAAATTAAGACACAAATAAATTTGAGAAAAAAATCAAACTAATATAACTTGAGTTCTGTGCGCCTCCTTCTGCACTAACGCTTGTGTGTATTCAACAATTTTTGGTTTCTTATCCTATTTTTCACTCATTAACCCAGTTTCTGCACGAGCATTTTGTGAATAATTTTCCCCGTTTCAACTACTATACAAATCTTGTCACGGATTCTGTCAATGTTAAGAACGTCTAACTCCGTAGATACACACTTTGACTCAAAATTGTGATAAATCTTATTTATACACATAACTGTAATGAAAATTTGGACACTTGTGTTAACAGAAATTCAGTAATATTTTGTCATATTCCACATTTGATATGTGCTTGTGGATGCTTTTGTGAGTAAAATTTCTCATTAATTAGGAGACAGTAGTGTGAAAGTCTTCGTATCTAAGTTAAATAACTCTCACCAAAGCTCAAATTGCAGTCAGTGAAAATTAAGACACAAATAAATTTGAGAAAAAAATCAAACTAATATAACTTGAGTTCTGTGCGCCTCCTTCTGGCACTAACGCTTGTGTGTATTCAACAATTTTGGTTTCTTATCCTATTTTTCACTCATTAACCCAGTTTCTGCACGAGCATTTTGTGAATAATTTTCTCCATTTCAACTACCATACAAATCTTGTCACGGATTCTGTCAATGTTACGAACGTCCTACTCCGTAGATACACACTTTGACTCAAAATTGTGATAAATATGTAATGAAAATATGGACACTTGTGTTAACAGAAATTCAGTGATATTTTGTCATATTGCACATTTGATATGTGCTTGTGAATGTTTTTGTGAGTAAAAATTTCTCATTAATTTGGAGACAATAACGTGAAAGTCTTCGTATCTGTTAAATAACTCACCAAAGCTCAAATTGCAGTCAGTGAAAATTAAGACACAAATAAATTTGAGAAAAAAATCAAACTAATATAACTTGAATTCTGTGCGCCTCCTTCTGCCGCAAAACAAGTGTTTTTTTTTTCGCAGACTTTTCTCATAGTTCCTACTACTCCAAATCCAGTGAAGGGTTTAGAGCAGAAGAGAAGACAAGCATATTTTACCGCAACCACTGTCCTTAATGAGTGCAAAATCAAGCCAGACAACACTTTTATCATGATGGTACAGATTTTCTCACGAAAATGGACAAGCGGCAGGTTATCAATGTACTCCAGACCTACTAGATGATCACAATGAACTCATGGCGGAACGGAACGCGCTCTTCTTAGCTATGCGTATGCAAATTTCAAAGGCGAAGGGAGGACCAAGCACATTGACATGCAAAAGCAGCTAATCAAGCGCGCACACACAGACAATTGTTAGCGTTGAAGACCGCTCTCGTTGCGTTTCTTCTTTTCATCAACTGAACGCTTCACTAATTCCGGCGGTTTGGTTGAAAGGCTCAGTAGTCCAAGAACTACTCTAAATTTCACGGTAGCCAACATTCATCACCTGGGATTCTTAGGATTTGTAAGGTGGTGATAGCCGAGATAGCCGATTCAGTCGCTGGCTGGGCTAGATAGACATGACCAATTACGAAGCAGAGAAGTTAGAAAAAATAGAAAAAATTCCGTTTAGAACGCAGGACCTTTCGGGATCAGGGCGGCGCGTGATCAGATGATAATGTTTAGTATTTGAGCGGCGGCTCGTTGGAATGAGTTATGTCAATATGAGCGACAGGAGGAATCGTTGAGAATCACATGTCGGAAGCGAAATGACTACTGAATGGTGCTGTTTGAAGTCTCGAGGATCTTCCTGACTCATCATTATCTCGTTTCAAACAGTAGGGCTGATCACATTTCAAACTGTTTGCATTGCTGGTTAAAGTGGCAATGAAGTGTAAATTTCTGCATATGAGGTCTACACATCCTTGTCAGTCACTTTCTGATTTGAATCATTCAAGCGGACTGCGGAGACAGTTAAACATTATGAGAATTCTAGAAAAATCTGAAATTTCTCAGTGGAGTGGAATTTTTTCGAAAATTCTCAATATTTTTTGGGGAGTTTTTAGCAGCTGGCGACTTTCGCAAAAATAATTCACATTCACATGGAGGTAAAGTCTGCCCGGATGGGATTGTTCGCCCACGCGGTCTGCGTGCGTGTGGAGCAACACCACAAGGGCATTAGATCGGAAGCGCCTTCCCATGGCTGCAGACAGCTGATTGGGATACTATTAACCCTTCGTCAAGTATTCCTGTTAATCGATTTCCAAGTTAGGAGGAGGTCTGAGCGACAGTCGTTCGACACGCACGTTGACCGCGTGGGCGGACAGTCTATTTCAGATAGACTTTTTAAGCAGTCAGCACGGATCGCGCTGGTCCATTAACTCGTGCTAAACTTTGTATAAAAAGCGAGTTGTCTGCTTGTATAAAAAAATTGTCAAAGAAGGAAAGAAACATCCGATGCCTTTGATTTTCTTTTGAACGCAGCTATCGAAAACGCAGTCATCTTTACAGCTCAAATTGCTTGGTAATGATGTGTCTGGTTGCCCGACGTTTCGTTAAAGGCATCGTCCACGGTGTAAATCATTTTCGATCTTTTGGGCGAAATCAAACAATTGGGACTAGCTGACATCGCTCGCGGAGTTTGCAGCTCCGAAAATGCTCTCTTTAAAAGTTGTGGCCATCTGAAAACTGCTGTGGGATCGATCATCGAGCACTTCTGGGTCGGTCATCTAACACGTTTTCGTTGGATGTTGATGTGACCGTCGAACAACGTGGAAAACATTCATCGTACAAACTCTACATACATGCAGGCAAACTTCAAAAATGGCGGTGACCTAGTCTCCAAACGCAAAAAAAAACCTCAAAAACGATTTTCCGCGAAATTCAATTTCATATTTACAATGTGTTCCGATTGATTTTTCTTATGAAATGAAGGTTTTTCATGGGTCCCTTTGATAATTTCGTTCACTAGAGAGGCCAAACTGTAAAAAAACATGAAAAACCAACATGTGGTTTTCATCGCGTACGATGCCTTTGAAGGCACAGCCCAAGCTCGCCGGTATTGTGGTCCGGCCGCTGTGTGACCCTGCCAAACGTGGAATCTCAATTCATCAGAAAAAGAGTAAAATAGAGCACTCATTCCCTTCGCCCATTTCAGGGTTTTCGTTCTCAGAAGGGGCAAAAAGCACGGCGGATTTTAATCCGAATTTACGGCCTTCCATGTGTTATCGGTCTAGCTTTATATGTATGCAGTATGGTCTGCTCCGTGGGATACTGCGAACCACAAAAAAAAGGGCTCGCGACAACTTGTCCAGGAATTTCTCACCGTCAGTTAGACATTTCCCGCAGCTGGGTCTAGGCAGCTGCGATGTGCATATTCGGACTTTTTGTACGAAAATGGTTTTAGAGTGGTTCCCTTGTTAGTGGCAGGAGGCGCTGCTTTCGCAGCACATCGTCGGGTTCGACCCTCACCCAAGACCAAAAAGGCCTTATCAGCCCCTCTGGGGTCACTGAATTGGAACCAGATTAATTTTAAAAAGTGGCCGGACTCCATAAGCCAATTATATAGGCCCGAAACACATTCGAGCCTCCAGGATTACGATGTCGAATGTGTGGTGCGTCCCATTGCGTCGCTTCGAAGGCGAATGTGCATCCTGTTAAGGGTCGAAGTCGCCGAATTTGTATCCTTCTCTTATCTTTTCTTACTGTTGGTCGATGCGATCAGGTTCACCATTCTTATCAGTGCAGAGTTTCTAGGCAGAGTTAATTTTAAAAATATCAATTCTCTAAAAATGCGATATTATACAGACTTTACGCATTCCTGGGGGGCTGAGCAGAGCTGCATCGCGGCACGACGCGATCTTATGCTGGGCAGGCGTACAGATGGATAGCCACTTCTATCAATACGGCAGCTTATGGAAAGGTCGCGCCACGATGCAACTCTGCTCGGCCCCTTAAAGGCACAGGACACCCAAAAAATTAATTTCTAGATTTCAAGCTTGTCTTGGAGAGAGTCCCACGCTGATCACAGTGGTATCTCTGAAATCTTCAAGGACCCCCTTTGAATTGAGTTATGGCTCTTCAAAGATGCCTAGATTTTGAGGGTGAAAAATTGATGGACGAGTTGTCTCAGGCCTGTATTTCTGTTCATTCCCAATCGTTGCGTGAGAGAAAGCCACGATAAGGAGACAGTCCGGTAATGGACTGAAGAACGACGACTTGTTGGATTTCATCCATCCATCGAGCCGCTATCGAGTTCGAGAATCTGTTAGGGGTCGGGCCTGTGGTGGTGAGCGAGGGGGGTCGGGACTGTGGTGGTCGCTATATCTCGCTTTTTTGGAGGGAACGTAATCTGGCATTTGGCACGTGTTATATGTACAGGAGGGGCCTTCTACACAATTACATGAAAATCTCAAAATTAATATCTGAGGGTGTACTGTGCACTTAAGCGACTTAAAGGCAGTGTTCGCGATAAAAATTGCTTTTTGTTTTTTGCCTATCTTGAAACCGGTCCTATTCTGATTTCAATGATGCTTCTGGAATCGTACAAAACTTTCTGGGAAAGGAGTCATGGTCCCTCAAAAATTAAGCTAGTGAAGCATGGTGGACGAGTTGTTTGAGGCTTGTAACTTCCGTCTTTTGCAGCCGATGTATGCGAGCTGACCTGAATAAAGAGAGAAGTTGAAAGTGAAGGGAAGAACGGGACTTTTGATCGGAAACCATCGCTCATCTCACGATTTCGAGTGTTCCATTGTACACGTCGAGGGGCGGAAAGGGGTCAGACTTGCCCAAAGCGGCGGGTTCGCCCACTTTTCTAGGCCGTTTTGCGGCTCCTGCGTGGCTTTTCGCCCAGTTTCTTCGACGCTGTTCTGCTTCTGAAAGCCACGAGAAGCGTTTGTCATGAAAAATTCGAGAATGAAGTTTATCGTGAACAATGCCTTTAAGCTCAAGAACCCTATCTCATTTCTATGTGAAGAGTATATTCTACTAAAATTTCTCTAGGAATATGAAAATTTATTTTTTTTACATCTTTTGGCTTCATAGAATCTTTCGAGATGAAGGGTATTCAGCTCATTCGACAGCTTTTCTACCTTGCGGGTCGACTGATCCGGGCTAATTTCACCCCCTTCCTAGCCCTTTTCGTCGCTTTTTTTCTAACTGGCTCTGAGAGGATGAAAGGGTGGCCTTCCTGCTAGGAAAAACAGAAGAAACCTTTCCACCGTGAACATTGCCTTTGAGTTTGCAAATCTAGAAGGAATCTGAATGAAAATTCAGGGCGAGGAAGTTGCCTGAGAGCTTGTGTAAACAAGTTGGAGCGATAACATGTGAATGACCGGCGTAAGCCGACACTAGAGATAACCGCATTTTATCAAAGGCCAATGAAAGTTCCACCGGTGGACCGAGGTGAAAAGCCACCTCGCTTACTGAAAATGGGTTCAGTTCCATAAAGATATAGAGTTGTTGCTGTGGAGAGTGACCTGCAAGTACATAGCTGAGCACCTGTGTACAATAGCCCAACGCCGAAGAAAAACGCCTGTGAGATATTGGGGACTTCTATGTGCAGTTAAGAGTCATTTGATTCATAATTTCTGAAACACAAATGGCACAGTCAAGAGTTTGTACAGAGCGTGATTCCGCCAATCGTTTTTCAAAAAAAAACCGGAACAAAATACAATTTACTTTCATCAAAAACTCAACAATAGAACTGTGTCTGTGAAGAGGTATAAAGCTAACAAATTCTAACAACACATTTACATACATACAAAAAGTGCCTACAAAAGCGGATGTACGCCCAGGCGGTCGGCGTGCGCGTCAAGCGGCTATTGCGTCGAGATTTAATGAACGAGTTTCACCCGGCGGTAAACAACTGACTGCAGCTGTAACTATCTACTACTCCCGTCTACAGTTCCTTTATCTTGGAGTTTAGGTGAGTTCTTGTTATGAAGTGCTGTAAAAAACCGTTTATGAGATTCAGGCAGCCACGGGATGGGATTTGGCGCTTTTTTGGTGATATGAAATTTTCGAATTTTCCCCTCATTTAGTTTGAGATTTGTTGGGTCTGTTCTTGATAATTTATGGTGAAAGCTGTAAAAATTAATCCATTCGGTGCTTTTTTGTGCCTTTCAGTCTCTCTCCTCTAAAAAGAGTCCGAATTGTCAAAAATGCATCTTTTGTAATAAAACGAACCCTGTTTCCGGAAAAAAGTTAGCCCATTTTTGGATATTTTAAAAGCAAGGGAGGGTCAAAGATGCGAAAACACTCCGAATGGTCTGGTTGATCTTGGTAAATCATAAATGCTTGAAACTGAATGAAAAAAATTTCAAACGAGAAGAAGAGGTCAAGAAAGAGTCATTTTCTTCACACACCTCCTAAATGTGTTAATCTCCACCCCATTATTGCCAGAAACTCACCTGATTCAATCTTAGAGAAGGAAATAGGAAATATAATTGATAATACTATGTAACACGATTTTTGTTCCTGGCTTCTAAGTGTTATATTTCAATTGCTTATGTCCAAAGTATGTGTAAAAAGGACTTCATTGAGAACAAACTTCGCTTACACTACAACAGCACTTAGAAAAGCCGGTTTTTTCTGTGAGAATAGAAAGATTTTTATTTATTTTCGACATCATGAACAGGTAAAAACAAGAAATGCACAAGGAATAGACAAACATAGTACGAAAGCACTCAAGAAGGTTCAGAGATGTGTGAAGTTCTAGATTCACGATTCTACTATGAATCACTCTCTCGAAGTTGCACCCATGGATCCGTAAAAGACTTCGCGTTTACCGTTAAAGGTTGGTGCAAATTCGGTGACATATGCTATAACATAGGTGCACCGAATTTGCGCCAACCTTCAACAGTGAACGCAAAGTCTCTTCCGGATCCATGCCGACGTTATGTGAAGTTGCTGCATTCTCATAAAGAATTACGCCAAAATGGAACCCAGAATGTCTCTGAAAGTCCATATCATTGATTCCCATTTTGAAAAATTGAACGAGCAAGGCGAGCCTTTTCATCAAGATATATTGGACTTTGAACGTCGTTACCAAGGACAGTATAACGGAACCATGAGGGGGGACTACATTTGGGTGCAACTTCGAGAGAGTGTTTCACAGTACAATCATAAATCAAGAAAATCTGCAAATTTCTGAACCTTGTTGAAAGGTTTCCGACTAAAATTGTCTAATCCTTGTGCATTTTTTGTTTTTACCTGATCATAGTGCCAAAAATGAATAAAAATCTTTCTATTTTTCACAAAAAAAAAGAGTTTCCTTCGTGCTGTCGTTGTCCAAACAGAGTTTGTGCCTAATGGAGTCATTTTTCACATACATTAGACATACATAAGCAATTGAAATATAACACTTAGAAGCAAGGAACAAAAATCGTCTTACATAAATACGCGATTTTTCAAATTTCCTTGTCGTAGTTACAAAAGCGAAGTTTTCCTAGAATAACAGCGATTTCCTGTCTGTTCTAGACCTAACGGGTTAGAAAAACACAATTTCAACCCAGGAACAGAAAAAATTGAAAATTTTTCACATAGTGTAATAGGTATCTTCAGTGTTCCACTAGTCAAAACTCGTCCAGAAATACCTGGCAGATCAGTCACTAGACAAGCCCGCCGACAGCGTGGGCGGACACTCGCATTCGGACGCACTTTACTAGTTACCCGAAAATGTGCAGAACTTTCGATCCGAATCGGCTTTTCACATTTCAAAAGTGGTCGAGAGTGATTCAGAAGCAGACCCATCGAGTGATTTTCGAGCCACGATGGCTACTCCGTCGTGAGCAATGGCGGCGTTTCCTACGTCTTCTGAAAGTTTGCTACTCATGTGAAGGACGAATGTAGACCAGCGATAAAACGCATAGTCAAAACTTGATTACCCTTCACTTTCGGCTCGGGATATATCAGTGATGTTGAAATGATATACACCTTCTTTGCTTTTTCTGCTATCATAGTGAGCAGGAAATGAATACCATAAAGAATCATTTGCAGCAGGGTTATAATCGATAGTCCAAGAAAAAATCCGAATTGGCCTGAAAAATCAGAAGTATATCATAGATTCTGCAACCAATCTGATTGAGGGCCCCACTTGTGAGCCAGATCGCAGATGATGGTCGGTCTGCTCGCGACCAAACACAAAATGCGGCGAAAAGGTCAATGCCGGAGTATAGATGGCCTGACGTCACTCGGCTGTCGCCCGCTACGCTCTTGTGGCAACGTCCATGCCGACTTTTCTTCAATATTCCATTATGGCTTTCACTCCTTTTGACATTAATTAGTTCCAGTTCTATCCTCTGCTAACATGGTGGAAAACGCGCGTTAGGAATCCGCTTGCGCGGCACAATTGGGACCAGCTTTATTTTGCTCCGCGACAGTCTCGGCACTGAAGTACTCGGACACCGAGCTCACACGTCATTCGTGTGGCCCACTGACGAGGAGTATTATGTCTTTCAGAGATAATGATTTGAGTAACAAGCATATTGAACCTATTGAATAGCGGGACAAGTCCTTCATCAGCCCCCAATTAGGCCGTGATCAGCACGGCAACGTCTTTACTCCGGCTCGTTCCCGGGAGTTCAACGTTCAGAAAAAAACGCGAAAATGCGTTTCTCAGAACGTGAAACGCGTAAGTTTCGCAAAATTATTGATCGGCTGCTTCCGTCTCAATAGACCTGAAAACTCGGCGTTTTCCAGAATTGCTCGGAATTCCGCGCTCCGCGCTTTTCAAGCGGTGAGCGCGGAATTCCGAGAACGTGCAGAATGCGAGGTTTCGCCCATCTTTGATCCCACCCAACGCTTGCTCGAGAATGAGCGTGGTATTTAATGAAGTAAAAAAAGTGTACCTCCAATCTGTGACATGAACCCAGGAACCGATGTCGTGTAGACCTCTCTGACGTACTCGTACTGAAAAGCATTTTGTCAAATTTCGTCACGCTTGTCATCAGGGGAGCGATTCATGAACGCGTTTTCGCTAGTTTGGTCAGGGTTTGTTTCGGGGTGGCTGCAAACCAGCGATTCATCAAGCGCCGGTTTGGCTATCTCAAGGTCACGGGTGGGCTAGAATCCAACCCACCTCGGAGCGGCTGGTTAGGGTGGGTTCTTCTTCTTCTTCTTTGCAGCCACATAGAGGGTTTTGTCATAGGCGTAGGAACTGGGCGACCAGCAGTGGATTCATCTATAGGTCCATTGGTGTCAGCGTGGTAGGTCTCTCCGGACAGTTGAACAAATGTGCTTTTTCGCGTGGAAAGGAATCCTAGGGTGGGTTAAGTGCGGTTAGCAAGCCAGACGTGCGATTCCGTGCAAATCGTGCAATTACACTAAGCTTTTAATGTGACGCCATGTTTTTTTTCTTTGTTCAAATTCTATTATCCTCACCATAGTTCTATTTTGTTCGAAGTTTTGACTTCCTGAAACGCTTACCGGGTTTCACATAAATAAAAGGAGTATCGATTACTCCATTTCACTGTACATCATTGGCTTTCTTTTCAGATTGTATTCATTAAAAAGAGATTGTAGTGGATTTTAGGTAGAACTTAATTGAGGCAGATTGAAAAAGAAGCAGACAGTAAAAACGCGTACAGAATGCTACTGGCTCGGGTAGAGTAGGGTATAACAAATGAATAATATCGATTTCCTCAATAAATTCCATTTTTTACCTCAATGGTTCTAATTGTTTCTGGTTCCAATAATTGCTCTAAGATGAGCGTGCCCATGACTGACGAAAATATAGAACACTGTCCATTCGCTGGATCGCAAATTAGAGTTATTTGAGTATTTTCCGAATATTCGGCAAACAAATAACGATTGTAATCTTGGGAATCAACACAACTTTGCCTTCTTATAAATTATGTTAACGTTCCTCCTAACATTATTAATGGAACCAGAAGAAATGACATTAAAAAGTCATCAAAAAATTGAAATCATTTTCATTTTCAAGCAAGACTTTGATTTATTTGAAAAATCACTATTATTCGCCTGATACACAGTAGGGTAGGGACAATTTGGACTGGAAAATTGTGCAGTGATGACAATAGTATCTCCGGAATACCTCAGAACCGTTAACAAACAAAAGAAAAGTAATCAACGAACAGAAATGAAATCCGATTTGACCTGAATTGGTCAGCATACACCGATTTACCTGCTTAAAATCGTGTTGAACAACTGGTTTGCAAACCAAGCCGGCGAAAATGTTCATGAATCGCTGGTTAGCGCGGGCAATTGGTTTGGTTACTGGTGGGCTTGCAAACCGAACCAAACCCTAACCAAACCAAACAAGCGAATGTGCGTTCATGAATCGCACCCCTGGGGTGCGATTCATGAACGCACATTCGCTTGTTTGGTTTGGTTAGGGTTTGGTTCGGTTTGCAAGCCCACCCGTAACCAAACCGATTGCCCGCGCTAACCAGCGATTCACGAACGTTTTCGCCGGTTTGGTTTGCAAACCGGTTGTTCAACATGATTTTAAACAGGTAAACTGGTGTATGCTGACCAATTCAGGTCAAATAGGTTTTATTTTGTTCGTTGATTTCTTTCTTCTGTTTGTTGACGGTTTTGAGGTACTCCGGAGATACTATTGCATCAGTGCGCAATTTTCCAGTCCAAATTGCCCCTTCCTATAGTGTATCAGGCGAATAATATTGATTAATATTGATTTTTTTCAAATAAATCAAAGTTTTGCTCGAATATGAAAATGAGTTTAATTTTTTGATGACTTTTTGATGTATTTTTTTTTCTGGTTCCATTAATGACGTTAAGGGGAACGTTAACATTATTTATAAAAAGGCAAAGTTGAATACTCAAATAACTCTAATTTGCGATCCAGAGGATAGACAGAATTCTACATTTTCGTCAGTCATGGGCACGCTCATCTTACGATTAGAGCAATTATTGGAACCAGAAACAATTAGATCCAGTGAGGTAAAAATGGAATTTATTGGGGAAATTGATATAATTCATTTGTTATACACTACTCTGCCCGAGCCAGTAGCATTCTAAACGAGTTTTCACTGACTGCTTTTTTTCAATCTACCTCAATTGAGTTCTACTTAATATCCAGTACAATCTAAAAAAAACAATCCGAAAAGAAAGCCAATGATGTACAGTGAAACGAAGTAATCGATACTCCATTTATTTATGTGAAACTCGGTAAGCTTTTCAGGAAGTGAAAACTTCGAAAAAAATAGAACTATGGTGAGGATAATGGAATTTGAACAATGAAAAAAAACATGGCGTCGCATTAAAAGCTTAGTGTGATTGCACGATTTGCATGGAATCGCACGTCTGGCTGGCTAACCGCACTTAACCCACCCTAACCAGCCTCTTCGAGGTGGGTTGGATTCTAGCCCACCCGTGACCCAGAGATAGCCAAACCGGAGCTTAATGAATCGCTGGTTTGCAACCAACCCGAAACAAACCCTAACCAAACCAGCGGAAACGCGTTCATGAATCGCTCCCCAGATGTAGCAAATTCGTAACCTGCTAAAAATACACTATCGCGCATGGGACATAAGATGCGCGAATAATTTTTTTTCGTTTAAAAACATTTGCATGGTCTCTCAGAGAATCCATTTGACTTTCTGCTTTCTCGTGATAGGATAAATCCTATTGATCCTCTCCCAGGTAGCCACTCATGTTTAGAAGTCAGCGGAGCTTCGCCAGATGGATGTATAGTTTTTGGCAAAATATGGAAAGAGGTCTGAACGACGGTATGACTTTTATCCAGGTTGTAGTCTCGGTTCACAGAAATGGAGGAGTTTTCTTGTCTTCCGCAAGGTGAATTCCACTCGAGACCACCTTGTTATATCCCGATACTTCAAAATGAAAAAAATGGGTCGACTTCGATTTGTGAACGGAGACCACATTCTCTTTTATCCCATTTCAGGCGAAACTCGATTAGTGAAAATCAGAAAGGTTCTTGAATCTATTGTCCGGTGGCTATGAGAGAAGCTGTTTCGACAAGGAAAAAAACAGATTTCGTTCAAGGAGAAAATCACGTTTTCCACGATATTATGACATTGCCAGAAAAAAATTATCAAAATGTGAAAGAAAAGGCACGTCCCACGCTCCGCAAGCGTACGAAATTGGAATGTTGACGCATTCTGCGGAGCTTATTTCAAAACGATCCGCTCCGGGCGAGATTGGACCAGCATTACCTTTTCCGGGGGGAGCGCCTCATCGCACTCTACCACTGGAGCCCCAACGCCTCTCTTACTAAACTGTTCAACAAATCTTCACCGAAGCTGATATACCTCACCCAAATATCTCTGATCATCCCAATTAGGAGGGCCTTATCCCTTTTCGTTTATGACTTTCATGGGTTGAAAACAAAAACGGAACGTCTGAAGCCGGACCAACAGTCAGTTCCTCTTAAAAACAAATTTCTCGTGATTTTTCATTGGTTTTGTCATGTGGCATACCGAAAATGTCAGGTTCTAGTCTGCTCTGTCAGATATACATACATGGAGCATATTTTCTTTTGCCCAAGTAATAGTGTCACCTGAAGATCGTTGAACGAAGCTTCCAAATTGAATGTGTAGTCGGGAAATGGCACCAGAGTTTGACTTTGTTGAAGAGCTGTTTGATAATCCCAACGATGACAGCCAGGAATGCACTGCAGAAATTCTTTTTAACATGTATAGTAGACAAATAGAAATCCATACTAAACTTAACTAAACAGTTTTCTCCGAACGAAATTTTCGAGGGCGAAGTTTGACTTTACACGAACCTCCTCATCAACACTCGCAGTGTTCCACACCAGTTGAATATTATTGTAGTAGTTGTCAGCAATCACATCCGGCCTGCAGACCCCTGTTGTAGGCGGAAGATTTCGGATGTCGGTGAGATATGACAGAGTGCAGTTGAACGGATAGACGATATTCGACAGCAGCCATTTTCGGATCACACATTCAGCGTCTTTACCGAATATCTGCAAAAATGGGCACTATTGCTCTTTTCTGTGTACATAAATTAAGATATGGGAGAATTATCAAAGACCTCATTCATCTCATTACTGCATATGCCATCGAATATTCAAATTCATTTTCAGCAGATAAAAATTGTGCAAGTAGGTTTGGATTTCGCAATCAGCATATATGCATAGGCTCTAAAAAACGCGAAAGTCCCGTAGTTCTTTTGCGTGTGGGTTTAGAACCAGGAATGTGTGAAATTTTTTACTCGAAATTGAAGAATGTAGGTGCACGTTCCGAGATCAATTTTTTTTGGTGCAGACAGGCCATTTAAAGAGCGATACTTTTTCGGAAAATTTCCGGTTTTTTCGGTGCTGATTTTCCGAATAAAAAAACGACAAATTGAAGGAGGTGTGATTTTGCAACGGTGCATAGTGTGGCTAAGCATTTAACAAACTTTTGAGCGAAAAATCTTTCGTCTTTCGGTTTCGGAAAGATTTCGCACACCCCCGTTCGTATCGAAGGAAAGACTGCGAGAGAGAGCGCGGCAGACGGATAAAGCAGCATCGCGTGCGCACGCAACGCCTTTACCGATGAGAATTTAGATGTTTAACAGGGACTACATATAAGTCTTACACGATTTTTGTAAGTTTTTTGCCGTAACTGCAGTTTAACGTCGCAGTGCACGTTATGGTATGTTTACACAAGGTGTTGAGTTGATCGCAAAACGCTTGGCTCCGGGCGAGATTGAACCAGCATATTCCCTTTTCGGGGGAGCGCCTTATCACACTGCACCACCGAAGCCCCAGCGCCGCTCTCACTTAACTGCTCGGTAAATCGTCACCGAAGCAATCATCCTTTCACCCGCATAACGGGATGAAACAGGTATACCGTCAGAGACTATCTAACAGTCGTAGACCTGTCAAGATGATGCCCTAGTTAAGTCTTACACGATTTTTGTTTCATCCCGTTATGCGGGTGAAAGGATGATTGCTTCGGTGAAGATTTACCGAGCAGTTGAGTGAGAGCGGCGCTTGGGCTTCGGTGGTGCAGTGTGATAAGGCGCTTCCCCGGAAAGGGAATATGCTGGTTCAATCTCGCCCGGAGCCAAGCGTTTTGCGATCAACTCAACACCTTGTGTAAACTACATATTAGTTCTACTATTCTTCAAAATTTACTATTTCAAAATTGGTATGAAAACATGCCTTGCAAAAAAGCGATGATGAATGTGTTCTGAAATACCAGGAGATTAACTGGAGTTATACAAAGGACTTCAGTGCAGATGAGGTTGCCGGCGAAGTGCCAAGATTGGCAATGCATCTCGATCGAAGCTGGTTTCCATACAGTAAAACGCGGAAAGTGCCTCCATGTCCACAAAAAGGCGTCGTTTGTACTTGATCAAGGTGAATTGCAATTCTACAATATTGATCACGCTGCTCGGCACGATCAATATCATAGGTTTTTACATTACCGCGCCGCTCGGCGTTGGGAGTATAAGGGACCACTAATGATCGAGAACATTTCAGCCGTCATCACGACTTTCGTCGCGTTCTATCATGTACGTATCAAATTCAAGCGGGGTTTATCGCCGATATGAACATTATACCGGATTTCCCATGTACATAGAAATTAGTTGTCATCTTACATCTAATTGCTTAGTGTTTCTCAACGCTGGTTTCAGCATCACTGTAGCTCAGAAAGCGGTATTCACCGAGGCGGCGAAAGTATGAAAACGGCGTTAGAGCTTTCGCACGGTCCACTCAGCATTATGAAGTCGTGTGGGTTGCATGACGCGGGTTCGATGGCTGAAAGCCGTAACCATGACGTTGTAGGTCATCTGAACCAGTGAAGATCGTGTCTTTAACGCTCTTTCCAAACATTCAGATGAGTTGAGTCTTCCGCGAGGTAATCGTGCACCAAGAATACTGTGACCTCCGAACCACAGAGCCGAAGTTGCTGTGGGGTACACCCCATCTATACTTATTGTGTTGGCGCACTGTGCCTCGGAGTCGACTTCATCTCAATTCCGACCTCTTTATATTAATTCATATGTTTTTACTAGTATTTTATTGCATGTAGTCTAGTTTATAAGAAGCAACGCCTCTGCACCCGAAGTTGAGGCGGTCCGTAGAAGATCAATACGTCTGAAACTCATCGGTATACGAACGCTGTCGCACTCACCGCTGGCTAACATGTTGCAAAGGTTTTCAGGTGTAATCATCTTCGAACGGCAGCATATATGTACCTCGGAGAAGGCGTACCTTCCGATGAACTAGACTACATTTACATAATACGGTGCAGTTCAACAAAAGTTACAAATTAAACACGAAGAAGTGGTTGGCTGAAGAGCAATATGCATCAAACTCATTGTATCACGCTAACCAGCGGAGAAGCTAGAACGGTTATGCTGGACTGAATCCTTATACTTAAAGCAGTTATCTCCCAATGTTTGTATGTATGTAAGTGTGTGTGTATGTGTGTATGTGTGTGTGTATGTGTGTGTGTGTGTGTGTGTGTGTGTGTGTGTGTGTGTGTGTGTGTGTGTGTGTGTGTGTGTGTGTGTGTGTGTGTGTGTGTGTGTGTGTGTGTGTGTGTGTGTGTGTGTGTGTGTGTGTGTGTGTGTGTGTGTGTGTGTGTGTGTGTGTGTGTGTGTGTGTGTGTGTGTGTGTGTGTGTGTGTGTGTGTGTGTGTGTGTGTGTGTGTGTGTGTGTGTGTGTGTGTGTGTGTGTGTGTGTGTGTGTGTGTGTGTGTGTGTGTGTGTGTGTAGTGCGTTTCTATGCGGATCTCCGGAATGGCCGATCAAAACAGGGATGAAATGGTACCAACATTTGGGTGGGTGGGACATTCATCGGTTACCAAAAAATCGGCCTGAATCACCTCTTACGCGCCTCGGGGCAACCGGGTTTGTCCATGGGGCGCACTTTTGGCCTTGGGTCATGAAAACTTCTGTGAGTCGTGTAGCGCTAGAAAGGCTAAGCTCTAATCAAGGCGACAGGTATTTAGTAGTGGTGGATGGGACGCCGTTCAGAACCGCCAGGGTTCGAGGAGTGTGCAGGACCTCAGTGGGAGAGTGCAGGATCCATATAGGAGTGTACAGGATGTCATAAAAAGTGTGCAGGACCCCAGTGAGAGTGTGCAGGACGTCATAGAAAGTGTCCAGGACCCCTGTGGGAGTGTGCAGGACTTCATAGAAAGTGTGCAGGACCGAAATAGGAGTGTACAGGACGTCATAAAAAGTGTGCAGGACCTCGGTGGGAGTGTGCAGGACTCAAATGGGAGTATGCAGGACGTCATAGAAAGTGTGCAGGCCCTCAGTGGAAGTGTGCAGGACCCCAGTGGGTGTGTGCAGGACCCCAGTGGGAGTGTGCAGAACGTCGTATAAAGTGTGCAGGACCCCGGCGGGAGTGTGCAGGACTCAAATGGGAGTATGCAGGACGTCATAGAAAGTGTGCAGGACCTCAGTGGAAGTGTGCAGGACCCCAGTGGGTGTGTGCAGGACCCCAATGGGAGTGTGCAGGACCCGAATGGAAAAGTGCAGGACATCATAGAAAGTGCGCAGGTCCCAGTAAGAATGTGCAGGACGTCATGGAATAGGTGCAGTACCCCAGTAGCGGTGTGCAGTACTTCGTGAAATGTGTTCAGGACCCAGGTGGGAATGTGCAGGACGTCCTAGAATTGAAACAGCGAGATTTTGTCAATTTTTCATGCGAAATCTCAGCCTTTGTGTAGCGAAGAAAACACATTGGAAATCATGTATCTTTAAAAGCGTGCAACGCGTTTTGGGGAGTACGCGAAACTCTGGAGACACTTTCTCGCCAGTCCGACGAAACAAGCAGCAGCTCCACTTCTGCATCTTCTCTGTTCGTCACACATTACAACCGCTCAGTCATTTTGATCCACTAACTTCGATAAACCAGTTTTATATATGTTGAAAGTCTGGGCTTATCAAAAACTGCTTCACAAAAACATAAATATCCATGGACATATTTTATTCATTGAGAACAAAGGCATGGTGTTGGTCAACAAGGGAAACCACATCTAGATTGCAAGTGCTTTTTTCTTAACACGACAAGGAAGGTAAAGCGAGAATAATAGCTTGGGTACATTACAGACGGAAGGGGTCGTAAATAAGATGCCGGTAGCCACCGACGATTTACCGCTGGCTTCTTGTGTTTTGCTTTTTGATCCCACATTTTCATAACCGACGCCCTGCTGTAAATGTGCGGCAGCCTGCTCTGCTCAGAAGAGTTCATACGAACAGCAACTTTCGGATAGACGGAAGGCAGTCAACACCGTTTTGTCAGAATAATCTGCCTCAGAAAGCTAGCGCACGTGAAAGTTTTTTCGAGCCAAAACTTCGCTAGGTCTCGCTAGTTCAATGCCTATTTTCAACCGGCCACTTTTTTACCTGTAGATGTGTAACTCGTGATGGACTACACTATACATCCTTTATTGGCTCACAATTTCCGCGTTTCTAAATATTTTTTTCCATTCGCGCAATCGATAATAGCACCCAGTTAGTGAAATCTCATGTTTCTGGAAAACGTCTGACGGTAATTTTTCAGGGTACATGTGTCTATGGAAGCGACCGCACACGTTGCGGAGGTAAACCAATCAGCTTGCCGAGCAATAGCGTGGGGTTTTTCACTGTTCACCTTAATTTCGTGTTAGCAGATGTATGGCTATCGCGAATATTGTAAAATAACTTTTAGTAACTTGTGCTGTGCTTGAACACAACAGGAAATGTGAAGTAATTCACAAACTGGATGAAATAAGGTGGAAATTTATGTTGACAAAATACACAAAACTGCCCTCGCAACATCTTTGGATGTAATTCTGAAGTGGGGGTTCACGGCAAAAGTATGCTTTTGGTTTGAAGAGCCTTATACGATGCCGCAAACATCGCGGAGCGTGAAACAAACGAGGCATTGAGGGGTCTGTAGACTTTAAATTGCAGCGTTACTCGCAGCGACGAAGAGCGACGGGTGATGCAATAGCGATTACATGCGGCGACGGTGTCGATCGACGCGGCGTGAGAGATCGTTTACACTTCCGCCGCTGAGCGGCGCGTCGAAGTACAATCCTATCATATCGATCGTGCCGCGTCACGTGATCAATATTACAGAAATGCACTATGCCGCGCCGCTCGGCGTGAACGATCCTTCACGCCGCGTCGATCGACACCGTCGCCGCATGTATAAAGTATAAACGAACCCTGACAGGAAACGGGGGGACACAGCAATGTTTTGGCTCTGCAACGGCCCTGCGTCACTGCCAGACAGCGACCAACTACGCCGCGAAGATGAAAGGCTCTGCAGCTTCACAGCGACCGGCAGCACGCCTCCGAGCGAAAGCTTCGGGGCGCGGTCGAAACCCGACGCGGCGTTGGACACCAAGACCTTGCAGAGTTGCAGCGACGTTGTCGTCAGCATCACACTGTGCCATTGCGTACGCCCTCATTCATTTGACGTCGCATCTCCCTCTCCACAGTTTTTAGCGCTTCGATATGATTCGAAACTTAAGAAAATGACCAACAACAACTTTTTAAAGATATCTTGATAAAAAAACCACTGAAAAATGAAGGTTTACGTCCAGTAGAGTGATGCCTTAACGAAAAGTTTTTGGGATGGTAAAATCAGTGCACGATTTGGGGCAATTGCTTTGATCACTGTAGTATTAGACCACACTGGAACAAAAAAATCCTAAATAAAACTGGAAACAAAAAACCAATTTGAGATAAAACTGCAAATTTGTACAGTTTGAAGTATGCTTCCATTATTTCCGCTCAGTTTGCGCCCTTAATAGAAAAAAGGCTCCCATTAGGTTGAATCCGCGATAGGAACGAAAATGCGGAACACATCGATCGTCGGCGGCGATGGAAATGGTTGAGAGCATTTCCCGCTGTCGCTCGCTGACGGCGTCGCTTCGGGTGTCGCTGCTTTCGCGGCGGCGAAAACACTCTGCGAGGTAACCCCGTCGCTGCTGTCGCGCGACACGTCGCCGCCATCGCCCGCTGCGGGGCGTCCCCCCTTTTCCATAATTGCCCAGCCACAGCGAGACTCGCCGCGGTGCAACTCTGTAGCGCACTCAATGTTCGGGAACAGACTGTCGCCGCAACAAGGTTCGCACTCGACGACCACAGGTCGGTTGCTGCAACTCTGCAGAGCCCACAACTGGAAGGGCGTCAAGCAGCCGATGTTCTGAACTCGATTAAACGTCGCGTGAACTCAAACGAGGTAGTGCGTAAATTTTGCGCATTAGTGGCGGATTCGTTTGTCCATTACTTGAGGATCGGATAAAATAATATTGAACTTTGACAACCTTACCGCGGAATGGTCTAGTGCTTCCAAGCACTGATCACTACAACGAGCTCTTTTTGTCCTTTTTGGAGTGCTTTGCCTACTATTTTTCGATACAGCTGAAAATGGGGAAAGCGGTCGAAAAATGGTGTGGATTGAATATGAGTGCTCGACGCTAGCTCTTGAATGGATGAGCATCACAAAGATCGTGCTTTGAGACCGGCGAAATGAACGAACACTCAAAGTCCGTCTAAAAAAGTCTGTCCGCCCGCGCAGTCGGCGAGCGTCTCGAACGGCTGTCGCGGAGGGATTTTTCGAACTTTAGAATCGATTTTCAGGAATACTTGACGAATGGTGAATAATATCAGCTGTTTGCAGCCATGGTAAGGCTCATCCAAAATCATACGTTTTTGACGGCCGCTCCACACGCACGCCGATCGCGTGGGCGGACAGTCCCATTCGGACGGACTTTGAATCAGGCAGCCTTTTTTAGAACTTTTTACGGATTAAATGCTTGGATGTGGCCGTTCTGTATTCTCCGAAGCAACGAATGAACTCCAACAGCAAACTCCGAGCTTTTCATTTCAAATGGAAAAAACCAAAAATCTTCCAATCTGATGTGGGTATTCAAGTACTTGGTGGAATTTTTGAATATGTTACGACTAGAATGGACGCAAAGTGGTATTAATAGTGTCCTGAAAAAATTTAACACTTCGACTCCCGAAATATAAGAAAGAAATATTTGGAAAATCAAACTATTGAGTTATTCGAAAAATCATTAATTCAAAAAGGTAGAGTCTCCGATTGGTTAGAATTTGGAAATACCCGAATATTATAAACTAATAATTAATCGCTTCGGTACGAAATTCTTTCTGCACCACAAGTGTGGGGTCGTCCCAGGGATGTCCCCAAATTGAGTGAGATTTCTCTGAAGTCCTGCTAAAAAATTCCTCGTGCCATTACAATGCTCGCTTGCAGCATTATTCCACTCAGAAAGATGTTTGGGCATAAATGTCCGCGATTCTTAGATGAAATATCACATAAGAGTCATCAATTTGCGCGATCAAATGAAAACATATTTGTCCAAATCATATTTTGATGGCATTCAGAATGGAGACAAAACAACAGACGAATGACGCACTCATCGTTCCTACGGGGGTAGTATAAAAACTCCAAGAAAAGTATGTAGGGCATGTTCCTGAAATTTCCTTTCCATTTCTCGAGTTCTAGGATCTGCTCTTGAAATTTCGATCGGTACTGTCCAGTACTCTAGAAAAAACCTAACAGTCTATATATTTCCTGAATCTATGGATACAGACGCATCCGTTGAGTATGGCAGAGCTAAGGACACACAGCAGCCAGCGTGGCGAGCATACGCGTGTGCGTGCGTCATCGATTAGTAGGCTAGGATGAGATAACCGCTCTCAGCTGGCCTGCTGACCTCTCCTTTGCAGACAAATTAATGACACCATGACTGCTGGGTGTCCTCAGTCCTTCAAGCAGAAGTCAATATGTCATTAAGACAAGAATTTCGATTTTTCTGAAAATTCTTGATTTCAGTTCAAAATGTTCCGCATCGCTGTTCTAGCCGGCCTGTTCTTCGTGATTTATGCACAGTACGGTCCCGTTCCTGTACAACAGGCACCGGCTCAGTCCCCCTACGGCTCTCCTGCACAGCAGCCGGCTCAGTCTCCGTACGGCTCTCCTGCAGAACAACAACCCGCTCAATCCGGCTACGGCTACGGCCAAAGCAGCTACAATCGAGTTATGGTCTATCCAGTGCCACACTGGGTTAGCTTGCCTCAGTTCTTCGCATTGAATTTGAGTTTCCGCCTAAATATGCGGTTTAGCGCCACCACCACAGAAGCTCGAGCAGCAGCTCCAGCGGCAGTCACCAACACTCTCATGAAAGACCACGTGGGTTTAGTTCTTACTTTAGTAGAGAAGAGAAAGATGAAGAGAAAGAGAAGGTCCAGCTGAAAATAAGATTCTCGAATTACAAGGGTTCAAGCATAAAAGACATATGCTGAGAACATTAGGGGACTATCCTAGACGGGAGGAGCCACTCAAGAATCATTCACAAATGAAATGAACCGCCGCTCTATGACGCTATCAATCGAAGAATTTCCTTAGATTTTAATCAACAACAATTACTGATAGCAGCATCAAGCATCTTTTATCAGGTTTTCCCTTCATTTCTATTAGAACATCTTGGGTGCCCTCCCCGTCTAGAATAGTCCCAACATTAGAAAGCTGCAGACTCCGACAGAAACACTCCCAAAAAGAAAGCGCCGGTGCCGCCTCGAGATGAGTCTGCATAGGTCGACGCCTAGAATGTCGGTGAATAGACTTCGCCGTTCCATTCTGGAGGCGTGGTTTGTGGTTCCATCGCATTTTTGTTTGATTTGAAAACACTAGAGTCAGCATCCGGCAAGGCTGGTACAGATATGGTTGGACCGAGTCTTGGAGTCGGATATAGGAAAATTATTCGATATACACTCTTTTCAGGTAGCAGATGCAGTGAATGCCGCCGCATTCAGAACGCCTGCTCGCCCGGTGTTCCAGCATGCTACCCTCCGATTATTGAGTGAGTTTGAAACGCTAGCAGAAGCTGTCTGATAGACACTCCAGGCAAACTAAGTTGTCGGCAACAGGCTCATTGACACACTGTGAGTAACGTCGGGCCTATGGGCAGGTATCCGACGAAGTCGCGTTGGCGTCTTGTTGCCTGGTGATGATGGGCGTTTACCTGCCTATTGCGCTGCAATCAGACACCTGCCCAACAAACAGTTAGTATTCCTTACGCCATGCTATACCTATCATTAGCGGGAGGTAGGAAACTCTTCAGCGGGATTCCGACGCATCATCGAATCACAGGAATGCACTGTAGTGAACTTCACGGTGAGCATTCACATAGGATAATCCGGGTTTCAAAACAAGAAAGTAAGCTTCAAATAATAGTAACAGGTAAGACAGTTCAAAGAAAGCGGAGAGCCCTTAAATAGGGCGCTAGGCGCGATTCATCAAGGCCTGAAAAGACGCAGAACAAGCGTTTCGGGAAGACAGGCAGCCCCTGCGCGACGAGCGGTTTACGGCGCTCTATCGACCTGCTGTTGACAACTGGTAGTGTCTGAGTATTTGTACTAGAAACGCGCCAGAAAAAAAACCGCACAACTCAGCTATGGAAATGATGGCGACTGCAAGGTGGCAGTTGTTTCTTGTGGAGTGAGAGACATGTACAATCTGACCACTGGCTACAATGATGTACTCTTCTCTGGAGTTGGTATCAACAAGGTGTTCAAATGCACAGGAAGAGGGTTTGTGCTTACACCTAATCCAACTTTTTTTGGAATTGTTATCAATACTAAAGTATACTTTCCAGCTGGATGGGTATGGACGTGCGAGCCCAGATGGTCACAGTTGACTCACTGCGCTGCATCAAAAATGAGCCAATGCCTATTGTTGCACATCCTTGAGATCCTCAAGAGCCATCGTGATCATGTAGTTTGTACAAGAGTAAAAATGAAGATTGTCTCCGGCTGTTTCTTAAGGAATTTGCAATCATTGATGGTGAATACAAGGGATCGAGCAGCTTACGGGTATTCGGCCGGATTATCCAGCCAAATATTTTTACGAAACTAGGTTCTAATTGAATTCTGAGTTCTGAAAGAACTGGCCTAAAGTTTATTCAAACATGTGGAAATTCGAGTTTCCGACAGTTCCTAATAAGGAAGGTTGAATGTTCACGTTATCCGATCATCATCCGATACAAAAAATTGAGAGAACGTGAAAAAAGTAAATCTACGGACACGAAATGATTGACCGCGCTTGACAAGTATAAAATTATCATGAAACAAGTGATTGAGTATCAAACAAGCACTCCCCCCCCCCACCGCGAAATCGCATTGATGACGATCTGATCCGAATTATCCAATCGGATATTCGAGACCCGAATCGCTGAAGAGCCCCTTTTCAAACTATCTGTTGCGCAGAAAAACTTTCAGCTCCATGTCTTGTTTCCTCGATGATTTTGCAATTTCGGTAATATTGGAACAGTGGCAAGTGGCGCCACTGTCACGCACACGGTAGAGTGATCGATCCTCGCCCAAGGCGAACCAAGCTTTGCTTATCCCGGGTCGGTAATTTTTCACCACACTTGTGTGGGAGGATAGGAACACTGACTTCAACATTGGTTGGCCCCGCAAGCTATTGTATAAGCACACGACACGATTGAAAGCCTCTACGATTGAGAATGGAAGACGAATGCATGGCGCATCCCCAGTGGACCAATACACGCTGAAAACTCTATCCTTTATCCGAAATCTGATCACGGGCGATCCTGTACTGACTGCAGTTATCAGCCACCCTGTTGGGTGAAGGTATGTAGGAACTGCAACGTCAGCAAAGCCATAATTATACATGTATGGTCGCCATGAATCCTGAAGAGACTTTGCGTTCCCCATTGGAGGTTGGCGCAAATTAGGTGCACCTATGTTATAGCATATGGCAACGAGTTTGCGCTAACCTTCAGCAGTGAACGCCAAGTGTCTTCCGGATTCACGCCGACGTTGCGTACACAAGTGTCTTACGCTGCGGTAAGGCAACTATCACTGAGGTACACCTTCACTCTGATGAGGTACACAAAAAGGGGCAGTCGTCACAGAAAAACGCAGCAGAAACCGGCAGGGTACAGCTACCTACACGCGTCGCAGCACTGTGGACTCTGTCGTTGCGGGACCTATTTTGTTGATGTTCCCCAAGTTCCACCAGCTGTTATTCTTCAGAGTTAAACTTGTTTAGAAATCACCAAAAAAGCATAAACAGTACTTTAATGATAGAAGAAATAGAATAGTAGAGGCATTATGTGATGAATTTGTGATAGAAGTGTAAAATATCAGGAAAATGCATTCGAAATGCCCAAGTAAAATTTTGCGGGCAATTTTGCGTCAACGAGCGCTCTGCAAGCGGCTGGGATGTCATTGCGGGGCGTTTTCATTTCGCTGGTGTATAACTGAGTCCTAGATATGGCAACCCCTTCCTGTAGCCATGCACTAGTAATAACCCAATAAAAAACATATCCTCTGTTTCAGAGTCGAGTTTACTGTGTCCCTCCGCGCACTTGTGCGGAGCGAGGGGAGAGACAGCGAAAAGGTGTGGGAGAGAAAGAGGCGCAGCTTACGCGCGCAGACGCACGCGACAAATGGAAATAACTTTCATCCCAAAGCAGAGGATATGTGCCTTTTATAACAGATACGGAAAAAATGTCAATTAAGACTGACCTTCTGAGTGCAGACATCCTTATTCTCAATAAGAGCAATATATCTGGCAGTAAATCGCATACGATTCCATTCATTCGGGTACAAATAGAACCGTGGGAAGTCGACAACATGCTCGAAATTGTCAGTGATGTACACAATGATTTGAGGCTGAAGAAAAAGCTTCACTAAAAATTAAGGCTTCTGGAGTAACTAATTTTCATCTGATTGATCTACCAGAAAATCAATCCTGGATGCGTTCACTGCAGGGATGAGCGGGGTTCCGCATTTCGCGTTCCGAAACCCGCAGTTTCGCGCATTTTAAACAGTTTCGCACCTGATTTTCGAAAGCCGAGAAAAAAATTGTGCCGAAACTTGAAAACCGATTTCCAAATTTTCATATTTTTTATCTGTTCATCCCTGGTTCACTGCCATGATGCGCCATTTTCTCGCCTTCTTCCCATGACTAAAACTAACACCGCGAGCCTTTTATATTCACGAACGTGAACACCAACGGCGCTTCGCGGCGAACTGATGGAAGCCCTCCCTCATGGCGCATTGATTGTAAACTTAGCAAAACGAAATCAAGCACGATATGAAATGTAGCGTTGCGTTCACCTAGCTTGACCTATGCTGATTCCCTTACTACAGCATTCAAAAATGGCTTAATGTTTCCGTTGCGCGCTTGATTTCGTTTTGATAAGTTCAACGGAGAAACTTGTGAAATTATCGACCACCGAATCGCATTTTTGGTTATTTCACTTCATTTCCTAACTTTTTTTCCAGGCTATTTTACGCCAAATCATTTTTTAAAGATATTTCAAGACGTTTTTGAAACTTTTTTTATCATTACCAAATCGCTACTCTGCCAGGAAGCTAAATTTTCAGAAATTTCACATATTTTTTTCGAAGGTTCCCTTTCTGACTTCAATTTTGCTCAAAGATTTCCATTTCGGAATGATGAAACATCTAACAACGAGACTGTCGAATGAGTACAATTTTTGAAACTTATTACCCAAAACCATAAACATACCACTCATTGCCGCATTTTGTGCAACATGTGAGAAATCAATGTTATTGATCATTAATATTTGATCTTGCATGATGAGAAGAATTTCCCAAACAAGTGACTTAGAGCCATCAACAATCAAAAATCATAGCGGCATTTTGTGCAACAGGCCAAAAAATCAATATTATTGATCGGTATTTATCGATAATGACTGTTGAGCAAAATTCTCCAACCAAGAAAACCAATGCCATCAGCAATCACCACTCCTCGCCGCATTTTGTGCAAAAAGCGCGAAAAGCGATAATATTGATTATCGATCGATGACTTGTCATGAGTACGAATTCGGACAAGTTCAGCACTTATCTCCGACGACCTGTGTTGATTGGCTGCAAATTCATTCACTTACCCCGGTCTCCACAGCCGTAGCAGAAAATAGCAGTTTTCGTGCTCCACGGCTAATTTAGTATGTAAACCCACGATTTTGAGGTACCCTTCAAAGTTAAGGTATCAAGTTCAAATTGGAATAGGAGTGACCTGCATCCAATTCCAGCCTCCTGTTCAAAAATGAGCTCCCTAGCTCAATTTTAAGTGTACCAACAAGATCGTGTACGCCGTCTGAAAAAAAGGAGGTTAACAACAAAAACGCGCGGTCTTTCAATTTTTACTCGAAAACCAGGGAACCATTCCAAACCATTTTTAGCTGGTATGCCCAACTTTTTGCGCTCTTTACAATGCAATTTAGCTCTAATTTCTATGATCGTTCTGAAGGGAGATTTCGGAAAAGGGGTTGCTCGCGGGGCCAATTCAAAACCAAATCTGGTGCGCGCGAAGCGCGCACCACAATTATGATGACCGCACCACTACATTGACCACACGCGTGTTTTTATTCGTTTTGTAAGCGAAAAAGTCACATATGAATAATGAATAACCCTGAAAATCATACTTGGCTGTAATTGTAATAGGGATTAGTTATGCTTGGTGGCGACTTCAAGCTCAGCACAAGTCGTCCAATATCGTCTGCTTCGGTCTGAAAACATATGAAAATCTATCTCCCAAAGGGTCTGGAGCGGAGAAATTGACTCTACCTGATTGACGAATTTTCTCGTTTGAAAACAAATTCCCCGTCGCATAACCACCTGTCTTTGAAATAGATCACTACAACAGTTCATAATTTTCCCAGCCAACTGGCACTCTCGGAACAGTTCGTCGCAGGTGTACCCGTATTTCGCCTGGGAAAAAAATCATTTATCGATTGAAGAATAAAAAGGAGAATAGCGAATATTGCTCTAGACAATCTGACCTGCATAAGGTTGAAAAATTCCTCCGTTGAATACCCTTCGGACCACCTTTTGTACATATTGTTCAGGTGACTCATATAGGTCCTATTGAAATAAGACAACTCATCCATATTTTCCAAGCCATTACCGCCTATCCAAAACCTGAAATTTTCATCAGAATAGGTGCACGTCTGCGCGAGTACATACTCTGAGAGTTTTGGCCGACAAATAGCCGCGAAATGCCTTTTTGCCGCCTAATAGCCGCAAAATAGCCGCCAAATAATGTTCGTCGCGAGACAGCCGTGAAATAGCCGATAAATAATGCTCTCCAGGTAGATGTGCGGTGCGTTCCAGAGACATGATTTAGATGTCAGCTCCTCCGTCGGTTGAATTACCCAAGTTTGAGATACTTGGACCTCGTTCGGCTTCTGGAGGTCCCGCCTAACCGCTGGTGGCCCCAGATGATGGCCCGGCGAGCCGGCGACGGTTTCGTCTTGGCTAATTTTGTTTACTTCCAAATATTTCTCGTTTACATCTCACAAGGGAACCACAATAAGTCATAGTGACCATTCCAAATGAAATGTACTTTTCTAGAACCATATTCGGACGAAAAGTCCGAATATGCCCATCGCAGCTGCCTAGACCCACTCTGGAAAAAGTTATGAGCGTTTTTTAAAGCTTCGCGGCAAGGTACCCCCTATGGAATTTTTAGGGTGTTTTTAAATTTTCGTCCTGATTTTGCTAAAAACATGTAAGTAGGGGTAATCTGTGGTGCTGAACACGAATCTGGGGTTTGCTTGCCCTAATTTCAAGGTTTACTGTAGGTTACGGTAGGTAACATGCTATTTAGGAGGCAAAACCTACCTCAATATCCCGATAATCGACAAATGGACATCAAATTCGTATTCAGCATCCCAAATAACCCCCACATAGAAACTTTGAAAGAAATCTGAGACTTTGACCAATTTACCGTATACCTACCGTAATCTACCGTGAGCTGCCAAAAATCGATAAACCGACATCAGATTCGTGTTCAGCACTCCAAATAACCCCTAGAGAAACAACTTGAGCATATTCTACAGAAGCACTCCGGAAATTGTCAAAAGTTGTGATTTGCCATCAAATTTTCCCCCGATGGGAATCTGTCAACGAATACAGTCGAAAACTTCGGAAAATCGATAAATGAACCTCAGATTCGTGATCAGCACCCCAAATAATCCTCCAGAGCGAATTTTAAGTCAAATCTGGAAAATTTTCCTAAAACGCTTCGAGAGCCCTCTAATTGGTATAAATAAACGCCCAACCGAAAATTCGTACAAGTCCAAAACGCTGTTAGTCTGCGCAAAATTTGGAAAATGCTCCTCCAACCTAACTTTGCTTAGTGGGATAGTTTTGGGCGCTGAACACGATTATGAGGTCCGTTTCCAGATTTTCATCAAAATAATGCGCTTTTTGGAGGGTACAATAAGTACGAAAATCAGAGAAAAAGTTCCTATAACTTATTTCAGAGTGGGTCTAGGCAGCTGCGATGGGCATTTTTAGACTTTTCGTCCGATTCATTTGGAATGGTCACTATGACTTATTGTGGTTCCCTTGTCAGATATTTCTCGGCTACTTCTAGTCCGTTCCATGAGAAGCCGAGAAATAGCCGGGAAATAGCCCACCAGGAGCTGCTGCGGAGCCTGGTGGGCTATTTCGCCACCAAAACTCTCAGAGTAGGCAGCAGACAGGCGCCGCGTTCCACGCATGTGCGAAAAGTCTTCAAGTCGAGAAAAGCGAAAAAGAAAAATTTTCGGTTTCAAAACTGAATAATTCCAAGATGTTACCTAACTAAGTCCACTGCGGTGTCATTATCAATATCTGGAAACGTTACTCGAATATCACCAAATATTCCGGTTGAATTGAATGCATCGGGAACTTTTGGACAGATGGTTATCGCCGGCAATTCCAAGCTATCCACCTGAAGAAAAGTGAAGCTAAAAAATGCTTCGTCATAAAAAAAAACGTTGTGTCGGCTATTTTATGACATCTAGAGAAGTTTTCGGTGTCATAAAATAGCCGAAAACTCGAATACAAGAGCAATCGAATTTTCGAGTGTCTCCCTGGGTATTGGCTTGAAGTCAGACAAAATGTAAAGCTTACTAATCGTATGGTAGTTGATGTTGCCGTCGGCCCGTCCACGTACTCGAGTATAACTAGCGTTGTCGTAACGCTGCCACACATGATGCATACAACCATAACTAACCACCAGAAGGCTTTCATCGCAGTAGTTTCGCTCAGTAGAGCCTGAAAAGCAAAGATTTCGGCGGAAACGTTCTGCACTGATATGTTCACCGATTTTCTTTCGATCCGCCAGTTTTTTTTATTCCCAGTACGTATAAGTCACAAAATCGGAAATCGCACACAAATTCTTGTTTAGAGACAGTGTGTGATAATCATGCATATTGATCGATTGGCCAATGCACTAGCGCTGAAACTCCGAGCGAGAAGTTTGCCACTTATTGCTTTGAATTGGGATAAAACTAATTAGCTTAAACATAAGGCACTTAAGCCAGTCCCTTGGACGGCGTTTAGAGTTCATTCGCGGCGCGGCGCGAAGGTATGATTAGCCTCCGCATCGATCGAGCGACGCGGCGTCGCGTCGTCGCTAGGTGTTTATAGCGAGCATGCGCGATACATTTGAAATGACGCGCACTTTGAATTCGCGCGTCAACTTGCGATGCAACGCAAAGCCAAGCTTGTTGCTGGTTTTTTTTTCAGGGTTCTCTCATTACACAACAAAAACTATCCATGAAATCATCAAAACCGACCTACTTAGGGCCGCTTGCACTCAAACAAACACGAAAAAACTGTTGCTAGCATCACCGAGAAAATTCTTATAGTTTGTTTACTCAGCATACTGTGCTTTTAGGCCAAATTCCACTCCGCAAATGCGTCTCAACACGCTTTGCGGCCGCACGCTCCCGAGTCGAATGAGCTTCCAGCGCCGCAGCCGCCGATCTGCTGACTCTAGGTGGGTTTTGAAAACTGGAAACTAAGAAAAATTGAAAAAAAAATTGTATAAAAAAGCCACAGCGAGTAGGCATTGGCGCTGGAGACCCGACTGACTCCAGCGCGTGCGGCCGCAAAGCGTGTCGAGACGCAATTGCGGACCGGAATTTGGCCCGAAGAAGCACAGTACGTATGCAATCGCGCGTGGTTGCCCATCGTTCGCGCAACGTTCACACTTGATATCCTGCGCGATTCGATTTTCGCGTAGCATTGGCATGTGCCATCGCGTCGCCTCGCAAACAATAGTCTTCTTATTCTTCCTTCTCACCACTTTTTTCGTTCTTTCCTCTTTTGACCTGATATTGAACAACTGTTCGTGTTACTGTCCTGTATTTTCAGATTGGACTTTGCTTAACAGACAGGGTCAAGCTCACGGTGGTCCGCAGACCACCGTGGGACCGAGGGGGGTCGTTATTTTTCGAAAAGCTTGAAATTTTGGGTGGGGATCGTTTTTTTTACCCATCTAAAATAGTGTCCGTATCGCTGGAAAATCGAATATTGAGGAAAATTTCCTGGGGCCATGATTATTTACCATGTAATAGTAAACATTATGGATGGAACAAGAGCGTTTTGAAATGAAAAATGGAGTAAATCATCAAGCGTGTACTAGCTCATCATTACCTCTTCTACAACCTTTGGGATAGACATTACTTCGTGGTTTTGGAGCGAAATCCGATGGAAGAGGAGACTATCTGTATTGCGTCGGAAGTCCTTAGGCCACGAATACAAACTTCGTACAGAACTGGCTATGGTAGCGTCGAAGGTTTTTAACGATGGCACTGCACCCTGTATAGCACAGTACTTCTGGTGTAAGGCGATTGAGTTCGTCATCGAATCTTGGCGTACTGTATAATCTGTATCTTTTTCGCGTCGTCTATATATTTGGGTCAACCTCTGGTGTTTAACTTGGCGTTTGTAGATTTATACATTTTAAAGTCTTCGAAACTCATTATTTCACAATTTATCATCTCCAGCAGTATATGACGATTCAAAGCATAGGGGAAGTCCTCCTGCTTTCTGCGTTTGGGTCATTTCTTTGGGACATATACCCTTGAATCCGATTGGTATAGCTGGAGTAGAACTCAGTAGTGATGTGGCCCCTAGCCAGAGCAACATATGTACCATCGTTATACACCTTACCCAAGGCTGGATAGCTAAGAGCTTCGATGCCCATGGTAGTGTAATAGGTGTAGCGAGAAGCGTTGTCTTGGTCTCTTTAACGGGGTGTGATTCCTCATCTTTGTTTTTCTGGTTGCGTGTTTCGGGACTCCCAAGTTGAGAGCGTTTCATGATTTTGCGACGTCGGTCTATCAAAGCCCGTATATGTCTTAGGATCATAACTAAACAGGTGCTCAGCTATTGGGCCACCAAATGAGCCATAGTATGGCACAAGAGCTATAGAGCCATTTCTTGCTCCGCATTTTTAAAAAGATAGCACACAACATCTCTGTCTTCATTTAATACCTTAGCACTCGAAGATTCGAATCAAGTTCAAAATCGTGCAAGCCGAAAGGAAACGAGTCGGGAAATGGCCGACTGTCAGTTTCAAAAAAAAAAGTATTCGGAACGAGGGTACCAATCGACTGGAAATGTTATAAAAATCATTCCTAGATAGGTGAAAAAATAACCTTTTCCAAAAGCTGAACTTCACCTGTCACCCCTCCGGATATTGAAAAAATCGGCCAAAAAATCGAAAAAGGGTCGTCTATATACATGACCTTGTGCAAGAATGGAAACTGTAGACAGATGTTAGAGAATGTTAACGTCCGGAGATGAGCTCATAAAATCTATTTTGAGCCGAGTTATGGCCGTTCAAACGGGCGGTGGTCCCACGGTGGTCTGAAAGCTCTACCGTACCACCGTGGACATAAACGGAGGGCGAAGATTTTTCCGGTTTCTGAAGTGCTTTTCACCTTTCAATCTGGCTGAAGTTTTTCAATATCGGCAGCGCATGAAACGCTATTCATCCCCTTTGGAATGGTGAGGCCCCAAAAATTTAAAAAACCTCCAAAATGAAAATAGTCAGTAACGTCTTCCAGATTTTTCACTTTTCCTAGGGGGTCATTTTTTAGCCCAAGAAAAAGGTCGCTGTCAAGGGGGATCGTTGTTCAGGACGACCCGGACCAGCGCTGTGCCTGACCCTGTTAACATAACTGTTCCTGATGGAATTGTTTCAGCTGAATTGTTTAATGTTTCCAGGATTGACACACGAACAACTATAGACAAGTTACTAGATGAACATTTTATTTAAAGGAGGCGAATGACAAGAAAACGAGGAAATGAAGAAGAGCAAACGAGAGAATGTTGACTGTAGGGAAATCAGCGGTGAGCGACACCAATCGTTTTTTTTTCATGACGGGACACACCACACGCTCGATACGCGCGCTTCCAGTCGCGACGCGGTCCCCACCCCACCCAGGTTATGACGGTATTTGAATGGAATAGCAAAAATTTAGACTGTACCACAGGGGGTGCGGTTTTTTTTCTGAAAATTAGATTTTTGGATTTCTACTAAATTGACACAGCATACAATAAGGCATGTTGTTCGATAATATGACAGCATTTTTAATCACGAAAAAATGACGTTTACCTGGCTTAGGCCGTGAATTTCGCCAGTCCATGGCGGCGGGTCATTAACATGGCAGCTGCACTGCTTCTGAGGTTCCGGGAAGTACATGTGAATCTGGAAAATTTATAACGTAAGTAGCAATTCATCCAGGCAAGTTGAATTCCTTAAGAATTAGGCAATAATGAATAGTAACAGATGAATTTAGTCCCGATCTAGTCCGGAGAAAAATTGTTGAAGCACTTTTGTGTAACAGCAAGCGAACCCACAGACCTCGGAAACCTCTAACATAACCTTTTTTTGCGAATTATTTATCCAAACTTTTCAACAAATCATCTTTCTTTCTTCAAAAAGTGGAATCAAACATGATCGCTTTTCCAGCGGTCATACACCTGTCCGAAAATCCCCTCCATCGAACGAACACGATCGAACATGATGCATAATTTTCGGCGGTGCTTGAAGGAAAGAGTACACTTTCCCAACAAATGCTTGAATTGAAAACTCAGCAGCTCTTTCGAGAACATTGAAAAATGTTCTGGAAACCTCAAAGCAGCCGGATTGAGTTACCCTGAATGTTAGCCCAGCTCCGGGACCTCACTTTTACCGCGAACAGACTGTATTTATTGTTGAAAAATGGAAAACAAAAAGAGAGCATCGGTTTGGTCAGAAACACGCAGCTCGGCCGCGCGCTTCTAGCTCAGACCAGCCGCACGTGCTTTGTGGAGTTGGGAACCTATGTATGATACATTGAAGCAATAGAAAAACAATCTGTGGGGCAACCGTGGTGGGCTTTGAGGGGAGCAGCGCGGCGATTGTCGCGTGCGCTCGCGCAGCATGCTGAAATGTGCTACGTGATACAGGTAGAGTATTTATTGGATTCGGAGAGTGGTTTTCGTCCAGAACTCCTTTTCTGGCATTAATAAATTCTCATTTTTTGGACGTTCTGTTGATTTTCATTCCTATATGCAGTGGTTTTTTTTGGAAATTGGGAAACCACCATTTTTGTTTTCTACTATCAAGTCATAACAAGTAAGCGAACAGATCAGTTCTCAGCATTTGCAGTACAATAATCAGCTATCAAAGGAAAGTCCCCGACTAGCGAAAAAAAAATGAAAAATGAATATTGGCGACCACACATTTTGCTGGAGGCGGGAAAAAAACCTCACTGTGTATTAGGACGGATATAAAAAAAACATTTAGGAAATGAAATTTACTAATTTTTGTGGAGGACTTTGGGGAAAAAAACAACCTTCTGCTTCTCAAACAAAAAAGAGTATAGAGGAAAAGTGGAATTTCCTCTAAAATCAGTTATGCCAGGTAGCACAATTTATACACTGTCTCAAACGAGATGACAAGCGAAGAGTCCTGAGAAGCAGCGCTCTCTCTGCATCTCTGACAATTTTGGATTACGGTAAGACGTCGCGTATGCAACCCGTTATGCAAAAACAAATGTTTTCGTGCCCTCCAATCTGTTATCCATATCCTGAAACACATTCCCTACCACGTAAAGAAGAATATCTGTATTGAGGGTGAGTATCACGAACATTTCGAGCGAAAAGAACGCAAAAGAGTAATGAAGTATGTGAGGAAAGAAGTGAGAACGTGGAAAACTAGTAGAATTCTGTTTTCGGATTACGGTGAGACATGCTGCGTCAGTTGCGTACGCGCCATCTTACCGTAATCCAAAAATGTCAGAGACGCCGGGGGAGCGCTGATTCTTTGAACTCTTTGCTTGTCATCTCATTTGAGACAGGGTATATATAGCACGCGATGCGAACTAACATGACCAACGACGCGCGTCTCGCCCACAAAAGTTGCTCCAGAGATTGCACACAGTCCACGGCAACAGAAGAAGGCGGTTGTGCGGTTGTGAAATTGAATTCAAAAAATAAATTGAACCAATATTGTGTGTGTGTGTGTGTGTGTGTGTGTGTGTGTGTGTGTGTGTGTGTGTGTGTGTGTGTGTGTGTGTGTGTGTGTGTGTGTGTGTGTGTGTGTGTGTGTGTGTGTGCGTGTGTGTGTGTGTGTGTGTGTGTGTGTGTGTGTGTGTGTGTGTGTATGTGTGTGTGTGTGTGTGTGTGTGTGTGTGTGTGTGTGTGTGTGTGTGTGTGTGTGTGTGTGTGTGTGTGTGTGTGTGTGTGTGTGTGTGTGTGTGTGTGTGTGTGTGTGTGTGTGTGTGTGTGTGTGTGTGTGTGTGTATGTGTGTGTGTATGTGTGTGTATGTGTATGTGTATGTGTATGTGTGTGTATGTGTATGTGTGTGTGTGTGTGTGTGTGTGTGTGTGTGTGTGTGTGTGTGTGTGTAAGTGTGTAGACAGGGAAACTAACCGTTTCTTTACATTCCCGGTGCTGTTTCTCCTTTATTCAAGAAAATATGAAACTGGCTATCGATTATGGGGCGAAGGCCGCATGCGCGTACGCAAGCACCTAGTCGACGGCGAATTTTGAACTTTTTTCTCAATTTTGGAGAAAAAAAGCACCAGACATGTTAAGAAATGGGGTTTCCTCAAAAAAACACAATATTAAAGGCATGGTACGCGCAGGAAACCGTATAATATTTTTTCATTTTTTGTGTTCCTTGTCCTCTCTAGTGAACGAAAATGTCGAAGGCTCCCATGAAAAACCTCCACTGGTAAAGGAAATTCATTCGGAACACATTGCAATTACGAATGTGAATTTCGCGCCAAAATCGTTTTTGAGGTTTTTCTGCACTTGAGGGCCTCGTCACTGTTCTTTTCGAGGTTTTTCTACATAAGGCTTTTGTGCCGTAACTGTTTTTCATGTTGTTTGCCGGTCGGATCTACATTCTATGAAAAAAGTGCTAGATGGCCGGTGAGAACTGGTCGCGGATCCCCATCTTCAACCTCTTCCAACCTCATAACCCTAAGTTTTTGAAGCGCCAAAACTCACCGTTGTGGAGTACCGAGCTCATTCTTGAAATTGAGATGAAAAAATGGAAATTGATTTTCAGCGCGAACGATGCCTTCAAGCCACCCAGAGTTTTAACTATAGACAGACACAGGAATAACACGAGAAAATGAAGAAAACAGAAAAAAGACCGCGATTCAAAAAAAATTGTCAGCTGTTACATATCGGTCAGTGGTAAGGTTGGAGCCGAGCTAGCCTGCAGAATGCTCGTTCGCGCTGAAAATCAATTCCCATTTTTGGGCTCAATTTCATGAATGAGCCCGGTAGACCACAACGGTGAGTTTTGGCGCTTCAAAAACTTAGGGTTTTGAGGTTGGGAGAGGTTGAAGATGAGGATCCGCCACCAGTTCTCACCAGTCATGTAGCACTTTTTCATAGAATGTAGATCCGAACCGGCAAACAACATGAAAAACAGTTACGGCACAAACGCCACATGTAGAAAAACTTCGAAAATAACGGTGACGAGGCGCCGAATGCAGAAAAACCTCAAAAACGATTTTCGCGCGAAATATAAATTCGTAATTGCAATTTGCTCCGAATGAATTTTCTTTACAGATGGAGCTTTTTCATGGGCGCCTTCGACATTTTCGTTCACTAGAGAGGACAAGGTACACAAAAGCATGAAAAAATAATATACGGTTTTCTGCGCGTACGATGCCTTCAAAGGCAGTGTTCACGATAAAAAATGTGTTTCAGTTTCCACCAGGAATGGGTAGTGGAAGGGCACACTGTAACGTTGACGCCGGAAGAACGCATGAAAACGAGCCAGGAAGAGCCCTAAAAGAGCCCGAAGTTGCAACTTCGAGCGCATTGAAAACCCCAAAAGCGCATCACACGCCCACCGACGTAAACAAATGAATGCTCGAGATCGTGAGATGAGCGATGATTTTCAATCATTAGCCCCGTTCTTCCCTTCATTCTCAGCTTCTCTCTTTACTCAAGTCAGCTCGCATAGATCGGCCGCAAAAGACGGAAGTTACAAGACTCGGACAACTCGTCCACCATGTTTCCATTGCTCAATCTTTGAGGGACCATACCTGCGTTCACAGAAGGTCTTGTATGATTTCAGAGACACCATTGGAATCAGCATGGGGCCGTTCTCAAGATAGGCGGAGAAACAGAAAAACGATTTTCATCGTGAACACTGCCTTTAAGGAAAGTACATACGCAACCGCACCACAGCCTCGATACGTTGCTGTGGTAGCGTACAATATTGCTGGATCACAAGAAAATATATAAATACACCAAATAAAATCGAAAAGCAAAAAAGCAATATCGAGGTTTCTAGAAGTGAGCAAGGTTCGATCCTGGAATGATCCCAGGGTCAACTTCTGCAGGAAGACTACTAATTTTCTTTGACAAGGAACGGACCGACAATAAGAGTGACTGGAGTTGTGTTTCATCAGAAATTTCGAATCGCCTTTTTTTTCGAAAGTATCTTTTCATACCAGTTGCAAAAAAATCGAAAACTAACTGTTATAATTTTAGTTTTCGTAAACCAGCTAGTGAGTGTGTGCTTGTGAGAGCAGAACTCTGAAGCAACAGAAGATGTCCTAACAAAAGCATTTCTTTAGAAATTTGTTGTAGCATAAACCAATCACAAAATCACGGAGAACATACCCTAGCACTTTGAAGAAGTGATGAGACGCTCGGCATATTTATCTTTTCACAGAAAGAAATCAATGTTCCACACGGACTCCGGGCACAAACGGCTTCTCGTTCCGGCCAGCGAAAGTCTAATCGTCGATTCAAGTACGTAATCTGAAACCCGACTATGGCCACCCTCTACCTGCAAGCCCACCCTCGTTCGCTTTTATTGGAAGGGCAGACACGTGGGTGCTTGCGTACCTGCTGCAGGAAAATATTCTCAGTTTGAATAAATAGGAGATGCGGTAAGGGAGGACAATCGGAGCATGACATATCACCGAGTAGGTAGAAAATACAACGCATACCTGCAGATTATGCGTAGGATTCATCCAGACTACGTAGGATTCATCCAAACTAGGGCCCAAATGAAATAACATTAATAATTTGCAAGGGTTTTTGGCACGAAAAGGTCCTTCTCATAAGGAACGTCTCTGGATCATAAACGAATTGCAATACCCGCGCTATGTCTTGCAAAAACGGGGAGCATCTGGCAAACCTAGCAAGAAAGCGTCCGACATATTCATAGATCAAATTGCTACCTAACTATTTGATTTGTAGGGCGAAGTTCCCTAAAATCCCTTTCTTTTTAAGGAAGTATTTGTACAAGGAATAGAAAAGCATTATGTATGCTTTCTTCATAAATTAGGTGCAGGTGAGAGAATTTCAAGGTTTATGTTAGTTGAGTTTTCGAAATTCTCCATCAAACAGGCGAGAGAACTACATGAAAAGTCGGAGTTTTCTTGCGAGAACCCTAAACCTTTGAATGAAGAAATTGGAAAATTCAACCAACATAAACCTTGAGATTCTCTCACCTGCACCTAATTTATGAAGAAAGCATACAGATTGCTCTTTCATTACTTGCGCAAATACTGCTCAAGTTCCAGCGCACTTCGCCGCGCGCGACGCTTTTGAAAAACGATTGCAAAAACTATTCCGTTTAAAAACAAAGCGATTCTAGGGATCTCTGGCCCACAAATAATTAGTTAGGTAGCAATTTGATCTGTGATTATGATAGCGTTTTCAGAATTTAAAAAAGTCTTCATTCAAAAAAGTTGCATGCATCGGACGCTTTTCTGCCAAGTTTGCCAGATGCTCCCCGTTTTTACAAAACTTAGCGCGGGTATTGTACGTTGCTATTATCTCCTGGGCCTCTATAGTAAATTCTAGGCCTCTATAGTGCTGGTTCCAAAAGTTCCAGTCGCAGTCAAAAGTAGAGGATAATTCGCATTTTTGCGAATACTGTTTTTTGAAGTATTTCGACAAAATATAAGCGAAGCTTGATGAAGCTTTAGTATGTAGCAGGCCATCATAAAGCATGACTTAAAGGCAGCATACACGCTCGTAAGCATAGTCGAGATAACAGCATAGATCGGTCCGCACGGCCCGTACTATGTCGTCAACGACGTTTGAAGCGCTGAAAACTGTCCAGAATGACAGTATTTGACAATGTTTGAGCAATCTTGCCTTCCACGCCCGTATTTTCACACCCCTTCGAGTAACAGAATGAGAATCGATACTTGTGAAAACGTGTGATAATTGAGAGTGATAGCACTATCAAATGGGAGTGCACGAGAGAAATAGCTTGGTTTACTTGAGTATAACATGTCGGCATACCTAATGACTCTCGTCCACTTTTGAGAATGCCGCTCTACTTTGGCTGACCTCTTGAAATGGAGGATTTTATCAGTGCACAAACACGTTATACTCAAGTAAACCAAGCTGTCTCTCTCGTGCACTCCCATTTGATAGTGCTATCACTCTCAATTATCACACGTTTTCACAAGTATCGATTCTCATTCTGTTACTCAAAGGGGTGTGAAAATACGGGCGTGGAAGGCAAGATTGCTCAAACATTGTCAAATACTGTCATTCTGGACAGTTTTCAGCGCTTCAAACGTCGTTGACGACATAGTACGGGCCGTGCGGACCGATCTATGCTGTTATCTCGACTATGCTTACGAGCGTGTATGCTGTCTTTAAACCTGAACTTAAAATTTGAATATTTAGTTTCTTGAATTCATATGTAATTTACAGGCAATTTCCCGGTCATAACTCAAATCAGTGTGATTTCCTCGACACATGACTATAGAATTTCCAAATCCGTGGCTTTTTTGCTATCGGGAGGCCTACAAAATCATTGTTCGTTTTTGAAAAACAATTTGTGATGAACTTATGAGTTTTTGTCCCTGATTGACATCTCGCTTCGGTGTGAATGTAAAAGGACGAGATTGATTTACTAGTTGAACATTGGCTATGAATATGCAATGCATATCTTGAAATTTCTCTGAAACTAATTATTCTGAAAAAATGAATTATCGAGAAAACTCCTATTTTTCGCAACTTTCTGTTACCGTAAAAGTGTTCCAAGAATTTACAATGTTTCAACGACATAAAATGGCTTTTGGGGGTCTATTTATGGCAGAAAGAGGAGCCTACGGGTTCGACATTTTCGCAGCCATGTTTCTAGGAAATAGCATTGTTTGAGATTTAAACGCGATCCGCTATTAAATTAAGTTTCAAAGAAACTGTACATTATAAGTTCAAGTTTGGGTGTGCTTTAGTTAAGTTTTATCCTATAACGTATCAAAAATTTATCGAGTTTCGCGAATATTAAGCCAAGATACGTCGACGCATGCGCAAAAAAAAATGTTAATCACCATCTACTTTGACCACGACTTTAGAGTTCCCATGTTCAATTTAGTGTGGTGAATGAACGAGGCTGCGACGCTAGATCGCCGCCCGCGATCGAAACCTCGTTGGCGCGTGATGCCGCCGACGCGGGCGGCCGCAGTGATCGCGCTTGGTTCATTCACTAGACTTATTTTGATAAAGAGACCAAAATTGTATATAAGTCTTCTTTAAGCTTCTTGAGAAAGCGGAGGTACCCAACAGACAAATTTTAATGTGTTCCAGGCAAATATTTTCGAATTTGGCTCGAAGCTTCTATGTACTCACACTCTGCGGGGGGGGTGCGAGCGCCGGAATAAAGAGCCCGTTTTCGACATGGGGGAGCGACAGCGGAGGCCTCCCCCGAGGGGGGCTTCAGGGGAGGCTCCTGCTCTCCTCTGGCACTTGCCCCCCCCCCCGAGAGGAAGAGAGGGAAAGGATGGGAAGAAGTCGTAGAAAGTAGTTTACGACAATAGAGGCCAGAGAAGGCATAGTAGGCCAAACGCACGCATCGTCATTCACGTCAAGTTTTGTCCTGATTTAACGTGATTTCTCCTGTGATCTATCACGTGCTCAACCGATATAAAAGGCGCCTCACCTCATAGAGAGCCGCATTCAGCACAACAGGGCCGGCCCTGGACGGAGACTTCGAGTCCCTGTCAGAAAAATATATTTTTGGAGGAAAGCGGAGACACCTTCCGGGGAGTGGATGGTGACGTCACTGCTCCGGGTCGTGACGACACTGCTCCGAAGCCGTGACGTCACTGCTCCGTGGCCGTGGCGTTCCTGATCCGAGCCGTGACGTCACTGTGCCGGGGCTGTGACGTCACTGCTCCGGGGCCGTGACGTCACTGCTCCGGGGCTGTGACGTCACTGCTCCGGGGCCGTGACGTCACTGCTCCGGGGCTGTGACGTCACTGCTCCGGGGACGCGACTTCCCTGATCCGAGCCGTGACTTCACTGCACCGGGGCCGTGACGTCACTGCTCCGGGGCCGTCACATCAGTGCTCCGAAGTCGTGACGTCACTGATCCGAGCCGTGAAGTCACTGCTCCGGGGCTGTGACGTCACTGCTCCGGGGCCGTGCCGTCGCCGCCGCGGGGCCGTGACGTCCCTGCTCCGGGGCTGTGACGTCACTGCTCCGGGGACGCGACTTCCCTGATCCGAGCCGTGACGTCACTGCACCGGGGCCGTGACGTCACTGTTCCGGGGCCGTCACATCAGTGCTCCGAAGTCGTGACGTCACTGATCCGAGCCGTGAAGTCGCTGCTCCGGGGCTGTGACGTCACTGCTCCGGGGCCGTGACATCGGTGCTCCGGGGCCGTGACATCAGTGCTCCGGGGAAGTGACGGGGGCTTCCATGCAGTGACTGGGGCTTCAGGGCAGTTACAGGGGCTTCAAGGCAGTGACAGGGGGCTTCAGGGCAGTGACTGGGGCTTCAAGGCAGTGACAGGGGGCTTCAGGGCAGTGACTGGGGCTTCAAGGCAGTGACAGGGGGCTTCAGGGCAGTGAATGGGGCTTCAAGGCAGTGACAGGGGGCTTCAGGTCAATGATTGGGGCTTCAAGGCAGTGACAGGGGGCTTCAGGGCAGTGACTGGGGCTTCAAGGCAGTGACAGGGGCTTCAGGGCAGTGACTGGGGCTTCAAGGCAGTCACAGGGGCTTCAGGGCAGTGACTGGGGCTTCAAGGCAGTGACAGGGGGCTTCAGGGCAGTGACTGGGGCTTCAAGGCAGTGACAGGGGGCTTCAGGGCAGTGACTGGGGCTTCAAGGCAGTGACATGGGGGCTTCAGGGCAGTGACTGGGGCTTCAAGGCAGTGACAGGGGGCTTCAGGGCAGTGACTGGGGCTTCAAGGCAGTGACAGGGGGCTTCAGGGCAGTGACTGGGGCTTCAAGGCAGTGACAGGGGGCTTCAGGGCAGTGACTGGGGCTTCAAGGCAGTGACAGGGGCTTCAGGGCAGTGACTGGGGCTTCAAGGCAGTGACAGGGGGCTTCAGGGCAGTGACTGGGGTTCAAGGCAGTGACAGGGGGCTTCAGGGCAGTGACTGGGGCTTCAAGGCAGTGACAGGGGGCTTCAGGGCAGTGACTGGGGCTTCAAGGCAGTGACAGGGGGCTTCAGGGCAGTGACTGGGGCTTCAAGGAAGTGACAGGGGGCTTCTGGGCAGTGACTGGGGCTTCAAGGCAGTGACAGGGGGCTTCAGGGCAGTGACTGGGGGCTTCAAGGCAGTGACAGGGGGCTTCAGGGCAGTGACTGGGGCTTCAAGGCAGTGACAGGGGCTTCAGGGCAGTGACTGGGGGCTTCAAGGCAGTGACAGGGGGCTTCAGGGCAGTGACTGGGGCTTCAAGGCAGTCACAGGGGCTTCAGGGCAGTGACTGGGGGCTTCAAGGCAGTGACAGGGGGCTTCAGGGCAGTGACTGGGGCTTCAAGGCAGTGACAGGGGGCTTCAGGGCAGTGACTGGGGCTTCAAGGCAGTGACAGGGGGCTTCAGGGCAGTGACTGGGGCTTCAAGGCAGTGACAGGGGGCTTCAGGGCAGTGACTGGGGCTTCAAGGCAGTGACAGGGGGCTTCAGGGCAGTGACTGGGGCTTCAAGGCAGTCACAGGGGCTTCAGGGCAGTGACTGGGGGCTTCAAGGCAGTGACAGGGGGCTTCAGGGCAGTGACTGGGGGCTTCAAGGCAGTGACAGGGGGCTTCAGGGCAGTGACTGGGGCTTCAAGGCAGTGACAGGGGGCTTCAGGGCAGTGACTGGGGCTTCAAGGCAGTGACAGGGGGCTTCAGGGCAGTGACTGGGGCTTCAAGGCAGTGACAGGGGGCTTCAGGGCAGTGACTGGGGCTTCAAGGCAGTCACAGGGGCTTCAGGGCAGTGACTGGGGGCTTCAAGGCAGTGACAGGGGGCTTCAGGGCAGTGACTGGGGCTTCAAGGCAGTGACAGGGGGCTTCAGGGCAGTGACTGGGGCTTCAAGGCAGTGACATGGGGGCTTCAGGGCAGTGACTGGGGCTTCAAGGCAGTGACAGGGGGCTTCAGGGCAGTGACTGGGGCTTCAAGGCAGTGACAGGGGGCTTCAGGGCAGTGACTGGGGCTTCAAGGCAGTGACAGGGGGCTTCAGGGCAGTGACTGGGGCTTCAAGGCAGTCACAGGGGGCTTCAGGGCAGTGACTGGGGGCTTCAGAGGCAGTGACAGGGGGCTTCAGGGCAGTGACTGGGGCTTCAAGGCAGTGACAGGGGGCTTCAGGGCAGTGACTGGGGCTTCAAGGCAGTGACATGGGGGCTTCAGGGCAGTGACTGGGGCTTCAAGGCAGTGACAGGGGGCTTCAGGGCAGTGACTGGGGCTTCAAGGCAGTGACAGGGGGCTTAAGGGCAGTGACTGGGGCTTCAAGGCAGTGACAGGGGCTTCAGGGCAGTGACTGGGGCTTCAAGGCAGTGACAGGGGGCTTCAGGGCAGTGACTGGGGCTTCAAGGCAGTGACAGGGGGCTTCAGGGCAGTGACTGGGGCTTCAAGGCAGTGACAGGGGGCTTCAGGGCAGTGACTGGGGCTTCAAGGCAGTGACATGGGGGCTTCAGGGCAAAGACTGGGGCTTCAAGGCAGTGACAGGGGGGCTTCAGGGCAGTGACTGGGGCTTCAAGGCAGTGACAGGGGGGCTTCAGGGCAGTGACTGGGGCTTCAAGGCAGTGACAGGGGGGCTTCAGGGCAGTGACTGGGGCTTCAAGGCAGTGACAGGGGGCTTCAGGGCAGTGACTGGGGGCTTCAGGGCAGTGACTGGGGCTTCAAGGCAGTGACAGGGGGCTTCAGGGCAGTGACTGGGGGCTTCAAGGCAGTGACAGGGGGGCTTCAGGGCAGTTGAACACTAACCTGGAGTTCGTTTATCGAAACTCTGAGACTTACCCTAGGTTACAGTGAACACAATGCCATTTAGGGAACCAAACCTACTTTAATAATTGGAAAATCGAAAAATAGACTTCAAATTTGTATTCACCACCTGAACAACTCCCACAGAGAAATGATGAGCTCCTCAGAATTGTGTTAAGCACTGCAAACATCATAAAGAAGAAAACAAAGAATCATCGGACCACATCTATCATATCATTCCGGAAATTGTGAAAAGTCGACTTTCGCCCCCAAACTTTTCTCTTATGGCAAGCTTTGTACCACAAATGGTATCGAGAGCTTTCGAAAATCAACAAATTGACAGCAGATCCGTGATCGTGACCCTTATAACCCCCACCTGAGAATTCTGAGTCAAGTCAAACAGCTTCAGATCCACCCAATTGAAATATGTAAACGCTCAACAGCAATTGTAACAAGTGGGAGAAGTCTGTTACCCTGCTAGAAATTCAAAAAAAAGTGCTCTCACTCCAACTTTGTTCAAGAGGTGGCTTCGACAGCTGAACACATTTCTTAATTTCATTTTCAGGTTTTTCCGAATAATTACGGGGCGTTTTAGGAAGTGATATACATACATAGTTGCCGTCACGTCTAAAGTCTATGACTTTTTGGAATCCGCAGCTCGGGACGGAGTATGTAGTAGGCAATTTTACTATTGATATTCAAGGGTAGACGCTTTTGACACTTTCCTTGCAAGCTCAGTTCAAATCTTTTTTTCTCACCCTTCTCTTCCTAACTCCACCTTGCGGTGCCTGAAAGTCAGAAGATCGCGTCGTTGTAAACGCCACGGACAGCATTTTGAAATCCCCTGGGACCTGTCTTTATCAGATGAGAATGCCTCCTGCCCAACATAAGCAACACTGGTACAGATGTGCCAGGAATCCAGCTTACTCTCCCAAACGTTCTAGAAAACTAGGCGTCTTTTTTTTTCGAGTCATATTTTTGATCTCATACATATGTCTAACACGTGAACGCAAAGGAGTTTCATGTCACCAGTCTAGTTCAACTTGAAGGCAGTGTTCACGATAATCTACAATTTTGAGATTATTTGCTATATCGATTAAGTGGCCCCCGGGTAGAACTAAAATGACGTAGAAATTCACGAAATTCTTAAGTATCACCCACCTCTTAAGTATGACAGAAAGTGTTTGTTGTGACAATGAAATCTTTTGTGGACCCGTCCTTTGTAATTCTCTACTCTCTATTGCTCCGTTCTTTCCTTAGGGCCCTAACTAATTCTGCTTTGCATAAAACATTCTTCTTTTTTCGATTGACCCAATTTTCCACCGGTGACAACCACCATGAATATGTTCCTTAACTGGACAACTAGTCCATGTTATAGAATATTGTCACTGAAATACGACGTTTAAAGGCAGTGTTCACGATGAAAGCCATGTCTGATTTTTTGGTGCAGATCGGCAGCTGCGGGGCCTAGCGCAACCCTAACGTTGAAAACATTAAGTAAAATGAGCTCGGAACGGTCACCTACGGCCCCAAAGTTGGACACCCGTCAGCTCGTCACACCCCAGATGCACTTTCCACGCCCACCGGCGTGAACAAATGAATGCTCGAGATTGTGAGATGAGCGATGGTTTCCGATCGATAGCCCCGTTCTTCCCTTCATTCTCGACTTCTCTCTTTACTCAGGTCAGCTCGCATATACCGGCTTCAAAAGACGGAAGTTACAAGCCTCGGACAACTCATCCACATTGCTTCCTTAGCTCAGTTTTTGAGGGACCATAACTCCGCCCCTAGAAGGTCTTGTACGATTCCAAAAACATCATTGGAATCAGCATGGGACCGTCTTGAAGATAGGAGGAGAAGCAGAAAAACGATTCTTATCGTGAACACTGCCTTTAAAGGCAGTGTTCACGATGAATATCGGACTCGAGTTCGACCCAAAAATAGGATTGTTTGGTCGTGAGGTAACTAATAGTGAAGAGACAGGAAAGAAAAACTTTGAGAATAAGTCAAATAACGGTTTCTAAATTCAGGGCGTGGACGAGAATCATGGGCCCTGCTAATTTCGGCAAGCGCGCGCTAATCGCGAAATCTGCGAGAATCGATAATGCTAACTGCGGCAGAGTTGCTTGGCAATTTGCCATCGAAACATGTGCGGCGCCACAAGCTCGTCCGATTGGGGGGCGGACCGGGATAGGTAGGCGCACCGGGAGAGCTTTCAAAGCCGTTTATATTTATTTCTGGCCAGTTTTCGTTGCTTTCTTTGACCCTATCCTTTACAGCACCTGCCAACTTAGTGTTTCACACCGAGACCTCGAGAACAAGATTTATCGTGAACACTGCCTTTAAATGCGTTTTTCGTCCTTGCTTCGTAATTTTGGTAGCGCTTGGAGGCCAACGCATTGTTTTATGTAAAAAACTCAGAGACGAAAATCATCGTGAACGCTGCCTTTAAACATCTTTCCGTTTTTGAAGAGCTGCAACCTTAATACAAAGATCTATTCAAGAAAAAGGTGTTTTTTCGAGTTCCTGTCCATTTCAAATTGACTGCATTCTGAAGTTTCGTAACACTCGATTCTTAGATAGCGTCGGCTTTCGGAGTGAAGCTGTATTGAAGCTGTTCCTGCTTTTAGAGCCTGTTTGGGGGAATGCAAACAAAGCTTCAAACCTAGCGTAGGAAAGGGTTTTGTGCTTCAAAATCGTTGAGTACATGAAACTGTTTTCTCTCTATTGCACCGAAAACTCTTTGAAAATGAGATGGGTCAATGCACATCCTTGGGTGTTAGAATCTTTAGCGATAAAAAATATTTAAAATTCGGCTACTGTTTCTCTGGTGAGACGAACGCAAGACAGCTGTTATATCACGTGGCGTGGTGGTCCAGTGGCTGGGCTGGTCCACGAGGTTTTCATCCACTCTCTGGTCGTTTTTCGTCGTACTTCGTCCTTACTCTTCATAGAGTAGCGGGACCTAAACCTTACGTCTCGGCGATAAAACGAGCAACTTTCTCACCGGGAACAACCGGTGGTCCCAGCAGTCGCTGCATGCTGCAACCAGGGTCAGGCAGGCAGCTGTCCAGGACCTCGACGTAGCTATACTCTGTTTATCTTGAATTGCACAAAACACGGTCCGCCAATAGTTCTCTAATTGGCCCGCTAGTACCGTAGTGTACGCCCACGACGCGTTCTCAGCAGACCTGGGTGGCAGGATGGGTGGCGGAGTGACGGCATTGACGAATCGATTGCTCTGCACACCGGGTGCATACCCGGGTCTGCCGAGAACGCGTCGTGGACGTACACTACAGTACTAGCGGGCCAATTAGAGGACTATTGGCGGACCGTGTTTTGTGCAATTCAAGATAAACAGAGTATACGTCCCCTCACATGGAGATCGAAATTTTTGAAGAATGTCCAAAACTTCTACGTCCTGAAAATATTTTAACAGTTTTTGCGGTCGAATTTTTCAAAAAAGTAATTTTCAACTTAAATTTCCTTAAAATAATTACTGCACTCCGTTTTTAAAATAATTGCTGAAAGATACACAAGATATCCCTGTCCGACTGATTAGCCTCGGGCAGCGTAGTTTTGACTTGCTCTTCGCTATGGAGCAACAACATCTATAGCGAGAAAGAAGTAATCAAAATTGTGACACAGATTGCCACGAGAGATACACTATCTAAAATCGACACATTTCAATGGAGTTTCTTTAAGAACAATGACTGATAGCTCTATCGAATAGCAGATACCGGCAGAAGTCTACATTTTGACGAATAAGAAACCTGAAACTAAGTTTGCGTTGAGACCTTCGGGCGGGTGGAACCCTTGTGTGGGCGTGTAAAGCTTCACAGGTTCAAAAAAGTTCGATTCCCAACTAGTTTTGTTCAACCAGAAAGGAAGCGAATGTGATTGGGAGAGGGGTGTCACCGGCGGTGGTTCTGCGGGCACTGTACTGCGCAACAGTGCCCGCAAAATCCCCGCCAGTGGCAGACGCGGTTTGGCATTGGAGCGCGATATTTTTCGACGGCTCGCCGCAGTGGTAAGTAAAACACTTGCTCAGGAATGCTCTAAATTGAGGAGTTTCCGAGCGAAATCGTGGTAGTGAGTCGAATTTAGGCCAAAGATGAGAATTTTACCTTTAGGATGCTTAAGATGCTTTTTTGAAAAAAATCCGTTGTCCGATTTCGGCCGTAGGCGCGGTTTTGGACAACGGCAAAACGTGTTTTAAGCAATTTTCTTCGTGATTTTAGGGTGGTGGGAAGGGCGTTAGGTATCAGTTTGTGGAGAATTTTATGGATAAACTGAATTTTTTCCAGGATTTCGAAAATCTGAAATTTTTTGGGGAGACGTACGTTGCCCAATTTTTTGAAGTGAAGAATTTAAGCGGTAATAGGCCCGATTAATAAACGTAACTCGTCTAAAATTTTATTTTATATACTGAAAATTTGAATACTGCCTAAAACATTCTATGTCATAGATATGTATAGATACTTTTTTCTCATGTACTATTGTGGCGATGTACTAAGAAACGCGACTTAAAACATCCCCGATTTTTCAAGTTTTGGCCCAAAGTTTTTGCTTCTCCCCCCCCCCAAAAAAAATCTCTAGATTTCGAAAATTTTCACGTTCCCCCTGTTGTCCAGCTGGACAACGCCCGCCTGACCCTGGCTGCAACAGTGGCTATCTGCATCTGCTGAGCAGAATTTTGATCCGATAGAGACAGTAACTCCGTTCAGAGAAATGGAGCACAGCTATGAAGTTCAATTTCAATTTTTAGTCAAAATTGGATACCAATATCTTGCACTTCGTTCGAAATGGCCACTTTTACTTTTGAAATGGCCACTTTCTCCAAGTTCACTTTCCTTGTGAGGTAGTGGTCACTTATTTTGAGGTGTTTGTTATATTATTGCTATGTGTAGAATCAATAACTAATTTAGTAGGAAATCACCAGTGTGCATAGGACATCAATCGAAGTTGCCTATACTTCACAGGTGGCTGACCTTGCATCCTATCCCATCACCTCCTTATCTGAATTCCTTCCGTTAAACTCCGTTCATAACCTTTTTCAGCTTTTTGTTCTTCCATATGATGTGTAATATATTAGTATAGAGTTTCTGACTCTGTTTCCGTTTCCGAGCATTATGAAAGATGGTTGTCGCAAACAAGACCTAGCCCACTTATATTGATGTAGGTAGATATGTAAGCATGAAATATGTCACATATGTAGGTGAATAGTATACCGCAGTATGGAGGACAGGTCGGCCAATTGACGGAGGTACCTCCACTCTCTAAGACGTTGCTGATTGGTCTACTCCTATCTACCCTTATACCAATGACTGCTCAACTTCTGAGGGACGGACCCAACTTCCAACGCACAAAAGCTCCGCATAACTGCAATCAAAATCCCTATAGGTATCGAATCTTCCACATAGTGATTGTGAGTTTACCTCAAGTCTGTCTGAATGAGACTGTGCGCCCACGCGGTCGGCGTGCTTGTCGAGCGACCGTCGCTAAAGCTTTCTTTGGACGTGTAAAGTGAGTATCAGGATTGTAAGACGAATCATATACCAGCCAGCTTCTCTAAGGCATGGGAAGGCTCGCCCGAGAAAATGTCTCAGCTGCGACACGCACGCCGACCGCTTGGGTGGACAGTCTCCTTCAGACAGACTTGACCTCCCTACTTGTGTCTAGAGTCCGGCCTATCATGCTAATTGCGAACTCAGACAACACCTAAAACGAGAATTCTTGAATAATCGGATATTCAACCTTCCAAAAAACGAAGGCCGCTGACAGAAGTGTGAAAAATGAACCTCGATTTTATTTCAACTTGTACAAGGCTGTCCTCTAGGAAGTTCTATTTTCATGTTTTTTGATTCATTCCAAGGTTAGTTACACCCAAAACAGATTAATCGTCAAGGAAAGCAGTCAGATTTGAGGACATGATTGCTCAATGCATACATAAGTACATAAGTGCATCGACTAGAGAGTAAGAGAAAAAGCAAATGAAGGACCAATTTGACTTTGGATAGAAATGGAGGTGGGCTACAGACAGGGATTTCCTGCTAGTTTGAAGAGGTCAATAATATCATCCGATACCAAATTCACACCTCCAATTAGGCTATCTTGTGGAGCATTGCTTGACACACTATTTGGTGCTACATCCGAAAGTATTGGTATGGGGAGGCGATAAGGAGGAGTGGAGACTAGGAATAGTCGTTTCTCGATCTTTAGGGTTTTTCTTTTTACGCTTCTCACTCTGAGCGGAGCATACAAGGCAGGAAAACCCGAAAAATATGGAAGAGAATTTTCTTGGTTCGAAAATTGTATTTGTCTACGATTCAATATAATTTACGGTCTGTTCTCGCTGATTTGACGCGACCGGTCTTGTCACCTCAATCACTGGGTGATAGTGCGGAGAAACTTAGCTGCTGGTCAGCTGTTGCCGTGACGCGCCCGCCCGCATTGAAATGATAGATCGCCACAGCGCAAAACATTCGCATTGTAGCGTATACAATTGATACTGGTCCTAAAATTAGTTATTTCCATTCGGATCGCCGATTTAAATCATGTTTTATAATGAAGAAAAAAAACATTCGATTCCACGTTTTTACTGTCGAAATAATACATATACAATTCATCTCCGCAATGCCGTTCAGTCCGCAAAGTGCACGCTGATTGCGAAAGCGTGCTGCGGCGCGGTTGCGAGTATCCTCAGACATGGATGTGGGATCACCCGGGCGGTGGGATCACCCGGGCACCAAAGGCAGAAACCGCTCGGGTGATCCCACATTCCTGTCTGCAGCACCAACCGCGCCGCAGCACGCTTTCGCAATCAGCGTACACTTTGCGGACTGAACGGCATTGCGGAGATGATCTGTGTTCTGTAAAAATCTAATTTCTCATCATTCAGTGCGCTGCGCGTGCTCGCGATGCTGCTCCCTCCGTCTGCCAAACGCTCTCCCGCTGTCTCTAGCCTCCGCTCTGCAAAAGCACGTGAAAGAACTAGTGGAAGTTGACGTTTCTAAAGTCTGTGAGACTGCTAGTATGAAATATTCTGGAGGAATAGAGAATTCTCAAAATCAAAATTTTCCGCCCATGCATGCCTGATCCCTGAAACAGATTATGTGCACCATGCATTTAATGGATTGCATTATGGCATTCACCACATGATTAGATCGATATATTCAATGTTTCGTGAAGATGTCGTAGATATTTTATTACGACATGACAAATTTATATGCCGTTTGCAGCCTGTTCATACAGATGCGTCACGTTTGCACAGCGATCGCCTCATCATTTTAACATGACCATTCCCGGGCTCATGCACCTTATAGTTCACGTTTACTATATGATACTATCATGTACATTTTAAGTTGTATAACTAAGTAACATCGATTTCCCCGCTACTCGCACTTTTTTGCATCACTGTCATAGAAGTGGAGCGGTTTTTGCATAGATTTCTTCATTTTCATCGTGGAATGTTTCGAAAAACAACCGCATCGTATCTACGATTGTGATAATACGACTGCGAATAGCGAGGAAATGAATGATGATTACGCTCTACTATATAGTATACTAGTGCTATTAGTTGCCTAAACAAATTGTTCGCTTCCAGTGGAGGTTCCGGCAGCAACCCCCTGGCGTCATATTTGGCTGGCGTTTACAGACAATTCGGTTGACTCTTTGCTAGCAGAGCTCTATTGAATAGTTATGAAGTCTTCCTTAGTTCGTACGCTTAACAGATTTTGGCCTTCTGCTAATTCTGCTAACAAGGGAAGTGCTTTTGGTGGTAAACACAACTGTGAAAACGGCTTGTATTGTCACAATTTCTTGGGCCTCCATAGAAAAACTGCGCAGTGTTCCGCCCCGAGCTGCAGGCAGGGCTGGGCACACGTCCCGGCAAGGCGATTCTGAATATGCACCCCCCTTAGCTCGGTAATTTTTAGGCACCCCCCTAAGGAAAATCTGAATCGGCTATTTTCCAAAAAAGTTGAGCACAACAGCCATGATTTTGACTTCCTGATTTCGATAAACAAGAATTAAAAAAAAAACACTGCCTAGAGAAAATTCCGAAAATGCCAACAAAAAAGGTAGTGTAATTTTTAAACTTCAAAACAATCCCATGAGGAAAATTTGTTAGCAAGACGGTAAGTTATGGCACAAGATAAAACATTTTTCAATACAAAACAATTGAACAATTACCAACAACAGAACTACTACTATTGCGATAATTAATGTTCTCTGTCGAATGTTTTCATAAACCTATGAAGGATTAGTTAATCTGTGTTTGGTTGTTCTGATGTGGAAATCAGAACTATTTTGTGTTGTGGAACAATTTTAGAATTCATGTGATGCGTAGGGAGTGAGAAACCCGAGTTTTACCCTCCTAGAATGGCGCATTCCTTCAGAGATTCGGCTTGCCGTGCGATACGGTGTTTGTACGCAGCAACACAGCGCACACGGGAGTGGACGCGCACACAATATTAATAAAAAATGTATTTTATTACAGAACGGGGAGGAGAAAAGGATTGAAACTGAAGGAAATTTAAGATGGTAAAGGTAGTCTATTCTGGTTGTACCCATTTTAGAAATTTAATGTAAATAAACAAAGTTAGAGCGGGTGTAAATATTTAGCCGTGACAGGGTTCATTCAAACGAACCTAGTTGATCAAATTCAGCATTATAAAGAGAGCGAAGGATATTGTGAGAAAGAAGAGAATCTGGCGAACATTTTGGTTTCATTAGGATCGATTTTTAATGTGATTTGAGGACATTAAAGGCATCGTCCACGATGGAAACCGAATTTGGGTTTATGCGTTCATTCGGACTAGTGGGCCATGACAATGTCACACAGAAAGTTTGGAGTTACAAAACCGTCTCTGAATGAAGATTCGCTTACCTCAAAATGGCTTCCTGGGTTTGGGGGGCCGGCCTTGGGGTCGATCCGTTGTTACAAGGAACAAAACTCCTGGGTTGCTGACGGCGGGCGTGCCTTGACGCGTCGTAGGGCGCAATACACACGCCAGTCGATTTCGAATTCGGCATCGATCGAAAGCAGCCGGCAGCACTGGACGCAGCAGGTGGGTAGCCCATTTTAATTTCGCTGAAGTCGTAGTTGAGCGGCATCCTCGGTGAATTGCTTCCAACGCTGCGCCAAGGAACGAAGCGTAAAACTGTTCCTTGCATTCTCTGCGCAACTATCCCAAGTTAATGCCGGCGCGAAATTCAAATTTGCTATGAACTTTCTAAAAATTGGTTTTTCTCAAAAAGTTGACGTTTTTGAGGGGGCGTTTTGCTACCGTTAGTCATTATAGGGATAGTACAACACGAAAGCATCAAAAACCCAAATATGGTTTTCATCGTGTACGATGCCTTTAAATCTCGTCCCGGTTTTACCTCGAAAATTGGGACAAAGCGGGACAAAACCGGGACGAGTGTTAAGGACCTTAAGTCACATTGAATATTAAACTTATTGCCATTGAAATGTTCGCCCGATTCTCCTCTTCCTCTCAATGCTCTTAGTTCCATGTTTATTGGTGTTTTTAATCAACTAGGTTCATTCGAATGAACCTTATCAAGTCCGAAAAAAAAACACTCCGCTCCAACCTAATTTGTTTACATTAAATTTCTATAGTGGATACATTTAAAGGCAGTGTTCACGATGATTTTCGTCCCCGAGATTTTCACATAAAACAATGCGTTGGCTTCCAAGTGTTACCAAAATTACGAAGAAACGGCGAGAAACGCATTAAAACGTCGTATTTCAGTGACATTATTCTCTGACCTGGACTAGTTGTCCGGTTGGATGAACATGTTCATGGTGGTTGCCACCAATGGAAAATTAACTCAATCGAAAATAGAAGAATATTTTATACAACACAGGATTAGTCAGGGCCCTAAGGAAAGAACGGAGCAATAGAGAGTAGAGAATTGCAAAGGACGGGTCCACTAAAGATTTCATTGTCACAACAAACACTTCCTGTGATACTTAAGAGGCGGGGTGGTATTTAAGGATTTCGTGTACTTCTGGTGCGTTTTTCTCAATTTTTACGTCATTTTAGTTCTACCCGGGGGCCACTTAATCAATATAGCGAATAATCTCAAAATTGAAGATTATCGTGAACACTGCCTTTAAAGTATCCTAATTCTGCCTTCTTCCATTTACTGTGGTTTCAATCATTTTCTCCGCCCCGTTCTGTAATAAAATACATTTTTTATTAATATTGTGTGCGCGTCTACTCCACTGCGTGCTGTGCAGCTGCGGACAAACACCTTATCGTACGGCAAGAGAAATTACGGCATTCAAGGTGGATAAAACTCAGGTTTTTATGTACAGGGTACTTCTCAATGAGGAGGACACGGTCATTCGCTTCTTTCATAGTAACTTGCAGTCTTCAATTTTTACAGTTGGCTCTCTACATAAGTCACATTCTCATGACTTAAAATCTATTGACTGGTTGTGATACTGACTCTGCTATCTGTACTTTTTTACTGTGGAAATAAAGCCTAGCCTGCTCGGATGAGTCCGGGCGGAGTAAGCAGCGGAGCGGTTGGTCATGGCAAAATACATATAACAGTGATAAGGAGATTTTGACATGATAAGCCCGATAAGCCTTGCTTCGACCGGCTCAGAATGAGCGACATAGGCTATACATCATTTAGCTAATTTTTTCTGAACTTGAACGATAGCTTTCCTGGGCGCTGTGTTTGTATTTTTGCCTCGAATCGGTAGCCACCCGAGTAATCAATGAACGTTCAACCGAAGCAACATGACGCTACATCAGTCCTTACTTGCTACAAGATAACAGAAGGGTGTTTATACCTTCATCAAAACAAACTTCGACAGCAACCATGAATTATTGCGAACACAACCTGCATTTCTATCTATAATTTGAATTCTTCAAGTGCTCGCCTTAAAAAGCGGAGAAGTAGATATGGCAACTCAGAAGAATAGTGTGTGTTTTTTTCCTTATATTCGACAAAACATGCACTTCGTTATTTTTTTTGGTGTTCGGTTTAGGCACCCCCTTTGCTCTCTCTGCAACGTCCAATATGCACCCCCCCTCTAAGGTTATCCGGGACGCGTGCCCAGCCCTGGCTGCAGGTTCCAAGCAGGGTCATGCGACCCGTTGGACAAAGTGCGTTCGTTGTCGCGACCTCTCCCTAACAACGGCCCCGTTTACTTCTAACTAGGAAACCTTGCTACCCATGTATCGGCTTTTGAAAAACAGTCAGTGTTTCTTGGTCAATTCGGACACGCTCTTTCCGATTGTGTCATTGGATTATGCTACGGATATCAAATTAACAAGTTATTACTCGTTAAAGTTACTACATGGTAATCTGCTATTTCGCTATCAATTTGAGGGTTATTTTACCGATTCATGCAATATTAGTAGGTATATTTATGTTGATCATACCATATCCACCAAGAAACAGCTCTAAAGTGGAGGTCTGTGCTAATGGCGATGAGTCATTGCCTCGACGTCTTCACCGCTATTTCGCCCTACACCACTGTCAACGGATGAGGAGCGGACTTTATAGGCATACGGTCAAGGGTTCGATTCCCGTCCCAGACAATATGCTCGCGGACTTTTGCAAAAATGGGTATAACAACGTTTTTCTATGACTGGGTTTTCAAAAAGATTGATTTGCTTCATTTTTGCAGCGTTCTTCAGAATGATCTGAAGATTCAAAAATTGAGTGTTTTTCAGGGTTTTTTCTATTATATCAAACCAACCTTAAGGTTGTTCTATTATCGATGTTTCATTTCTAGAACCCCTAATTGACATGTCTTTTTGAGGTTATATAGCAAGTTTACCGCATGTTTTTTACTCCTCGGTTCGTCAACTTTCTGAAGTACTGGTGGCACAAAGCTGGATGCGTTGACCACCATCCCGGATCCCTTATCAGTCCGACAGATTACCCTTTCGAGCTCGACACTGTCGACTGCTGTGAAAAGGATTGCCAGGAACCAGCCTTCATCAACTGTGCAGTGTGTAAATCTCATAACTGTTTCGTTCACTTCTTTGAAATGTGCCATCAGCGCTGAATAAAAGACTTTATATCTTGAAATTTGTATATTGTTGCCATATGAAGGTTATCACCGCAGCTATTTAGAGCAGTTTTCGTTGAATCGGGGTGTGGATCGAGAAGAAGAAGTTTTCCGGACCGGCTGTCAAACGAGTCTTTCTTGGTTCGAATCTGAGAAAAAAATTAGACTTTTTTCATGCACCCACCTGCAATCTTGGTGTTCGGGGACGATTTTTTTCGTATTTTGAGCCTTAAATCTTTTCATTGTCCTTCTCATTAAAAAAAATAGCCCTATAAGGTGTTTGGATTTTGTTAAAAGATTTTTTAAATCTTTGAAAATGCCACATTTCAGCAAGCATCCTCAACACGAGCGTTCGCCAAGCCCTGCCCATTTTTGTTATGGCGACCGCTGCGCTCGGGTTCTGTAAACTTGAGTACCATTTCTGTTTTTGTCACTGTTGTTCTGCTGTTCAAATCACGAAGCACTCGCTCGATACACGAGAATTCTAAAAATCTGAGAATGACAACGTTGGAACTGTAACCAGTAATAACTTGTTAACTTGAGGTCCGTAGCAAAATTCAAGGACAGGTTCGGAAAGAGCGTAACCGAGTTGACCAAGAAACATTCATAGTCTCTCAAAAGCCCCATACATGGCTGGCGAGGTTCCCTAGTAAGTAGACCCCCTCGCTTCGGTTAAGATTTGAATGCTCGTCAAAACTGCAATTTTCCGAATGACAAAAATGGTTTTTGGAGGCTTTCCAGTGTCACATACATTGCGCTTAAGGGAAGTAACTCGGCGGTTCGGTAAATTAGACTGACACAAAAGCTAGAAAAAAGCAAAGTAGTTTCTTTAGAGGGAGAAATAGAAAAAATTAGCTGAATTTTTTCTTAGATTTTTTTCTTGATTTTCTACCTCACCACGTGGTGAAAACAATGAGGTGGGGAATCCCAGAAAAAAAATTGTTAAGATCCCACTAATGCAGTTTTCGATAACCATTCAGCAGATGCACCTTCTATACGACTGCCGCCTTCCAAAAGTCATTTGGAGAATGTCATTTGAAAAAAAATCGGCCTTTTCACACCCTTTCTCCAACGGGCGATTCGTCTGTTTTTGTCACTCTAAATGACCGCCTTTGCTTTTTTCAATTTAAATCCTGGTTCTATTAAACCGAACCGCTGAGTCGCGGCCCATCAGAGCATTGTACATGACACTGGAAGGCCACCAAAGACCATTTTTCACGCAGTTTGGACATTTCGAGTTTTGACGAGCATTCAGGCCACCAGCGATTTGCGAGCGAATCCGAACAGCTCATGGTTGTGTAAGAAACATTCGGTGGTGAAGCTGAGTTAGAACCAAAATAAAAGTGAATCGAAAAGGTCCGGCGGTGCGGATCCCGCCCCAATTTTTCAAGTTCGGTAGCAATCCCCTTCTTTGGAAACATTCCAACATTGCTTGACCCTATATCCAAGAATTTGTATCGTTTTGTACTTTTTGTATTTTCTAAAACGAGCAGCAATTTTTCGGAAATCTGGAAACAAACCTCTTAATCGTGTTTGGCGCCAAAAATAACCCCCTGGCCAAAGTTGGGGCTAGCCCGTGTTGCGTCCAATCAGGAACCTCGCTCCTCCCCCGTTTCTCCCGCCTCCTCAGGGGTGTTGATACACGATGGCCACCACCCCTAAAGTTTGGCTGAAAGCACATTCTTCGAACTTTGTACAGAGTGGTGGCGTTTTAAACTTCAAGAATTATTTGTTGATCATTTTTTTCCAAACATTTGGTGGTTCTTGAAGCGTTATTTTTTTACAGAATTGACTTAAAACTTCCTCATGAGGGTCATTCGGTGTGCTTGTCACGAAGTTGAGGTTTTTGTGTCGTATTTCCAAAGTGTCAGACTAAATTCGTTCAAAGCCTTCAATCGGGAGGAAATTTGGGGTCAAAACACGACTTTTCAAGCTACGATAGGAATAACCAGAAATCTTCCTCTAGAGGTCATTTAGAGTGCTGAACACGAATCTGACGTCGGTTTATTGATTTTCGACAACTCACGGAGATTACGGTGGGCAAACGGTAGTTCGGTGAAAATCCCAGAATCGACTCCAAAATTCTATGGGGGTTTATTCGGGGTACTGAATGCGAATTTATTGTCCATTTGTCGATTTTCGAAATACTAAGCTTTGCCTCCTAAATGACATTGTACCTACCGTAATCTACAGTAAACCAAGAACTTTCGGAAGCTGGACCCGAAATCCTTTTCAGCACACTAACTGAACCCTATATACAAGTTTCGAGCAAAATCCGAGAAATTTGTTTGAAACACAAAAAAAAAACCTGTACCCTTGCCTTTTCCCAAAGCTTGAAAAACGCTTATAATTTCTTGGAGCCTGTAGCTCGGGCCGGGATACTATGCAGTTTCACTATTGAGGCCCAAAAGTTACTAACAATACTAGTGGCTTTAGATGTGTTTACCACTAAAAACACTCCTTGTAAGAGTTTAACCTGGAAACAGGTAACCGCATAGTGGTCCATTTGAAGCGGATTGATTGGTATTCGGCGACGTTTTTTCACCGACAATCGCCCATTGGGATAGACCACCAACAGCAGCCAGCCAGGCAGCATTGTTTGCCCCCGATTTCCACGTGGCAGGCCTAGGCAGAGCCCGACGACGGACGGGACGGGCACCACGCAGAGACTCGCGCCCGTCCGACCATCAGCAGCGTTTAGCACCGTGATCGGTCAGCAATTTTGCCTCATCTGGCCCACACACACACATACCCGACCACACATGCACCCTAGTCAATTCATTGGACTCTCCCCGCCATTATTTTCATCAATTGCCCCAGTAAACTTCTCAACACTGCACGAAGGACCAGCATTTGCATTTCCTTTCCACGCGTCAGATGTTTTTTTGGCTGTTTTCGCTATGCTTCCGTCATTTATGTGCAGTGTGAATGCAGTGATTTTTGATTCCAATAGACTCCACTGACAAAGAGCATGGGTTGGAGGCCCACTACAAAGTGAGGCACTCTCCATAGAGTTGCAACGACTGGCGGCGACGTGACGCCGAGCGTCAGAGGGGGGGCGTGGCATATTGCCGGCTCTGACGCTGGACAACCGCGGCGTCTAACCATTCTGTAAAAGGACTTTTTTGCTGCTTGCGTCACGCTGGTCGCCGCCAACATGCAACGCAATCCATAGTATGTGAAGGCTGACCGAAGAGACTGTCCGCACACGGGGTCGGCGTGCGTTTCGAACGGCCGTCGCGAGAGCGTGTTTTGGACGAACTTTCTGAAGGTTTCGAACAGCTGACTATGTTATTATTCACTTACCGGGTGATAATCCTGCAAATAGATTTCTAGGTTCAAAAAAAAAAGCTTCAACCCCACCCGCTTGGACGCATGTCGACCGCGGGGGCGAGCAGTCTCATTTGGACACACTATATATCCTCCAGCTCGATTTGGTGTTGCTAGCAAAGCCGCAACTTGAACTTCTGGGTCCCTTGTTGGTTCTCTGAGAGAAATTGCCGGTGCGGCTACGCTACAGTGCCGATGCGGCTCCGCGATAGTGCCACCGCGGCTCCGGGAGAGTATCTGAAATCAATGGGAATTATAATACAACTAGGGAGCCTAAGAAAAAAACTACGCTCCTGCGGTTGTTACTCCCTCTGCCTGAAAGGGACAAGGCTTAGCGCCATTTTCGCGTCCAAGTAAATACGGGCTGTGCCTCAAACTCGAGTAATAATTTAACCGACGATAATTTTGTTTTACAACACAGGACAGTACATCGTACTCGACGCTGGTTCGCTGCTGCCATCTGGGGGGAGGGGGGGTGGGCACGATTTTAACGCGAATCCGCCGCGGCACTATCGCGGCAATGTAGCGTCTTTGTCGAGGCTCAAGATACTGCGACAGAATCGTGTAGTCATAGTGATGATCACGTAGCCGCTGCGGTATTTCCATGGAACTATCGCGGCACAATCGAGGATCGCGGTACTCTCCCGGCACTGACGCGCAAAACGTCAGCAACTTTATCCCTCAAATCCATCTACTGGCGCACAACAGTTTTCGTACGAACGGTTTTTGGATTGTAACCTTTTCTCACGTCTATTATTGAGTGTACTATGGTCTTCAGCACAACAGCACATTATGGATTGATATGTGACTAACCCTTAGAGGACCGCGTACCTGCATTATTGCATTCATGGCTGTTTTGACCCTGGGACCGCGTGTCCACACTGCTGACCCGAGCTATGAACTCGATTTTTTTGTAGTTTTTTTTTAGAAAAATAGGATTATTTTTCATTAAAGCTGGAAGATTCATACTAGAAAGATTCTATATTGCTGATAAAAGACGTGAGGCACCTTAATCTTTTTCTGTTCGGATTCTTTCATAACGAGGGTTCCGGTCTTGGTACTCATTGAATTGATTTACCATTAAGCGCGCGGTCGGTTGCGCAGACTAGCCGTGGGGCGCGCTGTCTCTCAAGCGTTAATATAAAAGATTTTTGCTTTCTCGAGGACCTGCACCATCTTTATGAATTATTATCCTCATATTCAATCGTATTGTACCTCATGCATACAACACTATATCGCCATGTGCTGCAGACTCCTCGTGAAGCCCCAATCGCCTATCACAACGTCCTGCGCATTCCATCCAAAATCCTGCTGTTTTCGTTAGATTGAAGATTTGGCCCTGAGCAAAAGGGGTCCATGGATCATAACTGTTTCTAGATTCGGGTACAGCCATCCATTTACTGACGCTCCACTTTGGTTGCGATGTTGATGTCGTCCAAAATCGAGCTGCAAAATGATAACACTACATTCGAGATATATAATTCTTGATCAAAAAGCTCCAACAGAGGTTTCAAAGGTTGTTACACGCCCAAAACTTCCCTCACTACCCACTACGCAAACGATGCTATTGGCTAGTGTTCAGCTCCGCGTAGACTAAGAAGAGATGCTGTGTACGGCTAAATTTCCGAGCCGAATACCCTTATAACGTCGGCACGAACTCTGAAAAGGCCTTGCGTTCCCCATTGAGGATTGGCGCAAACTTGGTGAACTTATGTTATATCATAGGGCACCGAGCTTGCGCCAACCTTCAACAGTGATCGCAAAGTCTCTTCAGGATCCATGCCGACATTAGATCAATGGCTCGCGGTCGCTCACTTATACCATTCTTCCTTGTCAGGTATGAGCACTCCCACATGATATTAGATTTCTAGATTTCCACTGAACAACATTAAATGCAAGGCGCGGCCAAATTGTGATACTACCGAATCTCGGGCTGGATAGATTGGGCTGCACACCGTCTGGACGTTTCACAAACTCTGAGTCCTTACTTCTGGGGCGGCATGCATGAACGCAGCGAACGGTGTCAGGGAGCCGCTCCGCGTGCCATGCGCGCAGCGTCGAACAACGGGGCGGCCCCGAAAATCAGGCACATCAACACACGCCACGGAATTCGGGGCCGCCCCGTTGCTCGACGCTGCGCGCATGGCACGCGGGGCGGCTCCCTACACCGTTCGCTGCGTTCATGCATGCCGCCCCTGGAGAAAACGACCTCGAAGTCAGGGATTATGGTATTCACTGCATGATCATGACCGGAAAGACCGCTATTTACAATGCAGTTTTAAAGAATGCCTGGACCATGGCTAAAACACGGACGATAGACACACTTTTCCGACACCTTGGTTGACGGAATCGTTTCTTGGGACAACCTGTAGCATAGCCTCCGACTCAGCGGTAAATCTTAGAATCGAAATTCTTCTCGGACCCTGCCTTTGAAGGCATCGTTCGCGCTGAAAACCAATTTCCATTTTCAGGCTCAATTTCGTTAATCAGGATCACGTCGGTGAAGTTTCGCGCGGCAAAAACATAAGGTTCTGAAGTTGGAGTGGTTCAGAATGACGATCTGCCACCAGTTTTCACCAACCATCTAGCACAAGGAACATAAGCGCCATCACAGGCGCAGATGATTCCGTATTTCGAATTTTTAATTTGGGACTTTCTAACATCCGAACTTGCTCAATGGATACTTCTTTTTTAGAACAAGTTCCATTGAGCGAAAGGCAAGAGAATTTTATCCAACTAATAAGTTTAAAGCAAAAAAACACATCCGACGTTTGTAAAACAACTTTCGACGTATTACACCAGACACACCGAAATAGATGGAGGGGTGGGAAGTGAATAATTCGAGACGTCTGAAAACGAGTTTTTTTTTGCGGAAGTTGATGGTTTTGTGGAGCCTTTTCACTCTTATTCTGTATGTCAGAGACTTGCCTGCGCAAAAAAAACATGAGAAAATGAGATACGGTTTTTTGCGCGTACGATGGCTTAAGTTATATACTCTGTTTATCTTTAATTGCACAAAAAACGGTCCGCCAATAGTCCTCTGATGGGCCGGCTAGTACCGTAGTTTACGTCCACGACGCGTTCTCCCGGGTGTGCACCGGGGTGTGCTGAGCGATCGATTCATCAATGCCGTCACTCGGCCACCCACCCTGCCACTGTGCACACCCGGGTCTGCCGAGAACGCGTCGTGGACGTAAACTACGGTACTAGCCGGCCCATTAGAGGACTATTGGCGGACCGTTTTTTGTGCAACTAAAGATAAACAGAGTATACTTGCCTTGTTAGCTTCAGCCGATCTCAGCACTAAATGCAGGTTCGATTGAACCGCTTTCGTCCGCTGAACTTTGTGGTCTGGTTCGTTGCTAATCATGTCGGAGTGCGCTGCTCTCCATCAATCGCTTGCTATTCCACATTCATCCTCGTCCAAAATCACCTGCTCTCGCCATAATCTGCCCTCGTCTAGCAGGGTCTTCTTTGACGTTTCGAAATCTTTTTTTCTTTTTGCTCCACGTAACGACCGCCTCCCAGCAACCGACATACGAGATTTGCTCTCTATGCATTCGCTGATGCCCACCTTCAGAAACATCATATACTGAAGATATCCCATTCGAACAGCATTGTACATGTTTGTGACAAGGTACGTTATTAATAACATGTTAGCGTAGTTATCTGATTTAGCTACATACGATGAGGATTCTTCATGACAGGAGCAATTTTCGCCACTTAATCTATCCTGACCCGACTGTTTTTTTTTGAAATTGTTTTGATGTTCGAAAATAGGATCAATAATCCTAGCAGTAAGGGCAAGGGCATGGAAATGCTCACAGTGAAAGAGAATCATTCGGCGCCAATTGCAGGCTGAACATCATGGCATTAATTCATTCTGGCTGGCTTCTCTCAGAGTACGTGGTTTTTTCCAGAGTGTTCCTCTCCCTGTCAGAATCCAATAAAAATAATCATTTTTATTACTTCCATTTTTTTCTTCACTACTATGTAATAATATGTAGCATTATCATGTAGCAATGAGTGGAAAGCAAGAATTGAATTGCTAATACAAATAGCAAGTAATAAATTTAAATTGTAAGCAGCATACGTAAAGACTATTTGAATGAGACTGTCCGCTGACGCGGTCGGCGTGCGTGTAGGGCGGCCGTGGCATAGGTATTTCTTAGACATGCAAATCGATTGGCAGGCATATCAGACAAATATCGAGCACTATCCCAGTCAGCCGTCTGCAGCCGTGCGAAGGTTCGTCCGAAAAAAATCCCATCGCGACGCTGGCGCGATACGCACGCCGACCGCGTGGGTGGACAGACTCTTTCGGACAAACTTCACATTCCATCCGATGGCCGAAATCTTGTCGGATCGGATTCTCGGATTTTGCCAATTTTCGAAACCGTCTCATCGGATGTTGCAGATAAGATACTGGTCCAGAAAAAAATCTGGATAACGGGTCCTATTCAGGACTAGATTTTTCCACAAGGTCGGATATCGGATATCCGGAAACACCGGATAATTCGAAGGGAAAACCGGCTAAATTTTCTTCAGTGATGTCGAGGGTTCGACTTTATACATATATCGCAGTAATTAGCAAGCTACTACTATTCATAAATGTTTTTTGCGTCTTCTCTGCCAAACCATTTACTGACCCATTGTCAGATCCAATTACTTCACCCCAGACCTTCTATATGTGCATGCTTGTAAATGAAATTATGTATTTGGGTATTTCGAAAAGGCTTTTTTATTTGCATATTATTCAAAAATTCGAGTTATTGTTCGATTATGTATTGAGTGAAATACTCGATTAGTCCTTGGGGTTCAATAGGGTATACGTTTTCGTATTTATATGTTTGGAAATTTTCGGACTATGAAATTCTCGTTCATTCGCATTCTTTCTTTATTTATTTATTTAATTATTCATTTTTACATTTTTATTTATTTATTTATTTATATATTTATTTATTTATTTATTTATTTATTTATTTATTTATTTATTTATTTATTTATTTATTTAGTTATTTATTTATCTATCTATTTATTTATTTATTCAGTACGCTACATGAGGCAAGTGCAAAAACACAGATATGTTTTTCCATGCGGACCTAGAAACACAACAGCTTCTTCCCTGCAATGCGTTTGAAACTGCTCAAAGCAGAAGGTACAGATACTGGTCTAATATCGAGGTTAAGAGAGACAGAAGTACATCCGGCTCTACAAGTAAAGGCACAGACTCTAATATTGTCTTCCGGAGCTGCACATGATTTCTCAATCTTGCTACTCCTGGTCCTCGAGCGATTCAGCTTATAGAATCTACAGGCCATAAAACGGCCAATGTCTCACCGTCGACTGCGTACCACGCGCTGCTCGACCGCACGTGCGTCGGAAGCAGACGGGTTTTGGCCGCCGCGCGAACAGTTTTAGCCGCCGCGCGGCGGCCGAAACTCGTCGCGCGGCGGCCAAAACTCGTCTGCTTCCGACGCACGTGCGGTCGCGCAGCGCGTGGTACGCAGTCGACGGTGAGACATTGGCCGTTTCATGGCCTGTAGAAAAAAGCTTCTTCTTCTTCTTCTTCTGCAGCCACGGAGAAAGTCCTGTCATAGATTGAGGAACTGAGCCACAAGCGTCGGATTCTCCCACAGATCTACTGGTGTTAACGATGTCGGTCTCATCGGGCAGTTGAAAAGGTGCGCAGTAGTATGCCCTTTATTACCACAATCCGGGCACTCGTCAGGTCTGCTGCTATCGATCTTATGTAAATAAGACATAAGCATGGGGGAGTGCCCGCAGCGCAACGAGGCAAGGGTGCACCTGGCACGCCTACCGAGTTCCATCTCGGTTTCGCTGACCTCAGGCGGCACGACTCCGAGAATGGAGTTTACGGCGGTCTTGCATAAGTGATCCTTGACGAATTGGGTATGCTCAGCACGTAAGAGACGGAGGCGTTCTTGTTGTGCGTTGGTCCATCTCTGTATATTGATTTTCGTGGGAGCATCGGCAAACGGCTTTCTTATACTTCTCTCTCTGACGGGGTCTAATAGTCTTCGCGACGGATGATTCGGCTGCTTCAGGATGTTTATGTACAGCTGTTGTGCATGGAGTTGGCAATGGTCCTTAACTGGCAGGATGTGAGCCTCGGCGTGTAGGTGCTCTACTGGAGAGCTTTTAGAACAGCCTGTTGCGATTCGCAATGCTCCATTTTGAATGCGCTGCAGCTTGGACCAGGATGTGTCCGACACGATATGCTGCCAGACTGGTGCCGCATACTCCAGGGCGGGCTGTACGATGGCCTTGTACGTGGTCAGGATCGTTTCTTTACTGCACCCCCAGGACGTTCCGCCGAGAGCACGTAGGACGTTAAGTCTTGTTTTCACTGCAGCTTGCTTCTGCTCAGTGTTCTTATGAAACCTCAGCGAAGGGTCCAACACGAGTCCGAGCAGCTTAGGAATCGGGCGGCCGGCAGGCAGGTTTCGTCCCATTTCACCATGGGATGAGCACTGTGCTCCGCATTATCAGTGGAAAAGACGGTTACGGATGATTTAGCGGCAGAGACCGTAAGCATCTTGCTTTCGAGAAAACATTTCAACTCGATCAAGTAGTCATTGATCTTACTGGCAGCTACATTTATGTCGCGATCCCGGCATAGTATAGTAATATCATCCGCATATGCTACGACCTTGATGTCTTGGGATGGAACGGGTAGATCTTCAATATACAGACTGAAAAGAGCAGGCGATAGAACTCCTCCTTGAGGTACACCGGCGGCAATTGGGATGCTATTGGAGACGTGCCCTTGAAATAGAACATTTGCCCGACGTCCTTTGGTGAATGCGGTTATCCACCGCTTCTGCCAGGGCGGAATGGTAGACCTTAATAGGCTCTCCGACAAAATGCCCAAATTTACAGTGTCAAAAGCCTTCGTTAGGTCGAGGGCTACACCTACGGTACGCTGAGGTTTCATGGCATTGAAGCCGTCCAAAACATAGCTCACAATTTCCAGCAGGGCCGTAGTGGTGGAATGTAGCTTACGAAAACCATGTTGATGCTGTTGTTTGCTATTATGTTCGGCAAGCTCCTCCACAGCCAATTTTTCTGCAACTTTGGCAATAGGTGAGAGAAGACTTATTGGCCTGTAACCTTTTGCCGTGGATGGTGATTTACCCGGCTTCGGCAATGGGATGACGCGTGCTACTTTCCAATCTTGAGGTAATGTACAGGTGCGAAACGATGTATTAATGACGTCAGCGAGCAGGGGTAGTAGTTCATTTGGCAGTCTCTTTAGAACTGCTGGGCTCAAACCATCTGGCCCTACTGCCTTCGAGTTACTCATTTCCTTGATAACCTTCTCGACCTTAGCGGGCGTGACTGCATCATCTTCAGCCATGAGTGGCAGTTTACTGAGTTCCCGAACAGTTATTCTATTCTGCTTCTCTCTTTTTGATTTAGTTATGAAAAAATGCTTCCCAAGAGCATTTGCGGCCTCTTTCCCTGACTTGAAGACTCCGCCGTCGAATTCAATCGTGGAATTGTCGGCGGAGGTGAACTTTCCGGAGATCCTTTTCAAGGCCTTCCACGTTGCTGCTGCATCATTTCTGAAGTTCATCTTCTCAGTGAACTTTTCCCAAGATTCTTTCTTGTGCCTATCAAGGTCCATCCTGATCTCATTATCCAGCTCGGCAATGTCTGGGTCAAGATGATTAGCAGCTCTCTTTGCGTCCCTTGTCCTTATCTTCTGCAGTGTCTCCCTGGTGACATTGGGAAAGAAGGTCTTGACACGACCTTCAGGGATCGCAGCTTTCATCGCCTTCCTGATGGCATTAGAGAGGTGGCGCTCCTTCTGGTGTACATTGCCATTCCACGGATATTCGGCCGCTTGGCGGAGTGCAACCTCCCTGAACAGGCTCCAGTCTGCAAGGCCTAAATTGAGATAAGAACGATGAAGAACACCTGTATAGGGAGCAAGAGAGTTAGAGAGATCGATATTGACAAAGACCGGAATGTGATCACTGGAAAGAGTTGTGGATGTAGACCAAGAGCAGGCATTAGAGAGATTAGAAGAGACAAGAGAGATGTCTGGGCTGGAAGATCGGCCGTAGGCAGGGAGACGAGTGGGCTGGTCATCGTTAAGGATAACCAGATCGCACTCCTCCGCCCATTCTTCGACGTCATTTCCTCTAGCATCAGAATCGAGCGACGAGCAGAACGTGTGCGCATTGAAGTCACCCGCAAAGACAATTGGGGGAGATAGAGAGCAGTCATACAGCTGCTTGAGTAGAGGGATAGGGTTGTAGGTTGGTGGACAGGATGTGGGAGGAGGAATGTATATATTGAAAAGAGAAAGTGGAGTTTTTAGAGGTAGATGGATGGGGATTTACTCGAGAGTGCCATCCACTGGAGTGTTTGGAATGATGTGAGAGGGAAGAGACGACAGAACAAAAGTAGAGACTCCGCCTCCCTGAGATGACCTAGGAGTATGATAAGCAGTATAGCCCGGGATGTTTGGATGTCTAGAGGTAGCAGAGGGAGTGAGTTTGGTCTCCTGGACCATGATAACATCCGGGTGATGAGTACGGGCGAAGAGAGATAATTCAGAAAGCTTGGCGCGAAGGCCGTTGAGATTGATATGTACAATAAAGAGGGGGCGGTTGGTAGGTGAGGAATTGGAGTTACTGGAGGCGGAGCACACAATACAACAAAAGGAAGAATCGTGGTGCCTCACAGAACTGAGACCCGAACAAGAGAAGTGCACCCACCTTTGGCATCCAAAACGCTGGTTCCGCTGGTTCCATACCAATTGACATCTCTGTCGCATGTGGCACATGGGTAGTTCTTCTTCTTCGCGGGTCCTGGGTTCCTCTCGACGCCGGCTCTTTGCAGTAGAATCTTCAGGAGAGCTGCGGCCAGCCAGCACCTCTCCCATGACAAAAACCCTCTCCGCGGAGGGATTGACGTCGGTTTGCACGGAGGTGGTCTTCTTTCCTCCACACTGCCACGGCACGAACGTACGACATCTCGGCAGCAGAGAAAAAAGCTATTTTCGCCATGCCAGCTAGTAACTTAAAGCCATCGTACGCGCAAAAAACCGTATCTATTTTTTCATGTTTTTGGCCAGGCGATGTTCTGACATACAGAATTAGAGTGGCAAGGCTCCACAAAACCATCAACTTTCGCAAAAAAAAAACTCGTTTTGAGACGTCTCGAATTAATCACTTCCCACCCCTGCGTCAATTTCGGTGTGTCTGGTGCAATACTTCAGAAGTTTTTTTGACAAACGTCGGATGTGTTTTTCGCTTTAAACTTATTAGGTGGGTGAATTTATCTTGCCTCTCGTTCACTGGAACTCATTATAAAAAAGGAAGTATCTATTGGGCAAGTTCGGTTGTCAGAATTTCCCCAATTAAAAATTCGAAATACGGAATCATCTGCGTCTGTGATGGCGCTTCTGTTCCTTGTGCTAGATGGTTGGTGAAAATTGGTGGCGGATCGTCATTTTGAACCACTCCTACTTCAGAGCCATATGTTTTTGACCCGCGAAACTTCACCGACGTGATCTACTTGGCTTAATCTTTTAATTCGAGCCTGAAAATTGGAAATTGGTTTTCAGCGCGAACGCTGCCTTTAAAAGCAGTTCTCACGATAATCTTCGATGTTGAGATTGTTCGCTACATTGATTAAATAGCCCCTGGGTAGAACTAAAATGAAGTAGAAAAGGAGAAAAAACGCACCAGAAGTACACGAAATCCTTATCTATCACCCTGCCTTTTAAGTATCACAGGAACTGTTTGTTGCGACAATGAAGTCTTTTGTGGACCCGCTCTCTGCAAATCTCTACTCTCTTATGCTCCGTTCTTTCCTTAGGGCCTTATGTAATCCTGTTCTGCATAAAATATTCTTCAGTTTTCGATTATCCCCATTTTTCACCGGTGACAACCACTGTGAACATGTTTATCCAACCGGACAACTAATCCATGTTATAGAATAATGTCACTGAAAGACGACGTTTTAAGTCGTTTCTCGCCGTTTCTCCGTAGTTTCGATAACATTTGGAAGGCCAACGCATTGTTTCATGTGAAAAACTCGAGAACGAAAATCATCGTGAACACTGCCTTTAAACATCATGAAAACATCATTTAGGCGTCGGCGAGACTCTATGGAATGAATTTTCCACTCTCTATCCCTTACTACCGCACTTGGTATTGTGTCATAGGCCCGGATTTGAGGTCTTACGCATATTTTTGGTGTAAAATTGTGATGGATTTTCTCAAGTTGCAAAATATCTTTTCTTTTATGCGGTGCAAACTAACGTCCTTCAAATTCTTCAAATTGCTCTCCCCGAAAAATCATTCAATCATTTATTTTGGAGAGACTTCATTTAAAAAACTCATTTATGCTGGGAGTTTTGTAAAAGTCGCATTGGGAAAAGCTCCTTCTGTCTGAAGTTGGAAAACACGTCATAAAAAAAGTTCATTCATCCAATAAGCTCTAAAAGCGCACTTGGCATCTAAAAAATTCCACTGCAGCACCAGTACAAATTCAATTCCTTTTTCTTACACGTAGGATTACAGAATCTGATTCGAGAATGTCTGGAAATGCACATTTTGATGGCGAAATTTGTGTATTCGTGAAGCGAATGTAGATTTTCCCAAGCTCGCGAAGAACTTTTCGAAATTGCACGCGGTCTTTGAAATATGGGGGCGATCTGACTGATTCACTGAAGTGTCGAAAGCGCGAATTTCAGCGTGCCTTTGGTGTCCATTGCGGTTTATCCCCAGCAGATTGAGTATCTCGTATTTGGACGGCACTTATCGCTTGAGTATGGTAGCGCCGTTTTTTAAATTTTCCACAGAAGTGCCACGAATCGAAGACCGAAGAATGGAATTTTTTGTGCATCTCTGGCGCCTACCTGCTGATGAGAGTCGAGAACAGGGGAGAGCGGAAATCCGAGTTGGGGAAAACCCGCGGTTTCGCGCGTTTTGGGGCATTGCTCACCCGTTTTCCAAAATCGCCGAGGGTGCTCTTCATCGCGGCATTAGCGGATTCACTGAAGCGGATTAGGGTAATTAACTATTTCAATCTTGCTACGGGTTTCGCGTTTCAAAACCCGCAGTTTCGCGCTTTACTGGACGTTTTGCTCACGGTTTCTAGAACCCGGAAAATTCGTGTTGGAACTCGATTTCCGAATGTTCCTGCTCTTATCACGCTCAAAAATCCTGGCCAAGAATTGGCTGTTGTCACATTTTATCGGCCCCACACCATCGTTGGATGAAGCTTCAAGCAATGTCCGATAGAGTCGCCTCGTTTTAGGCGTCAACTCGGAGGGTGTCTGTTTGACCTCATCAGACTTGCAGGAAGTCCTTGTCTTTAGCTTATTTCCTTTCCCATGTCTATGACCGGTTTAGCCGATGTCTTTTTTTCAGCTTACTGAGGTCTATTTCAGACCACCATCCCAGCGTGATGCGATTAGATGTTGTCTGCGGGCATCGTTCGATAACGCGCCGATCGTTGATTCACATATCTTCTGGTTCAAAGTCAGATTAACTCTGTCACCTCGCGCGCTTGTGCGGAGCGAGGGTAGAGACAGCGAGGAAGTCTGGGAAGAAGGAGACGCAGCGTACGCGCGCCGACGCACGCAAAGAACGGAAACAAATCACACTCTGAAACAGAGGTTATGAGGCGTTACGTCGCGCTGCGGTCGAAGTCTACGAACACCCTCAGGAGTCGGTTAGAGTCCCGGCGCTGGACGGCACGGCAAAGTACAATCTTATAATATCGATCGCGCCGCGTGATGAACATTACAGAAAAGGGCCAAATAGTCTCCCTACGCTGAAAGGCGCGGCAGTATGCAGTGGAGGTAAATTGATCGAGCGGGGCCGCATGATCGATACTCTTCCATTGCATGCTACCGCGGGTTCTAGCGGCGGGAGCCTGTTCAGCCCCTTAACGCATTGTTCCGCGCTGCTAGGCGTCGGAAGTATAAACGACGCCTTTAGAGCTCGATCAAAATCTCGCCGCGCAAAAGCGTGGCAAAAGAGGATAATCGTTTGTGTGCCACCGCACGAATGGTGCTTCTCGACTGAATGATGCCGACTTCCAGACCCTTCGGCGTCATTTGTAGGTCTGCCGACAAGCAGCTCTGTAAAGTACATCGGATTGATATCGATCGTGCCGCGCCGCCTATTCAATATTTTAGAACTTCATTACACTGCATCACTCGGCGGTGGAGGTGTAAACAGCGCCTTATCGGTATATTCATTAGCCTGTTCTGTTCTGTGGACAGTAGTGCTGAACGTTTCGCGCTTTTGCGTTCCGGTCTTCTTTTTCTTCTCTTTCTTTTGTAACTCGCCCTGTACATGGTAGGTAGTCTATACTAGAAAATCTAGAGTTCTTAATGGAATAAAAATTGTTTTGATCTTGCGCGTGAGTTTAAGATTTTGTTACAGTTAATAATTTCGAATCAGGCCAAATGATTTGAATGCCCTCGTGTACAATTCGTACCCTCTGCTCGCGATTCCGCATTTCCGTTAGGTGCGCGCGGCCTCGTCACGTATCTCTTTAAGGGCAGTGGTCGCGATCAAACATGTTTGTCGTCATTTCCTCTCTAAACCCTTCTCTGGGTCTCGAGTAGTACGAGCTATGAGAAAAAAATCGCGAAAAAACCACTGTTTTGGGCCAAATTTGAAGCCTGAACTTTCTTGTCTTTGGATGGTGGACGAGTCCACTCCACATCATCGACATCGATGATCTCTGATATAAAGAACATCAGCTGGCTTAAATTTGAATTTCAATCAATGAACCTTCGGATTTATGTACACATCTAGTGAAATACATTGACTGGAGTGCTTTCTTCCATTGCTCAACTGTTTTTATTCGGTAAACTTGCATGTATTTCTTCCTCTGAATGCCTATGATTTTTGACTGCTCGGCATGAGACTGTGATCTTTTTGGTCGGCTCTGTGAACGTGTGCACGAACTGCCTTCTTTGGGCCCTAGAAGCCTTAATTCTAGCCTGTTTTTCACCAAGCTACCTTTATAGTTTTACAGCTGTTTTTGATCTCAGCTGATTTTTGTAGTTTTTTTTTGATAACGTTTTTCTTCGTGACCACTGTCTTTAATGAGCTGACCATTCAGCGCAGCCTCCGGCCCACGTGAGTGTTCAGCAGAATTGGAAGATACGCAGCGCGGCCTCACGCTCCAAGCAGAACCCGGCTTCCCGTGTTCTGCGGTATTCCGAATGGAGTGTATTTACAAAAGTTTTGGGGAATAAATTGTCTTTTTTCGTGCATATTTTTCTCCTCTGCGGCTGTGTACCTTTGATCAAGTGTAACACAGCATTCGTACACGTATCTCTTCCTCTTTCTGACGTTTATTTGTTAACTGCCACAGTACTGATATTTTAGCGCGCAAATTGTGCGTCTGTGTTTTGACTGCATACTTTACTTTTCACATAACTCTATTCATTCCTCATCTTCGCCTTTTATGACCCTGCTGCAATTCTGGTAACCATAACTTGATGGGGGCGCAACTTAAGGACCTCAACCTACTACGTTAAACTAATGATTTCAATCAGGTCATGTGACTCAACACAAAGCAGAATCGAAGGTGTTTTGCGGCGCTCACGATGTTTTTTAAAAAGAGCTTTTGAAGTCAGCGCCATCAAAGTTCGCCCTTCTTTCAACTGTTCCTGACAGTCTGTTTCCAGTGTGATCGATGGCCGGGCCAGAACCCTGTCTGAACAGGCCAATGACCCCATTTTTAGGCGGATCTAATTTTATGGAGACTCGATGTTGGGACCTAAGCTTTGTGAATGGCCTCAGCCGAGTCCAGTTGTTAAATGAAGCTCTCACGATGATCATCATCGGTGACTTTCCGTAGTGAAATGATAGGCAAGAAGGATCCTGGGCTCCCAGTGTCGAAAAAACAGTAGAAAACGAGCTAGAAACGACAAAATAACGGCTGCGATCAAGCGTTTCGGTGCCCCAGATCCGCCCCCTCGGAATGAACAAATAAAGGCTCAGATAACAGGAAAGATCAAATCAAGGAAGTGATGATGAGTAAGCTGATCACTTCATTGCACTGATAGGTATCATCTTTCTAGCGGTCAATTCCTCCACGCTCAAAAATCAACGTAAACAAGAGGGGGCATATTTCTGCTCAAAAACGCGTCTTTCGTGTCTTTTTCAAGCATGCCTTGCTATATAGGGCACCAGACCTTTCGTAAACCGTGGAGATATTGGAAGTGAAATTTATCGTGAACACTGCCGTTAAGCTATGTAGGCGCAAAACATTGAGTTTGGTTCCCAGCGCGCATGATAGATTTAAAGTTGTTATGCTCTGTTGTATCCACCTAAAAACGGCACATAGTTTTTGATCAGTACTCTTTCACTTTTGTACTGTATGTCATGCACAATACTCTTGAAATCGAGCAGAAGTTACTTAGGTCCATCGCGTGCTAGTGCGTGCGTGCGCTGCATTTTCCAGTTCCCCATCCATTCTCGCTGTATCTTTGAGTAGGTTTAGTCTTCAAAGCTGAGTGAGTTGTCCTTAAAGGCAGTGTCCACGGTAAAAATCGTTTTTGAGTTTTCACCAGAGAACGAAGGTTTAGAGTCTGACTGTTTCATCAGCGAAGGAAGAATTATGAAAAACGCTGCGAGACATCCAAAATCAGCTCTTCGTCTTGAAAGCCACATTTCAACGGTGGATCAGTTGCGCGAGCGTGGGCCTGAAGTACACAGCGTACGCGAAAGCGCCCCAATGCTAAAACTCAGCTGCGCTCGCGCTCCAATGCTAATGTAAAAGCGGACCAAACTGTTCCCCGGAAAACTAGACCGTGAGCGGAAGGGCTAGCGCGAGCGGAAAAGCTAGGAGCCGTATGAAGCTCTTTCGGGCTCGTTTTCGTTCGTTCTTTCGACCCCAGTGCTCCAATGAGACCCTGAACTTTCGATTTCCGGCCAAAAGCCGAGGTCGAAATTTATCGTGGATACTGCCTTTAACGAAACGGAATTCGGTTTCTAGATTCGCAGTTGTGGACAACCGCTTTTGCAGTACGCAACACGATGAGAATCGTGTGGGGACAAAGATGTCGTGCTGGGATCATGCTATCCCAGCACGATTATCATCATCGTGCTGCATGTGGCAGCAGCGGCTGTCCGCAGCTGCGGACCGATATATCGTTCTGATAAGGACAGCACCTCAAAGGCAGTGTTCACGATAATGCTCGATTTTGAGATTAATCGCTAAATCGATTGTTTGGCTCCCTAGTAGAACTGTAATGACGAAGAAACCGAGAAAAACGCACCAGAAGAGCTCGAAATCCTTTACTCTCACCCCGCCTTTTTGCTCTCACACGAACTGTTTGTTGTGACAATGAGATCTTATGTGGACCTGTCTTTTGCAACTCTCGACTCTCTGTTGCTCCATTCTTTCCTGCGGACCCTAACTAAGACTGTTTTACCCGAAATATTCTTCCATTTACGATTATCCCCATTTTTCACCGGTGACAACCACTGTGAACATGTTCATCCAACATGACAACTAGTCTAGGGCAAAGAATAATGTCACCGAAATAAGACGATTTAGTGCATTTCTCGCCGTATCTTCGTAATTTTGGTAACACTTGGTAGCCAACTCACTGTTTTGAGTGGAGAAGTGTGGAACGAAAATCATCGTGAACACTGCCTTTAAGGTTGTGGGATGAGGCAAAAACGACAAAATTTGGCTTTAGTTCAATCTGGTAATTTATAAAGCATCAGATTAGATCGAAATTTGGCCGAACAACTTCCGTTGAAGATGGTTTGATGGGAAGGTCAGGTCAAATTCTGACTACCGGACTAAGGATTAGATAGATTGGACTTGCATATGTCGCTGAACACCGTCTAAACATTTCACAAACTCTAAATCCTTACTGTTGGAGAAAACAGCCGCGAACTCAGGGGTGTCGGCATTGACAGCATGAAAATCATAACCGCAATAACCGATAGTTTTACGGCAGTTCTGAAGAATGCGTGGACGATGGACAAAACATGGACGATGAGCACGCTTTTCTGACACGGTGTTTGACGGAAAAGGCTGGAATAACTCGGAGAAGACCGTGTTTTTTTTTGCAGTTTTCGCACCTTCCTAGGGACGCCTGTAGCATACGCGTAGATTCAGCGGGAAATGCCGAAATCGAAGTTCAGCTCGAACCTTGCTTTTGAGGTGCTCAGCACGAATCTGAGCTCCGTTTTTCAATTTTTGGCAGATTACGGTGAGTTTGCGGTGGTTTTGCTCATGATCCCAGATTGCACTAGAAACGTCTTTGGGGGGGGTTAGCTGGGGTGGGGAACACGAATTCGCCGTTCATTTCCCAATTTCCACAATACCAAGGTATGTAGGCTAAGCCCAATCGAAGGCATTATACCCACCTGACTAACAGCAAGCCTCACACTTTCGACAGACGGACCACAGATTTGTGCTTATCATCCTAAATAACTGTTATATCCTGTCCCAAACGGGGTGGAAAGCGAAGAGTCCCAAGAAGCAGCGCTTCCTCTGCGTCTCTGACATTTCGGGATTATGGTAAGACGTCGCCTCATGCACACAACATGTCTTGCAGTAATTCAAAATCAGAATTCAACGAGTCTTTCACTTTCCCATTTCTTTTTTCACATACTTCATTATTCTTTTGCGTTGTTTTCGCTAAAGATGCCCGTGATATTCACTCTTGATGCGAATACTCTTCTTTAAATGGCATTCGAAGTGCTTAAGAACGTGAGAACGTGAAAAACTTGTTGACATTTGTTTTTGGATTACGGTAAGACATGCAGCGTGATTTGTGTACGCGATGTCTTACCGTAATTCAAAAGTATCAGAGACGCATAGGGAGCGATGCTTCTTTGGACTCTTCGCTTGCCATCTCGTTTGGGATAGGGTATACATACTCTCTGGTTTCGAGCCAGATTCACCCTGTTCCCTTGCGCGCTTGTGCGTAGCGAGGATAGAGGCAGCGAGACAGTGTGGGGAGAAGGAGACGCAGCGTACGCGCGCAGGCTCACGCGATGAACGGAATCAAATAACAATCGGAAACAGAGGATACCTAACCCTGACCTACCCGCAGAGCCTAGAAACGCTCATAGCCCCGTTCAGAGCAGTCTTGCGCACCTAAAAACATAGATTCACTTGGAATCGCCTCTTTTCAAAGAAGTAGTTCTCTTGTGAGATTACGAATGAAACTGATGGTTCATCTGTACAGTTTCAAACGGTTTTGACACCCGACCTCGATTGATTTGCCTTGCCTCCCTCACACAAAATCTGTTTGGCGTCCTGGAACGTGTTTGTTTGTACTGCATAAACATTTCCGCTGATGTTTAGACTCATGGAGTATGAGCTCTGCGGGTGAATCAATCCCTCTGAAATTGGACTTCAGCATATGTACATAGTCTGACTTGTATGTACAGATGTGCGGATTTTTTTCAGTTTCTCCAATTTTTCGAATTCTTCAAGCCAGTCACTTTTTTTCTAGTTTGAACAACTTGCCTAAATGCTTCGTGCAAGTTACATACGGCATACAAAAGGGCAAAACCCTTGTTTTGCACATTCTGTCGTAGTTTAAAGTTCGTAGTTTACATGTACGATAAAATAAAGGGCAAAACATGTTGCTTGCGAGATAAAGGCAGGACATAGTTTGCTCGATTCTTTCAAGTAAGTTGGGTCGAAATCATGAGTAACTTGTTCGAAATTTCCTAGGGACTGTAGTCTATGCAATCACAAAATGTTCTATGCTACTCGTTTTACCTTCGAGTTTATTGAAATTTTCTCTCTGGATGCCCAATTGTTTGAGCTGTACAAAGCTTCGATTCGATACTCAAGACAGCCTTTCGCAGAGAAGGGCAAACAGCACAGCCTGAGTAAAGGATAGAAAAAGTGTCTGCTCAAATATTTAACGTTCGATTCAATTTTACTGCACTTTTTTTGTCTGTGACGGCTATACGAATACCCAGCTGCATGTCGTACACGCTGGTATAGTTTAACAGGAAAAATCGATTCAAATTTGGCTGTGACAGGCTGCCTAAACCTTTTTTTTCATTCCCTGGTGTTACATATCGCCCGTGTCGTTTTTATAGAGAGCCGCGCCGCAGCAAGGTTGCACGCTCGTATGCGAAACCGTGATGAGTATTGATCGAATGATATCGCTTCATTCACATGCGTCGCTGCTTTCTGAGTAAATGGCACGGACAAAATGTAGAGTTCCCTTTTAAACTTGGATCTGGTGAATGGACGATGCTGCGGAGGTAGACTGTCGCGCGCGATCGAAACCGCGTTGGCCGACGGTATCGCGAACGCCGCACGGCCCGCCGCAATGCACGCGCTGTGCCCATCCACTGGATTAAACTTGATAAGGAGACCAAATTTGATTGTATTGATTTTCGGATGTTGCATTCTCCTCCTCCTGTCACGGATGAGGGATATACTCTCACATGCACACACTGAATTTTCTGGCCACCCGATTCATATATTGTTCATATCGGAGTAAAATTTGCGAATTCAACGCTCAAGAGATCGCAAGTCCACATTGCTCACCCACGGCTGTTTCGCTTCTAGGACCGCGTGCCCACATCTCACCCAGGCCATGAACACAATTTTCGTGGTTCTTGTACAAAAACCACCGACAAATACGATATGAACAATATGTAAATTGGGTGACCACAAAATTCACTGCGTACAATTATACCAATAAATATGGTCTCCTTATTAATTTTAGTCCAGTGCATGGGTACAGCGGGCAGTGCGGCGTTCGCGATGCAGTCGGCCAACGCGGTTTCGATCGCGCGCGACGGTCTACCTACGCAGCACCGTCCACTCACCAGACCAAATTTTGAAAGTGAACTCTACTTGTTGTCCAAGCCATTTACCCAAAAAGCAGCCACGCATGTGAATGTCGCGATATCATTTGATCGGTAATCATCATGGCTCCTTTCTACCCTCTATAAAACGTCGAAATTCACATCACTCGAGGCGCGAGCGGCGCGCGCGCCGCCTCGGCCTCTCTCTGCCCTACGCTCTCTCACTGTCTCTACCCTCCGCTCCCCACCAGCACGCGTGTGAACCATGTGAATTTCGCCGTTTTATAGCCTGTAGTTAAGCTGGGAGATCCGTACTCAAATGATAATTTGTGATTGGGTAGATATGAGACATCTTATAATTCCTTCATACGGGTAGATACTTACCGAAAATCCCGGTTCTGAAACCCACTGATTTATTGGCTGTGGAACGCGCGGTAGGCTACGCAAATAAGACCTGGAGCGCGCTGTCTCTTCAGCGTTTAAACTTCACTAGCGACTACTTCAAAGTCTAATTTCCTTTACGAGTTGTAGTTTTCAAGAACTCTTTCGCCATTTTTATTTATTAGGAGGATCTACTCACCTACTCACTCAAAAATATTGAAGAAAAGAACACGATTTCTCGCGTGTGCGATGTTTTCAACTTCAAGGAAAGCATAAAATTGCATCTAATATAGTGCTATGGCAAATCTGACAAGCCAAGCCCTTTTTCTTGCTATTTCCGTTCAATTGTGAAACCATGCAGGGTTTGGGAGGCAACGTGTTATTGTGATTGGCCGTACCTGTTATCTATGCTGTCAGTCAATATGTCGTCATATCTATTCGGGAAATTCCTGCACTCCGCCCTTACCCTTTCTATGTGCCTGATGACAGAATTGCAAAACCCTCTTAATTTAAGAGAATGACTAATTAACTCCTTGATTGACGGATTAGATCACAGTTTCGTACTCAATCCACTGTTGCGGCTCACCTCTGAATTCTGTCCATAATTTCGGGGTTTGGCGTTTCCTGGGGTGTTTGTTTGCAGATGATTCTGAGCGACAGTTTTGTTTCTGTGTTTTCACCAGAAGGTGTTATCCGTTTCATCCAGACAGTAAGTTACGATGCTGTTACTTAGCACGAAATTATTCGTTCGATAACAATCGTACCCGTTCCCTCGCTTGAGCCGCGTATGCGTCGCGGACAACTGTTCGAATGACACAAAACATGCATTAACATATTATCGCATCCACATATTTATCTCTACTCTTATCACACAAATCCGAGTCTGAGCCTGGGCCGAGTCGAATGATCGGATGCTCTACTATTCGAAGACATTATACTTTAAAGGCACAGGACACCCAGAAAATTAATTTTCAGATTTCATGCTTTTCTTGGAGAGAGTCACACGCTGATCACAGTGGTATCTCTGAAATCGTCCAAGATCCCTTTGACCAGAGTTATGGCTGTTCAAAGATGCCTAGATTTTGAGGGTAAAAAAATGGTGGAAGAGTTGTCTCAGACCTGTATTTCTCTTCATTCGCAGTCGTTGCGCGAGAGCGTGCCAGGAATTGGAGACAATCCGGCTGTGGCCAGGAGAACGACGACTTGATGAGATTCATTCATCCATCAAGCAGCTATCGAGTCCGAAAATCTGTTAGGGGGCCGGGCCTGTGGTGGTGAGCGAAGGGGGTCGGGCCTGTGGTGGTCGCTTATATCTCGCTTATTTGAAGGAATTGAGATCTCGCCTTTGGCACGTGTTATACAGGAGGGGTCTTCTACACAATTACCTGAAAATCTCAAATTTCATATCTGAGGGTGTACTGTGCCTTTAAAGGCAGTGTTCACAATAAAAATCGTTTTTCTGTTTTCCCGCCCATCTTGAAAACGGCCCCATGCTGATTCCAATAATGTCTCTGTAATCGTACAAGACCTTCTGGTAACGGAGTTATGGCCCCTCAAAAATTGAGCCAAGGAAACATGGTGGACGAGTTGTCCGAGGCTTATAACTTCCGTCTTTTGCAGCCGATGTATGCGAGCTGACCTGTGTAAAGAGAGAAGTTGAGAATGAAGGGAAGAAAGGGGCTAATGATGGGAAATCATCGCTCACCTCACGATCTCGAGAATTCATTTGTTCACGTCGGTGGGCGTGTGTTGGGGTTTGCCTTGCGCTCGAAGTGGCAACTTCGGACTTTTTTGGAGCTTTTCCTGGCTCGTTTTCATGCGTTCTTTGGACGTCAACGTTACAGTGTGCCCCTACACTACCCAATCCTAGTGGAAACTGAGACACATTTTTTTAAAGGCTTAACACTGCCTTTAAATCGACAAGAATTTTATTTCTGAAAGTTTGTCATTTTTCCCTTATCCCCTCGAACAAAAACCAGGTATTTCCAAATCCCTCTTGGTTTACTTATATCCAATTCTAAAGATATCCCTCTTGATTCTGCAGTGAGGGTACACGATGCCTTTTTTCGAATCTCCCACTGAAGAAATGAATCTTTCCAGAATTTCCAAGTGGACCATTAAATTTGAAAGACTTCCATGTACTTATAAGACTTTCGTGGACCGCCCATTTGGTGTGAATGAGTGTTCGAAATTTTATGGAGTAATTATTGGATTTTTCGAATGTCATGGTCAAGCAGCCCGTTGTCCTAAATCTTACATATGTGTATACTCTCTCTCTTGGTGAAATCTTTTGACGTCAATCGTATGATTGTGCTGGGAAAAAGGGCAGTCGTGTCGGGATCATATGGTCCGCGTTGGCGTTTTCTATTTTTTACTCAAAAGTTTGGCGCTCCTCCCCAAAATTCTTTTTTTTTTTCAATTTTCCATGTCTCCCTCGTTGTGCCGTGGGACATTAGCTGCTTGACCTTCTTGAATGAAGCGTATGCCTTTTTTCGATAGCTTAAAGGCAGTGTTCACGATGAAAAAAGGTTTCGAAAGTCCACAAGGATTGGGTGGTAGTGAGGACACTCTGTAACGTTAATCGCCAAAAGAATGCATGAAAACGAGCCAGGAAGAGCCCCAAAAGAGCTCCGAAGTTGCAACTTCGAGCGCATTGAAACCCCAAAAGCGCATCACACGCCCACCGACGTGAACAAATGAATGCTCGAGATCGTGAAATGAGCGATGATTTCCAATCACTAGCCCCGTTCTTCCCTTCATTCTCAACTTCTCTCTTTACTCAGGTATAGCCTAGCATAGATCGGCTTCCCCTTCTAAAGAGACGGAAGTTACAAGCCTCGGACAACTCGTCCACCATGTTTCGTATAGCTCAATCTTGAGGAGCCATACCTGCGTTCACAGAAGGTCTTATGATTTCAGAGACACCATTGGAATCAGCATGGGGCCGTTTTCAAGATAGGCGGAAAAACATAAAAACGATTTTCATCGTGAACACTGCCTTTAATATTCGGATTTCGAGACTGAAATTTTTTTTCCAAAAAATTGAGAAATCGAATATGTTGACTCTTTCTGGATGGATCCTATATTTCAAACAAGAGCCGAATCATTTCAATATGTAGCTAGGAAATTGAATCAGTCCTAAGTTTATGTGAAGCGCCATTCAGAACTTTCCGTTAAAAGTGGAAATAATGACATACGTAGCTGTCAGTGAATTTAATATTGTTCGTCAAATCAATTAGTCAGATGTACATATTCGTTGAACGAATTTTATCGATCTCATTGTTTGAGTGCAGATTCTATGAGTTTGACGTTGTGGTCCCAAGGTGAACATCAAATAAGCCATTAATCCCATTGTGAGGATTCGTAACCACCTCGGGGGGTGTGTTGATAACAGGAGCGAACGATTGAACGCTATTTGTTTCTGCTTTAACCTCTATCCGGTGGTTATGGCCTGTTTGTTCCTATCCTAGATCCGACGGTGTAAGGAGGAACAGAAATAGATATCAATTTAACCCCAATTATTCCTTTTTCGTACTGGTCAGTACACTGCATACAGCTAGGAACAGTCTGTTAAAATGCCCTAGTCACGCACGGTTTTCGGAAAGTATCGACAAATTTCACTCCCTACCTCTCGTCGGTGGAATTTCAGTCCGAATTATTGCGACCCCTTATCCAAACTTACTAAATTTTATTTTTGGAGCGAAATTCTGACGTACCCCTCCCTCTATCTCCGCTGTGTCAGGTTACAACTCTTCAAAAAGGCGATGTTCAAAACGCTTAAATGAATAAATAAAAACGCTTCAACTATGTAGTTATGAGGCACGTGCTCCCGAACAATGATGCGCTCACGCGATGATGTCAAGGATGCGGCAGAAGTATTGACCATTTGCGATATGCTTTGGGCAACTTAGTGCTGGATTAACGATCAGAAAGAGGGAAAAGTTTGTGTTGATCTCAGCCACACGCTTTTAACAGGAGCACGTGCTGCTGCGAAGGAGCCTTTCAACCAGACGAGGTATTCGAGTTGGAAAAGTATTGGGGTCGAATCGTGTCCCACCAGGGCGTGGGTTTACTTTTGCTCGTCGACAAATGTTTTTGAAGACAATATGCTTGTTCAATGTCGATTTCAATTTTCTGTGTTCAGTCAGACAACTGGTTCGGGTGAGATCACTCACAAAGTTTGGGGTCTAAAAATGCGCCTCCTAGAGAATTGTAGAGAAAATGGCCGTGGTGTCCAATAAGGCGGAGCTCGTCATCTAGCACTCAAGATGAGATTATCACGCGAGTTTGAATGCAAAAAAAAATTTGAAAAGCGATAATATCACGAGCATTGAACGTTTTTCCGAGATATTCTGGAACTGTGCAGTCATCATATGTAACGTCGGCGTGTATCCGGAAGAGACTCCGCGTTCACTGCTGAAGGTTGGCGCAAACTCGGCGCCATATGCTATAACATAGTTGCACCGAATTTGCGCCAACCTCCAATGGGGAACGCAAAGTCTCTTTAGGATCCATGCCGACCATATGTAGATAGGATTTTCGCTTGAGCGAAGCGAGGGTAGGCTCCGCAGCATACGCGCGCACACGCATAAGATCAACTGTTGTGAATTTCACTCCGTGATAAAGGATACGCACAGAATTTACCAAATGTATATGATTTTTCTTAGGTACGATCCTTTAATGCTTTCTTCCTATACAATAAAAAAACAGGAAAGAAGTAGGAAGGGTGTGAGTAAGAAGGGTTCAATCTTTCTCATTGACTGCCTCCTCTCGCGATGGGGGTGGTCAACTTCAGAGTGAATGGAAACAAAAACTGTGATCACATGTTCAATAAGTAAATTATAATTTCCCAAAAATTAGTCAGTTAGTCTGTAAGATTACTGAATGCTCAGAGTATGTTTAGAGTTGAAATCGTTCAGTTTTCAATGGTTTGGTTCCAACCCTCAGACCAATGTAAACGCATACATGTTATGTTAGTCAGTAAGAATAGTAAGGTTATTTCAAAAATTAATCGGAACTACCCCAGAACTCTTCAGTAAGTCACATGTTCAATCAGTAGGTTCCGAGAGCTTCATAAAAAGTCCTTTCGCAAAATTTTGTCTCGGGTTCGGGCGGAACGCGATCGTTTGCGGCGAGCGCAGCGGACTTCTAGACACTGCCGATGACGGAGTTTCGATCGCGAATCACGATTGACCATCGCGGCACCATCCATTCACTCAGAATAAATTTTCCAAAGTGACTATACATGCATATAGCGGTACTGCAACTGACAAATCATGGCTGAATATTTATTTGACTAGAGTTTAAAAATCTCCGGCAATATGTCCGCTAAGTCCTTGACGTTGAAGAAGCGTTCTTTTGACAGGCGATAGATGGTGATTTGTCCCCTGGGCAGAAACAGAACGTTTTTCACTTGTTCCTTCGAGAATCTTCGGGTGACCTGGTCGAAATCGTCAACCCCAAGATGAATTGACGGTCTGGACATTCGCGGAACTGCGAACCCTTCAGAAGCGCAGAGCATTTTGATGGTTTTCGACAGCTTTCGAGGAATGTTCGGAGTCACTGAGCATGAGCAGGCGCCAATTGGTTTTCTGTAAAGGCCAAGTGAGCTTTTCATCAAGCTGGAGGTATCCTCGATGGATATGCTCAAGCGAGTTGACAAAAGGCGTGGTCTCTGTAGAGAGGGATTAACCGGGCGTTCGGTTAGGTTAGGATGACGCTTCCTGAGACATCTGGGTACGTCACGTTTCTCCATTGACGATTCACGACTCGACGCACTTGACTCACTACGGGACGAGGCAATATCGCTAAGTCGAGGTATAATGGACACGGACTCACTGAAGGTTCCAAAGTTTCCGCACCGCCTCGTCTTGCTGTAGAACTTCAAGCCGGGAAATTTCGATAGCATTGGACGTTTTCGTTGATGGAGGCTGGAAATCCACAGCGAATCCTGTGACTTCAGCTGAGCCTTCCTGACTTTTGGCTGAATTACGGTCAGCAGAATAAAATCATCTTCTTCGGACTCACTCTCCAATTGGCAACACTTGACAGAATCAGTTATCGGTGTAGACCTGGTGTCAGACATCGGCAACAGACGACGCGTCTCAGGAATCTCCTCGTCGAGATAGAAAGCGTCGGCGGGACAGTTGCTGGTGAGTAGTGTGATGCGAGGATTCACCCGACGTCGGCGAACATGAAGAGGAGTATTTTGAAGCATGGGAGACGAGAAGACAAGATGAACAAGACGAGAACAAGCGCAATGGCAATTGATGAGGCTGCGCGTCTGATTCACCGTCGATTGGAAGACAACGATGGCATTGCCAAATGACTCTGCTTTTCTCCTTCCGATGAACATTATTGCACCGCCTGACCTTTCTTATGTGCATGCACTATCATTTATTGAAAAGCGTGGAAAAGACGTTTTTCCGCATTTTTTTCACGCTCAGGGCGCTTCTTCGCCAGGACAACGGGAAGATATAGTCGAGTAGTGGAAAGGCAGTAGCGTCCTGATCATGCGGCTACGTCCCGAAGCGCCGGAGTTTCCCCACCGCTGCCTTTGCTGTTCTTTCAGCAGCTGTGAGGCAACTGGCCACCAAGGACATGAGCAGCAAGGGCTTTTAGAGTTGCAGTCGCTGCGTCGCTTGCAGCGCTGGGTGCTGAAATATCGATTGCATTTCGTCAGCAAGCGGCAACGAGGGTGGACCACTGAGTGAGCCATTGCCCGGAACGTTCGCTAGCGAGCGACAAAAAATGATAGGACCTTTCAGAGTGGTGTCGCTGAGAAATTCGCTGAGTCGCTCCCCGAAGCGGTAGACAGTGGGCGTGGTCATGACTTGTCGCCGAAGCATATTTCTGCCTCTGCGTCTCTTACCTCTTTGCCGCCGTTAGTTCGATTGGTAAACAAAGAAATAGGCGAAATAAATGGTTCACAGAGGGCTAATAGGCAGAGAGTGAATCACGACCACGCCCATTGTCTCTCGCTTCGGAGAGCGAATTTCGCAGCGGCGCCACCCTGAAAGGTCCGATCATTTTTTATCATTAACAGAGGAGCACCAAAAAACACGGAGAAACTAAGTCGGTACGGCAGCGACAGCGGCAACAATGGCCGGAACCATTTCCATCGCGCGACGACGCTGCCGATTCGCTGCGACGCTCTCCAGCTCGCGCACTCTGAAAGCGCGACATTCGCCCCCGTCGCCGCGTAGCACCCGCATCACTAAGGGCGGGATCATACTTCCGGCGACGAGCGACGCGACGCAAAGTTTACCATCATTATCAACCGGATTTCGATATGCCTGATATGTATTGTCGCTGTCGCGCGTCGCGGGAAGTATAATCCCAGTCCAACGCCGTCTCCGCGTCTGCGAGTTTTGCTGCGACGCAAATCTCACCCTCGGCTCTGATGATCGACAACATACTTGTCGTCGGTGTTACGTGCTCGAATCAATGCGGCAACTGGGTCAGGGTTTTCCCCTAAGGTGTCTGCAGAGTTGCAGCGACCGACCGAGCGTCAGCCTTGACGCGGCGACAAAAATGTTTCCGAACATTATCGTCGCGGCGCCGGTTGCCGCTCGCTGGCAGTGGAGCAGGGTAATTGCGGGGTCTAAATGCTCTGCGGTGCCCCCCTCGTCGCCACTCACGCTACGACGGTTGCCTCAATCGGCGGATCTGATCGATATCGCATCACTCAGCGCTGTTCGTCTCTGCGAGCAACGCGGCGACTTGAACTCTGCAGGCCTCCCTGGCCTGGCGCCCGGCGTCAATGCGCCGGTCGCAACTGAATCCCTCGCGCTGAATCATCTCTCTGTCTACTGCTCAAACGAGGAACCTCACCAATAGACTATCTGATATTTATCCTCCGAATAAATCGAGCTTTTGAAAGATCGATAAACTTGGATCTTCTTATGATTAAGGTTTCTGAAGAAAAAGTACAATAGTCATAGAACTAATAATCGAATAACCTCCCCGTTTACAAATATTTCGAATTCTCGAATTTTACCTGAAGTTAAATGATTCGGTAGGGGTGATCTGATTATGACAGATTATAGTGAATGAAAACGATCATTTCGACTTGCCACATATACCCAACATTTTGGTTTTCCGAATCAAAAGAATATTTAAAGCTAAAGGACCGCATAATTTTAATTTTCAGTCATCGGACAATCAAAAGCTATTGAATCTGGATTCTGGATTGAGTCTTATATTTGAGCTGAGCATTCGAAAAAAGGTGGACTGAAATTGAACCTGAATAATCGAATAATCAATTTTAGAAAGCCTTTTTTGAATACTTCGAATTCTCAAATATCATTAAAATTATTGGGAAGCGGTGATCAGATATGTATTTGCAGAATCTTTCAAAAACGAATTAAATATTCAGGTTTTTTTAATGAGCTCAATATTCGGAAACCAAAAAACCCATATCCCGGAAAAATTTTTTTGGTTCTAAAGGCATCGTACACGATGAAAACCATATTTGGGTTTTTGATGTTTTCGTGTTGTACTTTCCCTATAGTGACTAACGGTAGCAAAACGCTCCCTCAAAAACGTCAAGTTTTTGAGAAAAACCCATTTTAAGAAAGTTCATAGCAAATTTGAATTTCGCGCCGGCATCAATTTGGGATAGTTACGCAGAGAATGCAAGGAACAGTTTTACTCTTCGTTCCTTGGCGCAGCGTTGGAAGCAATTCACCAAGGATGCCGCTCAACTACGACTTCAGCGAAATTAAAATGGGCTACCCACCTGCTGCGTCCAGTGCTGCCGGCTGCTTTCGATCGATACCGAATTCGAAATCGACTGGCGTGTGTATTGCGCCCTACGACGCGTCAAGGCACACCCGCCATCAGCAGCCCAGGAGTTTTGTTCCTTGTAACAACGTATCGACCCCAAGGCCGGCCCCCCAAACCCAGAAAGCCATTTTGAGGTAAGCGAATCTTCACTCAGAGACGGTTTTGTAACTCCAAACTTTCTGAGTGACATTGTCATGGCCTACTAGTCCGAATGAACGCATAAACCCAAATTCGGTTTTCATCGTGGACGATGCCTTTAAAGTATTTAAAGCGTTCGAAGACTTAAATTACCTTTTTTACAATGTTCAATTGAATCAGAAACTGCAATTTCCGGGTTCTTCCAATTAATTGTTGTTTTTTTAGCCAAAAATTGTGATCTGAACATACGTACACGTATCTTCGAAAACTCAGAACATTCGGTAATGCGAATGAGCCGATTTTATCGAAGATCCTATAAGTTCGGATTCCCGAAATAATAGGATATTCAAGAGACCGGAGAGTTTAGGTTCTTCGCTCTATCCAGCATTCTTGAAAACACTACCTAAGTACATATTTGTTCGATCTGAAAAAAGCCTGAATATAACTGGCCAGCAGTAATTGCAGCGGATCCTTGATCCTCACCGCATTGGTAGCAGATCTACCCCGGTTGAAGACTTTTACGGCTACAAACATTCTGATCCTTGCTCTTTTACTGCCAAAAAGGTTCACCCGTAACCCGCACTCTCCCTCACTAAGGTGCGCATGTGACGAGAAAAAACCCCTTTGTCCTTGGCCTCAATACCTCAAATATCGAGCTGTGCATGCCAGCAGTGTTCGCGTTTTCGAACGACTTCATTCCCGTGACTTTTTCTTCTAATAATGCTTTTCTGTGCGATAGTACAACAAAAGGATGAATAAAAAAGGCTTGCAAATCGTTGCCCGGGCTCGTTTAGTCCCCCAACCAGCACCGCCCCACAGGCCACGCCACCACCACCGCACACACACAACCGGCTTTTGTCGTTCGTTCGTCGTGTATTCTCGCTTTCCGTGACCCAAAATTCCCCTCAACGATCGTTATTACCGGCCTCCCCATCTAAAGCCGTTATGGAACGGCTCGACACACACGAGAATGCAGTCGCGGTCAAGCTCCACGCGGCTGACCCCCCACAGTGTGCTGCAGTGGTTCCTTCCGTTACGTGCATGAACTCCTCCAAATCCTACTCCTAGCGTGGTTTTATTGGCTCTAATCTAGATCTCTTGCTGGGAGGGAGTTACCCGCCCTCTTTCCCGTCGTTGACCTATCACAGGAACAGCGAAGGCTGATGTGATTGGTCGGCGGCGAGAAAGTGGGTGTATAATTTACTCCCAGCAAGAGATCCAAATCAGTACCATTTTATTTTTTTTTTCGATTTTATTCCGAGACTCAGACCCTTTTTTTCAAAAATCAAATTTTTCGTCATTACATTAGCTTAACCTACGAGATCCTTGATCCATTGGTAGCTCCACTTCAACAATATGCATGGTGGGTGTAGGAGACGGAGACACACAGCAGAGCGCGCGCACAAGCACGCGACTGATCCGAGTGAATTCCGCTCTAAAATAGAGTGCACAGGCCATCCACGAAATACTTTAATGTGCCCGTTTTCCAGAACTCGTCTTAAAAGTTTTCTTCGGCTCCCGTGATAAATATTTGTGGTACAATTTTTTTTGGGATCCAAACCTTAAAATCTGTATCTTATCTCTAAAAATCCCAAACTTGTTGAAAATAGTCTTCAGAACTTTTAGTACGTGCGAATACCTATGAACCGAAGTTTTCACTAATCGTTGTCGAGGTGTTTAACAATTATTTCGAATATATGCGGACGTAATCGAGTGCTGGTTCACTCTGATTGTTGTGCCTTTATTGAGCTCATCCGGGGAATCAAAACAATCGTTATCTCAAATATTCGACTAATTTGAAGTTTTCGTTTCTTTGAATAATCACTTTGTTTAGCAGTTTTGTTTAGCATTCGGGCTTTCAAATATTTGGTTTGCTCCAGAATTCTTGTTGTTCTTTTCCTTCAAGTATTCGGTTCATTCGAGAATTAAAATTAGTCAACTTTTTGAATGTAATTTCTTCTTCCAGCTAATTCAATTCTTCGAATACATAATTCATTCGGAAAACCGAAATTCAACTATCCTCTGAAAATTCAGGCGATTTCAGAATACGGCATTTGAATGTATAGCCACCGAAAAATTGTTCTATTGCATTCCAGTACTGCCTGAGAATGAGTCGAAGATTAGTATTCTCTGATTATCGTATTTTCAATTCTTTCCAACTCCCTTGAGATTTTGAATTCCTATTTATTCAGATATCTGATTCACTTTGGAAGTTTAAGTATCAGGTTTCTGAAATATTCCGTTCGTTCCGGAGTTTGAATCATTTGTTCTTGCGCATATATTCTATCAATGCGGAAATTCGAATTCCTGGGTTTTTCCGAATATTTGGATGATTTCGGATCACGAGACTAGAATATTTTGCGGATGAGAAAAATGTTTGCCTATATTTACGTTTCATTCTAAAATATTTGAAAAATTGAGTATTTACCTAAATATTCGTATAAAATGTCAAATATTAATTAAAATGGGATACAGGAGAGATTTTCGATTCTATTCCTTAGTCGAAAATTCTGAAAGAGTTTTTTTGCAATGAATCAATCGTAAATCTCAAAAAGGCTGTATCCGCAAAATTTGGAAAAAGGTGTGTTTTAAGGAGGTATTCGTTTTTTTTGGAGTGCTCTTTAGGATATAGCCTATTGATTCAGTTTTTTTTTGAATATCGCTTTTATTCAATCCATGATAAGAATTTTTCGAAAATAATCTTTTTGCGAAATTCGGAGTCTTTTTCTCGAAAAAGGCCCCAAATTTCTTCGAAAAACAATTTTTCGACAAAAGGACTCCAAAGAAACTCCCAATGAGTGATTTTTCCTTGAATTTGTGGGTTCAGCCTTTTTCAGTTGAACAATCACATTCGAACTACTGCCAAACTCAAATAAACATTCAGGTAATCACTCGGTTTCTTTAAAAATTATTCAAATTTTTCTATGGTGTGCCAAAAAAATAGAGGGCTTCCGGGCGAATTACTTGAGACGCCGTTTATAGCTCAGCCGCCGACGGCCGCGGCGAACTGCAATCCTGTAATATCGATCTAGCGGCGCTGCTAGATCGATATTACAGAATTGCACTTCGTCGCGCCGCTCGGCGGCGGAAGTATAAACGACTCCTTAGGTCTAGTACATACTTCCCGCGACGAGCGACGCGACATAATGTTTGTCATCTATATCGACCGAAAATCGATATTGCTGATATCGCGGTCGCGCGTCACGGGAAGTATGCATTAGGCCTAAGCGACGCCTGGCGCGAAAGCGATCGACCGATGGTCATTATCTCATCGTCAACAAGCGTGCCACGCATCGCATGCACAGTCGACAGGGAATCGTTCGCCGGATAGAAGTACAGTTCAACTCCGCATTACCGTTCAGTCCGCAAAGTGCACGCTGATTACGAAAGCGTGCTGCGGCGCGGTTGCAGGTATCCTCAGACAAGGATAAGGGATCACCCGGGTGGTGGGACCACCCGGGCACCAAAGGGAAAAACCGCCCGGGTGATCCCACATCCCTGTCTGAGGGTACTCGTAACCGCGCCGCAGCACCCTTTCGCAGTCAGCGTGCACTTTGCGGACTGAACAGCAATACGGAGTTGAACTGTATGCCTTAACAGTCTGCGTTTCCTTGCGTGTCTCTGCCTGCTGTGCGCAGTTTCTTTGGTTCGGCAGAAGATACCATTCTGCGGCGTTAGGAGTCCATTCGCGGCGTCACGGGGCGTGATAGTCAGCCTACGTCGCTAGGTGTTAATAGTTAAAATGCGCGATTTTTTCAAAATGACGCGCAATTTACCTTCGCGCGACGTCGTTGGCGTCACCTTGCTATGCAAAGCGACGCGATGGGCGTCGCGCAAAAGCAATCCCGTCGCTGGTTTCCTTCAGTATTTTTTTCGTAAACAAGACCTAATCTATTCTTAAAACCAATAAATTAAACAAAATGAGACCAGTTGCCCTTTGACAAACACGAAAAAAACTTGTTGCTACTGTTACGAAAAAAATTGTTTAGCGTGCTAACGCAAAATCGCGCACCTATGCAATTGCGCATGGTCGCGCAACGTTCATACTTGAATTCCCGCACGACACGATTATGGCGTCGCACCGACATGCGCCATTGCGTCGCGAAAATTGTGAACGCCGCCTTCCCAATGGCCGGGATCGTACTTCGCGCGACCAGCGACAGCGCATATCAGGGACATCGATTTTCAGTCGATATGGATGGTGAACATTGCGTCGCGTCGCTCATCGCAGGGAGTATGATCCCGGCCATTAACAGTTCCGCGTCGATATAGGCCATAAAACGGCTAAAGTCTCACCGTCGACTGCGTACCACGCGCTGCGCGACCGCACGCGCGTCGGAAGCAGACGAGTTTTGGCCGCCGCGCGACGAGTTCCGGCCGCCGCGCGACGTTTCGGCCTCCGCGCGGCGGCCGAAACTCGTCGCGCGGCGGCATAAACTTGTTCTGCTCCCGACGCGCGTGCGGTCGCGCAGCGTGGTACGCAGTCGACGGTGAGACTTTGGCCGTTTCATGGCCTGTACTTACTGCGTCGCGGCTTTTTGCAAAAATCGCACAAACGATATGTGACAGTTTTTTGTTTCGCGCTTTTTCGTTTTTGTCTCGACTTTGCAGAACGAGGAGGGTTGAAACGTGTGGAAAATATTGTATATATTTTTTAGCTACAACAATGTATTTTACAATAAAAAATATTTAGCATTGACAATTGAAAATGGACAAATATGCACAGCGCTGCATAAATGAGGTGGGATAGGTTTTGTTTGTTCATGCTCGTCTCCCCCCAACACTCCCCCCCCCTTCCAAATTCATGAATTATCCATGTTTTCACCTGACTCGAGCATGAGGTGAGTTCAGTGGCCCCCTCGTCCAGCAGCCACGTCTCAGTTACTGAGTAAGCAAGCAGTTAGTCGTGTTTTTCCATGTATAGATGTGTATCGATTGATTTGCTTTGTTGGAAAGGGCATTTCAAAATCGGACCCCCCTCCTCACATTGTGTGCGGTCGTCACTCGCCGCGAAGTGCTCCCATCGTTCTTCTCAGCTCTTCATTCCGTTTTCTGATTTGCTTGTATGGATATTTTTCATTAATGGAGTAGTAGTACAATGTGTACTATCCCGTATGTCATCATATGCCACGTTTTGATCGAAATCGACCAGTTATTTGGGTTTTTCTGAGCAGATTTAGGTGGTCACCTGTGAATATAATCCGTTCGCAACATCATTTTCGTTCAATGTTACTCAATTTTTTTCTCGTTTTTGATTTCTTCCAGCAGCTATTTATTACAAAAATTTTTAAGCTACTTGGCCCATTTTACAGTTTCCAGACCGAATTAGCTAAAATTCATTTTCTGGTTCTATTCCCACCTTTCGATTTTTATAGGGTGGGGGTGCTAAATACGAAAATAACGACCGTTTCGAAGTTGGTAGGGGATTTCGGCTGGTACAAGTTAATTTGGTGGAAAACTCTGATTCGACCGAAATTTTGCCAAAAGGTGTTTTGGCCCAATTACACATAGTGGGGGTCGAAGATAATTTTCGAACGCACGTCAGAATTTCGCCCACCCAGGGGTTCCAACCCTTAAGAGAAATTGAGGATGGTTTCGCACCAAAGTATTAATTTTTTAAAAAATCCTCATAGTGGCTAAGATTTTGTATTGTGTGCAAAATTTTTCTTCGACTCCCAGAATATGTGTTAAAGTTCTTCGGAACGACTTTAAACGTACCGTAAATCATCGTATTTTTATCTAAACCGAAAAAGCTTTTCTTATCTGTGATCAGCACCTCAAGGAACCTTCCTGGACCATTTTGCGGTCAAATCTAAAATATCGAACTAACGCGGTACTGTGCTTATCTGGGCCAAATTCCGGTCCGCAATTGCGTACCGACACGCTTTGCGGCCGCACGCGCTCGAGTTAGTCGAGTTCATAGCGCCAGAGCTGACTCGACATGGCTTTTTCATACAGTTTTCTCCAATTTTGTTTACTTTCCAGTCTCTAAAACCCACCTAGAGTCAACAGATCGGCTGCTGCGGCGCTGGAAATTCTTCCGACTCGAATGCGCGCGGCCGCAAAGCGTGTCGAGACGCAACTGCGGACCGGAATTTGGTCCAGAGAAGCACAGTATGCGTACCATAACCTACCGTAATCTTACGAAAAATTCAAAACGGATCTCACATTTGTGTTCAGCATCCCACATTCCGCGTGGGACATTTAGTCTGAAAAGCATGAGCGCAACAACTCAAATAGAGAGAGTGGAAATGTAGGTTCAAGTTTAGAGTCAATGGAATGTCTTCTGCGTTTTTACCCTGATTTCGGCGTGAACGTCCGCAACTCGGGAATTCAGATTTTTCACAAAGGTCATGTAAAATTGTGTGGGCCAGAGACTGCAGTTCATTCCATATATCTAGAAATAGAACGTTTTTGGTGAAGTTTTGGTCATTATGAAGTCATGGTTGAGCAGGGTTGCGACCTGGTAGAAATATTTGAAAAAAAAATGAAAATTTTGGGGGCTCGTAAAAATTTTCTCTAGAAAATGGGAATTTTCTCCAAACCATTTGGCTAGGTAAAATGAGGTAAGAATAGGAAAATTGTCTTTCATTCCCGCAAGTTTATAATTTTTTTAACATTGCCACTCAAAAAATGCTAACGCAAATTTTCATCTCGAGAAGGGGATCGTAAAAATTTTCCAAAATTTCGGCCTATAGGGGGGTCGTAGCTCTGCCTAAAATTGGCGCAACGGTCTGCTCAACCCTGTATGAAGTATAGCGTATTTCACTGAATATGAGCCGGGTGAAGTAGGCCTTATCGGGTTTATCATATCATGTCCTTCTCGTTGTTGTATTTTGCCATAACCGACCCGCTTCTTGCTCCGCAGGGTTGAGCAGGCCGTTGTGCCGATTTTCGGCTAAGCTACGACCCCTCCCATTTACCAGAATTTTGAAAAGAATCCAGAATTTTACGACCCCCTGGTACGGATAATTTTGCTTTTTTGAGTGGCGAAGTTGAAAAAGAAGTCAATTTTGTGATATCAATTTTTTAGGATCAAGCTCAGTCGCGGCTAAGATGTTGACGCGAAAGGGCCGTGTAATTGCAAAAATTTTACAAACCCCGAAAATTTTTTATTTTTCCTTAAAATTTCCGAAAATTTCACGACCCCCTGTTGTTGTGGGTCACAACCCTGCTCAATCCTGTTGCTCCGCACGGACTCATATGAGCAGGCTAGGCTTTACAATGGGCTTAATTTTCCATTCTGGCGGAGTGTATTGACTGGTTTGGCAAAAGGCAGGGGGTCGTGTTTTGGGCGATCTGTCTTCAAAAGTTCTGCGAACATTGTAACGATTTTTCAGTGATTCATAGGTATGCCTACTGCATCGCGCTATGTAGTGTTGCATTTTGTTTTGACAATCAATCTTCAAGGTATTGAAATGACGGGCCGAATTCGGGCTAGCTGTGGCGATCATGAAGGTGCAGTTGGGACGGATCGCACTGATACTTTGCGTTCCTTGTTGTGCTTTGGCGCAAACTCGGTGCGCATAGGTTGGTTATAACATGCATGAGCCGAGTTTGCGCCAACACACTGCGACGAACGTGAAATATCAGCGCGATCCGTGCCGATTGTGTGCTGCCGCGATGCCCTACGGGAGACTCTGATCCGACCCTTTTGGTTTAATGCACCTTTCCCGTGGCTCGCGACAATTACACTGTTCATAAGCCGTATCGACTTTCGATCAGTATCCATGTTTGGTACATTGTAGCGTCGCGAGATCTGCGTTTTCGAGAAGTTAGACCGGGATTATGCATATCTCTCGCGTTACTTCCCGAGAACGGCGACAGCAACAATGCATATCGAGCATATCGATTCTCGGTCGATATCAATGGTAAACGTCGCGTCGCGCGTCTCTGGAAGTATGATCCCGGCCTCAAGAGGTCTGCAGAGTTGCAGGCACCGGCGAGTGGTCGCCGAGCGTCAGCCTTGACGCGGCGACAAAAATGTTTCTGAACATTATTGTCGCGGCCTCGGCTGCCGCTCGCTGGCAGTGAGACAGGTCCGTCGCGGCGTCAAAACAGTTTGCGGTGCACTCTCGTCGCTCTTTGTGCTGCGTCGATCGCCCCCCTCGTCGAATGTAATCGATAACGCATCACTCAACGCTGCTTGTCGCTGCGAGCCACGCCGCGACTTCAACTCTGCAGACCCCTTTAGGGTTCACCGCGGCTGCCATAACGCACTGCGACAAACTCTTATCCGGTCTTTTGGGCTCCAGCCTATTTGTGGTACGGATGTTAGGCAACTTGTCGCGTCGCTAGTCACGTAAACTACCAGTGAACTCGTTGTCTGTGCGTCTGTACTCAGAATTTGAACTAAAAGTCCTCCATCCACCTTTTTTTTTGTGAAATACTGTCAGTTGCAGCTTGAAGAGGTACTACTATGGAGGGGGGGGGGGTGTTGCAGCGGGGGCCTCATGGCATTTCAATTGGCCCTACCCATTTATCCGTGCCGCTATTTGATCACCAATGCGAGGTTTTCCTCCCCTTCTAAGACCCATTTTACACTTCCATCGCTGATCTCCGCGATGGCATGTTTTGAATACGGATCGACGTGCGACGCGGTCTCGATCGTTGTTCATGGTTATCACCTCATCGCGTCGCGCGGCGATCGAACTTTGAATGTGGCCTAAAATTAGGACAGTCGTTGCGGCGCGGCAAAATGGGCGTGGTCAAGTGCTAAACCATAGTAGCCCCAAGTCACTGCGATAGGACCCTTACGGGATTGGGTAACTTTTTGTAGGTCGCATTCGTTTGTTGTTCTAGCGTTCCACTATTACCTTTTGAATTGTATGTATCCTCTGTTTCCAAGCGTGATTTAGTTCCGTTCGTCGCGTGCGTATGCGTTCGTACGCTGCGTCTCCTTTTCCCCACAATTCCTTGCTGTCTCTAACCTCGCTCCGCACAAGCACGCGAGGAAATACAGTAAGTCTGGCTCGGAACCCGAGGATATATGATCAAATTTGCTTCTAAAAAGGTTCGATTTTCAAATTCTTGTTTGAAGTCGAAGTTTCAATGCATGCTCGGCGCGTGTTGCGCATTGTGTCCACTGTCGTAGTTCGCCTTTTTATAATTGGTTTCAAATGGTGTGATGAGGTCATCTGGCAATGTCAGCTGCGAAGCCAGCTTTCGCGCGCGTATTCGACGCGTGGCGGGTGCAGTTGCGTACGAGAAAACTAGCCACGCCAATTTCCGATCTCCACTCCAGTTCGGAGCTCTCTTCGCATCGCAGTGGCGGACAACCGCGCGGAGATCATGTGGTCCCAGCACGATTTGTTGTGCGTTACGTGTCGCAACTGCGTTTGCGAATCAAGTCCCGAAATGGAGTGCTCACCGTTTCCCTTTTGCATTATTCCATGTCGAAATCGTTCAAATCTATTTATTGATAAACAATTTTTCTTTATTTTTTCGAAAGTTTCCATTGTTTCAGGATGGCGGCCGAGGTCGCTGCCTCGATGCAACAGGTCGATGGAATTATCGCCAACCTTGACAGGTGAGTGTGTTGAGATTTGATTTTTTAAAATTTTTTCTGTTTACTGAAAATAATTTTAAGGTTTTTATTTTTCTATTTTTTCATTTCTTTTTGTAACGTTTCCAATTTATTTATACATGCTGTCGTGGAGCGACTCTGTTTTTTTTTTCATTATTTCATTGCTATCACTCCGAAACTTGTTGGCAGGTTGGCGGTAACTTAAGGTCGATTAGCTCGAAGGTTTCCCGTAGCTTTCTGTTTCTTTTCTCACTAGCAAGTTGTTCTTCCCTCTCTTTTGATTATATCATGTCATGTGCATGCTCAATCTCATCTAATGGCATAATGGGAAGAGCCAGTTATTTGCCGGATAAACACAGTATGCTGCATGAAGCTTTGAGGTAACTTGAGCTAAAGTTGCGGGTAACTTGTTCAAGGATTCCAATCGTTCGATCTACGTTTTCCTGAAAAAATCGAGGTGAGTGAGATGATGATTTCATAGTGCTGAAAGATGTGTGTCATGTTCAATTGTCGTTCGTGTGCGTGTTCCGGTTGCTGGAAATCTTTATAGCGCATCTGTTTGGTGCAAGTCGTCGACGAAACTATCGTACGAGAAATAATAAGTTGTCTTTTATCGTGTACGCCATCAAGATTGTCCTAGATCAGTCTTCAGAGTTGCTACGTGGTGAAGTGACAGATGTGTGACCCGCTAGGCTAGACCATTTAGCCAGTCGACGCGGCGCGTAGCGTGAAAGTCCTTGATATCGCGACCGCCTTTTGTGCACGCGGGAGATCAAATATCACAAAAGAGAATAGCTAGAGAGGTGTTGTCAATCTGTGGATTGTGGGAAACCGCGTCGCACATAGGAGCTGGCGTGTCGAACGTGTGGGGTGACCCGCTTATTGTTGAAAACGATCGATATCATCCATCTCTGATTCTCCCATAGCGAATAACCTTGCTGTTTCCTTCCTTCCTTTTCTATCAACTCTCGTTTTCCGTTCGTTCCTTTCCATTTCATTTTCCGTTCGTTCCTTTCCATTTTTTTAATCTTTGTCCAGTTACGTTTAATTCTTTATGCGAAAAACGGTTTGGACAAAAATAATGCGATGAAAAGAAGAATTGGGCAACAAAGGTGAATAGATAAGGTGGAATCTCTACACCAACAAACAATGAGAAAGAAGGAGCGAAAAATGAAAACGGAGAGAGAATAATTCAACGAATGTTGGCCAAGGGCGATATCGATCGTTTCTGTTCAAGACGGCGTCACCCGACACGCGCGCCGCCTATCCGCGACGCGGCTGCTCTTAATCCAGATATTGACTAAATGGGTATTTACGCTCATGACATTGGTAATTGGCGGACTTGAGAGGAGCAAACGACAGGAGACCGAGAAGAGACTCTGGGAGAAAAGGAGATGGGCATCATATAGACCTCGCTCCAAAAAAATCGCAGTTAGATTTTTCCCTAAAAACAAGGGAAGTGTGGCCTTAAGTGCAGTCGAGTTCGGCTCGTGTGGTCTTTGAAGGTTATACGTGCGGGCGCGGGTGAGTATCAGACTTGAACATTCGCGGGTAGTCTTCGAATGAATGATTATTTCGAATACAGTATTTCAATAAGAACAGCTTCTGATCAACCCTTACAGCCCAGCAGCGACATAAAACTCGCACAAAACGAGTCCTAAAGAGTTTTATTTTGTTCCAGCTGCACTAGGCTGGATCAGGAGGCCGCGTCGCTGCCGCGCGCCTCAAACGCAAGCCAGCTTCCGCGGCCTGCGCAATCACGGATAGAGTCTATAGTCGGCTGGGATTGCACTGGCACTTTGAGTTTCTTATTACGCGATGACCGAATTCGGTGCACGTAATGTCTTTGTCGAAGCAAATTTCTGGTGGGCAGTTGCAGACAGCCGCTGTTGCAGCACGCAACACGGGGACCATTGAGCTGGGACCCCGTTGTCTCTGTACGATTATCGCTGCGTTGCATACCGCAAGAGCGGTTGTCCGCAATTGCGGACCGGAATTTTGTCCCGAAAAGGCAGTAGGTTATAGCATATGTGCACCCAGTTTGCGCCAACGCGCAATAAGGATCTCATAGTATCAGTGGGATCCGTGCCGAATGTATGTATGTACATACGACTTCAATTCGATTGCTAACGAGAGAAAATATTCATTCTAATTTAGGAAATTTCAATTTTATGTAGATATTCAACTTCAACTTGGTATGAAGTTCTATATTTGAAGTCAAACTTGAAAATTTTCACTCAAAAAATTTGTAATGCGTATTGCCGCATCTGGCCATTCATTGCTTTTTGAGATGTATAATAACTGTGGACCGGTTGTTTAGGTACTGAAAGTTTATAGCAGACTATAAGTCAAACCCGAGAATGTGGTCTGAATAATCTGGAGCAATGACATGTTCCCCAGCAAACCGGTTCTGGCTCGAAAAGTGAGTAGTAGAAAACGATAGGAATAGTCAGAAGGCTGACCAGATTGTTGTTACAGGATATTAAATGTCAGAATCTCCATATTGTAAAGAAATTTACTTCAAAGCGAAAGTACGTATTCTGCGATGGAGGAGTCACAGTAAACATTACATGAGAATAATAATAGCACATGTCTTTGACTTGTTGCAATTGTTTTTTTTATTTATTTATTAGGTTGCATGGTTTTTTTATGAAAAAGATTTTCTGTCAATTATTTCCGGTTTCATGTGTTCATTATAAGCGAGTACGCTGCAAAGCAATAGTTAGATAAACGACCAGCGAAAAAGTCTGATGAATCTCCGATGTAGTGTGAATCTTAAGCCGGGATCATACTTCCAGCGAAGAGCCTGTGTAGCCATTTCAGAAGCACCTTATAATGTCTTTTTGGTTTTATCGCTACTTTTTTGTTTAAAAGGAAAAATATATCGTTTGAAGCTTGTTTACTCTTCTCAAAACGTTGTTCTTCTAAAATGAGGGGGTGTTGGGCTTTCTCCGTCCCCAAAGCAGCACCCACTTCCTCCGCTCATTTCAGGGTTTTCGGTATCATTAAGGACCACACGCGTCTTGGACTTTTATTAGAATCTACGTTCTTCCATTTGTTATTGGTCTACCTTATAATGGGATCTGCTCCAATGCGATGGCTTTGAACAACGAGGAAAATGGGACCGAGAAAACTCGTCCACAAAATTCTCGCTGTTCAAGCTCACACTCTTCGAGAGGCCATAACTCTTCTTGTTGTCGGTTCTCTGCGATTCTGTAGACACCAATGTTATCGGACCGAATTTTTCTTCAAGATGAGCTAAGAAGCTGGAGAACGATTCTGAGATTGCACTGTGCCTTTAAGAGTTCTGAAATCTATGAACTGGTGTAATTTGAGGTTGAAGGGGGTTTTTTTCCGGGTCAGGAAAAAAGTTGAACAGAAGCATCACATGCCTGTTTTGAGTTAGGCAGGTGTTCCTTTCAGTGGCTGTGTGCTTCAGCCCCCACCTGATCCTAAAAAGTTGCGAATGCAAACGTTTTGCAAAAGCTTGGCTTCAAAATAGAAAAAAATTGTTGCTAAGCATATTCAGCGATAAATCTAGGAACTGTAATTTTTGAGTCCGGTCCGCATTTGCGGACCGCTGCTGTCGCGTCAGGGGGTTTTTAGAGTTCTATCGCGGCGCGGCGCGATTTCATGATTCATATGCGAATCGACGAGCGGCGCGTTATTGATCGATGCGCACAGAAAACATCTCATCGCGCCGCGCTGCGATGAAACTCTAAAATAGGCCTCACGCAATATGATGATAATCGTGCTGGGACCACGTGGCCTCAGCATGATTATCATCCTGTTGCGTGGTGCAGTAGCTGTAGTCCGCTGATGCGGACCGGAATTAGACTCCGAGAACAAGAGTACTGTCATATTTTCATTGGTTATTGACTAATAAACGTGCATTTGTGGTTCGTAACGGGGAGAGGAGGGGGGGGGGGGCATGGCATAGAATTTCGAGCAGATGCATACATTGATATGTATGTGCATTACATACATATGTATGTATGTGTATGATATTCCCAGCATTCACCACCGATTTTCCGCTGCAGGTGCCACTATCGCACCTGTTTTGGTCGGATTCTATAGTATGTCCATATATGGTGGTAGAATTGATAGAGCGATTTTTTCTTCTGTCGCATGTGACATTTTCAATTAAAAGAAGCTGTGATGAGATTGTTTTCCTTCATACCACCCAATTGCCCATTCCGATGGAATGCAGAGATTATTGGTCTCGTCAGCTACCAATTCCTGGCCGAATTCGCTTTTTTTCCTGTGTGAAGAATAGGAATATTCACATGTGTACATATACTTTTTGTAGTGTAATTTCAAATGTTTTTACGTAGTTCTCTTATGGAGTAACTGCTCGCAAAATTTAGTTCGATTTGTCCTAAATAATTAGGTAGGATTTCACTAGTAATTATTGAAGTCGTACGTTACAATCCCTTCGGAGAACTTCAGAGACCAGTTACAAGCAGACCGTGGTCCCAGATTGATGGAGCTACGCCCCCCCCCCTCCCTTGGTGACGGAAGATGTCAAAAAAAGTCACGCTTTCTTCCAGGGTTGAGCAGGCCGTTGCGCCATTTTTCGGCGCAGCTACGACCCCCTCCCTTATGTCCAAAATTTTGGAGAAATAATAACATTATTACGACCCCCTACCGAAATGAAAAATTGCAATAGCTTTTTTTGATTGATAAATGTGGAAGAAATTCGAACTTGTAGGAATGGAAGACAACTACTTCAGTTTACCAAATAGTTAAGAAAAAACTCCTTTTTTTGCTGCAGGAATTTTGCGACCTTCTCCTAATTTTAATTTTTTTCTCGGAATTCTCCAAGATTTTTACGACCCCCCCCCCTTGTGCCGAGTCGCAGTCCTGCTTAAGGGGTATGGTATACTTTGTCGCTGTAATGAGCGACAGGCATGCAATCTAACACAAATCGCGGCGGGACCCGCATCGGAGCAACGGCAACGGCTGTCATAGGAACAGATGTCGCGTGTAGGTCGCAGCGACGTGTCGCGGAGGGCTGACATACTGAAAATTTGCCATAGCGTGCCGCTACCACTGTCACTGTCGCTGTGCAGTGCACTGCGACAGCGACAGATTTAAAGGGCGGGAGGTTGTCGCTGTCGCCGTGCAGAGCGACGCGACCGTGTGTCGCAAAAGTATACCATACCACTGACCCTGCCTTCTCCCCTTGAATGAGCATTTTTCACCCACAATTTCGAAAATGAATTTGATTTCGGGACTCAGGAGTGAGAGTTTCCAAAAAAATTAGACAGGTTTGAATACTACATTTCTTGCCCTCCATTTTCTGCCCGAAGTTTTTACGGGATAGGGGCTCTCTACACACCGAGGGAGGAGGTGCCCTGCCCTCTGCGGCTCTCATTCCACTTGGGACCTGTTTTCCTGAAACTGAGTAGAGTGACGTGTTGAACTGCAAAAACGAGACAACTGCTCCCTCTGTGTGTGTAGAGTGCCCTGTCCTAATTTTTTTTCGTTGTCCTACGGGACAGTAACCGATTGACTTCGTCAAAAACTTCCTTCAAATCTAACTGAAGAAGCACATTTGGTCGATTGCACCGTTTGCAACAAATTTTATACCAGTTGATGAACTTCCAATGGCATCTTGAATTTCATGTTTAAAAGCTGGTGAAGACTTATCGGAACCGAGTTATTGCTGGTTCCCTTGGATTTCATCGGTAAGGGTACCATCATGCCATTCTCGAAAAGGTTCAGAAAATTTGTTCTGGATTTGGCTCAAAACTTTGTTGGGGGGGGGAGGTTGTCAGAGTCCTGAACACGAATCTGAGGTCTGCTTTGCGATCTTTCAGGACTTACTCTGTAGGTGACGGTAGACATAATGCCATTTAGCTGACGTAGCCCACCTCTGTATTTCGAAAAACGGTGAATGAACCAGAAATTTTTGTTCAGCGTTCCAGACAAGCCCTAAGAGAAGAGCCAAATCTGATACATCGACCAAGCTACCATATACTCACCTTGCAGGCAAAAGTTGCCCGTTTTTTGGCTGAAACGTATGCTTTGGGTCCTTCTCAGAAGATTAAGAACGAAAGTGCGACGGAAAACGGTAGGGAAGCGGGTGAAAATCTCGTGGGCCAGCCGATCCATTGGGCCACCCCGCCAAAGTCCTATAACAGTTGTCCTGAATTCGTGTTTCTGTAGTAACAGACAACAAATTTTCGAATATTCTTCATAGTGGAAGGCTCTAACAACCCAGCATGTATATTGAACACTCTTATTTTTTACAGAATTTTTGGTGCAAGAAACAGAAAGCAAAGCCACCTACCCAGGAATTTTGAAGCGCGAAACCATTTTCTCGACGTCATGTTCCATGCGTTGTACGCAATCTCCCTGCGTACAAACGCATCGAACCTGACGTCGGGGAAATACAAAAACAGGCACAATTTTTTCAGAGATTTCTTTAAACAGTTTTTCTCCTTTATTTGATTGTTTTGCGATGTTTTTTCTTACTAACCTCTTCTTAGTGGACTCACGTACCCAAAAACTATAATACGGTTTTTTATGGTAAACACTGCCTTTAAAGACGCAGTTCAAGCTCGTGGGTAAAATTTGATGTTGTGGTCCATTCGTTGTGTGTAGCAACCCTGCCCAACGCGAAATCTCAACTCTTCAGATTAGGCGAGAAAAATCGAGCACCCATTCCCTCCGCCTCCCAAATCAGTACCCATTCGCTCCGCCCACTTCAAAGTTTTCGGGCTTAAAGGCACAGGACACCTGAAAATTAATTTTTAGATTTTATGCATATCTTGGGAAGAGTCACACGCTGATCACAGTGTTATCTCTGAAATCGTCCAAGACTCCCCTTAAACAGAGTTATAGCTCTTCAAAGATGCCTAGATTTTGAGGGTGAAAATTTGGTGGACGAGTTGTCTCAAGCCTGTATTTCTTTTCATTCGCAATCGTTGCGCGAGAGCGAGCCAGGATAAGGAGACAGCCAGGCAATGAACTGAAGAACGACGATTTGTTGGAATTCATCCATCCATCGAGCCGGTATGGAGCTCGAAAATCTGTTAGGGAGTCGGGCCTGTTGTGGTGAGCGAAGGGGGTCGGGCCTGTGGTGTTCGCTTGTTTTTCGCTTATTTGGAGGAATTGTGATCTCGTATTTGGGACATGTTAAACAGGAGGGGTCTTCTACATAATTAAATGAAAATCTCAAAATTCATATCTGAGGGTGTACTGTGCCTTTAATAGGGACGAGACTAGCCATGGAATTTGATCAAAATTTACGTTCTTCCATTTCTTATCGGTCTCGCTACGTATTGTAGTCTGCTCCAGTGCAATGGCTGCGAATGACGAGGAGAAACTGGCCCGAGACAACTCGTTCACGAATTTCTCGCCGTTATGATTCACAGTCTTTGAGGGGCCATAACTCCGTTTGTAGTAGGTCGTGAGCGATTTTGGAGGCATCATTGTTATCAGCGTAAAAATTTCTCCAAAATATGCAGAAAAACTGGAAAACGATCCCGAGGTAGGATTGTGCCTTTAAGGTACCGTGATCGATCGATAATAGATAAATGGACCGAATTTCCTTAATAAGCGCCAGAAATAACAGTTACAGAGAAGTTTCAAAGCAAGTCCGTCACAGTGTTTCGGAAATGACCAAAAATCGCATTCCCCACAAATTTTTCCCTGTGGAAGGCTTGGGGCCAAACCTGTCGAAATTTTTCGAAAGTCGACGGATGGACCTGGATTTCGTGTTCAAGACCCAAAGTGAGCCTCGTAAAAAAAGTTTTGAGCCCGTGCTGGATTTTGGATCTCACGTAGAGGAAATCTGCTATGATTAAGATGAATAGAGGAATATGTCGTAAGTTCCAGATTATCTCCTTATTTCCCGAAACATTGATCGAGAAGAAATTTTCCCTGGAATCAGGTTTCATTTCGCATTTGTAATTGGAGGATCACGGTTGCAGTGGTTGAAAATAGCCTTCATTCTTACTTAAAGGCAAGGTCCGGTCAGATTTTGACACCGCCGAAATTCGGGTTGGATAGATTGTGCTGGTCTAGCTGGACACCGTGCAAAATTTTCACAAACTCTAAATCCGTATTTATGGAGAAAACAGCCTGAAAGTCAGGAATTACGGTATTCACAGCATGATAATCATGGCTGGAATGACCGATAATTACACAGCACTTTTGAAGAATGCGTGGACAACCGCTAAAATATGAACGATGGCCACACTTTTCTGACTTTTCTGGATCATCGGCTCACGGAAGTGGCTTCAATAACTTGAAGAAGACCGGTTTTAACGCAACTTTCGCATGTTCCTTGGCACTACCTGTACCATGAGCACAGATTCAGCGGAAAATCTCAGAATCGAAATTCTGCCCGGACCCTGCCTTTAAAGTGTGAATCTGATCTTTCTGGAAAATATGTTTATACACAAGTCTGTGCGTCTGCGTGAGTCTCAGTGTTAATTAATAAAATTCTCTCATGTGTCAATTATTTTGCAGTATATGTACCATGTACGTATCTGTGCACTTGCAACTGAATACTGCCGAAGAGCTTTCACTTTCTCTCTCTCTCTCCTTGTAGTAATTTATTTATCCTAAGTGAATGCTTTTTCTATAAAGAGAACAGAGTCAATCTATAGTTACCCTCATAAACTCAAACGCAGCGCTTCTAGCGCCTGCTACATTTTAGTGTTGATTTTTCAGAATTTTCATAAGTAACTTAGTATTTGATTGGTTTTAGAAGATAATTCAATTACTTCATTAGTTGTCACACTCAAACTTGTTTTTACATTCTGTAATAAATCTATTTTTCCCGGTCGGGGGAGTATAGTTCTCATTTTTCAGTCCTGGCATTTTCACTATTCTCGCTATCAGAAAATACTTTTTGAAAACTCCTGTTTTGTCTCAGACAACTCAGTTTGAGGATTATTCACTCTATTCACTCGTTGCCGAGTGTGTGCATGGTGCGCTTCCATCTGAGGCGGCATTTGCGACGCCGCGGTCAACGCATTTTCGGCCGCGAATGGATTAACGGCTGCCGCGGCCTCTTTTCATTCACTCGATTACAAGCATTGAGACCACCATATTTCTATTTGTTATTGATCGAGACAATGATTTCTGGATATCGATCCTGATTGAATTTCAGTCATTAAAGTTGAATTCATCGAAAATTCGTCGAATTCGAATGATTCAAAATCAGTGTATTCGAAATAAGTTAACGTTCAAGTAATATTCAGATATTTTTCAGAGCGATTCTTTTCCTAATGGTAAAATCGACGTTTCCATTGTTCATAATGAAGTGAATTTCTGGTACGCAGTTACAGACAACCGCTGTCGCAGCACGCGGCTCGAGAACGTGCCTAGACCACCTGTTCTCAGAACGAGCAGCGTGTTGCAACAGCGGTGGTCTGCAACTGCGGACCGGAATGCCACTCCAATATGCAGAGGCTGTCAATGCGCGAAATTAGCATGGTTCATTCGCGAGCAGGTGTGGAGCGGAGCAAGAGGCGTCGTTTAAGCTTGCGCCGCGGGCCGGCACGACTGAGCGCGTGTCTGTAATATTGATAACGCGACATTATAGGATGGCACTTCGCCGCGCCGCTCGGCGGCGGAACTATAAATCACGTCAGAGAGCGGAGGGCAGGCGGAGGCGGCAGCGTCGCGTGCGCGCTGCACGCGCCATGATTGATGGGAATTTCGGTTATTTAAATGAGTCAGTTTTTCTCACTCGGTGTGAATAGCTACTTTCTCTACAGCGAGACTTGCTGAATTTTTGTTGTCGAATCGCGTTGTATTTCGATTCATCATAAACCCGGCCTTTCTGTTCCACCGAAGAGCGCTGTTTTGGGCTAATCTGATTATCCATTCGGCCTCCATGTCCAGATGATTCGGATTATCCTCTGCTACAGTTTTGAGCATAATCGAATGAAATAGGATTCCATGATCTAGTTTTTTTTTTGAAAGGTATGGAACGCGTCCATGTGAAAGTTTTGTGGTCAAGATTATTTTCTTTCAGGATTTTTTTTTGTAGAGGATGTTGCTCATTGATTTTCACATCTCTTCCGTTATCGAGCAGAGTGCGCCCGTCACGCGCCGCGCTCCAGCAGAATCAGCTATTCGCTGTGACTTGTTGAAATCTGCGATTTTTTGGACTTCTCAGTGAATTGCTTGGTGCACTATACTATATTTCAATTCAACGGTGTGACTGAGATTCAATATTCAATTGAATACTTTTTAAATGAGTTTGGGTAGGAATGACTTCAGTCACAGCTACATAGACGTTTCCCCCTTTCATTTCATTCATTTTCTCAGAAATTTTTCTCTACTTTCCTTGTCATTTGCGATATCGAGTTGTCCTTCCGTCTAAGTTATAGGCAATTTAAGGGTGGCATTGCCACAGCTTGACTAGAAAGCAAAAAATCCCGATGCGGCTTTCCTCCTTCTATGAAGCGTCCTGAATAGAGCTTCTTTCTCTCTTCGCCCCTCCTCTCAATAGTATAATTGTGGAATTTAGTGCCTTAAGAGGTACTAATCTCATCAAGTACCACATAGCGGGCTGAAAAAGACGAAAAGGAGGAGCTGGTGAAGGAGCAGGACGAGAACGCGAGCTCCACCCACTCCTCATTCGGCTCTTCTCTATCAGCTGTTACTTGAATAGGGAGTCGGACTCTACGCTGCAAATCCTTCTTATTCAGAGATCTGTTAACGTCGAGTAGAGCCATTTTTTCGAAAGATTGTGGGTGTAGAATCAGTCGAGAAACCCTTCTCCTATTTTTTGGGGCCGAGTTCAAATATATTCAAAAAGTGATTTTTACGTTTCAGTTATGACCTACGCAACGCCGACCTTGTTTTTGGGTTTCTCTGATTACACTAATTCAACTGACGACGTTTGGCATCTCTGAATAAATCTAAAGTTTAGATTCTCTTTCATTACTTTGCTCTGTCCTTCAAAGTTGGTACCTTGGTGTGCAGCTCGCCCCTTAGAATCACGTTTTAAAATTTCATGAAAATTTTCTGCTAGGCTCAGCTAAACTCAAAAATGTACAGAAAAATATCATACAGCCAATACGTACCTCCCATAAAATGTGTTCGAATCAATTCTCCGAAATACGCGGTTGAAGAATTTTGCTTTTAGTTGCTCCTGCAAATTTGGTGTCTTGGTTTTTTTTTTTAGAAATATTTCCAAAACCTAAACGATTCCGACTACTCTTAGAATACTTTTCCTAATCGAATGCAGGTCATTTTTTGAAATTTGATCTTTTACTTCGAAAATAAATGTGGATCATACATGGCATTATAAAAAATGTTGCTCACTCTGAAATTTCAATATTTCTTATTATGAACATTTCAATCGTTTCAGATTGTTCGGAAATTGCCCATTGTATGAATTGATCATTTGAAGGCTCTGAAAAGCCGTGTTTGAAAGAAAATCAGGTATTCGATAATTCTAGTAGCGTTTTTTTCGAAAATCCATTAATCGGAGACGTTTGGAAAATTGGTATTCGAAAGAAGTTCATTCCTAATTTCTAAAATGCGTGATATGAAGAACATTTCATCATTTATAGGTTTCACAAAGTTTATATTCGAAATTCTATTGAAGGCAGTGTTCATGATGAAAAAAGTGTTTGAAATTCCACTAGGAATGGGTAGTGGAGGGGCACACTGTAACGCTAACGTTGAAAGAACGCATAAAATCGAGCCAGGAAGAGCCCCAGAAGAGCCCGAAGTTGCAACTTTGAGCGCAAGGCAAACCCCAGAAGCGCATTGCCCGCCCACCGACGTGAACGAATGAAAGCTTCAAATCGTAAGATGAGCGATGGTTTCCGATTATTGGCCACGTTCTTCCCTTCATTCTCAACTTCTCTCTCTACTCATGTCAGCTCACATACATCAGCTGCAAAAGACGGAAGTTACAAGCCTCGGAAAACTCGTCCACCATGCTTTTCTAGCTCAATTTTCGAGGGACCATAACTCCGTTCCCAGAAGGTCGTGTACGATTTCAGAGACATCGTTGGAATCAGCATGGGACCGTTTCCAAGATAGGCTGAAAACAGAAAAACGGTTTTCATCGTGGACACAATACATGTTTCGAATCGAATAATCGAACGAATATCCGACTGTTTCAGTCGGATAAAAAGTCGACTTTTTATTCGAAAAGTCGAATACTCGAAAAAAGTGCGATATCCGACTACAGTCGAAAAGTCGAACATTCGAAAAAGGGCTATATCCGACTACAGTCGAAAAGTCGAATATTCGAAAAAGTGCGATATCCGACTACAGTCGAAAAGTCGAATATTCGAAAAAGGGCTATATCCGACTACAGTCGAAAAGTCGAATATTCGAAAAAGTGCGATACCCGACTACAGTCGAAAAGTCGAATATTCGAAAAAGGGCTATATCCGACTACAGTCGAAAAGTCGAATATTCGAAAAAGTGCGATATCCGACTACTGTCGAAAAGTCGAATATTCGAAAAAGGGTTATATCCGACTACAGTCGAAAAGTCGAATATTCGAAAAAGTGCGATATCCGACTACAGTCGAAAAGTCGAATATTCGAAAAAGGGCGATATCCGATTACAGTCGAAAAGTCGAATATTCGAAAAGGTGTGATATCCGACTACAGTCGAAAAGTCGGATATTCGAAAATGTGCAATATCCGACTACAGTCGAAAGGTCGGATAATCGAAATAAATGTCATCTGGAACAAGTATAGTGGACACTGCCTTTAAATTCGAGAGTTTGAAAGGTTACCTAGAAATTGGTTCATTCCGATTTCAAAAGGTTGTCTTCAATAAATTGCATTCAATCTGAGATTTGATGAGGTCATATTTGGGAAAAAGGGATTGTTCAAAGATTTTGAAAAGTGGATTTCGAAGTTTATTCATTCGAGAGTTTGAAGAAGCTCGTATATGAGTTATCATTCATTCAAGAATCTGAAAAGGTGGTACTGTAAAAATTGGTTCATCTGGAGATTTTGAAACGTCATGCTCAATAAATTAGCTTGTGTAATTTCGCAAGGCTTTGTTTATCGAAATTTAGTTATTAGGCAATTCTGAGAACTAAACTTCGGAAAAATTCATACATACGAAGTTTTTGAAAAGTAGTGATTCTGTGAAGAATATTTTGTTTGAAATCGTTTACTCATTGAACAAAATTCGTTCAACCGGATATTCAAAATTTATTTATTCGATTGATTCAGAATCCTAAAACCTTATTTTATTAGCTACTGATCCCAGCATAAAATGAAGTTTTGAAAAATGGTTTGCTGAGTGTTGTGGGGCATATGAAAATGAACAATCTGAAGTTTCTCGAGTTTCCTTGATGCGTGTGGGTCGATCAAAAACGGCACTAGGTGCAAATTTTCGGATTTCAGAAAATTGAAATCTTTTAGCCCAAGCTTTCTTCGAGAAGGGGGTGTTAATTTAAGGCGCTGGACATGAATATGAAGTTTTTGAAAAAGTTGTTTCCAGAAGATTTTCAAAGACTACCGTTGGGAAAGAATCATTCTTTCGCAGTAGCCTTTAGTAATCTTTCAAAAAAATTTGAATGAACCCTATTTTCGTGGTCAGCGCCCCAAAATAATTGCACAGGGTTTGGGAGAAAAAAGTCCAATCTTTTGAAATCCTTTCTTTTGTCGTTTTTGATCCACCTAGACGATGCAAATTGATTATTTTTCAGAACTGCCGTTAATGGTGGGACCCCAATTTTTTTTTGTTTGGGACAACATTTCTACGCCCCTCCCCCCAAAATTCCAATTTTTTGAAATTTTTTACGTTTCATTGTTGTCCAGTGGGCGAAGCACTGCTTGACCCTGCATACGTGTGAGGCTAGTGGATGACATATGTTTGAGTTATCTTCCAGTCACCCATCAGAAATGCGTCTGATTATTGTTTGAATTCTCTAAAATGCTCTTAGAGTTCGTTTTCGTTGTAATTTTGCTATAAATTTTGACCCCCGTACCAAACCTCAATCCTCTCCCTACCCCAGTCGCAGTGGAAGGGGCAGTCGTAATCGGCGACCAAATCGCTATAAGCTGCAGCTTATATTCCTGCAATGGCCTATATATAACAAGTACCACCCATGGGGGGGGGGTTCAGGAGTGCGATCGTGAGCGTTTTCGGCCGGCGCGGGGGGTGTCTACCTCGGCACACTTCGCGTATATAGAATTACGTTTGAAAACGCCTGATTGAGAGCCTATCCATCCAACGGACGTTATCCAATTGGCGAAGCACTCACCCTTTCCTCTTCTCCTCGTTTACACCTATCATTCTCGCCAATCGAGGAGCGTTTTTCGGCAGAGAATATAACCTTGGATTATCTATCTTGGTTTTTGTAATACATAATTTGTATTTATGAACCACGCAGTGCTATTCTCTCAATGTGATCAGCTTGTAGTATCTGTGGTACATTTTTTCCGAGACACAAGACCCGTTTTGGTTTTTAAACGATATTTTAATGCTTTTCGAAGACTAGAGAGGACTTATGCGAAATTTCTTTGATCATCTACATATAAGTATGGCTCGCCTCGTCCAGCAACCCCACATAAATATGACCTCTACACAACAAATCGCTTCCGCGTTTTTCAATGTTTGCCTCTTTATGGCATGGTATATATTCTCAAGAAATCACAGCTAGCTGAGTTGAATACAAAACTTGGGTGTCAGGCTGGAATCGAACCCGCATCGCATCGCTTTCCGGGCGAAAATGTGGCCGTTACACGACCGACACCGCTCTGCATTCCTCAGCTAATTGACACACGAACTGTGTACTCAGAAGTTTCAACCCTAGTTACATGTTTTCCTCAGTAACATACATTGCGTGAACGATTTCACTAGCCCTCTATATAAGGAAACGGTTATCATCAATGGCTTAAAGGCAGTGGTCGCGATCAAATATGCTTGTCGTCTTTTTCTCTCCAAATCCTTTCCTGGGTCTCGAGTAGTAGGACCTATAAGAAAAAATCGCGAAAAAACCACTGTTTTGGGCCGAATTTGAAACCTGAACTTTCTTGCCTTTTGATGGTGGACGAGCCCTCTCCACATCATCGGCATCGATGACCTCTTATATCAAGAACATCAGCTTGCTTGAAATTGAATGTCAATCAATTAACCTTAGAATTTATGTACACATCTAGTCAAAAACATTGACTGAAGTGATGCTTTCATTATTCAACTGTTTTTATTCGTTAAATTTGCATTTATTTCGTCCTCTGAATGTCGATGATTTTTGACTGCTCGGCATGAGACTGCGATCTGTTTCGTCATCGCTGTGCACGTGTGCACGAACTAGCTTCTTTGGGCCCTAGAAACTCTATTTGTAGACCGTTTTTCACCGCGCTACCTTCATAGTTTTTCAGCTGTTTTTGATCTAAGCTGATTTTTGTAGTTTTTTCGATAACGTTTTTCATCGTGACCACTGCCTTTAAAGGCAGTGTTCACGATAAATTCTGGATGTTCGGTTTCCTACAGATTATGATAGGTCAAGAGCTTACTGTGACAGCAGCGTCTGGAAGAACGGCAGAAAAAGACTAGAAGGCCTTTTTTTTCGCCTTAGCAGGACCTCTTGTGTGACGTAATATTTTTGAGAATGTAAGGATTGACCGATGTGAAGGAATGAAGTCCTTTCTTGTGATAAAATGAGTCGCCTTATCCATAGCTACTTTTCGAAGCCATTACCCTTGCTGACCGGCTGTTTGCGTGCCCTTCAATGTATGTTACTGAGGGAAACATGTAACTAGGGTTGAAACTTCTGAGTAGGTACAACAGTAATCACCCGTAACGGGTATGATCTTGTAAGCACAAATCGGCATTAAATCCAGTCAAGCTGAAGACTTTAGAAGAGAGCATTCTGTTGTTTCCTAATGTGCTGAGTTGAATACACAACTTAGGTGTCAACTTTTGTTCAACTCATCAACCTTGTGAAACTGCTTTGAACTTCAATGCATGTCACTCAAAACCGTGATTTCACCGGGGAAGTCCATAAATGGAGTCTTCGAAAACTGTCTATTGAGGGTAGTGTGCAGGGTCAAGCTTTTACTGTCCCTTAAGCCTAGTTTTGACTGCATCGCTGCTGTTTTTCATCGCAGTGATTTTGCACCCGCTGCTGCAGCGATGTAGCAGCGGTAGCGATTCTGTTCATAGTGCATAGCAGGGCTTTGCGGAAATCATTTTCAAGATTTTCGGAAACGGAAACGGAAGAAAAATGGCCGAAAATCGCCGGAAACGGAAATCCGGAAACGGAAACGGAAGTGAACTAAAAATTATAGTATGATCAAATGGTAGGTTTCGTTGCTGCTCATGGCATGCCGATGTACTTCTATAGCTTGTGATCTCAATCTATTCCTTCAAGCACCAGTGGGGCTACGGTCTAAAACTGCAAGCGAGCCGAGTACAAATAGATTTGACGCATGACAGGAAGACGTGCTGCTGCTGCAGGTTCTCCTAGTGAGCTGCAAATCGGTCTGCTCGAGCAACTCCCCTTCTACAGTGCTGCTGATCTCTCTGATGTCGAGTTTCGACCTTTGACTGATTTTTCCAGTGCGATCGGTGTTCTACGACGGCTGCGGGTACATACATATGGCACCCACCATTGTTGAGAGAGCAGTTGTCCGTTTGAGGCCGATCCCAGAAGGTGATCTTAAAGCCACAGTCCAACCTCAGAATCGAATTTTGGTTTTCCTGCTTATCTTGGAGAAAATTTTACGCTGATCACAAATGTGTCTCCATAATCGCGCAGAAACCACTACGAACGGAGTTATGGCTCCTCAAAAATTCTGAATTTGAGCGGCGAGAAGTTCGCGGGCGAGTTGTCTCGGGCCTGTTTATTCTCGTTATTCGCAGCCATCGTTTTGAAGCAGGTCACAAAATAAAGCCACACGGAAAACAAATGGAAGAACATAGACTTTGTTCAAAACCGGTCGCGTTTTTCTTCCCTATCGACACCAGAAGCTCGTCGGTGGGCGTTACCCATTTTTTCTTACGTGGGGGCGGAGTCGACTTTTTCCTTGCCTTTTCTCGCTTATTTGAGCGAATTGAGATTTCGCGCTTGGCAGAGTTGCTATTCACGACGACGGGAGTATAATATCCAAAATTACCCCTGAGCTTGGACTGTGGCTTTAAGTACTCAATTTTCCGGATATCAATTTCGGACGCCGAAAGGGTGGTCCTTATTGCGCATCATGAGGAAAGCTTTCTTTTAGTGTACCGAGGCGAGGATGATGCCTTTGTTGGGTACCCTGGCGAGGGTGACGTCCTTGCTGGGGGCCATTACAAGGATCGTGACTTTAGCTCCGGTAGAACAGGTGGTGGTTCAAAGACTCTCTTCATTTGAATAACGTGCTGCTGCTAGCGACACATGTAATGAGGGGTCGCACTCCATGCCGACATTGAGTTGAACCTCTAGTCGTCAGCAACATGTGCTGCTAGCTGCAGCACAAACTGCCAAGGAGAAGTGGTCAGAACCCGTTAGCAGCACGTGCTGCTGAACACGACGAGCTGGGGGCTATGGCTAGCAAATTCTATGGCGCTGAAGTTGAACCCCGCGAGTGCGTGAGTAGCTGTTGAGACGATGAGGTAAAGTTTCTACCTCTCTGGTCCCTCAATCGGAGGACTCGATTGTTAATAAGTATGGTATTGATGCATGAAAGGGTGATGGCCAGCTAATAGTTCAGCGCTCCGAAAAATTTTTGATAAAGACGTGTAAAGGCAAATTGTAATGGTTTTCAACTGAGATGAGACTGGTAACCACGGTTTGACTGCAAGATAACACCACTTACTCACCCGCGCAACAGTGCCTAAAGTATGCCTTCTGTAGCCGCCAAGGTCAAGCCCACGTTGGGGTCGTCCTGTGCGTTGGTGGAGGGGGGCGTATACCGTATGGCGGTTGGAAGGAACGGGACACCGATCCAAGCAATCAGGATTAGACTCACGCTGTGATGATCGCAGAGGTACCGCGGTTTGGTGCGCTGGGGAAGCGTGACCATTCAACTTGTAGTACTATTTTCTTCCGTTTCCGGGCCCAAAAACTCGGAAACGGAAACGGAACGGAACAGCTCTAAAAGTACCGGAAATACGGAAACGGAATCGGAAACGGAACAGTTCCGCACAGCCCTGGTGCATAGGCCCACGGATGATAGTAGAAATTCAATCACTCAGTGAAATTAATGGCTGGTATTCATCAATAACGCGTTTAAACTCGAAAACACTGATCTTGTCATGTGAAAGGGTCAACGTTCATTAGACGAAACGTGTCATTTGCTGGCAATCGCTCCATCGCTGCCATTTTGGCCGCGATGGAGCGATGGTCAGCGACCATTGAGAATCGCTCTTCAAGCAGCGATGCAGTAAAACATAGGATTTCGTCGCCGCGACCCAGCGATGTAGGACGTATGCCACGAAGCGATCACAATCGGAGCGGCTTTCCATTACGCGCGATGAAAAAGGAACATTTGTCCCTCGTATGGCCGCAGCGACCACCTGCGGTCAAAACTAGGCTTTAGGCGAACGCGGCGGCATATTTTTTCGAGAGAAAAAAGTTAGAATGGGGACGTAAAAGTATTTATTAGGAAAAATGGGGAACATTTCCCGGGGTTCTCGGTGGGGTGGGGAGTGTGATAGCGGTTACAAAAATACAAAAACGAAAATTCAAAAGAGTTGGAGAGAATAAATTATGGAAAAATTAGAACCAACTTCTATTTTTTTTTTGGAGTTTTTGGCACCAGAAACGGCGATTTTTGGCACTTGTCAAAATTTCGTGCTTCCGGAAAGGCGTAGAAATTGAAGAAATATCTCTAAAATTTTTCTCGCTGAGGAAGAGGGACCTAACTTTTTTGGAGGGTCGGAAAACGTTTTGCTTGACCCTGGCGGTGCGGGAGGTAAAAGTGAACATTTTCAAGCTTTCAGTTTTCCATTCATGCGCATGGGTAGATCGAAAATAGCGAAAGTTAATGAATTTAAAAACATGAAACGTTATAAACCTAAACGCAGTTTTCCGAAAGACCACTGTGGGTTGCTGTAAGTAGAATATAATTTTTGTAGACTAACTTCCCGTCATTTTTGTAAAACCAGAAATGGACCTCTCATCCGTGATCATCGCCTCGAATAACTCCTTTGCACAACGCTCACGGTCAAAATGTGCCAAATTCTGAAATCCAGAAAGTGTTATGGTGTCCGTGTTTTTTCACTGGACACCGGGCTTTATCGAAACATTTTGGAATTGTTCGAATACTTGATTTATACGAGAGTTCGAACTTACAGTTTGTTTGAAGAATCTATTCATTTCGAATTTTAACCTGTTCAGCTATTCGACTATTATTTTATTTGGGAAAAGAAAGTGTAGGTTGTTCGGTCGCTGCAAACCCTCTACATTAGCATCAGCACAATATTGTAAAATTTAGTTCGCATACGGCTATGAAAACTTTGATGAATAGAACTCCGGGGCAAGAAAGGTTGCAACTCGACGACGGTGGGGGACCTAACAATTTTCGAAATTCTTTAAAAAAATCAGGGAGGAGTGAAAATTTTGGGGGCGGAATCTGATTTTTTTCAAACTACTAGTTAAGATAAAATAGGATAGTAATAGTCGCCTTCTACTAGTAAGATTGCAGTGCGAGAACAGCTGTATCAGAGCAGGCGTCACGAAATCCGTGTGGCAGAAAACATTTCACTTTTCGCCTCGAGAAATTCTTCTAGGTTTGTTAAAAATTCCTGCGATAGTCAACTTCACGTAAAAATAGAACTTCCTTCCTTACTGAGGAGTTCTGGGGTAGTTTTATTCAGCCGTTTCCTTTCTTTTTTCAGTTTTATCTCAGGGGGGGGATTTCAATAAAATTTCGGTCTGCGAAGGGGGAAGCATCGTCAGTGTCAAGCGGGGCGTTGCGTAATTTTCTGAAACCGAAGCTATTCCCACCATTATTTTTTGCAAAATCCTAAATTTTCGCGATCCTCCCCCGAAGCACGATTTCCTCATGAAATCCAAGTATACGGTTTATAATATTTGGGTCGTTCTGAAAACAAAAATAATTCACATATTTCCTTATCATGACTGTTAGACGCCGGAAATTCGTTCAGTAGTCGGTCTCAAGCGTCTTAAACCTGTACAAGCTACTAACCTTACTTTTGTGACCAAAAATATCGAGAATATTCGGGATATCTTCACCAAATTTCGTTTTCGGCCCGGAATTTTTGCGATCCCCCTTAAAGGCACTGTTCGCGATAAACTTCGTCCTCGATTTTTTCATGACAAACGCTTCTCGTGGCTCTCAGAAGCAGAACAGCGTCGAAAAAACGGGAAGAAAATCTACCCAAAAGCCGCAAAACCGCTTTGAAAAATGGGCAAACCCCGCCTCTGTGGGCAAGTCCCGCCCCTCGACGTGAACAAAGGAACACTCGAAATTGTGAGTTGAGCGATGGTTTCCGATCATTAGCCCCGTTCTTCCCTCCATTCTCAACTTCTCTCTCTACTCAGGTCAGCTCGCATACATTGGCCGCAAAAGACGGAAGTTACAAGCCTCGGACAACTCGTCCACCATTTTCCTTAGCTCAATTTTTGAGGGACCATAACTCCATTCCCAGAAGGTGTTGCACGATTCCAGAAGCATCATTGGAATCAGAATGGGTTCGGTTTCAAGATGGGCAAAAAAATCAGAAAAGCGATTTTTATCGCGAACAGTGCTTTAACCTTCATTTCGGGGCGAAATTATTGCTACCCACTCGCCCCTTTCCCTTGCGCGAAATTTTGCAATTATGCTAGACCCTAAGCGTCGCAGCTCCGCCGAAAATTGTCGCAGCGGCCTGCTCAACCCTGATAGAAATTCTGTAAAAGAAAATATAAAACTTTCTCAACCAGAGTGTCAGGAATTCTCGTATTCATAGCAGTCGATTATTGCAAGAAAGCCGTAAAGCTGGTACCACAAGTGAAATGAGGCTTCTATACATATCTTCAGATGTACTTAGTAGTTCTGAGTGCAGTTTTTCATTGATATGTGTCAGCAAGTTGCTTTTAGTGGAATGGACGTGTGCCTGAGCAGCACGTTTCTTCGTCGATCTCATACATTTATATGTCTGTTGCTAGTCGCTTTTTGCTGGTTTTATTTCTGTTATTCGCATTCACTTACATCTCGAGCCAATTATCCTAGAATCCGCCCCGAATGCTTTCAGCTATATGTTCTTCTAGACGACTTTTCGCCACAGCAGCACATCAGAAGCAGCAGATTCGAGTAGTGGTGGTGGCGGTGGTGTGGTGGTGGTGGTGGTACTACATTCTATTAAACGAAGCGCACATTAGCCCACTCGCACCATCTTCGCTCACAGCTGATCCAGAAAGTTACCTCTTGCTAATGATATCGTCACTCAGCCTGCCGTGTACATCTCATGCACAGATCAACAGCAAGTAATTCTTTTCTGTGTCAGTTAACTATTCATTCTAATGACGAAAGGAGAAAAAGTGAAATACGTTACGTTTTAAAGCTGTAGGAGAGAAGTGTATCATGCTAATAGTTTTTTTTTCGCCCATTAATTGTGTATTTATAATGTTTTCGGCTTGTGGATCGAGTACACGGAAAGGGAGGAGCCTTGGACAAGTGTGGCTGCCTAGACGCGACGCGCGTGGCACTCTAGCGATCAGGATCCGGCGGGGTTGTGACCGGTCTCAACGAGTTGGAGGGGTCGTGAAAATTTCGCACCTTCGTATGAATTCGCGACCTTTTTCAAAAATTTGGTCTTTAAGGGGGAGGTCGTAGCTCCTCTGAGATCGGTCACATCGCCCCGCTGGACCCTACTAATAGTGACGTGGGCGCAGCTGTTTTCCGCTTTGCGCGTCTCGTTTAGCCAGGAGAACTTGTCCGAGGCTCCTCCCTTTTTATGTACTTGATTCTTATAAGGGGTTTTTTTGGGAGCTTAATCATACCATAAGGCGTATATGTATTCACTAATGATTTCTAAATCTAGCTGTTCGAGCTTGAGAGTGGGGGCATGTCGCACCCAGTAAGCATCCTTACCCACCAGCAGAGCCTGTGGCAATCTTGAAATGACTTTAATTGGTCCTTCACATGTGGTGGTTCTGAGATAGCGATGAGCCTAATTGATTCAGTTTATACATCAGACTTTTTTCTTTTTCAAATGTTTATTGAGTTTTTTTTTCATGTTATTGTAGTAATGGTCACAGTTTGTTTTCTTTTTTTTTTGTTTTGTCGAGATCTTTCTATAGAAGGTAAAAAAGGGTTACCAGATTCTAAATACTGAAGAAAAGCGTTAGTTTCTTGTAACTAGTGGAAATTGATCTGCAAATGTTTTTCGATAATCTTGAAAATCCCGGATTTTCGTTGAATTTGAAAGAAGTATACAGAGCAGCATTCTTGAAGACATTCAATTTTTGAGTTAAAAAAGCTGAATTGTCATTTTTGGGTAAAATTTTCCAAAAATGATTGTTATAGAATTCTTTTGCATCTCTTGACAATCATTATTTTTTGATTTGTGAGAAGTTCGTGCTTGAAGTGTTTGCAGTACTGCGCGGGTTCCTTCTTTGTTTCTGAGTTTGAGAACCAGGTATTTTGATTTTCCGGTTGAACCAAATACTTTACCTTTCTAAAATAAGCCGATTTCTCCGATTTCTCAAAGCTTTGAATGCTCGCGCACTATTCGATTCGTACCAAATTGTGTGAATAAGCCTATGGAAGTTTGTCAGTAGCTAAATAACTGTGAAATGGAGCTTTAAAAGTCAGTGCTATTCGAGTCATTGTGTAAGGTGAAAACTGGGGCATTCATACTGAGCTTAGTATTTCACAGTTAACAAGGAGCGTGCGTGCTTTTTTTTTGTTTGAGCATCGTTATCAGCAGTTATATTTTGCCATGATCAACGCTCGGTACTGATTTAGATCTCTTGCTGGGAGTAGATTATCCGCCCTTTTGTTCTCGCGGTCGCCCAATCACGCCGGCCTTTGCAGCGCATGTGATAGGTCAACGGCGAGAAAATGAGCGGATTAGCAACTCCCAGAAAGAGATGCAAATTAGAACAAATTAGGGTTGCGTACTAGTCTCTACAAAATTACTGATTCTTTTTCAAGTAGTAATGGCTCCTTATGAAGTCTTTTCTGACTATAAACAGACGTTCAAGGATTCTTCGAGAGACCTCTGGCAGATGTGAGCTGCGTCTGTTCAGTGTTCACTCTGAAGATGCATTTATTCTTTCGCAATTAGATTGTAGGTGGTCAGTGACTTGGAGGTTCCATGGCAAGTCTCCGCTGATATTCAGTGGTCTGTAATTTTCTTGGAAACTAATTGCTTGGTGTGTGATGGCTGAGTTCTGAGTGGGGAGTTATGGGCGGAGTTGTGTGAGTTTTTGGGGTCTTTGAGGGAGGAAACGGGTGTTCGCGTTGGCTGCCTGTCCCATGGGATATGGTCAACCCTGCGCAGATTGAGGCGCTATGAATTTCCGATTACATTCGTCACACAGCTTTTAAACCACCCAATACGTCCTTCGTAGCCGCCATAAGTCCTCAGACGTGGTCAGAGTTGTTTTTTGTCTGACGATAGCAGGTGTCCCGCTATATGAAGTGCCAGTAAGTTGAACGAATCTAGTAGTATTTGCGTGAAGGCCATTTGAGTTCTTGAACTGATAAGGTTTTCCCATTTTTCTCAAAAAAAAACCTCTTTTTTTCGTGATTCCATCTTCTTCATATTTTTTATTCGCTACAAGAAAGTTTTTCAAGGCAGAACTTGAGAAAAACAGCGTGAAAATCAAATATTAGAATTCAGACGAATTTTTTGCTATGAAAATGAGCGAAAATTTAGTGTGAAAAACTAAGATTGTCTGGAAGTCCGTTTTTGCGCCGCGTATTGCCATGCGTGTGAGTCGACGCTCAGTGGAACATATAGTCGCCTTAGAGTTGTTGGTCTAGTTAGTCGCGGCGTGCTTATGATCTCCGCGGTCGCGGCGGTGCACTACAGAGGCATCAAATGCCGCAAATGAGTGCGTAATCGCGAGGAAAATTCGCATGCAGCTCAGTGATGAGACTAAGACTTTTAAGTCCAATATGTGTTCTTATTTGTGGAATCGCTAGGTTTTCCATCCTAATTTCATCCACTCTCCATTATTAATCTTTTTTTTTTCTAGAAAATAACTCATTGTTTGGTGAGTTGGAGGGCGTTAAATTCAGTAAAATCACGCCACAAGTATCAGGCTAACCTGCAGAACGCCACAAAAATTTTTGTGATGAATTACAATTATTCAGCAGGTTTAGGGTTTTAAGACAAATTTCGGCCTAAACATGGAAAAATGTTCCGTCGGAAATGGACGATTCCAGAGGTTATTTATTGGATAATGAATTTAGTGTTTCTGTGCAAAAGAAATTAATCTAAATAAGATTCGCATACGTTTTCCATACATTAACATTAATTTGCTATGCATAAATATATTCAGGGGGTCACCTGAAATTATGCATTCAAAAGTATTTATGCCCTGAGGGGTCGTACAGTTTTCTTGGGAATTTGTTGCTTTAAAAGTCACAGCTTCTTCAGGCTCAAAAGAATGGTTGGTCCCATCCTGACCGCTCACTGAAAAATGAATGGAATATTTCCATTATTTCTTTCCTGAAAACAGCTGGCTATTTACCTATTGCTGGAAGGCGACTAAATACGTATCGATTACCGATTTCAATAACGATGACCTTATTATTATTGAAGTTTCGATGATTTCTGTGATGATGTTTTCTTAATTAATGGAATAAAACTCCATTCAGAAATTTACTGGGTCTCTTATAAATGCAATTTTTTGTTTATTAATCTTTTGTGGAAATTAACCGATTTAATAGTTTCTATTTTTAATGTTGTTTCAACTAATTTTTTTCATTTCAGAAAATTGCCACATCTGAATTCCATGCTTTTTCGTTAGAAAGTTGCTCCTAAAGGAAGCATACATGATCTCAAAAGTTGTGATAACGACGTTAATGGGGTCATATGACAATCACTTAAAAGACTGAGGACGCGTCAAAAGCCAGCAGAAATCATAGTTTTTGAGTCTTAATGAGCCAGCAAGTCTCCGAGCACTTTTTTTTGCATTTCGCGCCTCTCGATACATACTCGTCCAGAATGATTATCCTATCTGATACGGTTTTTTTTCGCTAGTTTTTGATGCCTTCAACGACGTAGGCGTTCTAGTAAAGGTCTCGAGAAACTATTGGCTTCGCTATCTCAGCCATTTCGTCGCTAGCTTTCCTATTTTAATCGGGGGCCGTATACAAGAACGCGCCGCTTGGGGCAGGGGCAGTGCAGTCGGCGCCTTTGAAGATGCCGATCCTTACAAGACAGGACATGTCAATCGTAGTTGGTTGCAAGTCAAGACACGTATGTCGTGCCCCAATAGTCTCCCCGCTGTGCCCAAAGTTTCTAGCTGGGGCGGCTAGGGCACAGCGAGAAAGACTACTGGGGCACGAAATACGTGTCCTGCCTTGTAAGCATCCACGATCTTCAAAGGCGCCGACTGCACTGCCCCTGCCCCAACGGTCGCGTTCTTGCATATGGCCCCGAATGTCTATGCTGCGGTGTATCTCGTCCGTTCCCATTTCAATACAAAAACAATCCGTTATTTTTTTTTCGGATGTTGATCGAATCCACAACGTGGGAGCAGTTCGGCTGGCACAAGTGTCGCGCGCGGCGGAAATCCGCTGCGTGCATGTGGTCGTTGGGACACGTTAACCGTGGGGCCTCTAACAAGAAAAATAGTTGGCGCTCGGGTAACGCGCTCCAACGACGACGTGCGCGCAACGGTTTTCCGCCGCGCACAACACGTGTGCCAGCCGAACGGCTCCCGCGCTGTGGATTTGATCAACACCCCATTTTTTTACTTACATCGCTTTTTCGTCAGGTTTTTCGTCAGTTCCCAATATTACCAGCTCCATACCTTCAATTTGAGGCAAGACATCGACGTTATTTTTGAGCGTGTATGCTGCTTTTTAGGCAATAGAAAATTGATATAAACATTCTCACTAAAAATTATGTTTTTCGCATATATTTATTGCTCTGCGGAAGATGGCAGAATCAATCGTTTTGAATTTTCTGAGGCGGAATCATCATTTCGTTGAAAGCGACAGGGTACAAGGAAATGATTCTAATCATCCAATTTTTGCATTAAGAGCCCTACATTTTGATATTTATTATGTATAACTTAATAATCTACAAATATAAATGTTTCAGCAAAATCGACCAGCAGTTGCAGCACAGCCCGGGCTCGCAGACGTCGTCGACGAAGTCGACTGACAGCGGTGTCGAAGATGGAGCCACGAAAAATCCAACCTCAGTAAGTTGATATTTTAGCCAAAATTGCTTCATTCACGTGATTTGAAATTCATGGATAGAATCCGTTTGCAATTTGTGCCGTTTTTACCGCGTTTACACATCCAGACATCCACATTCGGAAATGCAGGGTGACAGTGATTGGCCTCAAGGGCCATTTTACATCCAGCCGAAAAGCCAAAAAAACGGGGATCTCTCGCTCGTAGATTCGCTGTGTTCCAGAGTGCGTAATAACATTTGCTTGAAAGGCTCAATGTCTTGAAAGAAAAAGAATGGCTGGAGTTATTCGAACCTTAGAGCTCTACAAAAAAAACTAGCAAGCACATTATTCTCGTAGTTTTGGAGATGTCGGCCAAGTTGCTTGTTGGCTAAGCTGTGCAAGGATGGCACTAAAGAGTGTTTTCAAGAGGTGGCTGAGTTCGTTATTAATTAATGGAACTGTGAAGCACGCTGTGCACAACTTAAAGGCAGGGTGAAAAACGGTTTCCAAAATGTATGGGGGTCCATTGCAGCAGTAAAGACGAAAGAACGGCTTAAAACGAGCTACTGGAGCATTTTTTGGTTCTCAGACTTACATGCGCTATGCCCTACCGGCCCACTTTCGTGTTGGCCATTAAAGGAGTGGGCGGGGCGGGCCTACCACAATCAAGTTTGAGGGCCGTATAGGGCAATCTATGGCTTGTTTTTAGCCTCTTTTAGCCCCCTATTGTTGCTATGGGCCCCGGTACATACGCTTCCCGGCGAAAACTCGATTGCAGTTTTCAAGGAGCAACACCAAGAGACTTTTCAACATATCATAACCGTTATGGTCTACTTTGTGTGAATAGAAACACGAAAAAGGTGGAATTAGTTGCGTAAGGCGTGTTTAAGGGTTCTTCGGAGACTGTTATATTTGGGAGCTTTCGAACAAGTTACCTGTGATATCGGCCCGTTCCTCAAAGCTTTTGTGCAACTTATTGCGTCCACATTTCAGGCAATTGTTTTTTTATTATTTCATGTTACCTGCCACTCTGGAAGATGTATGTAACCTAAAGCAGTCACTAAAGCAAGTTAATTTCCTGATGCGCAGTAAGTTGCATGAAGGCTTCAAGTCACTTGTTCAAATTCCTGAGTGGCGTTGGTGATTAGACAACTTCTAGCAGCAATTCGACGTTTGTGGCTAGTTAACTATTCATGGGTGAGACGAACATTTCGAAAGCAACGATTGTGTACCTAATGTATAGCGTGCTACTACGCGAAGGATAGGGGACGAATAACGGATAATTCCGGTAGTATTCCCATATCGAGCGTTGAACATGAAAGGCATTACCCTTGAGCTACCTCGAATAGATGCTTTCAAGTCAATATCTGTGATTAACGCGCCGTCGCAGTGGAGGACAACTGTTCCTCTTCCCGCGCAAAGCTAGATGCTGTAACTCTGTACGTTTCCTGACAGAAGATCTTATCGCTGAACGGCGAGGGCAACTTGCTCTCTTGAGTTCAAGTCGCGGCGTTTCTCTCAGAGACGAGCAACGCTGAGTGATGCAACATCGATTACATTCGGCGACGGGAGTGACCGAAGCGGCGTGAGGGGCGACTACGTGGCACCGCAAAGTGTTTTGACGCCTCGACGGCCCTGCGTCACTGCCAGCAAGCGGCAACCGACTCCGCGACGATAATGGTCTAAAGGGGTCTGCAGAGTTGCAGAGACCGGCGAGTGGTCGCCGAGCGTCAGCCTTGACGCGGCGACAGAAATGATTCGAAACATTATCGTCGCGGCGTTGGTTGCCGCTCGCTGGCAGTGATGTAGGGCCGTCGCGGCGTCAATACACTGTGCGGTGCCCCCTCGTCGCCCTTCAGTCCGCGGCGGTCGCGATCGTCGCCGAATGTAATCGATATTACATCACCCAGTGCTGGTCGTCGCTGCGAGCAACGCCGCAACTTCAACTCTGCAGACCCCTTAAAACATTTTTGTCGCCGCGTCAAGGTTGACGTCCGGCGACCACTCGCGGTTCGCTGCAACTCTTCAGACCCCTTTAGTGCTCCTCTTTGTGTGAGCACTGTTTGTATAGTCCTAATCAGGAACATTAAGCAGTTATTTTCAACGCGCCAGAAAGGCGTACCATGTCTCACATTCGGAGCGGAACAGCCGCTAATGAAGAGAAAGGGCTAAAATTTTCTGCCAATGCTTCTTTCAAGCAGGAACACGATTTGCAATGCAGCATTTAGCACAGAATGTCGAATTCGATTTCCTGTGCAGAAGCTGCACTTAAGTACCCAGCTTTGTGTACTTCTTCTAGAGGTCTGCCTGAAGATCCGGTCTCTCTCAGAAAACATTCATTCCTCTTTCTTTGTGTCTGCTCCTAATTTGTATCGTAGAGGTGCGGGAAATGCAGGCTTGAAGAGTATTCTCGAAATGAGAGGCTGTATTGAACTTACTCGAATGTTGATTATGAATGTGTACAAATTCAGCCCAAAACTGAATAAAGCATTCGTCACTTGTCACATATATCACGTGTAGGTGTGCTGGAAAACAGTTTGTTAGGATATGATCAATGTTTAAATCCGTTTTCATAAACCCTTACATGACCTTATGGGAATTCCTAAAGGTAACATCCGAGGAGAAAGTACAGGCCAATGTGGAGAATACCAATTGGTTTAGTCCCAAAAGCTCCAAAGTTTGAACAAAAAAGTCAATATTGTTCATCAATCGTACTTCACTGGACCGCACCTTGCTTGTGAGGTAATCAGGAGTTCCTACATTGAAGTGTCACTTATGAAGCAGCTCAGGTCAAGCTGTGCGAAGCAATTCGAACTTTTTCTCTGTTTCTGTGCCCTTCGCCACATTGAAGTTCGCCAAGTGCAAAGTATGGCAGTTTCCTGCTGCGGATTTGAAGTATCAGGGCGAACTAAATAATCTCGGATAACTGAAGATTATTTCGAAGGCTAATCTGCGTTGGCATGCGAAAATCTGAAGAGCGCTCTAGCTGATCTGTGGTGAATTATGTGTCTCTAACAAGGAAACCACAATAGGTCATAGTGACCATTCCAAATGAAATGTACTTTTCTAGAACCATTTTCGGACAAAATGTCCGAATATGCCCATCGCAGCTGCCTAGACCCACTCTGAAAAAGTTAGAGGCATTTTTTCTCTGATTTTCGTACTTATTGTACCCTCCAAAAAGCGTATTATTTCTACGAAAATCCGGAAACGGACCTCATAATCGTGTTCAGCGCCCAAAACTATCCCACTAAGCAAAGTTAGGTTGAATGAACATTTTCCAAACTTTGCGCAGACTAAGTGCGTTTTGGACTTGTACGGATTTTCGGTTGAGCGTTTATTTATACCAATTAGAGGGCTCTCGAAGCGTTTTAGAAAAATATTCCAGATTTGATTAAAAATTCGCTTTGAGGGGTTATTTGGGGTGCTGATCACGAATCCGAGGTTCATTTATCGATTTTCCCAAGTTTTCGTCTGTATTCGTTCACGGATTCCCATCGGGGGAGAATTTGATGGCAAATCGCGACTTTTGACGATTTCCGGAGTGCTTCTATAGAATATGCTCAAGTTATTTCCCTGGGGTTATTTGGAGTGCTGAACACGAATCTGATGTCGGTTTATCGATTTTTGGCAGCTTACGGTAGATTACGGTGGGTATACGGTAGTTTTGTCAAAGTCTCAGATTTGTCTCAAAGTTTCTATGTGGGGGTTATTTGGGGTGCTGAATACGAATTTGATGTCCATTTGTCGATTATCGGAATATTTAGGTAAGTTTTGCCTCCTAAATGGCATATTACCTACCATAACCTACAGTAAAACCTAAAATTTTGGCAAGCAAACCCCAGATTCGTGTACAGCACCCAAGATTACCCCTACTACATGTTTATAGCGAAATCAGAAGAAAAATTTGAAAACACCCTAAAAATTGCATGGGCTGCACCCTTACCTTGCCGCGAAGCTTTAAAAACCGCTCATAACTTTTTTCAGAGTGGGACTAGGCAGCTGCGATGGGCATATTCGGACTTTTCGTCCGAAAATGGTTCTAGAAAAGTACATTTCATTTGGGATGGTCACTATGACTTATTGTGGTTCCCTTGTAAGTACCGTAAAGGCACAGTCGAACCTTAGATGTAATTTCTTGACACTATGGTCTAGCCGCTGTTAATATCAACCTCGCCAAGCGCGGAATCTCAGTTCGCTCAAGTAAACATAAAAAGTGAGGAAAAAGTCAACCACGTCTTTAGATAGAAAAGGAAAAATGGGTCACGCCCACCGACCAGCTTTGCATCTCAATAAGGACGAGACCAATAAGGACAATAAGGAGAGTCAGAGTTTTTCCATTTCTTATCGGTCTAGCTTTGGATTGTTGTCTGCTCCAATGCAATCCATGGCTGCAAATAACGAGACAAAATACAGACTCGAGAAGAGTTGTCCACGAAATTCTCGTCGTTGAAGTTCACAATCTTTGAGGGGCCATAACTTAGTTCGTAGTGGGTTCTGAGCGATTCTAGGGACACCCCTATGATCAGTCCTAAATATTCTGCGAGACATGCTGAAGAATCGAGAAACGATTCTGAGATTGATCTGTGTCTTCAAAGGCAGTATACACGCTTAGAATGGTGTCGATTTTATGACATGAATCGGAGGTTTGGAGGTGGTAGTATTGGAAAGTAACAGGGACTAGAGAGTGGAGTATATCAAACGAATAAAAATTTTCGAATATTCGAAAAAATGAATAATTCGAAAAATTGACTTCTCCGATTTGAATAAACGAATTATTCGAAAAATTGACTTCTTCGAATATTCGAATAAACGAATTATTCGAAAAAATGACTTTTCCGAATATTCGAAATTAACGAATTATTCGAAAAATAGACTTCTCCGAATATTCGAACAAACGAATTATTCGAAAATTTGACTCTTCCGAATAATCCAATTATTCGAATGATTCGAATACGAATAATTCGATTATTAATATTATATATTGAGTATTCGAATAAGAAGTACGGACCGAGTGCGCATAATCAAACCACCGTTCGCGGCAATTCCAACTTTCTTGACCTTTTTTTCGTATGGTATTATATAGATCAAAGCCATGCCATTGTACTTCCACGAAAAAGACGTTCCACATTATATCATAAGAGTATTCAAAACAACATTTACCACTGTCTATGAGTAGTTGTTAAACGATACGATCAAATTCTCTGGATTTTCTAAACAATATCCATCAACAATATCCGAATTTCCTATCAGTTTAGGGTGCTATCTGAGCGGAGGGGGGGCACTGTTGCTCACACACTCGCGGGGGTCGGTGGCCGGTTGAGAGGATTTGAACAGGTAGCGTGCTCCCGCTCGAAACGAAAAAAGGGGCGGGCAAGGCCCGAAAACTCCCCCATTCATGCCGAAAACTCCGCGTGTCAACCTCCCACCGACCCCACAATGCCACGTCATCCTTGACCCGTTCACACCGAAAGCTCTGCCTTATCACCTCCCACCGATCACTCAGTGTGACGTCACACCCACGTGTTTACACCGAAAGTTTCGCCCAATCACCTCCCACCGACCACCCTCTACCACTCCTGCGGTCGCGGGCGTCGGTGGCAGGTTAAGAGGCAGCACAATTGACCAGCCAACCTACCACCGACGCCCGCCAAAGCGTCGACATCCCGAGCTGTCAACCGTGATACGCACAAACACCTCACATTCCAGTGCAGCGTATACATTGTGGGCTACCGATTCCGCGCTCTACACGAGAGAGTACCAGAGAAAAACAGTGCAGACACTGCAACACGTCGCCCCGAAAACTCCGCCACATATGAGACATCACCACGAAAACCTCGGCAGTTATGAGTCATGCCGAAACCTCCGCTGATCAGCCGCATCGGATCAACTTCATTCGGTAAAGGGCGTTTTAACCTGCCACCGACCCCCGCGATTGCCTGAGTGTATCGCTCATGACCACGTCCATTTTTCCGTGCCGCAATCACTCCTGATTTGTGCGGGGGAGAGAAAACCCGGGTAGGTGCTCAAATTTAGTGCGGCACGATAAAATGGGCGGGGCCAAGTGCACCCACACATAGTGGCCCCCCACCGTTTGATTGGAGACATTTCATCTCTGCAAAAATATAAGGTGAATGCTTAATAAGAACTGGCTCAAAGTTGCAGCGATGGACCTAAATTCATGGCAATTAAGTATTACGTAATACTCAAGCAGCGTGAGGTAGCCGCTTCTGGAACATCGCTCGAATCTGTTTGGGACCTACTCCATCAGATGAAAAACAGTATCTGTTACGTCTGCAAACAATTTCGGTGGTGAGCGAGATACTCCATCATTAGATTTCTGACTATCTCGTGTTGAATATTGAAGTATTCCGATTATATTTGAACTTTCTACCAGTTTGGTTGGAGACATTTCACCTCTGGACTGCAAAATGGATATGTGCTGGAGACTCTGCTTCCTATTTTTCTGAAATTATTTGTTTATTCGGCCGAATATTCGAATATTGGGCGGTTCGAATATTCGAAAAGACAAACTTTTCCGAATATTCGAATAAACGAATTATTCGAAAAAATGACTTTTCCGAATAATTGAATTATTCAAATATTCGATTATTCGTTTATTCGGCCGAATATTCGTTGACATAGTCTATTAGCGAGTTGTTCTTGTATCAGAGGGGTTGTGGACGAGTTACACCGCAGGATACAAGCTCGGTCAAAATAAAGAAGCTCGCGACAATTCTGTTGTAGTAGCGAAGCTAATAGAATCCTACCGCTCAAACGAGAACGCTCACGTCGTTGTATGCATCAAAAATTAGCCAAGGAGACCGTATTCGAGCAAGCGAGTTGGGCGAGTTTGTATCGAAAGAAGGGAAATGTAAATGAAATGGGCGGAGACTGCATGTTCTGGCGTTTCGATATGGACCGAGCTCGGTCATTTCACTCGTTTTTGACGCTCGTAGCGGTGTGAGCTTTCAATTGGTAGCGTTGCGACCCCATGGGGAGCGGGCGTTGCTCACCCGTGCGTTCTGGGTCGCGGTCGATGAGCGTCGCGCGCAGCGGAGAGGGCGGCGACGCGACATCCCTGCGTTAAAGTGAAATCAAGTAAATTGGCATGTTCTGGAGCCTTACTGACTTTTCTGCGTTGCTTTTATGTCACTAACGATAGCCGTTCTGCCGTAAATGGTGCTGATAACTCTTCCACAGGATGGCGGCTTTTCCGCGTTCGGCGCACGCGCGGCACTCACCGGACCGTAACGCGTACGCACGCGGGTGAGCAATTTCACGGGCCGGTTCGGCGTAATCTGGAGCTGTTTGTCTGTATGCCATATGTCTTTATGTCCTTGATACACTGCACCGAATTACGATTAACAGATTTGTGTGGACTGTGTCTCAAGGAATCGTCCTGTGCTAGCTAATGAGCTCAATGAAATTGAGGCTTCGTAATTGTGTCAGCCTTTAAAGGCAGTGTTCACGATAAGAATCGTTTTTCTGCTTTTCCGCATATCTTGAAAACGGTCTCATGCTGATTCCAACGATGTTTTTGGAATTGCACAAGGCCTTCTAGGAACGGAGTTGTGGTCCCTCAAAAATTGAGCTAGGGAAGCATGGTGGACGAGTTGTCCGAGGCTTGCGATTTCCGTCTTTTGCAGCCGATGTATGCGAGCTGACCTGAGTAAAGAGAGAAGTTGAGATTGAAGGGAAGAGCGGGGCCATGATTATTAATCATCGCTCATCTCACGATCTCGAGCATTCATTTGTTCACGTCGGTGGGCGTGGAAAGTGCACCTGGGGTGTGACGAGCTGACGGGTGTCCAACTTTGGGGTCGTACGGGGACCGTTCCGAGCGTAGTTTCCTTAGTTTTTTTCAACGTTAGGGTTGCGCTAGGCCCCGCAGCTGCCGATCTCCATTAAAAAATCAGACATGGTTTTTATCGCGGACACTGCCTTTAATCACGAACCTTGTACACTAGCTGTACATCCGGTCTTCAAAGCGCAAGCGACCTTGAAAATCCTTGTCGAGGCTTTAAATTCCTTGCTCAGTTCGGGAGGCACTGTTGAAATCCATTTATCCTCCTGCAAACAGACGAATGGATGTGAACAAGTAGTCCAGTAGGCACGTGATTAGAGGCCGCAATTTTTCAGTCCCATATTCATTGAGGGTCTCTCATCTGATGGCACAAACTTTGTTGTTATGAAAGTTGTTCTGACGTGGAGCTCTATTGTTCGTCGGTCAGAAATACGCTTCAAAGTTTTTCCTTGAAGGATCAAAACGCGCTGCTTCAGTCTATCCATGGAGTCTTTGCACGGAAACGAATGTTCTTAGATATCAAGAAATGTCCGAGAGATGGTAGACATGAGCATGAAAGATTCACCTTGTGAGTGACAGACAGCAGGGGATCTGACGTAATCGGTTAATGGCAGTGCTCACGACGAAAATAGTCTTCGAGTTCCACCGGGAATTAGAAGGTCCGATGTCCCTTGCAACATTGATGTCGAAAAAGGCCTGAAAATGGGTCATCCATCAGTAGTTCTATGCAGCTGAAAACTTGATGGTGGTGTTCCGCCATGCCCACTTCTCCATCGGCCACCGAGAAAGTATGCATGGCGAGCATGCCACAATCAAGGTTTGGGGCTTCTTAGGGCTATTTCCGTCTCTTTTTTGGTCGTTTTCTGGACATTGTTGTTACTATGAACTTCGGACAGTTTGAACTCCGGTAAAAACCAGGAGACCGCATTGGTTTTGAACACCGCCTTTAAGATGCTCGGGCAAACAGCAGGACATGCAGATTGAACTCCTGTCTGGATCTCCCATTTGGAGTCTATCCCAGCTTGCTTGTGATATCATGCCATATCTCATCATTTCTGTATGAAGGTCACTAACAAGGGAACCACAATAAGTTATAGTGACCATTCCAAATGAAGTGTACTTTTCTAGAACCATCCTCGGACTGAAAGTCCGAATATGCCCATCGCAGCTGCCTAGACCCACTCTGAAAGAAGTTATAGGCTTTTCTTCTCTGATTTTCGTACCTATTGTACCCTCCAAAAAGCGCATTATTTTTACGAAAATCCGGAAACGGACCTCATATTCATGTTCAGCACCCAAAACGATCCCCCTAGGCAAAGTTTGGATGTAGGCACATTCTCCGAACTATGTGCAGACTGACAGCGTTTTTGACTTGTACGGATTTTTGGTCGGGCGTCTTGACTTACTTGACTTAATCGGTTGGCTTTCGCCTGACGCGGTCATTCCGCATCTTCACCGAGGTGTGCCGTCCTAGTAGTCAGCCGTGTCCATTTTTCACGGTCTTCAGCCACAATTTGAATACATTCCATCCAGCTGTCACTATTCCATTTCCTGCGAAACGAAACATCGCGCCTGAACTGTCCTTCGATGCCGAGTGACTTTAAATCCTCTTTAACCACATCCGTCCAGAACTTTCGCCTACGCCCAGGTGGCCGTTTCCAGACAGGATTTGGAAGCATTTTTAAAGCGTGTTGTACGAGACGATCCGGCGTTCTTCTTAGTATATGCCCGAGCAGTCGAAGTCGACTTTCCATTGCTGCTTGAGATGGCGTTAGGAGATGCTGGCACCTCCCTCGTGTCAAGCGTTGATGTACTGCGTCGATTTCCTTGTAAAGGTCTTCGTTATGGCATACACGCGGCCAGAAATATCCAAGCAAACGCCTAAAAAGCTTCCTCTCCTTGCGATCCAACCTTTCCAACTGCGTCTTCGGTGCTGCCTACGTCTCCGATCCGTACATCATGATAGGGCGAATAGCGGATAGGTAGACGCGCAACTTGACTTCTTTCGCGATGGTGGTAGACCACAAACACTTGGTTAGAGAATTGAATGCAGACGTAGCTTTTCGCATCGTTGTCGAATATCCGCTGCATAACTACCATCGTTCTTCAGCAAACAGCCCAAATAACAGAAATCGTCCACCAGTTCGATACGTTGTCCGTCCACACAAACTCCAGTTGAAGGCCTCTGAGAGACCCACATCTGCTTGCATTTGTCGGGACGAAGACGAAGTCCATAGGCTGCGGCATACTTCGAAACGAGGTTCACAATCCTTTGCAGTTTTGCGTTGTTTTCAGCGGTCGGGCGTCTATTTATACTAATTAGAGGGCCCTCGAAGCCTTTTCCAAAAGTATTCCAGATTTGACTTAAAATTCACTCTGAGGTTCATTTATTGATTTTCCGAAGTTTTCGACTGTATTCGCTCACAGACTCCCATCGGCGGAGAATTTGATGGCAAATCGCGACTTTTGACGATTTCCGGAGTGCTACTACAGATTATGCTCAAATTATTTTTCTGAGAGTTATTTGGAGTGCTGAACACGAATCTGATGTCAGTTTATCGATTTTTGACAGCTTACGGTAGATTACGGTGGGTATACGGTAGTTTGGTTAGTCTCAAATTTGTCTCAAAGTTTCTTTGTGGGGGTTATTTGGGGTGCTTAGTACGAATTCAATGTCCATTTGTCGATTATCGCAATACTGAGGTAGGTTTTGCACAATAAGTGGCATGCTACCTACCGTAGCCTGCAGTAAACCTTAAAATTTGGGCAATAAAACCCCAGATTCTTGTTTAGCACCCCAGATTACCCCTACATACATGTTTTTAGCAAAATCCGGGGAAAAATTTAAAAACACCCTAAAAATTTCATGGGGGGGTACCCTTACCTTGCCGCGAAGCTTTAGAAAACACTTATAACTTTTTCAGAGTGGGTCTAGGCAGCTGCGATAGGCATATTCGGATTTTTCGTCCGAAAATGGTTTTAGAAAAGTACATTTCATTTGGAGTGGTCACTATGACTTTTTATGGTTCCCTTGTAAGTCGCAAACAGAAATCTTAATTATTCAGGCGAAGTCTGTGTCAAGGAAGAGTTCACGAATGTCACAGTGCAATGTATCTCCCGTTCTTGAGCAGCTCCAGCAGCTGATCATCTCTGATGAATGGGTTGGCCGAGAGACTCCACAGGCTGGACATGCTCAGCTGGCGAAAACTCGGTAACTCATACGTGTTTGGTATACATGTGAGCTTTCCAAAAATATTTTTCTATACAGATCACGTGAAAATCAGCGTCTGTCAGATCTTGGAAGGACATTAGTTACATCATCGTCGCTAAAAACGTATATTGACCTGCTGAATAGTCATCATAGGCAAAGCATAGCTTCGTGGCTGTATGGAAACACGAGTCAGGCGTTGAGTCAGCAATTCAGGTATTATTACATGTACATTATAATTACTGGTTTGCACTACGATTTCAAACGGATCAAATTTCACGGCGTTGAATGAATGGGATGCTTTGTCTTGTGAGAGTCGTGTCCCGGCATTAGTACGCCACTAATTTTTCCAAATCAGCCAGGGAAAACTCGCATTTGTCTATTGTTAGAGATTGCATTTCTTGCATATTCTGGTGCACTGCTTCAACGGGGAGGCTATAATAAGGAAACAAAAAGAAAACTTTTTTCAGGTTCCCCGAATCGAATGTCCACTGTTCTGAACCGGAAGCTACATTGGCTCTTTCTGTTAGAAATGGAATCGGTATTTTTACATTTCTTTGTTTTAAGCAGAACGCACTGCTGTGGTGCACTTGTTCAACTTCCATCATGCGGTTGAAAAAATATAAAGGGCATTGTTCACGAAGAAAGTTTAAACCATTTTTTTCTGCGGGAGTATGTGCTCTAGTTACATCTATGTAACTAGGGAAGGATACTTCGACGAAGTGACCCATTTAAAATGAATTATACGTTTTTTGGGCCTCTCTCTGGCATTGAACTCGAATTTTTCATTCCTAGCTGCGGAACGGTTCTCTGAACGGAGTTTTGAGCGCTTCAAGGACTTAGCTATTAGGAAAGGGAAATTTTTAGGGTGTTTCGAAAAAAATTCAGGTTTTGGCAATTGTGGTTCATAGTGCTGAACACGAAGTCGGGGTCTGTTTCTTGATATTGTGAGGGATACTGTGGATTACGGTAGGTATACTGGCATTCACCTGGCGAAACCTGCCCTATTATGTAAGTCAACATATCCTCCACTTCGGAGGCAAGTTTAAATTGTTCCTGGGCGTGCTTACGCGGAGGGAGGGCAGAGATAGTGATAGTGAAAGTGTCTGGGGAGAAGGAGGCGCAGCACACGCGCGCACACGCACGCGATCGGCAGCAGTAAATTTCACTTGGAAATGATTAACTGTAGTTTGATCGCCTCATTTGATTGGATTAGCTTTGTTCTTCAATACTCGAAGACCTGGCAGATATAATACCAGTTCACCTAGGATTGCAATACTTACGGTGACCTTGAAACGGGATAAATGGATTCAATGGGGAACAAAATTTTGAAAAAAACTAAACATTAAATAAATCAAAAAATGACCCGTCTGAGTCGAGAAACGTCGAAATGTTGTTGGAAAAATTCAAATTCCAGACTGTGACCTGCAACTGACCCTATTTGATTTCAGTGTTGAAACATACAATATCAGTCAGCCATTAGATATTGAATTCTTTCGCCATGATAGCGAACGACCATGTGATTTGTCTATTGAAATTGAGTACCGCGTTAATCAAGTTAAAATTATTCAAGTTCGGAAATTTGAATTTTCCTGAGTGGAAAGTGGTTAGTAAGTCAACATATTCTTCACTTCGGAGGAAGTTTAAGTTGTTCCTGGGCGTGATTGTGCGGAGCGAAGGCAGAGACAGTGAAAAAGTGTCTTGGGAGAAGGAGGCGCAGCACACGCGCGCACAGGCACGCGATCGACAGCATTAAATTTTACTTGGAGATAGTTAACTGTAGTTCGATCGCCTCATTTGATTAGATTAGCTTTGTTCCTCGATACTCAAAAACCTGACAGATATAATACCAGTTCACCTACGATTGCAATCCTTATAGTGACCTTGAAACGGGGATAAAGTGATTCAATTAGCAACAAAATTTTGAGAAAACGAAGCATTAAATAGATCAAAAAATGACTCGTCTGAGTTGAGAAACGTCGAAATGTTGTTGGAAAAATTCAAATTCCAGACTGTGACCTGCAACTGACCCTATTTGATTTCAGTGTTGAAACATACAATATCAGTCAGCCATTAGATATTGAATTCTTTTGCCATGAACGACCATGTGATTTGTTTATTGAAATTGAGTACGCACTTCGCGTTAATTAAGTTAAAATTCATCAAATTCGGAAACTTCAATTTAATGGACGTCAATTTCGTTTTCACCACCCCTAATTACTCCCACACATAAGTTTTGAGCTAAAGTCTGAGACTACGACCAGACTACCGTATACCCACTGTGACCTACCGTAATATTCCAAAATCGATAATCGGGCGTCTGATTCGAGTTCTGATTCCCAAATGGTCTCTACAGAGAAGTTTAACACTTAAGAGACCGCGTGTCCACACTGCGCACCCACGGCTGTTTTGCCCCTCGGACCGCGTGTCCACACTGCGCACCCACGCCATAAAACTTTTAATATTTTTTATATTTCTCTGGCGGGGAGTCTTTCTTAATTACGGATAGGTTCCTTATGATGTAGCCTATTTACACTCACAGTGGTCAAGCATTTTCAGTGTTCCTAGTAATTTTACAAGCATCTCCGGAAATGGCACTTTTTGATTTTTCGAGCTTCTTTGGCTGGAAATTAATCGCTCCAAACTTTGCTAAATCGTTCAAAATTTTGCTGCATTGACCTCGAGGGTTATTCGAGTTGCTGCACAAGGTTCTGGTTTTTACTTTTCAATTTCCAATGAAGTTTCCTTCGACTGCGGTATATTAGCCATTGGTCAACTTTGTTTAAATTTTCGCTAAATTTCGAGTGGAGGGTAACTTGGGGGGAAAAGGGTGAAAACCTAGAAATAGTTCAGTGCTTAAAATTTTACTGAAATTAAACTACGGGGTATGTTTGGAGGTGCTGAGCAATGAAGTGGTGTGTATTTCACAGTTTTCTGAAGCTTCGCTGGCGTCTGTCGTTCGTCATCCGTTTGTAAACGTTTCACGTTCTGGTGCGACTTCGCTCACGTGGCCATTGGGGAGGAGGGGGTGCTGATCAGGGATGAGCGGAATAAAAAAGTGAAATTTCGGAAATCGGTTTTCGGAACAAAAATTTTTTCTCGGGTTTCAGAAATCGGGCGCGAAACGCCTTAAAATGCGCGGAAATGCGGTTTTCGGAACGCGAAACGCGGAAAAATTCAGAAATCATTCAATGTTTTTTTTACGTTCCAGATGACCCGCTATTTTCGCATTCCGCAGCGTTTTCTGCGGTTTTCGGAATGCGGAACGCGGAATGCCAAAAATGCGCGAAACTGCGGGTTTCGGAACGCGAAACGCGGAACTCCGCTCATCCCTGGTGCTGATCATGAATCTGATTCCCATTTCGAGATTTGTGATAAAGTTTCTGTCGGTCGCGTCATACAACTTGGTAGATCAAAGTATTTGAGTCCACCGAAAGTTGTACATGAGGTTTATTAGGGCATCACAAAGGAGAAGTTCGTTCATTTTTCAAATTTTTAATACTCCAGGTCGGCCTAGCACGGCTCAATCCTAACCATTAGCTATAACCTGACGAAAATTTCAGAAGCAGCCTCGTGCATGTAAAGCTGGAGTAACTTCCAAAATAAAAAAAGCAGGTCCGCGAAAAAGCGGTGGATCAGTGCTTCACCATGGCCTCACTCCAGATCTCTGTGGAGCGACATACTCTCAGGTGGAGTAGAAACGGAATACTGGTTGTCTAAGTAAGAAAGCCTGCTCCGATCAAAATGGTTCCCAGCGGACCGCGTGTCCACACTGCGCACCCACGGAAACGATTAGCCGTGGAGCGCACCGGTCCGCTGTGGAAATTCGCCGTGGAGCAGGCGGTCTCTTAAGTGTTAAGCTGAGCCTACGATAGCATTCCGGAAATCTTCGAAGATCGGCTTTTGCTAATGAAATCCCCCCGGAATGGGTAGTTTAGAACGAATTATCACGAGAAATTTGGGAGTTTGACAAATAACCTCAGGCTCATGATCAGCTCTCCAAAGAGTTCACATGAAAAATCTCTAAGTAAGAACTGAAATATTTTCCCTATATGCTTTCACAACCACCTATAACTTTGTCCAGAGAACCATTCCGCAGCTACTATTTTCAAAGCCTAGATTTTTAACGACTAACGAGGGTTTTGGCCGGTTGAACGACTAACAACTTACGAATTCCAAAACTTATATTACGCACATCCCTGATCCGCAGCACTACCTTAGAGTACATGATTGTGACTTTGTGCCAAACCCGTAATTTTTTGGTATGCTGTTGTTTGTTTCAGGGCATGCTATCCGTTTGGCCCTGAAGGACACATATGGCAGTGACTACATAAGCAAAGGATGGAAGGCTTTCGTTGAAAAGGTGGGCTCTCGCAAGTCTTACTAGAGGGACGAGAAGGAAAAGTGAATGTGAAAACTTCATCAGATAATTCACGGTTATCGACAGCAGGTTCATCCTAAAAAGGCTCTAAGTTGACAGCTGAAAACGGGTATTTGTGCCCTGGAACTCGTATCCTCCATTTGAAAAACAACAACTATCCACATCTGAAGTTTTTGAATTTCCGCTGGTGCACATTCTATCTGACTGTTCTCTATTTGCAAATTTCTGACTGGCAAGGATGATAAGATCTAAATCGGTGTCAGGTTGGATAAGCACCTGCAAACAAAGAAAACTGTTCGGTGTGAACAGAAAGGATTTCGACATCTTTGAAGAAAGAGCTCTTTGTAACTTCCATTTTTCATCCGTCTTCCTCAATGAGCTAAAAATTGTCCAAGCTTGTCCTTTGTATCGTTGTCCTTTGTGTCAGTCTAAGCTCAGGGCATTAATCTTTCGGATTTGCCGAAGGGAATGTGTATATTGCCGTGAAGCAACTTTTACCCTTTCGCCTGTGGTGTTTCTGTCTTTTCTTCATTTTGAAATGGATGTAGATAATTTATTTTGGCGGGCATTCCTCTACTATACCTTCTTTTGATATATGACAAACCTAATGAAAAGAAAATGTGTTATAGGGTGCTCCAGTGGTTTACGTGACACCAGCTCTTCACATGGATCTGGCTCCATATATCGCCTCTGAATTCAGCATCTCCGACGTTGTGCTGTTGCCAAAACTTGAAGGAGACATGAGCGAGATTGAGGGTAGAATTGTGAGTGTGCCGATTTAGAATCAATGAACCCCGATGCACAGATGTGCACTAAAATTGTGGTTTAAGGATCATCACGCATTCGAACGAATTCTGGACGAGGATGTGGCTGCAGGTCGTACGCCCTTACTGGTGGTGGCCGTCGTGGGCTCCACCATTCTTGGTCAAAACGACATGGTATCAAAGGTGCTTGAGACAAGGAAGAAGCACCGATTCTGGCTCCACACAGTGGGACAGGTGAGCGGTTGTTCAGTTTTTTTGCTATTAACTCAGACAATCACCGATCCTCAGCCAACCTGGCGAGCTGTTCCCGTCCTAATAGTCAGCCGTACCCGTTTATCACGTTCTTCAGCCACAATTCAAACGCAATCCTTCCATCAGTCATTGTTCCAATTCCTGCGACGTGAAACATCGCGCCCGAATTGTCTTTTGATGACGAGTGACTTCAGATCCCTTTATACGCAAGGTGTTGACTGATGCACCGCATCGATCTAGTCCGATCCAAGAATGTGCGTTTTTCTTTTCCCCCCTTTTTGGGGAAAAAAATCAATACCGAAAAAATAAACGAAAAAGATGAATTTTTTGGTTTTTTTTTTCGAGCGAAAATTCGCCGTTCTAATGCGATTTGCAGTCGCTGGCCACAGGCGTCTGCAGCGATTTCGCATTCGTCAGTATTCGCCCAGCTCTGTGCGCCGAGCATGACCTCGACGACGATACGTGTGCTTGTTTTTCAAGGCCTTGTTAAACCTGAAGGGTTATTTTTGACATTATGGTCCGGTCGCCGCGTATAGCATCTCTGCTAAGCGCGAACTCTCAATTCGTTCAAATAAGCGGAAAAAGTCGACCACGCCCCCGGAAAAGAAAAAATCGGCAACGCCCACCGACATTTATTCGTCCTAAAAGGCAGTGTTCACGATGCATTTCGCTTTTGAGTTTTCAGTGTGAAACACTGCGCTGGCACATGCTGGAGGGGATAGGGTCGAAGAAAGCATCGAAAACTTGCCAGATTTCGATAAAAAGGACGGCGAAGTGAAGATATCGTCAGCCCAGTACGCCTGCCCTTAGCCTGCCCCGCTCCGTTCTGACCAGCTTGTGGCGCCGCGCACAATTTTGATGGCAAATCGCCAAGGAGCTCCGCCACGCCCAGCCTGATCGATTTGCGCAGATTTCGCCACTAGCGCGCGCTTGCAGAATCTAGCAGGGCCCATAATCTCGTTCACGCCCTGAACATAGGAAACCGCTATTTTTGTTTGTTCTGAGTGCTTTTCTTAGCTCTTTCTTCCCCTTTCGATTATTTGTTATCGGTATAGCTTTGTATCGAAGTCTACTTCAGAGCAATAGCTGCGGATGACAAGAAAAAATAGACTCAAGACAACTCGTCCACGAGATTCCCGCCACTCAAACTCACAAATTTTGACGGGCTGTAAGTCCGTTCGTAGTGGGTTCTTAGAAATTCTGGAGGCAATGTTGCGATCAGCGCGAAATTCTCTCTTAGTTAGGCACAAAAGCTGAAACAACATTGTGAGGTTGGACTGTGCTCTTAAGGCACCGATAAATTCATCGGTTAATGGCAGATTAACAAAAAAAGCGTCTAATTTATGCATGTTTCTATCCACCGAAAGTTGTTGAACTGAACCTCTGTACGACCTGTGAAAAATTGTTACTTGCGAATATACGCCATTCGGTGGACAAAACATTTTTTTGGTTTTTTGTCAGGATTTTCCTGTTTGAGTCCGAAATTTTTCCGTTTTCTGGTTTCTTGGTTCCCAAGCAGTTTGACCTCTCATCATAAATACTCTTTAAGGCAGTGGCTGCTTTGACACTTCGTGAGCCGACGGAAGTTCTAGTTCATGTTCTTACTCAAGTTGATAGTGTAACGCTTCCCCTGGCTCTATGGTTGGGTGTACCGGCTGCGCCCGTTGTGGTGAGCCCTTTCTGATCTCGGTTTTCGTTTAACCGATAATAAATATCCTGTTTTAGACTCTGTACAGAACTGTGGAAGGTCATAAGCCTTCATATCGCGAGAAATTGGACACACTGCCATGGTGGGTGGTGACGCAGTCGTTGACCTCCAAGGGAATCACTGATATTGTCGAGAATGCTTACTTACTGGTAGGTATTAATAATAAACAAAAAATACGGGTGAATTTTCGTCCTTACAATGATTGGTTTCAGTGCAAAGTAATGCTGAAGGGGCTGTCGTCATTTCCACAGATTGAAGTGGTTGGCATGGAAAACGCGGCTGAATTTGTTACACGAGTTTATAAGAACCAATATACTGCTCCTACAGTGCTCATTTTCAAATACCGCTATTCACCAGCCAAAGAGGCTGCCAAGGTATGTTCCTGACAACAGTCTCAGGTAGAAGGGAAAATGGTTTGTTTCGTAATGGTTAAGGCACTCCGCGAATTGAATCAGAAGCCAGAAAACGAATTGACCAAGGAGGCTATGGCTGATGCTGAAAGGACGTTCCGTGATGAAGTGGAATATGGTGATTCGCTCAACTCCTGGGTTGGTATTCTGTCGTTCCCTTCTGAATCTAGAAAGTTCTGTTCTATAATGAACCATTGTTCTAGCTTGGGCAAGGTGTAGTCGGAGAATGCCAATCACTGGGCATCCATATGATCGAACTTGGAGGCGCCTATGGCACGGCTTTCCGTTTCTGCCCATTGGAACATGCTGCGGGTGAGCAGATCAGCTCATATCTGTGCATGTATTATGTGATTGATTCTTATGGTCCTAGACATATCTGGCACCAGTTTCACTGATTGCTGAGGTATATCAAGGGTGTTTAACTTGGGGCGGGGATTGAACTCGACCGTATGTGGCGACAGCGCCGCCTATCTTCACTGTGCTACGCGCACCGCTGTCATTGTACAGGCATAGCGCGCATTCAGAAAACCTCAGCTATTCTGGTTAGAAGTCGAACGCATGTCGCATTCAGGGGTAGGTGAAAAATTTTCAGAACCGAAAAACCAAAAAATTGTCGGTCAAAAACTTGCAGGATGCTTCGCTACACTACGCTACGTTGAAGAAATACACTTTTTTTTCAATTTTTTGATTTTTTCGGAAAGATTTTGGAAAATGGTCGCATCACAAAAGGCCTATCTGCACCGAAAAATTTGGTCTCGGCACGAGAATCTTTATTTTCGATTCCGAGTTTTCGAAAATTTTTCGCACATCCCTGATCGCATCCTCAATATGCATTGCTCCTTGGGTTTTTTCTCGATAGAGTTGATTTTTGACTTGTTCGTCTTTTAGAATTTTCAAGATTCACCTCTTCGAAAAATCGTTTTTTGAACTTGTTAGAAATGGTATTTTTCGACTCTCTTCCGAGTATGCTCAATTTTTGTTTTCTCCGATATATGACATTTGACCGAGCCCGAAACGAACATACATTCAATCGTGCTGATACTTTGCGTACTTCATTGTGCGTTGGCACAAACTCGGTGCTCTTATATTATAACATATGCGCATCGAGTTTGCGCCAGTGGAAAAAACGGAACACGACGTATCAGTGCGATCCGCGCCGACTGTATGAAGGTCCTTATTATAGTATATTCCGTTCGAAGACGAAAATTGCATCAGACCGGAGTACGGATATTTTTGATTTCGTAAAATTCAATGAAATAAATTTTACTCCGAACTGGAGAGTTACGAACTTTCCGGCAATTATTTGAATTTTTAATGGATTTCTAGTTGATTTATTCGATGGAGATAACTCAGAAAATGTGACGGGCATATGCCCGACTCAGAAAACCCCATTGAGAAGCCGTGAGTTCCACCTCAGTGAGGATCACCGGCTCACCCACGGACAACTGAAAGCCAGAAGCGTGGTGCAATCCCAGCTGGCCCCCGATCAAATCTCGACAATTATCTAGAAAAATTAGCTCCCGCTTGCGGCTTCATTAGATGCAATTTCGGATGCTCTGGTTTAGCGCAAGCGTTCGCGGCCTTTGGTCAGTGATTGCCGCTGCGCGAGCGCCCGCAGTGAATCAGGACATCGCTTACCGCCCGAAAAGTGGCCATTTGCGTTGAAGCGGACAGCATCGCATCTCGTTCTCATATTTTTTTGGACTCTCAAAATCGACAAAAAACATTTAGTTTATCTGAGGTCTCCAAATTTTGACAAAATTTCGTGATTTTCAGCCCTATCGTCCCATGTGGATCATGTGCAGCAGTTTATCCGGCTTCTTGGCGGAGTTCTGAAGATTGTCGACTCTACGGTGGCTGCTAGAGAGAATTTCGCAAAACTTCGAAGTGAATATCCGTCACTCGTTGTGGTTCCGGTTCATAAATGGGCTGGAGTTGGAGCTGTTTGGTAAGCACATTATCAGAGAGTAACGCCGGGCGGGCCGAGGACGCTCAGTGCCTTTCTGGGATGATCGCGGCCTGTTGAGGACTTTCTGGACCGATCGCGGACCTGTGTGAACTCATCTATACGGTCAGGGTATCAGCCGACCATGTCTCCAATCCCGGCCAGTCTGTGCTCATTGGTGATAGGATCGCGGCGTGGACGTGGTTTAGCTTGTTATTGGTCCTCGGCTCACTCGGCTTTACTATCTGGAATGATTTCATTTCTGAATGGACAAACTGAAGCCGGTTTAGAGTCACTTGAATGAGGTTTATCATTTAGCTATGTGCCATCCATGGTGAAGAGCAAGATACCGTCTGAATGGGACGATAAGGAAAAGCAGCAAGTTGGCCATTCACTCTTACTGGTTTGATTACAAGTTTGGCCCCGACTTGATATGAAAGTTTTAGGTCTCTCATATGAACTTAGAACTCGTCCATCAGTTGCGGTCCGTCGATTCAGCATTCTCCGCTGGAGAAAGTTCGGCTGCCGGTGTGAGTTCTTTTTTTCTCCAATTTTGAATATTTTCATTCAGATCCCAGAAATAATTTTCCATCTATATGGTACAGTTTGAAATTCTCTTTCAAGTTTTTGTGTTCTATCAAACATTGTAAAAAATGTTGTAAAATTACTGGGAAGCTTTTGAGGGGATTGTTCTTGTTCCCCACTGTAGAACAAAAAAAAATATGTCGAGAAACACTGAGAAGCGATTCGGAGCAATTTAGTGGGCAGTTATGTACAAGGTGACTGGTTTTGTGGCAGCTGTTTACCTGTAATTACGAACCGTAGTTCAAACGGATGTCGACGGTGACCAAAAAAGGGTGAGGGCAATACAGATTGAATATCTTACGTGACAATACAACAGTCGGGGACTATACCTTTTTTCAGAACATTGCAATTGTGAAAGGAGGATATATTCATCAAAGAGGATCTATTCCTTGCGCACAGAGAAATTTTATAGGATTTGTAAAGCTTCAGCCGTACATATATCACGAGCCATTGGATAGTACTATAGTGCTGTGTACAATACCAGAGGGCTTGGGCAGAGATGAGAGGAATTCCGATTTATCAGTTTCCGATGATATTTGGCCTCCCGATTTCCGAAAATGTGCTGAGAATGCTGGAAAATATCGAAAGTAATGACAATATTACAATTTGGGGGGGGGGGGTACTGAACCGGAATCTGAGGTCTGTTTTCATTTTTCAAAGGAGCAAGGGATAAGACCCACATATCGAAGGAAACTATACATACTAAGGCGATTCTCAGCCTTGAGCCGCCTGACAGTTCGGCTCGTGTTCCCAATCTTAGAGTCGGCTTCTTTTGCTGTCCGGGCTGCTCCGGTTAGCCCGAACAGTAGCAGCAGTGGCCCGGAGATCGGGAGAACGAGCGGAACTGTCAGGCGGCTCCGATACGTGTTCGGTGCGGCTCGGATTTGAGAATTGCTTAAATATTTATTTAGAAGAAACCGTACACCTTGCGAGAATGGGCACTTTTGCAGCGGTTCCAGGTTCAAGCATTCTTAAACTGGGCATTTTTAAGGGATCGGGTTTGCCCACGTTTTCATTGATCTCAGTACCCTGCGTTCTATAAATATACGAACACTCATTTTTGCAGATATTATTTTTAAAAGTATCTCGGCCTGGTCTCAGCGAAACTTGATGAAACTCCAACGTGTTATAGTGTGTCACGAACTTCGCCTTACTGACGTTCAAGCTTGGGTTTTGAATGTACAGTTTTTGAATACGGAGTTTATTTACAAATTCGTTGCATTAACCCAAATTAGAGCTATTTCCTCTGAACTGGTCCGTAGGCCTCCAAAACCGTTCTACCTGAAGCATTTTTTAAAGGCGAAAATTCAGCAAAATGGAGATTTTTTTTCGAAAAACCATCCTTCTAAAATTATTCGCCCTAGAACCATTCAAGGACATGTGCTGTATAGGCGTTGAAAATGCTCAACTGATACACAAATTTCGATCTTTTTGATTCACGTCGAAGTGAGATACTCATCCGGTGCAAAATCGCATAAATTCACTACGAACTCATTTCCAAAAAAAAAGCTGTAAAATCTCTATTCCCCCAATGCTGTAAAACGGTTTTGGAGGTATTCTCATGGCAAGCAAGTGGCATGGGTTTGGATTTTTCACGGACGTGTTCTGAGGTAATAGCCCTAATTTGGGTTGATGCCACGAAATTGTAAATAAACTCCGTATTCAAAAAGGAACAAAATAAGTTTTGCGCTGAGGCAGAGTGGATTTTGCCTGTTAACTTCTATACATGGGCAAATATGCATTTGTGAACGCCTAAGTGTTCATGTTTAACTTTAGTGCATGATATATGTTTACTTTTCATGCTGTTCGGAAGTCTTCTCAATCATGTTTTTACAGTTGGCATGTGTCAAGTTTGGAATGCTGTCTGATGCTAAAGATCTGGGAGATCTTCTGAAAATGGTCGCCGAAAAAGGAGCAGAGATTGAAACGAATCAGCAGGTTTGACTTTCTTTCTGTATTCGCGTCTTTTCGAGGACAGTTCCTGTGAACTATGGGGCATTTCTGAAGAGCGCGCTAGGTCGATTACCACCAGAAGCGGAGCGGTTGACAGTCATGAAATAAAAGTAGTGAGAAGGATGTTTTGACAGATACCCACCGCTCGCTGCGGGTGATATTTGAAATCGAGAGCTTTTCAGGAAGGTCCAGTACTTTACATTATTAATATTGAAATTTATAATTTTTCAGTACTTGGATAGCTTGGCGGATCTTATCCGTCAGGGAATTGAAGCGGCCAATGAGGACCTTAAGAAGGAGAATGATCTTCGTCTCCAGCAAGAGGTTTTGATTTCGAATTTTGCTTGTGTTTGTTTGCAAATTCAAGTTATATATGCATATGTGCTCCTTAGGGAGTTATCCGACAGCTGCCAATCATGGGCTCATTGGTGAACTGGTGGTCTCCAATTGAGAAGGATGGACGTGTTAGAGGGCGATTCTTCAACTTGAATACTGGTAAAAGTGATATATAAGTGTTTTTCAGTAATATTTCACTGGCTATGATTGTTTTAAGGTGAAATCCAAACTACGGATGTGATCTACAAACACAAAAAGGACTCTATTGCTACTAGTCACGGTGCAGCTTCTAAGGTTTGTAAAGTCCGCCTAAAAGGAACTGTCGGTCTGTGCGGTCGGCTTGCGTGCCGAGCTGCCGTCTTGAAGGCACTTCCTTGGAAGAGCCCTCCCACGTCTGCAAAGAACTGATTTGGATATTATTCAGTATTAGGGTTATATCCTTGCCAATCGATTGACAAGTTTAAAAATGCCTTTGCGAACGCGGCCGAAACGCACGCCGACCGCGTGGGCGGACAGTTTCTTTCGGACGGGCTTCATTTATCAATTTAATAGAAAGGATTTTTTATACTATCAGGATGTCTTGGATTGATGTGCTCGATAAGAGCTCCAATCAGATAGACAGCTTATGAGGACAGGAGAGTAAGAGATTCTTGTTCCAAGGACATTCGGGTGCTCTTATCCAGCCCACCCCCCCCCAATCGGCTCACTCAAGTTGGCTCTAAAGTTTCCTGCACTGTATGTAGTATACTTTGACCGAATATGATTCGAAAAACTATTCGATTGGAAAAGTCGACTTTGAATTATTCGAAAAGTCGAATATTTGAAAAATAACCAGAAAATGTTAGAGTATAATATGTTCTCTTTCAATCACATATTTACTATTTCTCGGACAAAAGTACTTTTTCTTAAACGTTTTTGAGCTGAAGTATTGAAATGGGGTGTCTTAGAATTTTCATATGAATTCGAGCATCGAAAGCCTGTGTTATTCGACTCTACTGGGTATTCTAGAATTCTCCGAGTGTTCGAGAAATTATCCGAGTTTTCCAGTATTTTTTTCATTATTAGACATACTTTGGAGATGATCGAAATGTTCGAAGAGTTGGATCAAATAGATCGAATGTTGAGAAAACCGATTAATTTAAATCTTTGAATGAATAAATCATTTGGGTAAGCATACTGTCGTTCTCGGAATCAAATTCCGGTCCGCATTTGCGAACCACGGCTGTTGCATCACGCAATAGAATAATAATCGTGCTGGGACCACTTGGTCCCGGCACGACTCACCTTTCTCCCAGCGCGACCATCATCTCGTCGCGTGATGCAACAACCGTAGTCCGCGATTGCGGCCGGACTTTGGGTACGAGAAAGGCAGAACATACAATTTAAGTTCCACATTCAAATTCTGGACTTACTCGAATATTTGATCGCCCGATTTATGATAGAATAATTATACGAACGCCTGAGTTATGCTGAATTTATTCAAATAGTTACTGAGATATTCGATTCGGTCCCAAGTCTAGTGCTTAGCAGTTTTTTGGCTTGGAACCAGATGAAAAATTGGTTAACGCGAAGATTTGATTTATTCAAAAATGTTATTTTTAGGGTTTTTGAATATATTGTGCATTTCATAGAGCAGCTTGAATTTTTGAAACATTAATCGGTTCTTTCGTCATACTGCATAATTTAGTGGGTTTTTTGGAAAGTGGTCTGCCTAATTCATGGAAATTAAGTGCTTTTTCTGAATAATCCCATTTTCCTCTAAATCGAAACACTTCTGTGGAAGGGAGCCCAACTTTCATACGCGTGGAAAGAGGCGAATCGGAGAAAAATACTGATTGATTCTAACCTGGGGCGGCATGTGCGTACGCGGCGGGTTGCGGGTCGTTTATACTTCCGCCACCGAGCCGCGCGTTAAAGTGCAATTCTATGGTATTGATCACGCGGCGCTGGACGATCAATTCTATAGAATTGCACTTCGCCGCGCCGTTTGGCGGAGGTAGTATAAACGACCCCTTAAGATGGGGTTGGGCGCGTTTGACGATTGCTCTGCTAGTGCTGGAGATAATCAATAATTGGGGTCTTTGTGGGGTTTCGGCTGCCGCACCCTTCTAGGTAAGGCTGGCGGCTTTCATCAAATGCGCCGACGCCCCAAACCCTGCCCAACCCCAACCTAACTCGCTGCGTACGTGCGTGCCGCCCCTGAGTGCAGACCGTCAGTGGGAGAACTTCTGTCGGGCCGGTGTCGCACTCGGTCATTGCGATGTTGTTAGACTAGTAGCTCTCGCAGCTAATGCGCAGACAGCCGCCGCGCTTCAGCGGTTTCTAATCAAGGCGAGCTCGTGATCACGGTTGGAACATAGTTCGTTGCTCATAGTCCCGCGCTCGGGCCAGACCCTAGAAGTCTGTAGCGCTCAGGTTTACAAGTTTTGTGATTTGCTCAACATCGTGAAACTGACTTTTGTCACAATTCAGAGCTTTTAAAGTTCTTTTTCCTATTTATTTTGCTGTAGACTCAAATCTAGGCTGACTCGTGAAAGTGAAATGATCTTTTCTGCAATTTTAAGTATTCAGGCTTCACCGGCTGTGGCAAATGGAGAGGAAAAAGTGGCATCAGAAGCTGAAGAAGCGGCGCCAAACCCTACGGTTGAGCAGCAGCCAACTGTAGAAGGGGAGGGAAAGTAAAAACCGCATGGCTGCGTTCGCCTACTATTCATTCTACTTCTGACCTCTTCCGTTTAAGTTATTGTGTGTTTTATCATACCCAACTGATCCACGTAATCCCACAAAATACTTTTTTTTCTTGTTTCTCTCTGTGATCATTAAGGCAGCTACTCCAGGCGATGTCTTCCCCTGATATGTCACACTGCTCTCAATGTGAATGTTTTAAAGATTGTTTTCTGGGTTGTTTTGCTTTGTTGTGCAAGACTAAGCTGTGATAACTTTGGGTTAAAAGCTAGATAAACCGGTATTGACATTTAATGTATTTGTACCTAAATAGTACATAGATATATTTATTCATGACGAATTCATGGCGGTGTTCACAGTATTATATTATATATACATACATATATAGTAGAATACTAACGGAGGTGAATTCTTCTCTTAACTGTCGCTGTCGTCTTGAGTTTTGATGTGCATATGCATATGTCTTCCGTTTTAAACCACTGCATAAGGTTTAACCTGTGTAAAAGTGTTTAAGTTAAGAAATATATCTAAGAAAGATGTGAAAATCTATGATTATTATTCAAGAGTTATAACATGTCTCTGTGCTTTATTATTGTCTTTTTAACCATGCCGAATCCTGTTTTTTTTTCTGGCAAAGTGGGTCGATGTGTTGTTGACCTGTTGTCATCTGGGTGAAAGTCTCCTAATAAATATTTTTACGGATTCTTGGGTTTCTGCCTGGTTCTCGCCTCGCCTGCTTAGGCCATTGGTATACTTCAGCGACAGCCGGTCGCCGGCGACGGACACGGCGACGGAGTCGTCGTCGTCGCATTTAATTCCACGCCCTTTTGCGGACTGAAATTTCCGCACACGCTCATCTGCACAGCAAACAAAAAATCAATTAAGGTCATGCCATCACAGCCTATGTGGGATTCCGTCACATATGATTATCATTCTAGTCGTTTAATGCGAAATAATGCAAAGGACAGTGTGGAATAGTGCAGGCAAAGTGCATATGACGAAATGGTGAAATTGAAGAAGCGGGAAATCTAGAAGTTGTCTCAGAATAAGCAAAATACGTTGGCTTGGGATATAACCCATGCATTCGACAGCCTTGACAAATGTATGAATAGAAAGAACGGTCTTTAAAGGCAGCAGACACGCTTGAAAAAGTTGTTGAGATAACTACATTAGTGGGGTCATGCAGGCCCTAGAAGAGCCCTCACGAAGTTGCAAGCGTTAAAAACGAGTCCAAATGACCGTATTTGAGTCGTAGTCAGTCACGAAATCATCCTTGCTCCGCCCATCGATACGGGTTCCGTCCCTCCATACAGGTATTCGATGCTCGATTGCATCCAATTTAGATAACTTTTTAGGCTTCTAACGGCGTAAGCATTCCAGAAAGGGCCGTACGAGTACATTAGAGTCGTTATCCCAACAAAATTGTTGCTAGCTCCGCTATTTTAGCCAGTGCCGTACAACTCGTCCATTTCTGGGCCATTATAGAACGTACCGTTTTATCTTCATTTCCGTCGATTTGTTTTCGTCTTTTTCGTTGTTTGTGAATACTAACAGCTTCAGACCTTCCGTTTAATCCATGAAATTGATATCATTTTTGAGCGTGTCTGCTGCCTTTAAGTATTTGAAAGGGATATGACAGCGCGTAAACACCCAATTGGAAAAACTGCAGGAAAACAGTTAAAACGAAACGTACAAAACTATAATGATGTCTTTTGATGTCACTATACTGTCCATTATATGCTAAAAATCATATGAAACAGCGTGAAATAGATGAATCTGTGCCGTCCAGGGGAGCCAGCGACGGGCTGTTGCTGCAGCGACGGAGTATACCAGGGTTACGTCACTGAAAAGTATAACACCCCTCAGCGACCTGTTTCGGCGACGGTCGCACGCAAACTGATCCCTCGGCCGACTTTGCCATAGCGCCGGTGCTGGTCCCGACACGATGAGTGATAGTTGTCGAAACCTGTCGCTGCAGCGACAGAGAGGTATACCAATGGCCTATGGTGTAAGTTCATCTTTTGACTTATATAGTGAGAATGGATGCAAATGGTTACAGCAATAGTGTGCAAACCCATGAGGGGGTCTGCAGAGTTTAAGTCGCAGCGACGAACAACGCTGAGTGATGCAATATCGATCACATTCGGCGACAAGGGCGACCGCCGCAGCGTGAAAGGCGACGAGGGGACATCACACAGTGTTTCGATGCCGCGACGGCCCTTCTTCACTGCTAGTGAGCGGCAACCGACGCCGCGTTGATGACGTTCGAACACATTTCTGTCGTCGCATCAAGGTTGACGCTTGGCGGCCACTCGCCGCTCGCTGCAACTCTGCAGACCCTTTAAGGGACCGACTAGACTCCCGCCACCGAAAGGCGCGGCAGCTTGCAATGGAGGGGAATCCATCTTGCGGCGCAGCACGATCGATACTCCTCCATTGCATGCTGCCGCGCCTTTAAGCGGCGGGAGTCTATTCGGCTCTTAACCCAAGATTATGTTTATAAGGAGTTGGGACTCCTCTGTATGAGACATGTCCGATAGCGCGTTCTGGCAAGATTGCAAGCATATGCGTGAAGTACCCGGCAAAAATATCCAGGAACCGGTAGTCTGCACTATACATCTTACCCGAAAAGTTTAGGATGGTTACAAAAACTGTATTCTCTCATCAAGCTTAAAGTTCAAAGTGAAGGTGGTTAATCAACTGTACATTATTATAGCATTCATACTATTCTAATTTGTCACCAACTAAAAAGCATCGATTTCTCGAAAATCAAAGTTTCCGAAAATTGATTCGGATACATAATTCGGATATTTTTGGAAATTTGAGGAATTTCTCGTTAGACAAACTGTTACTCACGCGAAAATTGGCATTCGTATGCCATATAGATAGAGTTTAAACTACAACTTACCTAATATAGGCTACCCAGCTCCAAATGAAGCGGAAAATGCGATTTTGAGATTATCCGAAATAATCCGGATAGCAACTATAGTCTGCACCCTATTTGCAGGAATAAACGTGTATAGGCGAACTGTGGCGCAGTGGTAAGTGCGTTTACTCATGCCATGATGGTTTTAGGATCGATCCCCATGGTGCGCAGCTTTTTCTGCATTTCTAGTGTTCACTGAGAATTTTACGCGCACAATTCAACTTTGGCGCATGGTCAGATTGAAAACTTGCTGTAATTACTAGGTGGATGAGTTGTTTTTTTTTTATTTTCATCAATCGTGAAAGTACAAGGAGTAAAGAAGCAATAATTTGAACAGAGGTGAAGCACTTGTAAACCAAACCAGAAGCTCACCTTGTACGACCCTCAATGAATCTCAGTGTGAGGATCTGGCCAATTGAATGTGGTATTTGCCTTATGGTGTTTTTGTGTCGTATCTTTCAGTGACTGATCATGAGGTACTTCAAAAGGGTTCTCACAAGGTTCTCAAAATGGTCAGTCCGCCAAGAAGTTCTGTCTTTATCGGAGCGAACATCCGATCCGTATTTCCAGGCAAATCTGAAGATAATTGCATTAGAACATATGCATATGTACATAATAGTGCATGGACCCAGTGGTTCCAGCACTATCTCAGGCAATCACCGCATTCAATGCGTGTCGAAGATGCATACAACTCGAAGACAAGGTGGTTTCGAGCACAGTCAGGGAACGTGCTGCTAGGGGAGCACGTGCTCCTAATGTGCTTGAAATTACAGCACGTGCCCTAACAAATAAGCCGTCCAATGCGTGCATGATACACATTCAACTCGATGACAAAACGATTATCCAAAAAAGGAAAGTATACGATGCATTCCTGAGACGGAACTGACAGCTTCGCCGGTTCAATTACCCAAGTTTGCAGTATTTTAGCCGCCCGGCCGCTGGAAGCATCTTCCAATCGCTGGCGGCCCCAGATGGTGCTCGGCGAGCTGGCCGCGTCGCACGTCAGTGCGCCAGCCGCGTCGCGTCTGAGTGCTGCTACGACAGCGCTGGACTACCTTGCAGCACGTACTCCTGCGATTTGATTTTGCGGCACATGCTCCTGCTATAAAATTTTGCAGCACGTTCTGCTGTTTGGAGCACGTGTCCCTGTGATGAAGCCTTTCAATGGGTGTGGTCACTCGAGTTGAATGCATATTCGACACGCATTAAATGCGGCGGTTTTCTGAGATTATCATCGAGCTGCCAGCCTCTGTCCTCAGGCGCGGACCCGAATTTCGCACTATAAGGACAGTCAATGAATTCTTCACCTCTCGCGAGTGTGTACTTCTCAGTCATACCACTTCACTCTTCTGATTACGATGCCTTACGTCGGTTACACCCTGTGGAGCCCAGAATTGATGTCCAAACCTTGATGAGCCTCACTCGTCATTAGAGGAGCCAATGATAGATAGGCAAACAGAACAGTCCCATGAACTGCTAGTGGTGAGGTTTTGGAGACCCGAAAGCTGGCCCTGTCGCTCTCCTCTCCATCTTCTGCCAGTTACCTCCAAGTTACTGCGCCAGGGGTTCTGATGGAATTCTTTTGTCTCGATTGAACCGTGATCCAATACACTATTCTGCTGGGTATTGATAAACGGCCGTCAGATTCGTGCCAGGCTTAGCAAGTAACCTCTACAAAACAGTTTAGAGCCAAACTGAGTAACGTTTTAGAAATCGTGAGGTCTCATTTGACCTCCAAAATTTTCTCCCTGCGAAGCTTTGAGCCAAGTCTGGCAAAATATTCTGAACGGTGAGAACTGGACTACAAATTGTGGTTAGCACCTCAAGCATATCGAAGTTTTAAGTCAGATCTTGAACGTTTTTTTTGAAGGCAGTGGTCGCGATGAAAAAAGTTGTTAAAAAATCCATAGAAATCTGCTTGATCCACAAACTGCGAAAAGACCATGAAGGTTATGTGGCAAGAAACGACTTGGAAATAGAGTTATTAAGACCCTAAATTGTCAATTCGTGCGCACATGCCCAGCTACGCCCAAAAAGATCGCAGTCTTATGCTGATTGAGAGCAGTCAAAATTCATTGACGTTCACAGAAAGAAATAAATGCAAACTTAACTGATAAAACCAGTTGAACAATAAAAGCAAGCACTCCGTTCAATGTTTTGACTAGATGAGAACATAAATATTTTTGCAGCTCAGTTCGAAGGTAAATATTCATGGATTGAAATCGAATTCCAAGCCAGCTCATGTTCTGGATACTAGAGATCAGGGATGCCGATGACGTGGAGTGGGCTCGTCCACCATCAAAAGACATGGAAGTTTAGGCTCCAAATTTGGCCCGAAAGGGGTTTTTTTCGGGAATTTTGTAAAGTCGGGTTTTTCGTACAGTTGACCGCAATGCTAGAAGGACATGGTGCGGTTGCGGACTCGCACTAAGACTACGGTAGAATCTGGCACTTTGCCAGATTTCGTCATCTATCGGCGCCAACGCTCGCCTCCCTGATCACGAAAATATCAGCTGTGGCACCGATCGATGACGAAATCTGGCAAAGTGCCAGATTCTACCGTAGTTCTAGTGTTAGGCCGCAACCGCACCATGTCCTTTTCACATTGCGGTCAACTGTATAGGTCCTACTGCTCTGATTGCAGAAAAGGGTTAGATAGGAAAAACAGACAAGCATATTTCACCGTGGCCACTGCCTTTAAAGGCACAGAACACCCTCAGATATGGATTTTGAGATTTTCATGTAATTGTGTAGAAGACCCCTCCTGTATAACACGTGCCAAATGCCAGAGATCTTATTTCCTGCAAATAAGCGAGATATAAGCGACCACCACAGGCCCGACCTCCTTCACTCACCACCACAGTCCCGACCCCTAACAGATTTTCGAACTCGATAGCGGCTCGATGGATGGATGAATTGCAACAAGTCGTCGATCTTCAGTCCATTACCGGACTGTCTCCTTATCCTAGCTTTCTCTCACGCAACGATTGCGAATGAAGAGAAATACAGGCCTGAGACAACTCGTCCACCAATTTTTCACCCTCAAAATCTATGCATCTTTGAACAGCCACAACTCTATTAAAAGGGGGTCTTGGACGATTTCAAAGCTACCACTGTGATCAGCGTGTGACTCTCTCCAAGATAAGCACGAAATATGAAAATTAATTTTTTGGGTGTCCTGTGCCTTTAAAGGCAGTGGTCGCGATCAAATATGCTTGTCTTCTTTTCCTCTCTGAACTCTTTTCTGGGTTGAGAAGAGTAGGACCTATAAGAAAATTCGCGAAAAAACCGCTGTTTCTGGCCAACTTTCAAACCTGAACTTTCTTGTCTTTTGATGGTGGACGAGCCCACTCCACATCATTGGCATCAATGATCTCTAGTATCAAGAACATGAGCTGGCTTGAAATTCAATTTCAATCAATGAACCTTCGTATTTATGTACACAACTAGTCAAAAACATTGACTGAAGTGATGCTTTCATTGTTCAACTGTTTTTATTAGGTAAATTTGCATTTATTTCTTCCTCTGGATGTCGATGATTTTTGACTATTCGGCATGAGACTGCGATCTTTTTCAACGGCGCTGTGCACGTGTGCACGAACTGGCTTCTTTGGGCCCTAAAAACTCCAATTCCAGCCCGTTTTTCACCGCGCAACCTTCATAGTTTTTCAGCTGTTTTCGATCTAAGCTGATTTTTGTGGTTTCTTCGATAACGTTTTTCATCGTGACCACTGCCCTTAAGCAAGTTTAAAGCCACGTGATTTATATAAGGTAGACATTACAAGGTTGAGTGATTGCTCCTGGGCCACTCTAACCTGTTATTCATTCATTGAGCCGTAGAGATCGACAAACTGATTTCATGCCCAAAATCAGCATGCCATTTAGCCCCTGTGAACAATTTTCGAGTGAAATCTATCAAAGATAAGCAAACGTCGTTTTTACATCAGCTTTATCAAACACAGTTTGAGAGGCTGTCCTAACATCGGTATGGATCATAATGAGACTTTGCTTTCCCCATTGGAGTTTGGCGCAAACTCGGTGCACCTATGTTTTAGCATATGGCACCCGAGTTCGCGCCAACCTTCAATAGTGAACGCAAAGTCTCATTAGAATCCATGCCAAAATTATGTTTCTGAGACGTCTTCAGTAAAATCTGACAATATATATTCGGACTACATATACATACATAGTACATATATGAAAGCTTTTCGTTGATCATAAATGTACAATATTTTCTTGCTTTGGAGATACATAACATGTAAGATAGCTTACACTAAACTTTTTCTTTTTTCGGTTCGTTTTTCGATTTGGACCAAGTCTTGAATCTCTTGGTTTAGACCCTGGCTTTTTTAAGGGCAGATGAAGCGGGAAATTTCATACGTCGTTACGATTCAAGCTTCTCGAATAGGCTCGCAACAAAAACTTTCAACCAAATGTGAAGCTTTTTATCAAAATTTGTACAGGATAGGTTTTCGTTATTCATCAGTGTATAATGCTTCCTTGCATCTGGTCCGACACATAAAAATGACATACAATATATAGCTGTACAATTTGGAAAAAAATGTCGAAGGAACGAAAATTGAAAAAAATTCGCTCGCAAAAATTTTGAATGAATGAAAATTAAAAGAATTTCGTTCGAAAAAATTTTGAAGGAACGAAAATCAAAAGAATTTCGTTCGAAAAAATTTTGAAGGAACGAAAATCAAAAGAATTTCGTTCGAAAAAATTTTGAAGGAACGAAAATCAAAAGAATTTCGTTCGAAAAAATTTTGAAGGAACGAAAATCAAAAGAATTTCGTTCGAAAAAATTTTGAACGAACGAAGATCAAAAAAATTTCGTTCGAAAAAATTTGAACGAACGAAAATCAAAAAAATTTCGTTCGAAAAAATTTTGAACGAACGAAAATCGAAAGAATTTCGTTCGAAAAAGTTTTGAACGAACGAAAATCAAAAGAATTTCGTTCGAAAAAATTTCGAACAAACGAAAATCGAAAGAATTTCGTTCGAAAAAATTTCGAACGAACGAAAATCGAAAGAATTTCGTTCGAAAAAATTTTGAACGAACGAAGATCAAAAGAATTTCGTTCGAAAAAATTTCGAACGAACGAAGATCGAAAGAATTTTGTTCGAAAAACATTTGAACAGAAGAAAATTGCAAAAAATTCGTTCGAACAATTTTGAACGAACGAAAATCGAAAAAAAAATCTTTCGACGGAATTTCGAACGAACGGGATTTGATAAATTTTCGTTCGACGATTTTTTGAACGAACGAAAACGAACGAAAAAAATCCAAAACTCTTTCGAAAAATTCGTTTGTGCTTAACTATAATAAAATACCCGCGCTAGGGTATTTTAAAACGAGGAGCATTTGCCAAACTTGGCAAAAAAACGTCCGATGCCTGTAACTTTTGAACAAAGACATTTTTGGATTCTTAAAACGCCATCATATTGACAGCTCAAATTCCTACATACATAATGATGTACAATGTGGACCGAAGTTCGCCAAAATCGCTTTGTTTTCGAGTAAAATTGTTTTTGCGGTCGTTTCACAAAAACGTCGCGCGCGGAAAAGTGCCGCGAAACTTTAAGTAGTAATTGTACGATTAACAGTACAGCAATCTCTGTTTTTTTTTGTGAAGTAGATGAAAAGTGGGCCATCTCGAGATCTGTGCAAATGAATTTTTGAAATTCTTCAATAAAGACGCTGGGGAGCTTCTTGAAAAGTCGGACTTTTGTTGCGAAAGCCCCTGACCGACAAATGGAGGATTTCTAAAATTCGATCTGCCCAGATCTCGAGACAGCCCCATTTCCATCAAATTCACGAAGAAAACATAGAGATTGCTCTTCTATTGCGACGTTTTTGTCTAACGACCGCAAAAATATTTTTACTCGGAAACAGAACGATTTTAGGAAGCTTCGGTCCAAAATGCACATTTTCATGTAGGACTTTAAGCTGTGAATATGACAGCGTTTTCGGAATCCAAAAACGTCTTCGTTCAAAAAAGTTACATGCACAGGACGCTTTTTTGCCAAGTTTGGCAAATGCTCCCCGTTTTTTTTTTACAAAACAGCGCGGATATTGTACTTTCTACTTTTCTGTGCTGCCGGCAGCTCCAAGTAACTAACTTGTATTCTTTGTTATTTCCACGTGTATATTGTTCTCGTTGGAATTTCCGGTCACCTCTGTCCGCTCAAAAAACCCTCATTTGCAGATATGACGTCCTGCGTCTACCCAGCGAAGATCCAGTTCGTTGTTTCGGCTCTCGACAAGACGATGGAAATGTAGGTTTTTACTGGCGTACTCGCTTCCTCGCTGAATTTTGATTTTTCTTTTCTAGTCTTCCGGTTTTATTGTGTGATATTCAAAAATGATTGAATTCTGACTGCATCTGAAAAGTGGCGCCTTGAAGTGTGGAGCCCCATTACATTCGGTATGTTTGATATTTTCGATCAAGTTGGGAAGTCCAAGTCAATACTATTTACTAATCTATGTGTAAGTCAACGGTTAATAATCGACTTTCCTGACTCTCAGCAGATGCAAAAGAGCGACACCTCTGGATAGACCAAAAAGTGTGCCACGTTTGTGCGCGTAACAAGAGTTAGCCGCTATTCGTACTCCCATATCGCGGGTGTGACGCGCAGATGCTTCGTTATAGTATGAAGACTTTCTACGCACGTCATGCGCTTGCGGAGACTAAAGGGGTCCATAGAGTTGAAGTCGCGGCGTTGCTCGCAGCTACGAACAGCACTGGGTGATGTAATATCGACTACATCCGGCGACGATGGCGACCGACGCGGCGTGAAGGATACGAGGGGCACCGCAGAGTGTATTGACGCCGCGACGACCCTACATCACTGCCAGCGAGCGGCAACCGACGCCGCGACGATAATGTTTCAAAACAATTTTGTCGCCGCGTCAAGGCTGACGCTTGGCGATCGCTCGCCGGCCTCTGCAACTCTGGAGACCCCTTAGGAATACTCCAGCGGCGACGCTATAGCGGAGCGTTTCAGAGACAGTGTTCATAATGGGGAATATCTCTAATTTTTTCATATAAACGTGAGCTTTGGGACCTACATACCGATGGGAACAATGTAGAGAGAATCACCAAAACCATCGGGAAGTGGGTGAAAATCGCGTGGGCCAGTCAACCCATTGGACCTCCCCCCCAAACTAACCCTTTCTGAAGAAGCTTGAATACGTAAACAGCCGGTCAGCAGAGGGTATGGCTTCGATAAGTAGCAGTGGATAAGGTGGATTGTTTTATCACAAGGAAAGACTTCATTTCTTCACATCGGTCAATCCTTACAGTCTTAAAAATAGAACGTCACACAAGAGGTCCTGATCAGTCGAAGCAAGTGCTTTCTCGTGTTTTTCTGCAGTTTTTTCTGACGCTGCTGTCACAGTAAGCTTTTGATCTATCATAATCTGTAAGAAGATGAACATCCAGGATTTATCGTGAACACTGCTTTTAGGGAGGGTTTTAACTTTGCTGAAAAACAAAATCTGTACACACGTTCACCATCATGGTAGCAGAGGATTAAACTGCAATGAATTATTGTGGAACGGAAATAAACACATGATGGATCCATAATAAAAATGATGAAAAAGTCGTGACTGCCGTTGCCGCCATTGCGGAGTGAGCGGTAGGGATATGGTATACTTTGTCGCTGTCATGTGCGACAGGCATGTAAGCTAGCACAACTTGCTGCGGGACCCGCATGAAGCAACAGCATCGGCCGTCGTAGGATCCGCTGTCGCCCGCCCGTCGTGTCGCGAAGGGTTGACATACCGGAGATGAGCTGAAACTTGTTGCCGCCGCTGTCGCTGTGTAGCGTACTGCGACAGAAACAGGTTTAAAGAGCGGGAGTTGCGTAACAGTCGGTTGCTGTCTCGGTGCACAGCGACCCGACCGCTAAAGTACACCATATCGCACAGCGAACCCGGGTTGATCTCGCTGAGGGGTGTCGCAAAAGTAAACCATACCACTGAGCGAGATCGACCCAGTGTCGCCGAAGTATACCATAGGCCTTACGCGCGTGGAGCGCGGGCGTGGCGTTAGAGACATCGTATACGATGAAAACCGAATTCCAGCTTTCGCGTTCAGTCGGACTAGTGGGCCATGGTAATGTCACTCAGAAAGTTTTGAGTTTAAAATGCGCCTCTGAATGAAGATCTGTTCACCTCAAAACGGCTTCCCGGGTTCGCGGGGCCGGTCTTGGGGTCGATCCGTTGTTACAAGCAACAAAACTCTGTGGTAGCTGCCGGCGGGCGTAGCTTGACGCGTCGTAAGGCGCAATGCACACTCCAGTCGATTTCACATTTGGTATCGATTGGAAGCAGCTGACAGCAATGCAGAAAACCTAAACGGGCAGCAGCGACCGTTTAGCCATACGTGTTTCGATGTGTTCTACCAGTTTCGTCATGTATCCACGTCCCAACTTTGTGCGTATTCAGCACGCGTTGGGTTAACTGCGGTTCATTTGCCTGACAGTCTTCGCTTAACGGCTGTGCAAAGTTTCGACGACCGGCAGCAAGCGGCCGAGCTAGAGGTCTGGGGCGTGCTCTGAACCTAACGCGGCGTAGGGCGCGGAGGCTTCGCGAAATCGCAGCGCCGATGTCGCTAGCTTCGTTTTTTTTTAACCTCGTTCATTCAAGATCAAATCTAGCTTAGACTCTGAGAGTTTTCGCCGAGCAATAGTCGCGGAATAACCCACCAGGCTCCCCGGCGCCTCCTGGTGGGCTACTTCCCGGCTGGTTCGCGGCTATTTCTCGACTTTTCACGAAGCGGACAAGAAGTAGCCGAGAAATAGCCGAGTTATAATCAAGTAGCTCTTACTGCTTTGATATGCTTCAAGAGATCAGAAAATGCCTGCAAACATTTTCTAAAAAATGATACGCTCAGAGAGCTGTTAGGTGAACTTGGAGCTTGTATTCAGTAAAGTGAATATATTGAGATATAAATTTCGAGGTACCAAAATTAGCAGACGGTTTGCGGCAGTAGTCGCATAAATCACAGCTGTAACACTATAGAACAAAAAAGTAGTAGAAGTAAAAACAAAAGTCCAAAGGACCATTTTCCGTCGTCGCTCGCTGACGGCGTCACTTAGGGAAACACTGCTGTCGCAGCGGCCTGTGAGGTACCCGTGTCGCACGACACGATGCCGACTTCGTCCGCTGCTTGGCGTCCCCAACTCTCCATTATTTCGCGGTGCTACTTCGTAGAGCGCCTTAGGGTTCGGGCAGAGAAAAGAGCTGTGCTCACTTCCAAGCACGCCGTGACCTGTCCACTGGCAACAAAGTGATGAAACACATATGGCTAAACGGTCGGTGCTGCCCGTTTAGGAGGCCCCACAGCAATGGGTGCAGTAGGTTGGTAACCCCATTTGATTTTGTTTGAGTGGTTGTTTCTCAGGTAGGAAATCAAAAGCTTCTAACGCTGCGCCAAGGAACGAATCGTAGAACTGTTCCTTGCGTTCTCCGCGCAACTATCCCATGTTGATGTCGGCTCGAACTTCAAATTTGTTTTGAACTTTCTTAAAATAGTTTTTTTCTTGAAAAGTTGACGTTTTTGAGGGGGCCTTTTGCAATCTTCAGTCACTATAGGGATATAACAACACGAAAACGTCCAAAACTCAAATATGGTTTTCATCATGTGCGATGCCTTTAAGCCATTCATATTTATAAGCTACAGCGCCTTACAACCAACGCGATGCAGTGCCTAAACTCCATGTCGACCGAATGTCGATTTGAATATCGAAGAGTTCCGTAGACCATAGCGTCGGTCTTCGTAAGCGCTACAATCCCCTTCCCCCACCTCTTGAGGTGGAAATGTTTGCGAAAGTATATTTGATTTTCGCGGCTGTTTCTAGATCAATATTCATTAATTTCATTTCCAAACGACCACTCACGCTTGACCCGTCGTGGTCGTACACATCTCCACCCAACCACACCACTTGTGATCTGCAACTAGGTAGAGTGTGTTGAATTTGAAAAAAAAACGTATGTTTGAACATTGATTTTTGCGGCAAATGCGAAAAAGGGCATCAGTTACTGTTGTTTTCTCTAGATATTCAGCCTTGGACACTATCAATCATTTCCGATTCGAGGAATTGATCACATGGAATAACGAGATTTCGGTCTGTTATCAGTGGAAACACGCCAGATTCGCAGGCGAATCTGTCCGCGTGGACAGTTCCGGCTAGATTCTGCGCTTATTACTAGTTTGAGAGGATAAAAACTTCCTATGGTTTTCGTACTTTATCTCGCGTCCCTGTGTGACCGTGGACTTTTGCACAGTTAATTGTTTATTCATTTTATAGGTGCTGTTTTATTGCGTTTTTTCTCGTGAACTGAGTTCATCTGTCGTGCTCTTTTAATGATGTTAGGCACTTCGCAGACTTAGCCAGAACAATGCAGGCGATAAGGAAAGACATTTTGTTTTATCAGTTGTCGTTTTGGCTGCACTTGATGGACGTAATATCTGCTGCGAGGAGCTTAACGCACCCATCTTCGCCTCTTTGTTACATCACCACATAGTTCTTTAGTCATTAGATGTGGGAGCGCTTTACTGTTTTTTTTTTCGTTTTGAAAGTCGTTGTAGTATTGCGCTTTCAACATGTTTATTACTAAAGAATTCAAAAATAAGTTGTCTGTGAGTTACTGCAACTTACGCGATAGAAGGTTTGAGGTGGTTTGCAACGATTACCTGAGCAATACAGAGAGCTGGGACAACAAATAGAGCAAAACAACCATTTTGCCCTTTATTTCATGTCGCATGCTAAGAAATTGGCGAGCAAGTTGCTTACAGCTTTCCTGTATCTAACTGCATTGTCTAACAAGTATATAATTTCTTCTGCATTATTTTGTTTTGTATGCAAGCTCTACAATTGTATGTTGCTTGACCTAAGGGAGAATACAAGTTGCTTGCAAGATGAATGCAGAGAGTTACATGAAAGCTCTAAAAGTCTGCACTAAAGTTACTGATAACTGGTTTGAAAACTTTGTGAGCCTTGAATCCCGGGTGAAAATCACCATTTAGGTTCATATCTTGTCACATGCAAAATAGCTTATGTTGATCACCCAAATTTCTGTAACCTGCTGTAGCTTGAAAGTAACTTGATATGAGCTAACTAGATTTGTAACATGAGTCAAGCATGTTACTCGCGAGATAAACATTGATCCTATACCGACTAACTTTAGGGTTT